>CM028130.1:802157500-802757500 GCA_016271365.2 Neoceratodus forsteri | reverse complement strand
CACCACTTACAGAACAGATGCTTGGTGGAACTGGCATGGTGGAACCTTTTCATCCTCTTTTTCACCACCCCACTTGCATCTCTTTCTTACATACTAACATACTAGGAAGCCAGCAGAGCAGATCTTATGGTCTTTCAAGTCTGCTCAGGGATCAGTGCCCTTGCCAGGCACCATTACGGTCTCACCCAATCCTCCCACATGGTCCTCCACCCTCGTCCTCTGATAGAGTTCTGAGATGCAATATCCCCATATACCTGTCCCAGCCTCGCTTGAACTCCTCTACAGTTTTTACCACCACTGGTTCCATGGGCAAAGCATTCCAGGGCTCCACCATTCTCTCAGTGAAGTAGCATCTCCTAATCTCCCCCCCCGAGTCTCCCGCCTACCAACCTCAATGGGTGCCCCCTGGTTGTCCCCTCCTTCTGCAGCTGGAACACTCTATCCCAACCCACCCTATGGAACACCTTGAGGTATTTGAAGACCTCAATCATATCCCCTCTATCCATACTCTCCTCCAGAGAGTACAGGTTGAGCTCCTGAAGCCTCACCCCATAGGGCATCTCCCCAAGACCCTGTATCATTTTGGTCACCCTGCTATGGACCCTCTCCAGGAGGGCAATAGCCCTTTCTAAGGAAGGATGCCAAAACTGCACAGAGTATTAGAGGTGCAGTCTAACTAGGCAGTTATATAGTAGTAGGAGCACCTCCCAGCTCTTTGAGGATATCCTCCTTGCTATGCACACCAGCATTTTATTTGCCTTGGCTGCAGCCCTTCTGCACTGCTCTGAGTCATTCATTTTGCCATCCACAATCACCTCAAGGTCCTTCTCTTCCCCTGTAGCCTGCAGTGTCTTTCCTCCCAAAGTGTACACATGTGCTGGGTACCTGGACCCCATGTGGAGAACTCTGCACATCTCTGTATTAAACCACAGTTTTCAGGTGTGAGATCACTCATCCAGAGTCTCCAGGTCCCCTTGAATGGCTAATCTACCCTCCTCCCCATCCACTACCGCCCCCAGCTTCAAGTCATTGGCAAAGAGGCTTATTTTGCTCCTGATATAGTTCCTGATATCCACTACGTAATCATTAAACAGGAGTGGCCCCAGCACCAACCCCTGTGGTACTCAGCTGATGATCTTACTGGGAGATGAAACCTCCCCCCCAGCCATCACCCTCTGAAAATGCCCTGTTAGCCAGTTCCTTATCCACCGAACCATCCATACCCCTACCCCCATATCCTTCCACTTCTCCAGCAGCCTGGGGTGTGGCACCAAGTCAAATACCTTGCTGAAGTCCAGAAAGAGGCCACCCACTGGCCTGCCCTGGTCAGTACCCTCATCACCCAATCATAGAACTCCACCAGGTTAGTCTGACACAACCTGCCCTGGACAAAGTCATGTTGGCAGAGATCCAGGGGACCCCTTGCCTCCAGCAACACCTCCAGCCTCTCCTTTAGGATGCCCTCTATCACTTTGCCCACCACTGACATCAGGTTTACCTTCCTGCTGTTTTCCAGCTCCTCCTGTGATCCCCCTTGTATATAGGCACAACATGGGCCATCCTCCAGTCCTGAAGCAACCAACCCAACTGAAGGAAAGAGTTTAAGAGATCCACCAGAGGCTCAACCATGACATCAGTCAGTTCATTAAGCACCCTCGGGTGTAGACTATCTGGGCCCAGAGCCTTCTGTGCTCTCAGGGACTTCAGGGCTTCACACACCCTAACAATGGGGATTTCAACATCCATGGGCCCCACCTTTCTGCAGGACCAGGACCACCCTGCTCCTCCCCGTGTGGTGCCGCCCCTTCCTCCTCCCTTGTAAAAACTGAAGCAAAGTAGTCATTTAATACTTCTGCCTGCTCTCTCACATCCTCCGCCCACATACTCCCTGCCCTCAGTCTGCTGATCAGCCCCTTCCCCTTCCTCCTTTCCCTGATATACCTGAAAACCCCTTTTTTCCTCTTTTAATCCCTAGAGCCAGCCTCCTCTTCATCCCAACCTTGGCTGACCTCACCACTCTAGTGACTTTCCTGTTGACCATATCATACTCCTTGTCCACAACCTCTTGCGAATGTCTGTAATGGCTATATGTAGCCTTTTTTCCCCATACTACAACCTGAACTTCCCTTGACCACCAGCTCAGTTTCTGGCTCTACCAAACTTGCGCTATTCCTTGGTGCAGGTCTTGGTAGCTTCCAGGAGCCCCTTTTAATGATTTCCAAGTGGCTCTCAATGTCCATACCTGGCCTGATCCCTTTTAGGTAGCCCCTAAGGATCCTCCCCATGCCCTCTAAGTCTGCCCTCCTCAAATCAACGACCATTATATGCAATCGATCAACACTCCCCCCCAGGTCAAGAGAGAACCAGACCATGGCATGATCACTTCTCGCCAGTGGGTCCCCTACTACTAGCTCTCTGATGAGATTGCCATCTGCCAGGACAACATCCAAGATGCACCCCCCCCCCATTGGGCCAGTTACCAGCTGGGCAAGAAACACATATTGGAACATATCCAGCAGATGCTGCTCCCTGGCCGACAAAGACATCATAGTTCCCCAGATCGATCCTGGCATGTTTAGGTCCCAAAGCACCATGGTTTACCCCTCCTTGCTACAAATGGTCCATAAGGTTTGCCACCAGACCTTCCTCCAGGTCCTCCACCTGCCAGGGTGGCCCGTATACCACCCCCAGCTTCACTGTCTTGCCCCGAGGAGCTTGTAGGGTAACCCATAAAACCTCCACATGACCCTCTGCCTCCTCAATCCTTCTTATCTCAATGCCATTCCTAATGATGAAAGCTACTCCCCCACCTCTGCCTGCAGCCCAGTCCTTTCTGAACGTGGTGTACCCTACTAGATTCAGGCCCCAATGATGCCCAGAAATAGCCCAGGTTTCAGTGACAGCTGCCATATCCCCCCCCCCACCAGCATTACCTGGAGCTCAGGCATCTTGTTTGCCATACTTCTAGCATTAATTAGGATCACCTTCCAACCCATCCCCCTCCCCGTGGACTCTCATGTAGTTGGTTGCCAGAGTCCCTGCCTGTGCAGTCCAGTGCTCTTGATCTGCTCTTCATCTCCTTCAGTTCTTTTCCTCATGGATTCTACAAGATACATTGGCAAATGCCCGTACATGGCATGGGGTCATAATGTCGCCGACAGTAATAGCACGGCAATCAATGCTGCAAGCAAAATGTTGTGCACTGAAAAAAGGTCAGGATAAAAAACACTGACCTTACAAAAAAAGCACACACCCAGTGAAAACTATGGGACATCTTTGTTTTTGCAGGGGCTCCACCACACACACCCCCAGACTAAATATAATCATCTCTGAGGGGGTGTGGACTTCAGGAATGGGATGAAACTCGGGAGGGGGGAAAAGTGTTTTTTTTTTAATAAAAAAAGTAGCAACACCAGGAGCCCTGGCGGGAACTGAACTGTGGTCCCAAGCCTCCAACCCTGCCGTGTTCTGGTGCCTTAACCACTCCACCATGGGAGCAGCTGAACCAGGCACCAGGCCACATGGCAACTTAATCTCTTCACAGTTAAATCGCACAGCAACAGGGGTAACGGTAATTCCCTACCACTATTATACCCATCACTCTAAATGCTTTCATGCTTTCAATAGAGCAGTTCTTGCAGTGCTATTCTTGTAGCACTATAGTGACCCGGTACTCCCATACATACACCCTCATCATGTCACCCACTGATGCTCCATGCTCCTCACCCTCACTGGTAGGGGTGCAGTTTATACACACCTACTTAATCATAAATGGCAGCACTCAACAGGAAACTTTGAGTTTAAGATTAAATGCAGTGAGAAAACAACAATTTAGCACAGCAAGCAACTGTTTGGAGGATTTTATTGGCGAGCATAAGACAGTATTTATTAACTCAGAGAGTTGTGGTTTTTTTTATCAATACCTTAGCGTAGGAACAGCAGTCAAATCTGAAACACTAATGAAATATCTCAGCAGGGTGCATAATATCAAAGGCCCTAATTTGGCCAGGACGATTTGTAGATGTGAATCTTGTTATCTGGAAGGGGCACAGATATGTATTATGTACCACACAGTGTGGGGTAATGCCCACTCACTGGTTGGTTGGTTAAGAATTTTATTATTCAAACCACAAGTCATATCATGTTAGGCATATACAGTATATAGTCAACATTTTGTGGTTTGCCTCACCACTACATAAGGAAAGAGGCCTACAAGAAGTATATGGTCATATAAACATTTTATATTTATATAACTATTAATTGAAAACACTCAAATAAAAAAATCTTTATGTACCATCATGTCCTCTGTGCATTTTTATGCATAGAAACATAGAAACATAGAAGTTGACGGCAGATAAGGACCGCAAGGCCCATCCAGTCTGCCCATTTCTTTTTCTACCTTATAAATGTGCCATCGGCCTTTGCTCTGTCAGTGACCTATCTATTCATAGTCATTTGCAATGCTCCCTTATGCCTATCCCATGCCTATTTGAAGCCCTCCACTGTATTCATAGCCACCACTTCTTGTGGTAAGCCATTCCATGCATCCACCACCCTTTCCGTGAAAAAGAATTTCCTCACATTCCCCCTTAATCGGCCTCCCTCTAATCTCATGCTGTGTCCTCTTGTCCTGCTATTTTTCTTATATTTAAACATGTTAGACTCTTTCACCTTGTTTATGCCCTTAAGGTGTTTGAATGCCTCGATCATATCACCTCTCTCCCTCCTTTGCTCAAGGGTATACATATTGAGCTCCGTTAATCTGTCCTCATATGTCTTCTGATGCAGTCCCTGTACCATTTTGGTTGCCCTTCTCTGGACTGCCTCAATTTGGTTAATGTCCTTGTGAAGGTGTGGCCTCCAATACTGCATGCAGTACTCCAGATGGGGCCTAACCAATGTCTTGTACAGAGGGATTATTACCTCCCTCTTACGACTCGTGATACCTCTACTAATACACCCTAACATCCCCCTAGCCTTACCTACTGCTTTAGAGGTCTGCTTGGATGATTTTAGGTCATCAGTGATGATGATGCCCAAGTCTCTTTCTTCCTTTGTGACTGCTAGCAACTCCCCTCCCAGCCTATAAGTAGCTTCGGGTTTCTCTTCCCTATGTGCATGATTTTGCACTTCTTTGCATTAAATCCCAGTTGCCACTCTTCTGACCATTCTGCTAGTTTATCCAGATCTCTTCTCATTTTGCCCACCCCATCTGGCTCATCTACTCTGTTGCAGATCTTGGTGTCATCTGCAAACAGACAAGCCTTACCTCTAGTCCATCTGCAAGGTCACTAATGAAGATGTTGAATAGGACTGGCCCCAGGACTGATCCTGAGGTACCCCACTGTGACTTGCATCTCTTCTGACTGTATACCATTACCACCACTCTCTGTTTTCTGCCAGTCAACCAGTTTGCCACCCAGTTGACCAACTTGACCCACCCCGAGCCTACCCAGCTTATTTATCAATCTTCTATGTGGAACAGTGTCAAAAGCTTTGCTGAAGTCAAGGTAGGCACATCAACTGCTCCCCTTGGTCCACCACTCTGGTTACCCAGTCAAAGAACTCTATGAGATTAGTTTGACAGGACCTTCCTTTGTAAACCCATGCTGTCTTGGATCCCTGTGCCCTATGGATTCCAGGTGTTGCACTATCCTTTCCTTAAGGAGTGCCATAATCTTGCCTCACTACTGAGGTAAGACTGACCGTCTGTAGTTCCCCTGCTCCTCCTGCTACCACTCTTGTGGAGCGGGATCACATGAGCCCTTCTCCAGTCTTCTGGGACCTCTCCTGTGCTCAGAGACTCACTAAACAATTCTGCTAATGGCTCTGCTAGTTCTCCTTTAGCTCCTTAAGTACCCTGGGATGTATGCCATCAGGTCCCATTGCCTTATCCACCCCAGAGCTATGCCTCTTGAGACCCTTTCTTTTGTGAAGGGAGTAGTGCTCACCTCCCTCCCCTGTGTCCATGATGCTGAGCTGTGGCCCTGCCCTACCTTCTCTTCAGTAAATACTGAGCAAAAGTATCTATTTAGGATAGATGCCTTTACAGGGTCCTCCTCCTCACATGCTCCCTTTTCTCCATTAGCTTAGCAATACCCTCTGGACTTTCTCCTTTCACTAATGTATCTATAGAAAGTCTTGTCACTTTCTTTTTACTGTTTGTGCTAGTGTTTCCTCAGTTTGGGACTTTGCCTGCCTTACTGCCTACCTGCTTCCCTTAGGGCAGTTTGGTATGCCTCCCTATCTTCATCCCGCTGTGTTCCTTATATTTTCTGAAGGCCAGCCTTTGGCTCTGACCTTTTCTGCTACTGTATTTGAGAACCAAAGTGGTTTCCTTCTTCTTTTGCACTTCCTTTTCTGTCTAACACAATGGGATGTTGCTTCAAGTATTGCATCCTTAATGCTTGCCCACGTTGCCTGTACCCCCTCACCTGTGTTTCTTTTTGCCAGGGCTAGCTTAACTCTGTTGGCCATCTTATCAAAGTCAGCTCCTCTGAAGTCCCGTATTTTTGCCTTGGAATGGGATGATTTAGATGTAGTAGCCAAATTGAACCATACCATGTGATGGTCACTGGCCCCAGGTGACCTTCTACCTGGAGATCTGTGATCCCTTCCTTGTTAGTCAGTACTAGATCTAGGATAGCCCTGTCTCTTGTGGGTTGCTGTACCAGTTGTTTGAGGCCCTCCCCCTGCAGGGAATCCACTATGAGTCTAGTTCTGGCAGATGTTCCTGCTGGTGTTGACCAATCTGTATCCGGCATGTTGAAGTCTCCCATTATCAGAACCTCTCCTTTAGCTGTCATGTTTTATATATCTTCTAACAGTAATGTGTCTATGTCCTTCCTCTGGTCTGGGGGCCTGTAGACAACCCCAGTTCTTATGGCTGTCCCATTTCCTGTTTCCAGGGTGACCCACAGTTCTTCTGGCTCCTTATGTGTATTCTGAATTTCTGTAGCTTTGATATTTTCATTAACATACAGGCCACTCCTCCCCCTTTGCACCTCGTGTCTCTTCTGAACAATACATAGCCAGGTACTGAAGTCTCCCAAGTGTGGTTACTGGTAAACCACGTCTCACTAATTGCTACTATGTCCAGTTTAGCCTCTGACATTATTGCCTGCAGGTCTGGGATCTTATTTCCCAGGCTGTGAGCATTGTGTACATGATTTTCCATTGGCCAGATTTTGGTGTGTTAGTTGTTGGGTGAAGTTTGGCATTATCCCTGTGCATCGTATGGGGAGACAAACCTTTTTTCTTACCTGGTGATGCAAATGAACGGCAAACACGCTGAATTCCTGTTTGACCACTAGCTGGGGAGGGGTGTTCTTCCCATCCGACATATGGGGTGCTGCACCCCTCTCCCCATTTGCTAGTTTAAATATTCTGCAAAGACGTCAAACTTCTGCCCCAATGCACTGACTCTCTTTAGTCAGATGCAGTCCATCAAATTTAAAGAACTTTCACCCTCAGAACTGTTGCCAGTTCCTACAAATCTGTGTCCTTTTTCCTGGCACCAGTCCTTGAGCCACGTGTTTAGCTCCCTATCTCCCTTCTCTGACCTTCCGTCCATCTGCTCCCTCTCCCAGACTGGCAGGATCTCAGAGAAGGAGATGCCGATCGAAATAGATGATAGTTTGTCACCCAGCCTAGTCAGGTGTTCCTTGGTCTCCACCACTGACCGGCTGGCGAGATCATTAGTCCCTATGTGTACTAGGACATCCATGTTTTCTCCCGCTTTGTAGAACAATTTTAGCAATGCGGTCCGGTGTCTCCATGCTGATGTACCTGGAGACATCTGACCATCACCCTGGCTGGAGATGGTATCAACTCCTGAATCATGGAGTCTCCTATGATCAGAAGTTTTTGGATTTCCTTTGTGCTTGTTTAGTTTTGGTTCCTGATTTGGGTGAGTTTTGTTTGTGCTAGCTCCTGTGCCGCAGTGTCCTACTCTGCAGTGTCTTCTGCCTCTTTATTTGATTTCAGAGATAGAGGCAGATACCTGTTTGTAGTGTTTATATGGTTTTTGGAGGCAATGTGTTGGAGAGCAGAGAGTGATGGGGCACCTGATTTGCCCCTCCTAACCACCTGCCAACCTCCTGGACCATCTACCCTCTGCGGTCGAGGTTTTTCTGTTGGATGCTGGGGAAATGGCGGTGGTTCTTATAATGTATTTCCTCTTCAATATGAAATTTGAGGCGTGCAATCTCTGCCCATGCTGCCCGGAGCTGAGCCCTAAGATCTCCAAAGGCCCAGCATGTAGGACAGTGTCCTAAATCCTGTAAGACTGTCCTTCTGAAAATTGTTCCAAAGTACCTGCAGTTAATGAAATCCATTCCAAATAAGTTGCTGGGTTTGTAACCTAGTCAGAGTAATTAGAAGAAAAAAAAAGGAAAAAAAATGCAAGTAATGGTTTAATTGTGCTTTGTTTAACTTGTTATAACAAGTTAAATTATTAGTGCCCCTGTAAATGAGATCACCTTGTGGAGGCCCCACTGATCCGCCCCTTCCTGCTCTGCCACAGGAAATGTCACAGCTGTGGTACCCTATAAAAGGAGTGTAGCATGGGGTGGTTGGGGATGGGGGTGGGTGGCTGGGCCCTTCCCCTGCCTAAAAAGAAGAACCACGGACGAAAGAACAAGGAGGTAAGAGCAGAAACAATCAGTCAACAACAAATTCAGTAAACCTGAAAGCTTATCCTAATGTTAGATAAAACTGTAAAACCTGTAAAGCACCACCTGTAATAATTTCAGAGAAGATATACCCTGTAAGAAACACTTTGCTCCAGAGAAAAATAAAGCAGTAACAGAAGATATACCTTGCAAAAGACAATTTGAATCAGAAGATTACAGCAGTAATCTGTTAGCACACACCTGTAGGCACACCTTGTAATAATGCAGAAGAAGGTATACCAGCAACAACAATTTGAATCAGAGAAAAATAAAGCAATGAAATGTTAGCAACAAACAGTAGCAATCCCTGTGAGTAAAAAAATAAAACACCACCACACAGTAAATCTGCTTAGCCAAACTAAGTCTTAATCTTCTCCTTGCTCTGGTAAGTTTCTTTACTCTGCCTTTCAAGCAGTCTTAGAAGGAAAGAGCTCAGGTGAAGCTAGGTGCCTTGGCCAGCAAACCAAGTCTTCTACCTCCAAGATATCAACTAACCTGACTTTTAACCTTCTTTCTGTTGGAAATACTGACAGTTTGCCAGCTCCACCCCCCACATACACACCTAATCCTTTGAAGAGCTGAGGGAGGAAAAGCAATTAGCTCCTTCAATGTGAGAAGGAGACTGAAACACCTCTTCTACCAGCATAAATCATTAATAATTATATTATTTCTTTGAACTATATACCAGTGTCATGCAAACCAGACAACAAACCTTTTCAACAAACAAGAATAAAATAAAACACAGTGTCAAACAATAATTTTGCTTAGCCCAATGATAAAAAAGTCACAAAAATGTAAGCTCCACCTGTAATACAGTAATTTCAGAAAAGATATACCCTGTAAGAAACACTTTGCTCCAGAGAAAAATAAAGCAGTAACAGAAGATATACCTTGCAAGACAATTTGAATCAGAAGATTACAGCAGTAATCTGTTAGCACACACCTGTAGGCACACCTTGTAATAATGCAGAAGAAGGTATACCAGCAACAAATATTTGAATCAGAGAAAAATAAAGCAATGAAATGTTAGCAACAAACAGCAGCAATCCCTGTGAGTAAAAAATAAAAACACCACCACACAGTAAATCTGCTTAGCCAAACTAAGTCTTAAGCCTTTTCCCTTGCTCTGGTAAGTTTCTTTACTCTGCCTTTCAAGCAGTCTTAGAAGGAAAGAGCTCAGGTGAAGCTAGGTGCCTTGGCCAGCAAACCAAGTCTTCTACCAGCATAAATCATTAATAATTATATTATTTCTTTGAACTTTATACCAGTGTCATTCAAACCAGTATATATTTACAATGTAATTTATGTTTTGATTCCTTTGATTACACACCTGCTATAATACAAAGGAATCTCTCTACTATGCTATTGTTCTTTTGACCAGTGAGTAGTATCTCTATATACCCTTAGGTTATATAAAAAGTTCCATTAGTAGAACTCAGTTATTGATTAATATATTTTAGTAAGCTACTATTGGTGTCTTACATTTCACAGCATGCGCACCTACCTAAATTGCGGCAATGTTGTTGTTTTTTTATCATTTATAAGTATCTGCATCGGAAAATAAGATAAAATAAAACGTTTCTATTAGATTTTTTAAACCTCTTTCTTATTTAGAACATAGAAATACAGAATCATAGAAATCTGTTGGCAGATAACTTTAAGGAGATAGGTAGAAATCTCAAAAAAGCACCCTAGCAGAAGAAGGTACAGGGGAGATGTGGAAAAACAGTGGTCTAGACTCAAGCGAGTCTTAACAGAAGTAACAGGTCACTGTGTCAAAATGCATAGCAAGAGTAAAAGAAAGAAAAGGTCATTATGGTTCTCGAAGGTAGTGGCCGAGAAAGTAAAGTGAAAAGAAAATAGACTTCAGAAGATACAAGGAAACACAAAAGGATGAGGACAGAAAGCAATATCTGGAGAAGTAGAGGGAATCTGGGAAAATAATTAGAAGGGCTAAAGCAGACAGAGGAAGGTTTACCCCATGCTACTTAGAAAGGTGGCAAGATCTTTTTCTGATACATTTGTGAAAGGAAAAAGACCAGAAATGGGATTGTTAGGCTGAAGAAGGAAGGAGGAGAAAGGATGGAGGATGACCGAGAAAAGGCTGAGATACTGAACAAGTACTTTTGATCAGTATTCACCAGGGAAGGGAAGGGTGAGGCACCGAGACTCAGTAAGAGAGGTATGTATTCAGGGGATAGAGGTAGACACCAGCCCATTCACGGTGGAAAGAGTCCTAGAAGAACTCTGAAAAATAAAAGCATATAAGGCAATGGGGCCAGTTGGGATCCACCCCAGAGTAATAAAGAAACTCAGGAAAGTGCTGGCTGAACTACTGGCTGCCGTTTTTAATGCATCACTAGAGATGGGGAAGGTAACTGAGGACTGAAGGAGGTCAGATGTGGTTCCTCTCCACAAGAGTGGAAGCAGAGAGGAGGCAGGCAATTGCAGGCCTGTAAGCCTGACCTCAGTAGTGGGAAAACTAATGGAGTCCTTACTTAAGGAGAGGATTGTGAAGTTTCTGGAGGATAGCAGGGCACAGGATCCAAGGCAGCATGGCTTCTTAGTGGGAAGGTCCTGTCAGATGAATCTTATAGATTTCTTTGCCTGGGTAGTCAGGGAGGTAGATCAGGGAGGGACAGTGGATGTAGCCTACCTGGATTTCAGTAAAGCCTTTGACACCATCCCGCACAGGAGATTGCTAAATAAATTGGGGAGCTTTGGAGTGGGTCATATGGTAGTAAAGTGGGTTGGGAACTGGCTAAGGGACAGGACTCAGAGGGTGGTGGTAAATGGCATGAAATCTGAGGAGAGGGATGTGACCAGTGGGGTGCCACAGGGGTCAGTGCTGGGGCCAGTCCTATTCTATGTCTTCATTAGTGACATTGCAGAGCATCTGGAGGGAAAGGTGCACCTCTTTGCAGATGACACCAAGATCTGCAACAGAGTGACCACACCAGAGGGGGTGGAAAAAAGGAGAAAGGACCTAAGCCTACTAGACGAGTGGTCGGGTGTCTGGCAGTTGTTTTGGTGCTAAAAAGTGCAAGATTTGCACCTGGGTCACAGGAATCTAAGGGAGGAGTATACACTGGGTAGGGAAATTCTGGCCACCACAAGTCAGGAGTGAGACCTGGGGGTTATCATAACTAATGACCTGAAGGTGACCAAACAGTGTGAAAAATTGGTGGGGACAGCAAACAGAATGTTGGGGTGCATAGGGAGGGGCATAACAAGCAGAAGGAAAGAGGTAGTAATGCCACCGTACAGTTTACTGGTGAGGCCTCAACTGGAGTAGTATGTCCAGTTCTTGAGACCACATCTCCAAAAGGACATTGACAAAATAGAGGCAGTCTAGAGAAGGACAATGAAGATGGTACATGGACTGCATCAGAAGCCCTATAAGGAAAGACTTAAGGACCATAATATCTATTCACTTGGGGAAAGAAGGGAGAGGGGAGATATGATAGAGACTTTCAAGTACCTTAGGGGAATAAACAGAGTACAGGTGGAAAGCATATTTCAGAGAAAACTCTGCACTAGAACAAGGGGGCAGGATATGAGGCTGAAGGGTGGAGGGCTAAGGGGTATTGTTAGGAAGTACTTTTTCACCAATAGGGTGATGGAGCCATGGAACAGCCTTCCAGCAGAAGTTTTGGGTATGAAAACAATATGCGGGTTCAAGAGTGCATGGGATGGACATAAGAGTACCCTGGAGATGTGCAGAGCAGGAGAACCACATATAAAATAGGATCTGGGGCTGCAGCAGTTAATAGGAAAATGGGCAGACTAGGTGGGCCGAATGGTCCTCATCGTCTGACAGATTCTATATTTCTATATTGAAAAGGACCCATCAGTCCATCTAGTTTTCGCTATCCCCCCATAGGTGCCTCTGCCCTTCCCCTTTACTCCCCGCTTTTGCACCTCCCCTTCCCAGTACCGTTACCAGTCTCCCTTGTACCAACTGGATGCTTACCCTTACAACTCTTGTTTTATTCTATGTAGTTATCCCATGCCCTCTTGAACTCTCCCACCAATTTTACCCCCACCACCCATTCAGGCAGCCTATTCCAGGAACCCACAATCCTCTCAGTGAAGTAATGCCCCCTCATATTTCTTTTGAATTTACCCCCCCCCAGCTTTAAGCTGTGTTCCCTAGTTTTTGTGTTTTCCCTCAATTCAAAGATGCTCCCTTCCCTTACCTTGCTGATTTCCTTCAGATATTTAAAAGTTTAGATCAAATCCCCCCTTCCTTTCCTTGTTTCCAGAGTGTACAGGTTAAGCTCTGTCATCCTTTCTTCATATAATTTCTTGTGTAAGCGCTGCACCATTTTGGTCGCCCTTCTCTGGACTAGAGGTGTGCGAAAATAAATTTCTGCTGGTGGAATTTCTGCAAAAGTTCGATTTTCACTTCCGTGAAGCTGCGGAAATCTAATTAGCAACTTTTGTGGAAATTCCAACTTAGAATGGTGGAATAAATGTATAAACTGCAGACTATTGTACTAAACTGCAGAGAAAAAAGTCTGCGGAACTGATCAGTGAACTGTGGAATAATTACATGTACTGAGGAATTATTCATTAAACTGTGGAAAAAAAATTCCTCAGAACTATTATTCCACAGTTCATGTGTATTACTCCACATTTCAAACAAAAATTCCACGAAACCGGGCAAAAATCCAGCAGACATATTCAGAAGATTCTGGTCTCGCAAATGGCGGAAGTTCAGAAATTTCCACATTATCGCTAAAGTTTTGCGAAAGTGGAATTCGCAACTTTCGCCCACCTCTACTCTGGACTCTCTCCACCTATCTATGTCTCCTTGTAAGTGAGGTCTCCAGAACTGTACCCCATACTCCAGGTGTGGCCTAACCATGGATCTGTACAGTGGCATGATCACCTTTCATCTCCTACTTGTAATACCCCTCCTTATGCATGCCAGCATTTTGTTTGCCTTTTCAGCCGCCTTGCTGCACTGGTTTGCCACCTTTAGGTTATCCAATATGATAATCCCCAGATCTTTCTCTTGCTCTATTGCCAAAATCTCTTCCCCTCCCAGTGTGCACTTCACCTTTGAATGTTTGTACCCAATGTGCATTATTTTATATTTCTTTGCATTATAGCACAATTGCCATCTCTCTGACCATCCCTCCAACTTTATCAGATTTTCCTTCATTTTCTCCACCCCTCCCCAGTATATCCACCCTATTGCAGATCTTTATATCATCTGCAAATAGGCACACCTTCCCATTGAGACCCTTTGCTATATCCCCAATATAAATGATAAACAGTATCTGTCCCAGTACTGACCCCAGGGGTACCCCACTTGTCACCCTTTCCTCTCAGAAGTGAGACTCATTTACAGCCACCCTTTGAACTTTGCCTTCAAATCAGTTTTCCACCCAGTCTGTTAATTTTCTCCCTATCCCTAAACTACCCAACTTGCTCAACAGCCTCCTATGTGGGACGGTGTCAAAGGCCTTACTGAAGTCCAGATAGGCCACGTCCACTGCCCCTCCCTGATCGCATACCCCCATCACCCAGTTGAAGAATTCAATCAGGTTTGTCTAGCATGACTTTTCTTCAGTAAACCCATGCTGGCCTTCATCCTGTAGTTCACCCTCTGCCAGGTACAGTGCTAGTCTTTCTTTTAGGAGTGCCTCCATCAGCTTACCTACCACTGAGGTTAGACTGACTGGATGATTGTTACTTGGCTCCTTCCTACCTCTGCACTTTTGCAATGGCACCACGTTTGCCTTTTTCCAGTCCCCAAGTACTTTCACAGTATCTAGAGATAGATTAATCAGCCTCATAAGTGGTGCCACCAGCTCTTCTCTAATTTCCCTGAGCATCCTGGGATGTAGTGCATCCGGACCCGTTGCCTTGTCCACCCTTAATTTACCCAATTCCTCTAATACCTTATTCTTTGTGAAAGGACTAGTATCCACCTCTCTATCGCCAGTTCTCTTTTTCCCACAGCTCTGGTCCTTTTCCCTCTTTTTCAATCGTAAAACTGTGCTGAAGTACTTGTTTAGCAAGTCTGCTTTTTATTTGTCCCTCTCAATCAGAGCTCCCACCCACTCTTCAGTCTCATTATTTTTTTTCCGAATTGATTTGGGGGCTGGTCTGAAATTGTTGGAGTATATGGGGTCTGGGTCACTGATGTGCCTTTTAAAGGTTTAGTGAAAAAAATCTTGATCTGTTCAAAAGTTATTCAACTTTAAAGTTTCCCATTATAGCCCCTGGGCATGCAGTAAAACATGTTTCACACACACCTTGTTGTGTCTTATTGCTTACATTAGCCATCCCCTTTCTCAGCCAGTGGACTCCCTTTATGAAGGAGTCTCCAAAGACCATTACCAATTCTGTGTTCTCCTTCCTTGTGTGTGTCCCCATGCCCCTGTCCTGATTCCCCTTCCTTGAAATTCTTGTTCTCCTTACCTGATTTCCCACCCCTGAACTGCCTACTTGCTCACGCACATTCTCTTCCTTGTCTTTCTGTGCCCCGTTTTCCTACCCCCCAACACTTTTCTCTTCTGTATTAGAATCCTTCTCCCTCCAATCCACCCTGTACCTCTCAGTGTCTTCCTTCCTACCCCTTCCTCCTTTGTCAACAGCTGACCTCAATCTCCCCTTCTTTTCCTCTTCCAGACACTCAGTAACCCTTACTTTCTCCCTCCCTTACCCTTGTTGCACTCTCTACCCTTCTCTCTTTATTTCTCCTAGATCCCAGTTCTGAGTCCTTATTTTCACCCCTCTCCTCTTGTTCCTCCTTTACCTGCATCATGGCTAAACTTGAGAACTTGTTTGATACCCTTGTACAGCCTTCAGTGTTTGAATTTCTGCACCCTGGCGTAATGCCCTTGCCAACTTTTCTTGCCCCTTCCTCCTTTTATCCTCCTCCCCCCTTGTTCTTATCACCTCATTCCAGTTATTTCCTTCCCCGCCTTAATTTATCTTCCCCTTCCTCCACTCATCCACCTTTCTGCCTTGCCCTCTCCCTCTCTTCCCCTCCAATATCCTTGTTTGTGCTGCTTCAATCCTTAACCCCTTTCTCCTCCCTCCTTTTCCCTACACTCCAGTCCAGCTCCCTTCTGGGGTAAAGTACAATTTCCCAACACGCTAAATCCCACTGTATTATTGCCTGACACCAAATTCCCAAAAAACAGAATGCTGACAGGTGCAAAAACCCAGAAGTTGAAATCTCGACATTTGCCGTGTTGGATTGTGTCGGACTGAGTGCTGCAGGAACTGCATGATTCAGTTAGCTCCAGTGCATAAAACACCATTAAATGCCACAGTGATAGTGGAGGCCTTAAACTCAGAGCAATTAACTATATACCTCCAGAAAATCAAACATTACAACTTATCTTGTCTTGCACAATATGGCTATTGCATTCAGAGAACATAGATATAAATGGTTTGAGTTCAGTCCATGTTAGCCATGTTTTCGTCATATACATTATGCATTACCTTTGCCCTTTGCCTGCCTTTTACTTAAGGAAGCAACAGTACTTTAGCCATCAGCAAGAAATATTTAAAAATTGCAATATGCATTAAATGCTTACCTTTACTGTTGAGTTTGCTGTGACTTGCTAATTCAGTGTGCAATGTGCAATATTAAACGTCCTCAATGTAGTCAGGTAGGTAACTGTTAAGTCAAAACTTTATAATGAAAGCATTTAAAAGCATTAAAAGCATTTAAAAGTTTTACAAAACTAGCAGCATCAGTAAGCATCCCTGTTTGTTCTTTTTAAAGGCTGAGGTTATGTGCAATACCTCACATGTACTTGACAGCTGATCTAACTGTCCTGTCCTGTCCTTAACAGTATTTGAAATGTTCTCTTCTCTTGCAGCATACCTCTTTTTAATGGGGGATTTTGGTAGCCCGTGGATTATTTTCTTTCTGCTGAAGGTGACCAGTTGCTCTTTCTGAAGCTCAGCCACAAACTGGTGCATCCTCATATGTGCAGAGCCAATTAATGCGACCAACTTTCTATGCCAGGCCTCTACATTATTTTGCATTTTGGGGAACCCCATTGCCATCTGGTCATGCATAGACCAGAAAGAAGGTAGCAATATGGGTGGGTGCCATACAGTGCTGTTGTTTCTCATCCGGCACCTTATTCTGCCCAAAAAATAATTATCCTCAAACCACTCGGTTAGTCCTGTGCTGGATGGTGGCATTTCATTTTTAATTTCCATTATAAATAGCCTCTGTGTCCTCAGAAGGTAAGAAGGCCAAGGTCACCACGTGCCACATTTTTAAACTAAACTCTGCATCTGTTCCATAAACTGTTGCCAACCCTAGGCTTTGGATCTTCCTCCACACAATCTGTCCAAAGTAGAACAGACATCCCTTGTTCTGACTTGAGAAGAATTCTATCTTACATGCATTAACAGCAGCTTGCTTTAAATCTGTTATTAGTACTTTGGGTGACAGATTGAGGCCACTTTCATGTGCGATGTCATGCAGATCTTGAAAAAGGTAGCTGTAACTCTCTTGCGATTAAGATGACATTGATGCATAAACCAAGGGGACAATACTTGCAGTTTCAGGTGTGCCAACTGCAGCATGAATTGAACAGAGTTGGTGAAATAAGTTTGGCACAGTCTTGAAAGTGCCATCCATCACTCAATATTCTGCTGCTGCAAGTTTTTCTATATTCATTTTGGTAGTGAATATAATGATCTCGTCCTCCCCTAAGGATGACTCATTAGCAAGGAAACGGTGGCCACTTACATAGCGTACATCGTCCAGGAAGACCAACTCATCCAAATTTTGTGGCTCGGAGGAGGCATTCTGATTCCTGGCCAATTTCACTATCTGTTGTAAGGCTTGTCTAGATGGCATGCTTTGCATGACTTCCTGGGAAATTATGATAGTTTGGCTTGAATGAGCTGGGCAGGTGTGTCATGTGTCTTACCAGCCCTCTCATTTAAAGATGCCAGCAGGGATGAAGCGATGGAGAAATCTGTGACATCCAGGGAGTTATTGTGCTAAGTGGTCTTTTACAGGTAATGTTGCCCCCCCCACCAAGATAGTTGAAGCCCTCCCCAAACAATTCTTCCCCTTTCTGCTCTGGCAGCACTAATAAAAAGGTCACCTTGATTCTTTTCCTTCACATACAGATGACCATTTATGCATAGCTAGTTATTCCCTTTCTGGGAAAGAACTGTCTCACATACTACTACCTCAGCCATTACAACACACTGAGATTCTTCAGAAAGCTATGACAAGCAAGGGCTGGGGTTTATCAGGGCACTTTCAATTAACTACACCTGTGAGTGCTTGGAGTGATGTCATTGCACAAACTAATGGCAATGTACAGTCAGCTGGACAATCCACAATTGACAGTCAGCTGTCCTGTGACTGACTTGAATGAGCTCTTCTGAAGAACCCCAGAAGATGGAGCACAGACATTCACTACAGCATATGACAAAAACAACATTTGCATAGTAAGTAAATAATAAGATATAAAGTTCTGCTCAAACTCTTTCTACAATAAATACATTTAAGAGGTTTAGTGTCTTTAAAGGATTTTGCTCACAAGTGAGTCTGCTGTTGTTTTGAGAAACTGACAGTCTGCTGACAGTCTAAGTTTATCAGCTCTCAGCTACCTCTACATAAATCCATCTCCCTTTTAAGTTTCCTTTTACCACTATCCATGCGTAGTGCACTGACTCTAGTGAAGTGTGAGCTAGCTTAGAGAGAGTAATATACGCATAGTCAGGATTATGAAGTTTGGGAATGTACATGTCTGGCAAATCACAAGCAGGCAGTCAAAAGTTGGGATTTTAACCTAGTCAGGATTGCGGAGTTGAACAAATCCATGTTGGGAATTTGACAGCTTGGAATTAGTTCGGACCACCCCCAAGCCAATTTAATTCTGCCTCTAGTCTCCCCATTCTCTGACAAATTGCAATTTACTGTCACCACGTTTTGCTGTTAAATTTCAATTCTTCAGAATCTCTTTCTTCCTGCACAGCTACTGTTGTCTCTGTTTTCATAATTCCTGACCTCAATCTGTTAATACCACATTAATCAACTATTGCTAGATACTAAAACTTTGTTCTCTAATTTATAATATGCATTTGTAGCTTTTGGCAGCAATTCTACCATGTCCATCACTTATCTGCATCCTGGCATTTTTTATTTCCACCGAGCATCATCCCTAAATAGTTCAAAGTTGATAGGGGCAGCCTTTGATGTGTGCCAATACCACATGCATGCTCAGTGAGCAAAAACTCACTCTTTAAAAAGTTTGAATTTCCTGGTTCAGCAGTCATTCATATATGTGGAGTACCACCAATAGCCAACTTTAAACTTTTGCCATCTGTCTCTACATATCATACACTTGTTGTAGGATCTGTCTTGTTAAAAGTGTTCATGTTCCTTACTTTTGATCAGTTTTATAACTTAAAACCTGATGCTTATCAAATTTCTAACACTTTTCCTATTGAACCCGATTTTATTAATAAAGGGTCAGTCTCTTCCTTTTTCTAGCTGTATTATTGCCACTTCACAAGTTCACTCCATCAGAGCATCTTGCATGATTTGGAAAAAGTAGTTTTGCTACATTTCATATATAAACTTTTAAGAATTTTATATGGGTCATTGTTACAGGGTAGCCCATGGGTGTGTATATTTTGCAATTATTAGCATTGTTCCACCACTTTTTCTAGACATACCTTTCCCCATGGAGGTGAAAATGCAGATTATAGCAGCCCTCTAAATATTTATTATCCTTTCTAGAGTACCCTATTAAATAAAACACTTTCCTGGACAGCTGAATCAGGAACCTGTTGTTATTTTTGGTACTGAATGTCTTTGGCTTCTGAACTATGTTAAACCTTTCAGGGGATGGAAAAGTAGCCAAAAGTGGCCACTGAAAATAATTCTCAGTGGATAGCTGAGATGCCTATGGACCAGCCCTGCAGTATGAAATGTATTAATTCTACTGTATTTTCTCACTGGAAATATATTACTTCACGATACCTCCAGCGAGTGCTATCAGTCATTTTATGTTCAGGTTCCATAATTATAAGCTATAAAAATCCCACCCAATAGATTTCTTCATATTGTTAGTCTAATGTCTCTAACCTCATTATCCAGTAAGCCTCCCTATTTAACACAATCTTGTTCCTGCCACCCTTTTTCAGTGAACAGTCTATCTATTTTAAACCCACAAAGAGTAAAGTTGAAATATTGTATTTTGATATCTCAAAGTACTGCACTGAACCTGTAAGTCATTCTCTTCTACAGAAGCGGATTTTGAAATACTGGTCCCATTTATCTGAACATGTGAAAATTGCCAGCAGAAACAGGTCATAGTGGTCTATCAAGTTTGCTCAAGCGTGCAACTCAGTCTATTTTACTGTAGCTGCCCCCCTTCCCTTGCCCCACAGCAATTCTCTACCCCATACCCCATCCCCTTTCTCCCTCCCATTGCCTCTCTCTTTTTTACCCTGTCCCACCCCTTCAAAACTTCTGACCCTTTTCAATGATAGCACCTCCTCATGCAGTTCATTCCTCTATAACACCACCCTTTCCATGAAAAAGTGCCTCCTCATTTCCTTTTTTAAATCTACCCCCACAAGTTTCAGACTGTGGCCCCTTGTGGTCACCTCTCTTTTTAAATTGAAAATGCCCTTTGCTTCAACCTTGTTTATACCCTTTAGGTACCTGAATATTTCTATCATATCCCCCTTTCTCTTCTGTCTTCTAAGGAATACATATTGATCAGCATTAAGCTTTCATCATATGGTTTGTCCCCATGCCCTAGATCATCTTAGTTGCCCTTTGCTGGACCCCCTCCAGTAGTATGATGACCTTCTTCAAGTAAAGGAACAAGCATTAGACACAGTACTCCAAGTGTGGTCTCACCAATGACCTGTACAATGGCAGAATGACTTCCTTCTTCCTGGAGGTGATTCCTCTAGCTATGTATCCCAGCATTTTATTTGCTTTTGCTGCCACTTTACAACACTGCACAGAGTGTTTCATGTCACCCCTGACTATCACCTCTAGATCCTTTTCATCCTTTGAGCTGGACATCTGTATGCCACCCAGCCAGCAGCTGGCCCCTGGTTTCCTAGCTTCCAGGTGCATGACCTTGCATTTCTTGGCATTGAACCCCAACTGCCAGATGCCAGATCATTTTTCAAGTCTGGACAGATCCTTCCTGAGTTCCTGTCTTCCTTCCTCTACATCCACCCTCCCATGGAGCTTAGTATTGTCAGCAAAAAGGCAGACTTTACTTTTGAGCCCTACCACTTTGTTTCCAATAAAGATGTTGAATAGAACCGGACTGAGTACTAATCCCTGTGAGACCTGCCTGGCCCTTGTCCAATGATCTTGTGACCCAGTCAAAAAATTCTATCATGTTCATCTGGCAGGAGGTTTTGGAGCCCCGATATAAATTTAGCAAGAGGGACACTTTGGTGTTTGTTTTCTGTGTAAACTCAAGAGAGTCCTGTGCTGTGTGTTTTAACCACTAATTGTGGTACTAAGTTTTAAATTTCCATAAACTTCTCTGAGTAGCTTTGGAGCACAAGCTCCATGACCATAGCAACATGTCCCATTGAGCTGGTACTTAAACTTGCCCTGCAGTTGGTGTGAGCTGCTTAGAATCTGCAAGTGTGTGAGACTCTGCTCTGCACACGATCAGCTGATAATAAATTGCACTGAGTATTATGAGGTTTTGAAGCCCTGCTATAAATTTGGGAAGAGGGACACTTTGGTGTTCATTTTGTGTGTAAACTCAATAGAGTCCTGTGCTGTGTGTTTTAACCACTAATTGTGGTACTAAGTTTTAAATTTCCATAAACTTCTTTGAGTAGCTTTGGCGTGCTTGCTCCATGACCATAGCAATACTTCCAGCCTGAGCTACTACTTAAACTTGCCATGTAGCAAGCAGGGTGAGCTCGGGCAGGGTAAGCACACATCACATGCAAAGATGCATGTGTCTGCAGGTGTTATGCATGTTCAGCATGGTAGGTAAGTCACAGAACCCAAACATTATTTTAAGGCATATACTTATTTAAATGTGGTATATATTATTCCTTAACCACCAGAGACTTGGTTGTCTGGGTGTATTAGTGACTTTGAATGCAACTAATGTATAATAAATTTCAGCTATCTGTTTTGTATGAAGAATCTGGCTAAAGGTAGTAGTATTACTCCAAGCTTTTCTAGCAAACATCTGCCCATTGTTTCACTGCATATTATTCCTATTTTCAATCCCTTCTGGCTATTCTACAACTAAAACCTGTGTTTGATACTTAAGGTAAATATAACCCTATACTTTAAAGATCCTGGAAGTTTCTTCGGTCAAGATTGGCATATACCAGACATGCGGTGTGGTTAGCATGCTGACAAGGATGTCTGGATGAATAGAAAATATTAACCAATAAATTGTACATGAACTATATGGTACTGCTGTTGTGATCTATACAGAAATAAAATTTTTAGTACTTATTGACAATATTCTGTAGTTAAATTTATATTTCTTAGGTATAGTGTTTGTTTTCCATAACAAGAATACTAAATAACAACATAAACACTGGAGAGTAGCATTACAACCATTGAGGGTAAAATTGGCTTGAGGTGTGAATTATGTTTAATGTATATGATAGATCCAGAACTAATGAGTAATGAGCAGTACATATGCACAAAGTGTAAAGAGAATACTGAGCTTATGGTAATAGTGAAAGAGTTTAATTCAAGATTACCTGAATTAGAAAAAAAAAACAGAAAGAAATGGCACATAGATGTAAATAGCACACGATGGATTATGTAAATGAACCAGAGAATCCCACAACACCAACTATAAACCATCAAGAAACTAAAGATACACTTCTAACACAAAAATCATCTAATAGAAAAAGAATTAGAGATGAAGAAATAGTTAATAGTACAGAGGACAATTGGTTTCTAGTACAAAGTTTTAAGGTCACTAAAAGGAGAAAGGGAAGAATGCTGAAGCTTTTGATATCTCCCTTCAAAACATGTTTGATCCCCTGGCTCATGATGTATCCAGTATCAGTAATAATGATAAGCAGGGTGAACAATCTTCTATAAGACATTCAGGGCAAAGTCAATCAGAAATAAGCTCTATTCCACCCTTAGTTATCCTTGAACCAGAAACAGATATTACCAAACAAACGTATGATATAAATATACAAATAGATAGTGATGATGCTTCAGGGGTTATGGAAAATATAGCCTCAGGAAGCATACCCTTATTAAGTAAAAAACAAATATTTATCTTGGATGATTCTCTGGTGAAAGGACTTGACAGAGCAATATGTGATGAAGATAAATCAAAAAGAACTTTATCATGTTTTAGAGGGGCAAAGGCATCAGATATTAACAAAATGGCAAATGAAATATTAAAACAGGATGCTCAAAATTCTTTAGTCATCATGCTGGAGCCAAAAATATATTTTCTCAAGCAGAATATCAAATAAAACAAGAATTTGTCAATATGATAAACAAATTAGTGGAAATGGGTTGTGACTTCACTTTTTCAGAAATCTTGCCAATACCTAGAGCAAGCCATGAGCAAATAGTAAAATTAAAAAGGGTAAATAATTGGTTAAGATTGTGGAGTTTGAGATGGGGGTAGGATTTATAACTCACTGGGAAGAATTCAATGCTAATTTTGAATATTTTTGTGGATGGTTTGCATCTTTCCAATAAAGGTAAACAAATGTTAGGTATGCAATTGAAAACACATATTTCTAATTATTTAAACTGAAGACAGGGGGTGGGTGGGTGCTTGTAAGTGACAAAATAAATACTGGTATAAAAAAGAGTTCATGTTAAACAAATCACAACAAGAAATAATGAACATAAACAAAGATTTTCTAAAAATATATAGATATACTCTTAATGCTAAGAGCTTACTTAACAAAATGGATGAATTGAGATATATGTCAAAAAGTAAACACATAGATGTGTGTGCAGTTTGCGAAACATGGTATACAAAAAATGACTGGGGCACTAATATTCCTGGATATACAAAATTTATTAAAAGTAGAAAAAACAAAAAAGGTGGTGGCATTGCTGTGTATGTTTTAGAAGCATAAAAACTAATATCAGACAATTAAAGGATGATGATACTGAAGTTCTGTGAGTTGACCTTTATACTAACAGTAAAATATTAACCTTGGGATTAGGATACAGGTCTTCGAGCTTAGATTTGAAAGGGAACATGGCTTTTCTTAAAGAAATCGAGAATATGGAAATATCTAATGATTATATTTTTATGGGGGATTTTAATCTTCCCACCATTAAGTGGGCCATGCTTCAGGCTAAAGGAAATATTGAAAATAGATTCCTAGAAATCACACTCCAACAAAGCCTTGAACAAATTGTTCAGAAACCAACTAGCGAAAATAATATATTTGATTTAATTCTGACTAATATTAATCACCTTGAGACAGAACCGGAAGTATTACCACCACTTGCAGATAGTGATAATAACATGATACATTTTAAGGTAAATACACTACTTAAAGGAATTGATAATGGAATAACAAAAATTCAGGATTATAATAAAGCTGACTATGATATTATTAAATAGTATCTAAAAAATTGGAATTGGGCTCACGAATTAGAGGTGTGTCAAAATCTTCAGGAACAATGGGATATAATTAAAACCAGGATATCCTATTGTATAAAAACATGGGTATGACTAAGAACAAAATATAATAATGGAAAAAAAAGAATTCCTTTGTGGTGGACAAATGAGATAAAAAAAATAATAAATAAAAAAACATAGGATGTACAGAAAATATAAAAAATCCCAGAATATAAACCACTTGCAATCATATAAAAAGTTGGTACAAAAAAGTAAAAATCTTATAAGAAAACAGCTAGCAATAGACTCTAAACAAAATAGAAAAGATTTCTATAATTACATAGGATCTCTAAGGGGTAATCAAAGCAATATTGGACTGTTACAAATAAAAGACAGAAGTCAGTGAAGAGAATGATATGGTTAATGAACTAAATACATACTTTACTAGTGTATTTCTTCCTAAGGAGTGCATTGATATAGAAAATAACAATACCAAAGAAACTCTGAAACTAGTAACTATAAAAGAAGTGAAAGATATAATTATGAAGTTAAAAAATGACTCAGCACAAGGACCTGATAATATAGCCCCTAAATTCCTAAAAGAAATGGTTAATGAATTGGCTGGCCCATTAACAGTGTTATTTAACACATCTCTTAAATTTGGAAGTACTATAAAGGATTGGAGAAGTGAAAATGTTGTGCCTATATGCAAAGGAGGTTGCAAACAGAATGTAGGTAATTATAGGCCTATTAGTCTCACGTCTCTTATTGGTAAGATAATGGAGAGAATAATTCAGACTAGAATAAAAGATCATATAGATAACACTGGTAATCATGATATATCTCAACATGGTTTTACTCCAGACAGATCTTGCCTAATTTAATTGTTTTTTTTGAACCAGTTAGTGAAGCCCTTGATATGGGAATGCCTGTGGATGTAATCTTCCTGGACTATGCCAAGGCATTTGATACAGTGTCACATAAAATCTTATTGGAACATCTGCTTAAAATAAATTTGAGTAAACACATAATTAGCTGGATATCATCGTGGTTAAATGGCAGAGAACGACGGGTTGTATTAAGAGGGTATGAATCATCCTGGGGGCAAGTGACAAGTGGTGTGCCTCAGGGTTCTATATTGGGCCCCTTATTATTTAATATCTTAGTGTCAACAATGCAAACTACAGACCATGTTTAGATTGGTAAATTTGCAGATGACTGTAAAATTGAGTGCATAGTTAATAATTAAGAAGCAATAGAGAGGTTCCAGGATTGTATAAATAAAATAGGCATTTGGGCAAGAGAGAATAAAATTACATTTAATGTGTCCAAGTGTAAGCTGATGCATTTTGCTAAAAATAACAAGACGGCTAATTATACCTTGAATGACATTACACTCCAGACAACTATGGAGGAAAGAGATTTAGGAGTAACCATCACTAATGATTTAAAATGTGACATGTATACTAAAAAAACTGTCAAGAGATGTTATTCAATACTAGGATGTATACGCAGACACATTAAAAGTAGGAAAGCTGAGGTACTTATACCTTTATATACAGGTCTTGTTAGTCCCCACTTGGAGTACTGTGCTCCCTTTTGTGCACCAACTGTAGTAGGAAGTTTGAGCATGGTTGAAAAGGTACAGAGAAAGGCTACCAGGAGAATTACAAACCTAGCAAACCTTACATATGAAGATAGAATAAAATCATTAAACGTGTACTCACATCAGTACAGACTGTTAAGAGGTGATATTATATACATATAAAACAAATGGATAAAGATAGTACATTAGATATTATTTGTCTTGAGAAATGAGATGGCCAAAACAATACTAGATCAGATAAGTATAAAATTAAGTGCCCTATTAATAAAACCCAAAAGAGATGGGTTCTTTACTCAGAGGGCACCACCACTATGGAATGTATTACCAGAATATGTCATTGCAAGTAACACTGCTGAGTGTTTTAAAAAATGCTTGAATGATTATATGGGAGAAATGAAGTATTAATACTACCATTGATTACATGGTGGTGAGTTCACAATAGGCTGTGGCCTTACAAACTTATACTTTTACTATGAAACTATGAAACTAGGATCTCCCCATGCTCTCCCCATGCTGCCTGTCATCCTGGAAACTGTTAATCTCTACAAAGTTTACCAGCCTTTCTTTTAGAATGGTCTCCACTAATTTGGCTACAATTGGTACTAGACTGACCAGTCTATAGTTACCAGGTTCATCTCTGAGAACCACTCTTCTGGAGTGGCACCACATGAGCCATTCTTCTGTCATGAGACACACACCCCATCTCTAGTGAGATGTTAAACAGATCCATCAGGGAGGCTGCCAGTATCTCTACCAGTTCTTTCAGGACCCTCAGGTGTATGCCATCCAGACCAGGTGCTTTATTCACTCCATAATGCTAGGGTGTGTCTTGGAGACACTCTCAGTGCTTGTGGATTACCACATTCAACTCCTAGTCAAAGATGCCTGTGCCTACCTTAAAGACACCAAAACTAAAATTAAAGTCCTAGAAACCTAGAACAAGGACTACAATATCATGGAATCATGTATATTAGTAACCTTCAATGTGAAAGATTTATACACTAGCGTATCTCACAAGGGTTCCACCAAGTCACGGTGAATGAAATTTCACTGACATTCCCCACAGCGACACATTTCTGTTGATATCCCTGACACTGCCAGGTCCCAACCACGACTGGGGAACAGACCAACACCTTCTCGGCCGTAGTGCGAGGGGGCTGTGCCCCTCCATAACCCCCCCATATGGGCCTGCACCCCCCATACTTAAAGATTCTCAGCTCCAGGGGGGGTGGATTATGGGACACAGCAGCTTACAGTGAAGTTGCTGTAACCATTCATGACTTCAACAACCGACTTGACACTGTGGATGAGGAATGGATTGTTGTTGATGTAATGGATTCACTGTGGGGGGTTCATTATTGTAACAGTATACCCCTCACAAACAAGGTTAAGAGGTATTGAGAATGGAAATAGGGAATAGCCAACAAGGAGAGACCCCTCCAACAAAAAATACTTTATTTTTCACAACAAACTACTTTTGTTTTAAAAATAAACATTATTGGCAGACCAAATGTACCACAATGAGTTCCTCCATGGCACTAGGGTATGCAAATGTATTCATGGACATTTTTGAGCAAAAGTTCATTTTTAATCATGAAACCAAAATATTTTGGGAGTACAAGTACCATTTAGAAATGATTTATTGAGGATATAATTTGGATGTGAGACAGAAACCAGATCAACTTAACCAATTTTTCGTATATCTGAAAATGAGCACAGAATAAATGTTATATGATGTGGGACAGAAACTCCATTACATGTTTTGGACCTTGTGAGTTATAAGGACAACACCAAACTGTGTACAGAACTGTACAGAAAAAATGCAGACAAAAACATGCTCTTACAAGCATCCAGTCATCACAAAAGATAAACAAATGGAAACATCCGTTATGGACAAATGGTTTGGCAAAAAGGAACTGCACAACAGCAGCAGATGATTTGTAGAGAAGATTTCAATAATGGGGATATGAGGAGAGTTCAATAAAAAAAGCTACAGAGATATGTGACATAGAGAACACAGGAACTCTGCTGACAAGGAATGTGGAACAGAAGAAGGAGGATCGAGTGACACTAATAGTGGACATTAGCCTTTACTACAAGCAAACCAACAGGAGGCAATATCCTTGCAGGAAAGACCACTAGTTATTGCAAAGAGAGTGAAAAATAAATTAAGTAGCAGGATAATATCCAGGTAATTGCAAACACATGGAAAGCAGCTATATTTTTGGACAGTAGTCCAACTGTAAGATTCTACCCCTTTGCCACTTGCAAAACTGCAAAGGACTAAAAGCGTTTTAATATATTTAAAAATTAAGAGATCACAATCAGACTGTTTATAACTTGTCAAACTAGGAAGTAATTCATATAATAAAATACCCATGTGATAGGGCTTACATAGGGTTACCATATGATCAGTCAGACAGAGAATAAATGAATATGAAAGTCGTCAATGATAAGGAAGGACAAAAATTCAGCATTGGCATATCACTTTAAGACAGCAAAACACAATTTTTCAATGTTTTACTTTTTTTCTTACATCTTTTGATTGTTTTTCTAAGGTACTACTGCAAGGTGTGAACTACACAGTCTTATAACAGTGTACTTTAGGGGTGCGGTACCACCTCTATAGTTAAGATTGAGTAGGCTGTTTACTGTTAAACCCTAATTTTGCAATTTGATGACTTTTACGTCATTTGACAAAATAACCCAAAATTTGGTATGCATAGTTAGGCTGTCAGAGACAGCATCTCAAAATGTAAAAAGTTTTGTGATGGCATCTTATTCGGTTTTTGAGATACAGAGCACCACAAAATAAAAAAATATAAAAAAACTCTTTTTTCTGTATTCTCAACATTGCATATTTTTTGCACTCACCTACAGCCTAGACAGTGCAGCATTTTTTCATGAAATTTTCAGGGTTGAAGGGGATCATACCAAGCATGTCTTTTGTTGGTTTCATGAAAGAAATATTACAGGGTTCCAGAGTTATAAAGATTTCTTTGTTAACCAAGAAATGTGAACAATATAAAAAAAAAAAATCATGAGCGCTTATTTTCATGATTAACCTATCATGCTGAAAAAAAAACTACTGATCATGTGGAGAAAAATACCGATCAGGCTGGCTGCCATCTTATGTTTTCTTTTAAATTTACAAACACTGAAAATACATAAAAATGATACAGCTTCAAAAAACAAACTGCTGAATCTAGCTAAATATGACATGTTTAGCTAGCTTCTGGTGTTTGTTTTTTGAACAAATTTCCAAAAACACCTTTTCTGGGCACTTTAAAATCCAGGGTGCACAGCTTAGCAAAATATACCATTCATCCATATTCTCTGTATGTGAACAGTGGGACTTTCCTGACATCTGCAGCCACCGGTGCAACCATGCTGCCAGTTGCAGTGACATAGAAACATAGAAACACAGAATCTGATGGCAGATAAGGACCGCTTGGCCCACCTAGTCTGCCCATTTCCCTACCTAATGGATAAGCTGCAGATCCTAGTTAACCAACAGCCTACTTCCTCCTACCCCCCACTAGAATTGCCCTATGTCTGTCCCATGCATTCTTGAATTCCCCCACTGTTTTTGACTCCATGACCTCCCCAGGAAGGCCATTCCAGGAAAAAATACTTCCTCACATTACCTCTGAGCCGTCACCCCACTATCTTCAAATTGTGCCCCCTTGTTCTTGCACATCTCTTTTTCTGAAAGATGCTACCCTCTTGGACTTTGTTGATTCCCTTGAGGTACTTGAAAGTTTATATCATGTCCACCCTCTGCCTCCTTTCCTCAATGACATACATATTAAGCTCCTTTAGTCTCTCTCTTCGTATGACTTCTGGTGCAGACCCTGCACCATTTTAGTTGCCCTCCTCTTGACAGCCTCCATCCTGTCTATGTCCCTGCAGAGATGTGGTCTCCAGAGCTGCATGCAGTACTCCAGATGGGGTCTCACCAACTGTCTGTACAGAGGGATAACAACTTCCTGTTCTTTACTGGTGATGCCTCTCCCTATGCATCCCAGTATCCCTCCAGCCCACTTAGTGCCTTTTCACATTGCTTGCCCACATTTAGCTCATCTGATATGACTACCCCCAGGTCCCTTTCCATTTTTGTTGTTGTTAGTATCTCATCCCCACTGTGTACTCTTCCCTGGGTTTTTGTTTCCCAGGTACATTACTTTGCACTTCTTTGTGTTGCATCCAAGCTGCCATACATTTGACCTTTCCTCCAACCTTGCCAAGTCCCTTCTCATCCTTTCCACCCCACCTTGTGTATCAACCCTCTTGCAGATCTTTGTGTCATCTGCAAAGAGACATACTTTTCCTTCCAGTCCCTCTGCAATGTCACTTATAAAGACATTAAAGAGGACCGGTCCCAGTACTGAACCCTGCTGTACCCTGCTAGTAACCCCCCTTTCTTCAGAGTGGAATCCATATACTATTACCTTCTGTGTCCTGTTGTCCAGACAATGTTTTACCTAGGCTACCACCCTGGGACCCACTCCAAGGCTGGCTAACTTGTTTTTTTAATATTTTGTATGGGACTGTGTGAAATACCTTGCTAAAGTCTGGGTAGGCCTTGTCCACAGCCCCTCCCTGGTCTACTACTTTGGTCACACAGTCAAAGAAATCTATTAGACTCATCTGACATGACCTTTCCTCTGTGAAGCCATGCTGCCTTGGGTACTGTGCCCTGCTGGCCTATATGTACTCGACAATTCTTTCCTTCAGAAGTGATTCTTTCATTTTACCTACCACTGAGGTCAAACTAGCCGATCTGTAGTTTTCTGCCTCTGCCTTGCTCCCATTTTTGTGAAGTGGAATCACATCCACCCTCCTCCAGTCCTCAGGTACCACCCCATCCTCACATGATTTGTTAAAGAGGGTACTCAGTGGTGCCACTAGTTTTCCCCATAGTTCTTTTGGAATTCTGGGATGAATCCCAACAGGCCCCATTACTTTGTCCATCAAAGAGTTCTTTCAAAACCCTTTCTTCTTGAATAGTCTGGTATCACCCCCCCCCCATCCAGAGCATTTCTGTTGTTTGGTTTAGGTACATCCCTTCATTTTCTTTTGTAAATACTGAGCAGGAGTATTTGTTCAGTATCCCTGCTTTTTCACTGTCACCCTCTGTCCATATTCCCTCCCCTTTATTAAGCCTCAGTATCCCTCCCTTGGTCTTTCATCACTCCCTAATGTACCTATAAAAGGTTTTATCTGCCTTCTTAACATGAGTTGGCTATCTTTTCCTCAGTTTGGGCTTTTGCTAGTCTGACTGCCTTCCCTGCCTCCTTCTGCTTTAACTGATATAGTTCTCTGTTCTGCTTCTTCTATGTTTCCTTATATTTCCTGAATGCTATCTTTTTTCCTTAACCTCCCCGCCACTTCTTTTGAGAACCATAGTGGCTTTTTCCATCATTTTGGTTTGTTGATTTGCTTTACTCAAAGGCTTGTTGCCTCTGTGATGGCAGTTTTGATTTTTCCCCATTGTTCTTCCACCCCTCCTTCTTGCCTGTTTGTTAACGCTTTTCTAAGGCACTCTCCCATTTTGCCAAAGTCATCCCTCCTAAAATCCATCATCCTTGCTTTTGTATAGCTTGACTCTACAGCTGTATTTATTATGAACCACACTCTTTGGTGGTCGCTTGTTCCCAGATGGCTACCCACTTCTAAATCTGAGAACCTCTCTCCATCCCAGTTTGAGAGTACCAGGTCTAAGATTTCTCTCTCCTGAGTGGGTTCCAACACTAGCTGTCTGAGGCATGCCCCCTGTAGGGCATCGAGAATGACCCCGCTCTTGGATGTGGCTGCAGTAAAGGTGCTCCAGTTAACATCTGGCATATTCAGGTCCCCCATCAACACTATCTCTCCTGTTTCTGCCATTCTAAGGATTCCTTCTATCATTTCCTTGTCCATTGCCTCCCCTTGAGACAGTGGTGGGCAGTGAGCCAATTCACTCTCTGATTGAAGACACATGTTGCTGCTAGAAACAGTGACTGCAATATGAGAAAATCAGGTAAGTGTGGTTTAAAGTATCTCAGTTGGATTTTGAACTTTGATTCATAACTTTGTCATTTTTACATATTTTGACCCCGAATTTTCAACACGGCATTTCTGTGACTCCACTTCATCACCAATAGTAGTGGAATTATGCACTTTTGGCCCAAAAGATGATTTTGCAGTCACTTTGCAAAATCACCTTTTGGGTGGACTTTGAACATTTTCACTACCCTTCTTCATGAGCTATGATCATAATAAGGCTATGTTGAAAATTTGTGGTCAGAATATGTAAGAATAACAACATTCTGAGCATACATTGAAATGTTTCTATGCACACTCATAATGTAGATACTTTCAAATATTTTGACCCCAAATTTTCAACGTAGCCATTTTTTTCACACCACCTCATGAATGTGACTGCTGTCAATTTCCAAATCCTGACCAAAATGTGTTTTCACACCTGTGGCACAGAATGATTTTTAGTGGTGTGGAATGACATTTAAGTGGAGATTTGACAAATTTCACCTACTGGCTTCATGAGGCATGATGCTGAAACTTTGGTGTGTAAATACAGTAAAATGCCTGAGTTATGAGTGAAAGTTGCAGTATTTAAATGCTCACTCATAACTTTGCTAATTTTCAATATTTTGACTCCAAATTTTCAACAAAGCCATTTTTTCCACACTGCCATATAAACGTGTCAGGTGTCATTTTTTTAAATCTTGGATGAGATGTGTTTTTGCATTTCTGGTGCAAAATGACTTTTTGGCCAACATCCTAGAAATGCTATGTGTCACATTTATAAGGGGAGTGATAAAGTGATTTTCTTAAAAATATCTATATATAAGAAACTTTGCATGTAGAATATGTCTTGACTACAGTGGATAGACTTTGTGATCCCATTCCAGTGAGCTGAATTTGGGGGTGAGCTCAGTGACCCAGCTGGATGGGGTGAAGGTGGGGGATGGTGCTGTTATGCAAGACCCTCCAGCCTGGGAATGAAAGCTGCAGGGTTGTCCACAGGGGCCCAGGTACCATATAGTCAAGATAACTGTCCTCTTGGCATAGAGCCCTGCACCTCTGCAGCTGTGAGTGGCAGAGGGCCCTATGCATTAACTGAAATAGGGACTCTTTGCCTTGTACATCTGGATTTGTAGTTACGTGGACACACAGGGACCAGACTGCCTGGCATTTCTGCAGCCCACCAAACAGTGCCTTGATTTCTTGACATCTGTCACTGCACTTCTGTAGGTGGATGGAGTTTTCTCATGGCACAGGGCCCAAAGGGCTCTGTACATCTGCATCTGCTCACACAGGGCCCAAGCGATCCTTGTGAATGAGGATATGATTCCACTATCTCAAAATGAAAGGAAATCCTTTGCACAAAATGTCATTAATGCACCAGTTAAGGTAACTTAACACCTGAGAAGTAGGGAATATGGTGTCAGGATTTCCAACCCTAGCTCCCCCCAATTCCCCCCAAGCAGCAAATGCAAAACACAATAGGATTTTGTGTCTCCAGAGTATTGGCATATCAGTGGTGGGGTCTTCCTTGGCATTGTCAACCCTAATACCCACTCTGTTCCCTGAGCAAACAATATCACACATGATCTCCTTTTTTTTTCACAAGGCCTGCAGGGCCCTGCATGAAGAAAGCTATTATAAATAGTGTTGCATCATGTGGCGAGACATACTTCTATACCTTTTAAAAGTGTATCATAGTGACACAGTGGCTTGGAGCTCTACCTTGTGGTTTAGACTGGAGGCTACAGGCTGGGGGAAGGGATTTGCATTAGGCTTGACAAGCCCAAGGAAGACCCCAACATTGATTCCTAAGACTCCAGAGACCCCAAACCCTAATGTTTCTCCCTTTTGCTGCTTGTGAGGTGGGACTAGGGTGTTAGGGTTGGAAACTTTAACCCCACATTTCCTTACCTTTGTGGTGTTTAGTTACCCAAACTGGTGCACTAATGAAGTTTGTTGTAATTTTATTTTGGTTTTTTTTGCAAATAATATGTTATATACTTTTGTGCAAATTCTAATCTTGTAATGTTTGCTTGTTTGTATTATTGGTTAGCATCTTCAGCTTTGCATAATATATTTAATTTTCTTCCTCTGTATCCAGAACTTGTCAGACTGGGTATCACTTGTAAATGAGCTTTTGCTCAATGGGTTTTGCCTTATCCATGTTGCTGAATAAAAGTTATTACTACTTCTACATACTGGAGTGATGGTCCAAAGATATTTCAGCTGACCACTGCAAAGTCTTCACAGTGACTACTTTTTGCAAGCACTCCATACCCTGAATGGTTTAGGATGGGTCAAGAATCAGGGTTAGCCGGCATCAAGGACAGCAACAGTTTCCTGGTTTGACTGTCCAAGAAAGTGATTATATTCAAATTAATATAGAATGGATAATAAATATTTAGGGGACTGCTAGAATAAGTATTTTTGCCTCATGCTAGATGCTCTGACAGAGTAAAATGTGAAATGGCAATAGTGCAAACAGAAAGAGGATTAGGAGGGTTTGGAAAAGACTGACTCTTTCTGAATAAAACTGGGTTCAGTAGGTAGAATGTTAGAAACTTAATAAGCACTCACTTTTGAACTTTAAAATTGTTTAACACTAAGGAATTTGAACACTTTTAGCAAGGATGGTCCTAAAATGGAGTGTCTGGTATGTACTGTAGGAGACAGATGGAGAAAGTTTAAAGTCAGCTATTGTTGGTACTGCTCATGTGTAAGTGACTGCTGTGCCATGAAAATAAGAAATTATTAATAAGTGAGTTTTTGCACTCTAAGCATGTGTGTAGCACTGGTGCACATCAAAGGTTGCCCCTAGCAACCTTGTACTATTTAGGGATGGCATTTGGTGGAGTCAGAGCCCCACTAAAGATAAAAAAATGCAAGTAGCCAGGTAAGAGATGAAAACACCAGAATTACTGGAAAACTAAATCTGATGGAAATGTTTTATTTTCTTTTCTGATGGAGATAATGTATAAAGAAAGTTTCAGCCATTTAAGGTGGGTGTGCATGCTGTGAAACATAAGTCATCCAACAGTAGCTTACTAGAATAATCTAATCAATAACAGCTGTACTAATGGAAAGTTTTATATAACATAAGGGTTAATGGAGACATTACTGACTGGTCAGAAGAATAATAACAGCGTGGAAAGATTATAGCAGGTGTGTAACAAAATTAATTACAGGACAAATTACATTAGAAATAAGCACTTGCTGGAAAGATAATGGTATAGGGTTCAAAGAAAGAATATAATAATGATCTATGGAGAAAAAAAGAAATGCACAGAGGACATGATGGTATATAGAAATATTTTATTTGAGAGCTTTTAATCAATAGTTACATAAATATAAAAAATTACATCAATATAAAAAAATGTATATGACTATATAATTATTTTAGGCAGCTTTCCTGATGAAGTGGTGAGGCAAACCACAACATGTCGACTATGTATATGCCTAGCATGATATGACCGGTGGTTTGAATAATAAGATTCTTAGCAAATCAACCTGTGAGTGGGTCATTCCTCTCCACAGTGTGGTACATTTTGCTTTGAGGAATTGTGGAGCAAATTTCTGCCTGTTTTCTGCTTTTTATTGTAGGTACTATACATCTGCACTGCCTGTGTGTGCTTACAGAAAAGTTTTACACACCCAACCACCCTTTTTAAAAATCCAGAAACTTGGCTTTATATAAAACTGAAATAAATACATATTTCTTTCAATGGCAAATCACAATAACTTGTATTTAAACAAACACATAAAGAGGAACAAAAGACAGCTTGTTTATACACCTGCTTTCATACACGGTACTGTATATCCCAAAGCACTTTACAAACCATGAAGAGCTGCATTAGCCATAAGAGGCAAACGGATAGGTTACATGAGATAGACTCAGGATGGCTGGGCACTCAGAATCAGAAAGAGAGGAGGTGAAACCCAAAGACATTAAGTGACTTTCTTATGGCAGTACAGTGAGAAATTGGTAGAGGGGGATTCAAATCTGGGTCTCTAGATTCACTGCTGTGCACTCTAAGTACAGTATTAGGTTATAATGTCTGTCTTGTAAAGGAGTTATGTCAGTGGAACTGTCATTCCCTACAGTCTATATAGGAACACTTTAGATCAGTTCTGACTGGAACAAATGCTGCTAAGTGCCTGTCCTGATTTGTGCTTAATAGACATACTGTGGAGGCATTAGGTAAAAATAAGACAATATAGCACTTAAACCTTAGTAGGACTTCCAGAAAAAAACACAAAGCTTGGAAATTAACAGGTTTTTATTGCACATTGCATAATAAAGTGCTGGTGCCAAGCAATGCTAACAGGACAATGCCTGATTTTAGTTCCAGTACAACTAATGTCTTTCTGGGGTTTGCAACTGTATTAGCACCAAGGATCCCCCACCACTAGCTCAAGCCATTCTTGTGTGCTTTTGCTATTAAATGACGCATACGATAACCATGTTCATGCTGGGGTCCAAATTATGTGAGAAAGAAAATCCAGTTCTGTAAAAATAACCTGATTTAAGTATTGTGCACTAGTCAAGAGCAAATCTTTCATCCCAGTTTGAGACCTCATATAATATCTCATGATTGTGAGTTTTGGGTAAGAGAATAAATAAGCAAAAATACTTTCTATACCACAGGCTGAGAAATAAAGTTCAGATACATTTGCTCAAACAGAACAGACAAAATAAATGTTCTAATAATCATTAACAGTGAATTTAGCAACATCCTCTTTCATATACATTGGTACCCACATTTTCTCATGCAGACAGTCTGTGACCTCCCCTTTGAAGAGGGGAGGGTACTGGAAAAGTTAGATTCTTTGACCAGTCTGTTTTTAGTTTGTATGTTCCTCAGGGTACTCCTGACATACTATTTTGAAAAACAGCTTGGCAACTATGCAGTTTATATGTTAACAGATTTATAGTTCTTAGTGATACTCATATACAGATGGCGATAGCAGTCTTTAACAAGACATTTCTGAACACACCTTAACCACTTGTTCATCTCTTGGCCCTTTCCCTCAGGTAAAACCTCACACTGAGTAATTTAATTCACTTGCCAATAATGAGACATTAATTAGGAGCATTTATTTATTTGAATTTTGTTCACCGGGTAAATTCACTGAGGAAAAAGATCTGATTTTCAAAAGGGGGACACAGGGTGTGAGGCCAAGCCCTGCATTCCCACAGCACTTGCTGCAGCTGCATCCCTGTGTTTGCTGCAACTTGTGTCCAATTTTCAAACTTGGTACACAAGTTGTTAGAGTACCCCCTTTTTATGGCAGCATGTGCTAAAGCTTTATAGTGCAAGCCCTGTACAATGGCACCCCAACAGACACAAATGTACCCCAGGTGGCAGCTGGTGTTACTGTGCTGCATTGCCACAAGAGACTTGTGGCAGGGGGTTGTGGCAAGTGGCTTTCAAAATCAAGCTTACTGCATGGTTTGCTGCAAGTTGACACTTGCGGCAAACCCCCCTGCCACACTTCCATTGTGGCGACGCAGCCTATTTGAAAATCGGGCCTAAAGTGTCCACTTTTCAGGGTTTACCCAGAGTTAATAAGATATACAGTGGCAAAATTTGTACCCATACAGTAGATAATATACAAAGTCATACAAAAATAGAAGGCAAATATAAACCCATGCAGCAGTTATCGTACAACCTCATATATGGTGCAGTGTAACATCAATAGGACATCATCAGAATAGGGTAGAGGACAACTGACATTATTAAACAAACAATGCTAACAGGGGACAGGAGCAATGCAGTTGGATCCAGAAGCATTTACAACAGGAATAAAGAATTACATAAGTGTACAATAGTTGAGACAGCAGAAATGTCAAGACTGTGATCTAGGTACAAGTTCACAACAAAAGTAGCTGCTAAGATAACCTGGACAGAGTGAACAAAATAAGTGGATTATCAGGGAGGTAGTTTATTAATCACTGCCTGGATGCATCTGCAGTATTATTTGGAAAGTATTAACAGTAATTTTATGAGCAGTTGTTTTAAATGATCTTTCTTAATGATCTCCCTGCTGTATGTTCCTCCTCCTCCTCCTCTATCCATATGTATGCAGACAATACCGTCCTGTATACCGCTCATCCCTCCCCTGCTCAGGTGGAGTCCAGACTCCTGCTTGACTTTGATAAAGTTCAGTCCTGGCTCTGATCAAACCAGTTGTTCCTGAAGGCCAAAAAGACAGTCTCCATGACCTTTGCCACGACGCAGAGACTCTCTAGGCTCCCCTCACTCCACTCTTTCTACACCCCTGACAGGACTATGCTTGAGAAAGTTAGCTCCTGTAGGTATCTCGGAGTTTGGTTGGACCAACACCTTGACCTTTCTGGACATGGGGATGTTATCCATAAAAATCTTCACCTCAATCTTTCTGCTCTATACAGGAACTATGGATGTATCTTCTTGCCAGCCCAATGAGCATGTGTTCAAACAATGAGCCTCCCAATATTTGACTACAGTGGTGTAGTCTACAGTACCACTCCCAAAACCTCCCTAGCCAGACTGAACACCCTCTTACATGCTTTCTGCCACTTTGCTCTTGACTGCACCATCTGAACCCAGCATTGTGACCTCTACTAATCTCTCTTTCTTTCCCGTCACTTGAAGATGAATGCCTCTCACATTTTTCCAATTTTATAGCTAATCACTGATTTGGTTCTCTCCCTCCCTATCTCTCCTCTTTCCTATCCCTCCCTCTCCCCTCCACCTACTCACTTTGAAATGTTGAGCCCTGCACTCTGGCCATCTCTTCTAGGTCCACCTCTGTTGGACAAACTGCCTTTTTCCATTACTTCCCCAAAATCTGGAATTCCCTTCCCTCGTCCATCAGACATGCCCCATCCCACCGTACCTTCACCTCTCTCCTTCATTGCTTCACCTCCCCCTCACCCTCCTGCAGCTATCCCCACTCCATTAACCCCCTGCTCCATGATATTCACTGAATTCTGCCGCACTGAATTCTCCTTTGCATAGCACATGCAGTTCTTTTACTGCATTTGTGTTGGATGTTAGATTGTTACTATAATTGTACCTTGTAGTTTTATTATCATGTTAATTGTCATCATGCTAAGTGTTGATGATGTATTTTGTTGTTTGATACCATGTTCTTGCCCTGTTACCCCACCACTGTACCCCCAGGATGCATCTGGAAAAGAGGAACAGTGCTCAGTATGCTTTTCCTGGTAAAACTTGTAAACAAATAAGTAAATGCATTATGGGCTTTTATTGTTATGCTAAATGGCCACTTTCTCAATGGTTCCATCTGCTGTTAGGTGTTGGGAGTTGGTTATGTATTATTTTTGCTTGGTTTGTTTTGTCTTGTTTCTGAGGCAAGGCTAGTGACAAAGGATACTGCATGTTGGCTTCTGTAGCCATTTACCCTTTATCTGATACTTATCATGATGATGTTACCCGGATGTTTAATAGATACAATCTCTGGTGATGGTATATCATCATTGGCTATTAAAGTGGCAGTATCTGCAAATCAGCAAAAAATTATAACATGTTGTTTTTTTAGTGAAAATATATAGCTGGCTCTCTTAGATTTATAATCAGTGTATTTTTGTATCTTCAGATTTGTTTAAAGCAGCTTTTATTACTAATGGTATAATTAACAGCTCAAATTAATAAAGATGTCCACCACTGACAATTTTTAAAATATATCTAGTGCAGCATAGCTAGACCAGGATGGCCTTTTGCTGCTGGCAACTTTCGTATGCTTGTATCTTCCATTAAGGTTACCTTTTGACTGTGCAAACTAGATTCAAACTATACTATTTTATAATGATGGTACTAGCACATTTCTCATGGTTAACAGCACATCATCGTACCAATAGGTTTGATTTAGTCATAGTGGATGTGGCAAGCAAGCAGGAACATTTAACAGCTTCAAACATTGGAGTTCAGGAATGAATGAAATGAAATGAAGAGGGAAATGGATACGGATATATATTTTTTTTGTCAAATGCACGGTAGTACTAAAAAAATATATATAATGAAATGCTTTCCACTAATAGATACTGCTGTTTTAAAATTTACCATGGTGATGACTATGGAACCTGCAGGATGAAAAGATACTACATCAGGTCTCTCTAGAGAGACTTTAGCTACCAGCTAAAATTGTGGTAAATAACACCTCCTACATAGATAGGTCTGAGATCCTCAATTAGCTCAATAACCACTTTGCCACTGCAGACCTTGCATTCGACATGTCATCTGTTAGTAAACTGAGCACCACAGGCAACACCAGCATAGCTACTAGACCAACCATAGCTCCCCCCTACTGACTGCCCCCCTCTTCAAGTTCCAGCCAGTCTCCTACAAATAGGTGGAGGACGTGCTCCTCTCGCTGGACACCAAAAAGAGCGCTGGTGCCGATTCGCTTGAACCCTTCTTCTTAAAAGCAGGTTCTTATTATCTGGTGGCTCCAATTGCCCATCTCTTTAACAGCTCATTATCCCAAGGGAAATTGCTGCCAAGTTTGAAAACCGCACACATTATCCCCCTGTTCAAGTCAGGAGACCCCACTGACTTGAACAGTTATAGGCCTGTTTCATTGCTTCCTGTTTTATCCAAGCTACTTGAAAAAGTTGTAAACTCTCAATTAAGGGAGTACTTGGATCGTGAGAATATCCTCAGTCCAGTCCAGTCAGGTTTCAGACCCAAGCACAGTACCGTGTCTGCTCTTGCCAAAGTGTCAAATGACTGGCTAAAAGCCCTGGACAGTAAGCAGCACATCTATGCACTCTCCCTTGACCGCAGAAAAGCATTTGATATGGTTGATTATTCCATACTGCTTGATTCTGTGAGTAGTATTGGTCTAACCTCTGCTGCAGTAAAGTGGTTCCACTACTACTTCACAAATCATAAACAGCAAATTAAAGCCCAAGTGGAATTTTCCTCACTAAAATTATTGCCCCGAGGCATTCCGCAAGGTTTCATTTTGGGACCTATCCTCTTCACCCTTTAAATCAACTGCATTGACTCTGGCCTGGTTGCTGGAAACGTTCATCTCTTCGCAGATGACACAGTCCTCTACATGACCAACCCCTTGGACATTGCATACAAAGAGCTACAGCAGGATTCTATCATCCTCCAGCACAACCTGCTGAATTTAAAGCTCTTGTTAAATGCAAAAAAAGAAAAGCTATGATTATCTCTCCATCCCACAATACTGGGATACCTGGGACCTCACATATTATTACCCTCCTTAAAGAACCACTAGAGCTAGTGGATAAATTTAAATATCTGGGAGTCTGGTTGGATGACAAACTCCCCTTCAGTGTACATCTAAGCTAGTTAACAAAAAAGCTAAGGCAGTGCCTCTGTATTTTCTACTGCGTAAAATGCCTACTCACCCTGGAAGCTAGATAGTGGCTGGTTCAAACAACCCTTTCTTCCCTTGATTGATTATGCCGACTTCCTATACAGCCATTGCCCCCAGTATGCACTCCAAAAGCTGGATACACTCTATCATTGCACATTGAGATTTGTTCTTGACTTGCCCTTGCAGATTCATCACTGCTCATTGTACCAAGCATTAGATTGACCATCCCTCTCCAAGAGGAGGCAAATAAATGCCCTCATGTGGCTATTCTGGGCTTTGTCCAACAAACTACCACCCTATATCTGTGACCTGTTTGAACATTCAAAGGGTGCCTATGGACTAAGGAACTCCTCCTTTGTCCTCCTTAAGCTACCATGAACAAGGACATGTCTTGGCTCAACTGCTATTAGCTCCTTTTTGCCAGTGCTTTGGAATAACATGCAAAAATTATTTAAAATCTCCCTGCTGCCCAGCCATTTTATATTTAGGGGGCTGCTCTATACAGGCCTGTAAATGGCATGTGATTGTTTCAGGTAAAGCCTTACCCCACTCAACTGAGTCCCTTAACCTCTGTAATCCTGGGCAGCCTATTTCCCGTGTCGGCCAGCATCCCTTTAGAGCAACCATCTCCCCCTCCTACCTCCCCCTTCTCATCAACTAGCTTCGCAGGGGGCCTCATTCTACTAGGCTGCCCTGTTTTCCCTTTCTACTATGTGTCTGATAATCTTCCTTCCCACTGCCCTTCTGTATGTCCCTCCTTCCTCTCCTCACTTGTACTTTATAAGCTACAACCTGTATATGCTGCACTTTAAATGCCTATATTTGCACTTACTTAACATGTCTGATTCATATAAGTACTGAGTTTGTATATTGTAACTGCCTGTCCTGATGTCTTCTTTTGTATGAGTGTTGTCTACTGTAAGCAAAAGTGTCCTCTAGATCAAGGGCCATCTTGAAAATGAGCTTGCTCAATGATGTAACTGCTTGGTTAAATAAAGTTTGATTGATTGATTGATTGGTTGGTTGTACTTTTACACAGTAGATTTTATGGAGCAAACATTTTCCATCCCATTTCATTAGATACTTCCACACATGGACTATTCTTCCTAGCATGGCATAAATCTGATTGAACTGTCTCCTAGTTCTTAAGGAGCTGTACTACACATTCCGTTTGGATGGTAACAATATTCATAGAATGGTAGTTTACTCACCTAGTAAAGGTGACTGTAGGGGTATATATCTCTGAGGCACTCCACAGTCATGACATCATGGATTGTATATACCTGTTAGGCTGTGTGATGCACATGTGACTTCTAAAGAGGTCTGTCTCACTTCTCTGGGGACCTGCCCTCACTGGATCAGTTCGATGTCTTCCAAAGCTGTACCTGAAAAATGAACTTCAAGTATCATGTTGTGTATATGTATCATACATTGTAGACCAATTGAATTAAAATGTGACTTATTTTATTTCCTATTCATACATTCTAGTAGATCTGGCCCATATGGCAAGATATCACTTTTCTTATAATTGGACACATCTATAGGGATGGGATGGGATAGGATATGGTGTACCTCAAAGATATATACCCCCACAGTCACCTTTACCAGGTGAGTAAACTACCATTATGGGGGATAATCTCTGAGGCACTCCACAGTCATGACATCAAGGCTGTTAAAAAGCAGTACCCATATCCCCAGGAGGGGAAGACATGTGGTTTGCCAAAGTATTGTCTTTTGCTACTAGTAAAACTGAGTGGCTAAAGTTCATTTTATTGCCCTGGGACACATCAACCCGGCAGTGTCTTGTGAATGTGTGTACAGCGGACCATGTGGCCACTGCACATATTTCCTTGGTTGTGGCCATATTTTTTCTGCCCAAGATGTGGCTACAGCGTGTGTTGAGTGTGCTTTAATGTATTTCAGGGGTACTGAGTCACTGGCTCTGTAGGACTCCTCTATAGCTGTCTTGATGAAGGAGGCTATGGATGATTTTGATGCTGGTTGTACTTTTGGGTGCCTTAAACCATAATGAACACTCTATCAGTCTTGCACACTTCCTTTGTGTGTGTGATGTATGTGGTTAGTATTAATTTCATGCCCAGCTTATGTAGTTGTGGGTCCCCTTGGACTTCCTCTGGGGATAGCTCAGCTGGGATCTCAATGGTTTGATCTTGGTGGAATTGTGATGCCATCTTTGGAATAAATGAAGCAATTGGCATCAGTGAGAGTTGATCACTGTGGAAAGTTAGGAACAGGTGTTTGGGAGGGTCTGTAGTTTCCCTATTTGCCTGGTGGAGCTGATTAAACTAGAAAAACTGTCTTTAAGTTTAACCATTTAAGGTCTATGGATTCGAGGGGTTCAAAGGGAGAACTGTTCATGGCCCTTAGTACTATGTTTAGGTCCCATGGGGCTATCATTGTCTTAATTGTGGGGCATATATTTGTGGTGACGCTCAGGAATCAGGTAATAACCTGGTGGGAGTCAGGTGTGGAACCTTGAATTTGCCCTCTCGCTGCCCTATGGCAGCAACTTGGACTTTGAGAGAGGAAGGTGATAGTCCCAGGTTTAGTCCTTCTTGTAGGAAAAGAAGAATGTCTGCTATTGAGCAGTTGACAGGGTCTACTTTATGGTGGTTGCACCATTTTGTAAAGATATTCCAATGTTGTTCATATGTGTTGTTGGTGGACATTCTTCTGGACATTGTCATAGTATCAATGACAAGAGGGTGGTAGCCTACTTTTAGTAGTCTCTCCCTTTCAGGAGCCAAGCCATCAGTTTTAATTGTTATGGATTTGGGTGGAATATAGGTCCCTGTTTCAGGATATCGGGTCTGTTGGGTAGCATCCAGGGATGGTCCAGTGCCATGGCCACTATCATGGCAAACCAGGATCCGCACGGCCAGTGTGGTGTTATGAGAATTATACAGGCTCAGGAGTTACATATCTTCTTCAGTACTTGTAGTATAAGGGGTAATGGTGGAAAGATGTATGCTACATGGAATACCCAGCGTGTTGTTAGAGCATTCACCCCATGGCTTGTTTGTCTTTGTAACTGGATAGGAATCTTGGGCATTGAGTGTTCTTGTTGGATGCCATTAGATCCAGCTGTATTGGTCCCCATCTCCTGTGGATTTGCTTGAATGTGTGCAAGTGTAGCTGCCACTCTCCTGGGTGTATTTTCTGTGTGCTGAGCCAGTCTGCCGAGGTATTTAATTTTCCTGCCAGGTAGATTGCCAACAGTGTGGTGAGGTGGTTTTGCACTCATGTTATGACTTTTGAAGCCTTCTTGAGCATTGCATGGCTCTTGGTTCTCCTATGTTTGGTTATGTGCAATACTGTCACTCGGTTGTCGAATCAAACAAGTACATGATTGTTTGCTTTGTGACGTGGAGGAATGCCAGGTACACTGCCTTCATTTCTAGAACATTTATTGGAAGCTTTACCTCAACTAGGGACCATTTTCCTTGTGCAGTTTGATGGTCTAGCACTGCCCCCAACCAGATAGGTTGGCATCCTTATCTATAATTTTTTTTCCTTTTTTCTTTATTTATTTCAGTTTGGGATTAATACCTTTGAGTCAAGGACTCGTTTTCAATGGTTCCATGTCAATTGTTAAAAACAGACATAATAGTATAAAATACAGGATTAACAGTAAAAGGAACATTGAATCATATACACAACCAGTAATAGAACAAGTTTGAGGATTTACACTTCAATCCAGTACTTATTTACACAAGCTTGATCCAAGAAGAGAAGGGGTGTGGGGGGGTCAGCCAAAAGGTGGCATCGCCGGGGGGGATGTTCAGCCATGAGGAGACATTGTTAATTACAAGGGGATACAGTAAGGGGGGGTCCCAGAGAAGGTGCTATTCAGTGGAGTGATAATTGAGGAAAGGGGTAGGTACTGGGAGACTGCTGGCTGAGTTATTACCACATTAGCACCAGCAGATAAAGGTCATATTTGAGCCCAGGAAGGTTCTGAGCCCAGTTTTGAAAGTACTAATCTTGGGTGTCTCAGAGAGGTCAGTGGGTAGTTCAATGTACCACTTCGGTCCTTGCTACAGGATTAAGTTTTGGGCAAGTTTTGTCCTTTTGAAGGGCATCATCATCCTATCAGTGGCTGTACTTCAGGTTGACTTCGTAGGGGCAGTCAGCCTAAAGTGGCCCCCCAGTGTGGAAGATGACAGACCCCACAGCACCTTTTTTAGAAGCAGGCAGATTTCATATTGCCCTCGAAGGCTGAGTGGGAGCCACCCAGTGTCTTTGTAGAGCATGCAGGTATGGGTGTCAAAGGTAGCCCCCCACGTGGGGTGGCAGGCTTTATTGAGGAGTGTGCTGATCCTGTTTAGGGCTGTTTTTGTGCCCGCCCCATATATAGGCAATCCATAGTCTATGGTAGACAATATTGAACTACTGGTGGCTAGTTTGAGAGCATCAGGAGTCATTGAATGTCTATGACGGTAAAGCAGACCCAGCTTTGCATTTGCGATCTTGATAACAGAGTCTATGTGGCTTGAGAAGGTGAGGGTGTCATCAAACATGATGCTGAGATATTTGAACTTGGTGACTTTGTCTAGAAACTTGCCCTTTTGGTTATGTATCAGTAGTGGTAGGTATTTCTTTTTGCTTCGGGAAGTGGTGAAGAGCATACTCTTAGTTTTTTTGACGTTTAACAGTAGTTTTTTTTCTGTGAACCACGATTTAAGCTTGAGAAAGCTGCTTTGTAGATCTGTTGTGATGGAGTGGAGGTCCTTACCACTGACTGATATTAATATGTCATCAGCATAGAGAACTGTGCTTGCTGAGCATGTTATAGGGGTGGAGTTGATGAAAAGGTTAAAGAGTAGAGGACCAAGGATTGACCCCTGTGGGACCCCAAGGGTCACCTCATTAGCTGCAGATAGGGTATCACCTATTTTGACTTGTTGTGTCCAGTTGGTGAGGTAGCTGCCAAACCAAGTTACTGTCTCAGGGGATAGTCCTGTGGATAGAAGGCAGTTTAGGAGGAGGTTGTGATTTACAGAGTCAAAGGCCTTCATAAGGTAGATGAAGACTGACTCAACTGCATGCCCATTGTCCTATGCATTGTATAAGTGGGATGAGTAGTCCACTAGTGTGGTGAGTGAGGAGTGTTTTTTTTGGAAGCCATGTTGCTGTGCGAAGAGTAAATTATGTTTATCTAGGAATTCCATAAGTTGCTCTGAGACCATTCTTTCCAGTACTTTAGATAGGGGAGGGAGGATGAAGATGGAAACATAGAAACATAGACTTTGACAGCAGATAAGGACCACTTGGCCCACCCAGTCTGCCCATTTCCCTACCTACTGGATAAGCTGTAGATTCTGGTTAACCAACAGCCTACTTTCTGCCACCCCCCCACTACAATTACCTTATGTCTGTCTCATGCATGTTTGAATTCCTCCACTGTTTTAGACCCAACAACCTCCCTAGGAAGGTGGTCCCATGCATCCACCACTCTCTCTGTGAAAAAAAATGTCCTCGCATTACCCCTGAACCATTCCCCCTCTATCATTAAATTGTGCCCCCTTGTTCTTACACATCTCTTTTTCTGAAAGATGCTATCCTCCTGGACTTTGTTGATTCCCTTCAGGTACCTAAACATTTCTATCATGCCCCCCTTGTCCCTCTTTTCATCAAGGGTATACATATTAAGCTCTCTCAGTTTCTCTTCATATGGTTTCTGATGCAGACCCTGCACCATTTTAGTTGCCCTCCTCTGGACTGCTTCCATCCTGTGTATGTCCTTGCATAGATGAAGTCTCCAAAACTGCACACAGTACTCCAGATGGGGTCTCACCAACTGTCTGTACAGAGGGATAACCATGTCCCTTTTCTACTTGTGATGCCCTCCTATGCATCCCAGTATCCCCCTGGCTCTCCTTACTGACTTCTCACATTGCTTACCAACCTTTAGATCATCTGATATGACTACCCCCAGGTCCCTTTCCAATTTTGTTGTTGTTAGTACCTCCCCTGCTATTGTGTACTCTTCTCCTGGATTTTTGTTTCCCAGGTGCATTACTTTGCACTTCTTTGCATTGAATCTAAGTTGCCGTATGTCTGACAATTCCTCCAACCTTGCCAAGTTCCTTCTCATCCTTTCTAACCCCCTTGTGTATCAACTCTGTTACAGATCTTTGTGTTATCTGCAAAGAGGCATACCTTTCCCTCCAGTCCCTCTGCAATGTCGCTTATAAAGACATTGAAGAGGACCGGTCCTAATACTGAACCCTGCGGTACCCCACTAGTAACCCCCCTTTCTTCTGAGTGGACTCCATTTACTATTACTCTCTGTGTCCTATTCTCCAATTCTCCAGCCAATTCTTTACCCAGGCTGTCATCTTGGGACCCACTTCCAGACTGGTTAACTTGATTATTAAGCTTTTGTGCAGGACTGTGTCAAATGCCTTGCTAAAGTCTAGGTAGGCCATATCCACAGCCCTTCCTGGCCTATTACTTTGGTCACCCAGTCAAAGAAATCTATTAGATTCATCTGACATGACCTTCCTGCTGTAAATCCATGCTGCTTTGGGTCCTGTGCCCCGCTGGCCTCTAGGTGCTCAACAATTCTTTCTTTCAGAAGTGATTCCATCTTTTTCCCTACCACTGAGGTCAAACTTACAGGTCTGTAGTTTCCTGCTTCTGCCTTGCTCCCACTTTTGTGAAGGGGAATCACATCTGCCCTCCTCAGTCCTCAGGTACCACCCCATCCTCCAATGATTTGTTAAAAGTGTGGTCAGTGGTGTCACTAGGTCCTCCCTTAGTTCCTTTAGGATTCTGGGGTGAATCCCATCGGGCCCCATTGCTTTGCCCACCTTGAGTTTTAGGAGTTCTTTCAGGACTCTTTCTTCTGTAAATGGACTGGTGTCAACCCTCCTACCCAGAGTGCTTCTATTGTCTGGTTTAGGTAACTCCTCCTTATCTTCTTTTGTGAATACTGAGCAAAAGTATTCATTCAGTATCTCTGCCTTTTCACTGTCTCCCTCTCCCTTATTAATCTTCACTATTCCTCCCTTAACCTTTCTATGCTCCCTAATGTACCTATAAAATGTTTTATCCCCCTTCTTAACTGAACTGGCTATTTTTTCCTCAGTTTGGGATTTTGCTATTCTGACTGCCTTTCCCACTTCTTTCTGCTTTAATTGATACAGTTCCCTGTCGCGCTCCTTCTGTGATTCCTTATACTTTCTGAATGCAGCCTTTTTCTCCTTAACCTTCCCTGCCACCTCTTTTGAGAACCATAGTGTTTTTTTTACTCTGCTTTGTTTTCCTTATCTGCTTCACACAAAGGCTTGTTGCCTCTATGATGGCAGTTTTGATTTTTCTCCATTGTTCCTCCACCCCTCCTTTTTTGCCATTTGCTAGTGTTTTCCTCAGGTATTCACCCATTTTGCCAAAGTTAGCCCTTCTAAAGTCCAGTATGCTTGTTTTTGTATGGCTCATCTCCATGTCTGTGCTTATTGTGAAGCACACTGTGCAGTGGTCACTTGTTCCCAGATGTCTACTGACTTCTAAATTTGTGATCCTCTCTCCATTTGAGAGTACCAGGTCTAGTATTGCTCCCTCCCGAGTGGGCCTGTAGTTGGATGTTTGTGCCTTGTCCCCTGCTTTAAAGACAGGTGTGACATTTGCTGACTTCCATGAATCTGGGAACACTCCCGATTTAAGAGAGGCATTGAAAACCATGGTAAGAGGACCAGAGAGTTCTTTGAGGAGAAGACCAACCAACTTCATGTCAAGCATATCCGCTCCCATCCTGGTCTTGCCAATGAATTGTGGTTGCATGTTTAGTTGCATTCCATGCGTGATTTTGTGTTTGTTCACCATGATTGGCTTTTTGTTAAGTGTGGTGGAAGTGTCACAGTCTTTGACCAGTCTATGTCATATGTTGGGCCCTGGTTGATCTGGAATGTCAAGAGTGGTCTCATGTTCCATCTGGCCCTTGGAACTATGTCTGTTGCTGATGTAATTAGTCCCAGTACTTGCGTGACTAGTTGTAGAGAGGGATTTTTTACCTTTTGTAAGTGATTTGTCTGTGCTACAATTGCACAGACTCAAGAGTCTGAAGGGTACACCAGACCCCGTGTTGTGTCTATCCCAGTTCCCAGATGCTCTATAGTCTGACTTGATGAGATGCAGCTTTTGGATTGGTTTATTACCCATCCATGATCTTTTATGCACTGTACCACTGTATTTGTCTCTTGGGTAGATTGTTGTACAGATCTGGTTCTTATTAGCCAATCATCTGGGTAAGGGATTACTTGAATGCCCATTTCTCTCAGTTTTGCAGTTAGTACTATCGTAACCATTGTGAATACCCTTGGAGCAGAAGCTAGGCAAAATGGTAACATTTGGTACTGGTAATGCTTTCCCATTATGTGAAATCTGACGAATTTGTAATGAGATAATCTCATGGGTATGTGCAAGTAGGCGTCCTTCAAGTCTATTAATGTTAAGTAGTCCCCTGGCCTTATAACTCTGAGATTGGATCTGATCATTTCCATTTTGAATGGCTTGTATTGCACAGATTTGTTTGGGTATTTTAGGTCTAGGACTGGGCGTAATCCTCCAGTCCTTTTGGGGACAATGAAGAATACTGAGTACACCCCTTTTCCTTCTTCGTGGTGTGGTACTCTTGTTATGGCCTTGTTCATTAAATCGATTAGGACTTTGTGTACTTGTGCTGGGGTAACCCTGTGTTTTGACACAGGGGATGTGATTAGTCTGTTCTGCATTGGTATCTGTGATAGTTCTATTGCATAACTCTTTCTTATTATTTTTAATACCCATCTGTCCTGTGTAGTTTCTTCCCAAGTGTGGTTGAATTGGAGTAGTTGTGCACCTGTGGGGGTGTCCTGGTATTGCTTGTAGCAGTAGTAGTCATTGTTTAGACTGAGCTCTGCAGAAGGAGTAGTTTTCTCTACCTCTAAATGGTGCCCCTCTACCACTGAATCTGATGTAGTAGTTTGTTGGTGGGTATGGCTGTCTGTAATTGTTATCACTGTATAAGTAGTTGCCACTTCTTTTGTTACAAAAGGAGTGGGAGCGATATCTTTGTCTAGCAGGTAGGTAAGTGTACCTGGTTGACTGCTCTTTAGTGAGTGTTTTCTCTTCCTCTTTTCCCTTGAGGTATTTCTCTAGGCCCTCACTGAATAGGAGAGTGCCTTTACTTGGCAACTTGTGTAACATCACCTTAGCTTCGTTGTCTGCATTCCAAAGTTTCATCCATAGCAATCTTCATGCTCTGTTGATCAAGAACGCTGCATGAGAATTTATTTTCAAGGAATCCACTGCCATGTCTGTGAGGTACTTTGTGAGCAATATAGCATTGTCCAGGAGTTGAGACTCTGTGGAGCTGTGGGGTAATTTCTTTACTACCTCCTGCAACCAGGTGAGTTGTGCTCTGGCTGCATATATGGCTGTTGTTGCAGCTCTTGCACCTAGTCCTGCAAGCTCAGCATTTTTCTTTAAGATATCCTCTAGTTTGTGGTCAATGGGGTCTTTGAGAGCTGAAGCCGTTTCCGTTGGTAGCACTGTTTTCTTATTTAGCTATACTATTTGGGGGTCTATTGTTGGAGGGTTATACCATAATGCCAGTTTATCTGCCTCCAGTGGGTACATTTTGTCCCAGGATCTGCATTTCGGTATATGAGCTGGTTCAGTAGATTCCCACTCTTTAAGTACTACCTTATCAATGGACTCACAGACTGGGGATACGTCCATGCTTTTTGATGATGGTTGCAATGACTGGGATTAGTTTGCATGTAGGGACTAGAGTTGGCATATCAAAGCCCACCTAGCCTTTACATTTCGTACTAAAGCTGGTATTTGGTCTGAGAAACACCATTTGGTTGTAAGTGTTTGTGGATCTATTTCCATATTGGTTTCCTCATCCGACAGTATTTCAGCATCCAGGGGTAGTGAGCCAGGGTCAGGCTCTGCTTGTATGTGATTTGTGGCATTTTGGACTGTTTTTCCTTTATTGGGGGCCAGCGGTGTGAGAGAACGTGGCTTGGATAATTCTGTTAGTTTGCTTAGCATGGCATTTAACACCTGCTGTTGAGCTTGTATTAGTTGGTTGTTTTGTAAAATAATGGCTGCTGTGTCTAAATCCTGTCCATTATTGGGCTTGGGATTTGTTAAGGGAAGTGCATCTTGTGATTGTTTTGTTTGTTAATACACTGGTGCCTTCCTCAGCATCCTCTTGATTGGGTAAAATGGGTGCATCTTCTGCACACGATGCACACCATCTGCCCTGCTGCCTTGGGGCCAGTAGCACATTACAATGTCTGCAGCTCTTTGTTTTTGCCATTGTATCTGTGGAGAGGGGGAACATAGATTGTGTGTGTTAGGGAGTTATAGTAACAATTCAGTCTGTATTTTCCCCTTTAAATTCCCCCTGCACCGTTCTCCTGTATTTATTTATTGGTGCTACCAGTTGTAGCTCTATAACCACACACTGTGTGTGATTTAGAACGTGTGTGACTGTGCCTTTAATAATTAGAGCTGGTATGGTCTTATGCTATGCTGCATTGCTTGTAGAGCCTTTAGGTAAGTCAGCCTCAGTACTGTGTCATTATTTCTGCAACTTCTTATGTAGTTGCAGCAATATGGTCCTATTGTTTAAGTAAACATGTATTCTGGGCATGAAGAGGTGCTTTACATTCACGATAGGAGAGGGGGGTGGGGTGCTTTTAAACTATAAAATGCACTTAAACGTATCTGTCATAGGACACATGCCACACCCATCCCATGCTTTTGAGTTCCTGCATGTCCTTCTCCTACTTGGCAACACCAAAACAGTACACCTGATCTATGCCTACAACCCCCCAAAGGGTGGGGTGCTAGACCTCTCTTACCTCCTTTACAGCCTCTGTCCCATGGTTGGCTCGAATTAGCTATTAGTCCCAGGTGACTTCAGCCTCAACTGGATGGGCTACAATGTCCAGCAATATGTGCCCCTGCTGGCTGGTCTCACTCTCAGCCAACTCATCTCTGAACCCACAAGGCTGTCCTCTTGCACAGACAAGGGATCCCTCATTGATGGGTGCTGAGCAACAGATCAGATAAAATTGTCTCCTGTGGTATTCTCCCTGATGTTATCTCAGATCACTCTCCCATCTACTGTATATGGGGCATCTTCTCTCCCAAAATACCCTGCAGAGTGATCCAAATGAGGGACTGCTCCAAACTCAATGTTGGAGACTACTTTGCTGACCTGTGATAAGCAGACTGGTCTCAGATCACAGCCACAAGTGACCCCTCAAGGGCCCTTGACAACTTTATGACTGTCTTTTACCCCCACTGCAAAACAAGCATGTCCCTCTCACAAAAAGGAGGGCGAAGGGCACTGTCACAAAGTGGCTCCATGGTGGCCTTTTTTCTCTTATGAAAAAAGGGACAAATGCTTGGTGAGATACAAGACCTCCCTCTCCAGTACAGACCTCCATGAGTACAAACAACTGAGGAACTCATGCAAAAGAGCCATCCGTGCTGCAAAGAGTGAGTACTGTCAATATGCACTACTCTCCTCAGCCAGAAACCCAGGGAGTTTCTGGCAGAACATTAAAAACACAGTTGGGGGGTCCACCAGAGCTCAGGCCACTGATATGCACATTGACAGGGTAAACTGCAACAACCCCCTCACAATTGCCAATACCTTTAACTCCCTGTTCTCTGACCTACCAGCTCTCCCTAGCCAGCCTCATGACCCCAAGGACCAGCCCCCCCAGTGGGATAAACCTCTGACAGCCCTTTTATCTCTTTTATCTCAGAGTCATCTCTGTCATGGAGACCCAGAAACTCCTCACAGGTCTCTCCCCTCACACTGTTGCCAGGCACAACTGCCTTGAGCACAAACTACTCAGGCTTGGGCACCTATCCTAGCCCAACCCATCACCCACATCTTCAATGTATCACTAACATCGGGTATAGTCCCAGTCATCTGGAAAATGACCAAAGTCATCCCTGTTCCCAAACAAGGTGACCCTAAAGATCCAAAGAACTACTGGCCTATAGCGATCCTGTCAGCAATCAGCAAGCTTCTTGAAAAGGTGGTTGCCTCTCAGCTCACCCACTACCTACAGATCCATGACCTACTCTCTCCTGCTCAACATGGTTTCAGAAAAGGGCACAGCACCTCCACTGCCCTAGCCGTTGTCACCTCCGAGATCAGGTCTGCTGCTGACCAAGGCAAACTGACTGGGGCCATCTTCATGGATCTATTGAAAGCCTCTGACTGGGTTGACCATGCACTCCTGAGCTCCTCTCTCCTGTCCCTTGGCTTCTCCCCCTTCCCCCACCCTTGCCTGGATCAATAATTACCTCTCAGGCAGACAACAGTATACCAAGTTCAACAAGGCCCTTTGTAAGCCCTCTCAGGTTAACTGTAGGGTCCCCCAGGGCTTTGTCCTGAGGCCTCTCCTGTTTTCCCTCTTCATAAATGAGCTGCCCTCAGCCCTGGCTCATGGACGCTTAACTCTGTACGCAGATTATCTAGTCATCATGACCAGCTCCCGGGACATCTCTGTCATTAACACCAAGCTAAACTCCGACTTCGACGAAATCCAAACCTGGCTAAGGGAACAAAAGCTTACGATTAACCTGCAGAAGATGCAGGCCATGCTCTTTGGCTCAACAACCAAGACAAAAGCTGTCCCAAACCCATTAAAGATCTCAGGTGTCGATGGATCCCTCCTACAAGTTGCAGATTCTGTAAAGTACCTGGGGGTGACACTTGACCCACAACTGGATCTGAATCCGTATATGCGTAATGCATGTAAGGCCTCAAACTGTAAGTTGGTCCTTGCATATAGAGTGAAAAGCTGTCTCACCCCAGCTGCCCATCTCGCCTTAGCCAGGGGGATCCTCCTACTCACACTCTGCTATGAACTTGTCACCTTTGCCCACGTCACAAAAACTAGTCTCGCAAAATGGGACACAGCGTGCAACAGTGTATGTCACTTTGTGCTCTTAGCTCCTCACTTCACCCACCACTGTGAGCTTTACTCCTGACTTGAGTGACTCCCGCCAGAAAAGCACCACTCCTTTGTTGCAGGCAACTTCATAGACAATGTTGTCAGGTCTACCGCCCCTTCAGTCCTCACTGAATCCCTTGTACCCACTACCCCCTCCTACCATTTAAGATCCAGTGACACTCATGCCCTCCTGGTTCCTAATACTTGCACCCAAATCGGTGACCTGGCCTTCGCTGCATACACACCCAGGTTGCAGAACTCCCTTCCAGCAAGCACTCGCTCCTCCCCCTCCCACCCCTGCTTTAAAGCCTCCCTCTGGGGCTTTATCAAATCAGCCTCTACCTGCGTCTGCACTAGATGAACCCTCTCAGCCTATGCCATTCTGACTGGCTGAGTCACTACCTAACTCATCTGTCAAAGGTGGTGGCTCTCTGCACCTTATACGCTAATGTGCTCACAGTTTTCTAGAAGTACTGACTGTGCTGGGTCCACTTAGGCCCAACTGCTCAAACAGCATGTGCATATTACTGTTTTTTTTCTCTGTATTGGGCACTGGGTCTCCCCTATCCCAATGGTTACTTCTCTACCTACCTGCTACCCTCAACCTTTAGAGTGTTGCTGCCCCAGTACAACGATTACTGCCTTCCATGAGTGAACCTTGCTGTTTTTCTACCTTCTGCTTGCAATGTAAACCCCTGTTGTTTCTTGTATTGACCTTGTTGTTTGATGCTCTTAAATGTACCCTGTACCTGCTTCTACCTGATGTTCATGAATGTACTTGTAATCTCCTGAGTCACACCTGAAAATAGGCACTTGGTTGTCTAGTGTGCTTACCCAGTTAACAAAAGCAAATAAATAAATAAATAAATAAAATGATCTTCTAGATGTGGCAGCTGCAATTGAAATTTCTTAGACATTGAGTCACAGCTGCTGACGGACCATTTGTCCGAAAATTGGAGACTTGTGCATTCTACTTCACTAAGATGGCGTTCTGTAGTCTCATGAAATGATGCTCATTACTGCTTGATGTGATTGGACTTGCTAGTCTTGTGGGACTCTCCCTATTGGTGAGACTAGCTGGAATAGTTGGCATTTGAATGGGAAGCTCCAACGGGGACATGGCAAGGTGGAGATTTCAAAAATTACACTGCAGAGGGTCATAAGATAAAATGGGACCCACGCCATCTTGGAGTCGGGGTTGATGCTTGCCATTTAAACATGAGTGTTTATTTTTCTTCCCTTTTGTTCAGTGGGGATATCTGGAGTGGTGCAGTGCTCAGACCTGGCCCTGTCTGGATCTTTTTATGTTTTTTGCAGTCCAGGATGCTGGTAGGGTACTCTGGAGTAGCTCTTCATACAGGGTGGCCAAATCTCTTTGCATCTTGCAGACTCTGTAACTGCTGGCAGGAGTTACAGGTCTTAGCACAGGCAAGGCTCTATACTGCTCATTTAACTGTTGCTGGCTCAAATTTGTTGCTGTGTGCCATTATGAATATGAGCGCCTTCATATGTTGTGCTCCTGGGACCGCTGGTAGGGGTTTCCAGGCAACAGATTTGGAGTGATAATAATGTAAACTCCCTTTATTTATGTATCACGATAGGCTGTATCTGTTCTGGGTAAGCTGTATAATTAGCCTATTTGAACACAATGTCACTCCAATGCATATCTAAGTTGTATTATTAACAGAAGTAATGCATAATCTGATTGCCTGTCTAGCTTCATTTCCTATATACCAAATGTAAAGGATATTTCAATCCTCTTACCTTATGTTTGTTCAATATACATCTCACACTATAGCTGTTGTGATCTGGAGCTAAAGTTGTGTTGCAACCTGTTCAGATGCATATTTAAAACTGATCCAGTGAGAGCAGGTCCCCAGAGAAGGGGGACGGACTTCTTTAGAAGTCACATGTGCATCAAGCAGCCAATCAGGTGTATACAACCCATGATGTCATGCCTGTGGAGTACCGCAGAGGCTATCCCCCACAATGAGCGTTACCTTATGAAACAGTATTATCCAAAGTTGTGCAGAATGGGAAATTCCACCAGCAGACTTTGTGTGGAATGCCAGTTCCACTTCTGAAATGCTTTTCAGAATCACATAAATAACAAATACATGTCCATGGTTTGCAGAAAAAAGAATCTGCAGTTAATATAAACAGCAGATTACTTAACTACAAAAAAAAAAATAATTTTCAAAATGGCAGAAATCTGCTACTGATAAAATTCCACAGAATTTTCTGAAATTCTGTGGATTTCTGTTCTGTTGGAATTTGAAACTTCCACATAACACTAGTATTATCACAAGTTTCAAAGCCACACATTTGTTACAATAAAGAAGCTCATCTTTTAGCAAGTATTTTATGAGTTGAGAGTTCATACATTATGGGCTGGATATTCAAACTGCACCATTATGAGGCGCAAGCCCTTGCGCTGCGCAAAATAGTTGCGCAGGAGTAGGGCCCAGGCGATATTCAAAGGAGTTGCACTATTGAGCAACTCCTTTGAATATCACCCCCCAGCCACAGCCACTGTGCATGGTGCAGTGGAACTTGCGCCACCGCAAGTGGTCAGAGTGGAGCATTCAACTTGCAGTGGCGCAAGTACCATTGCGCCATGCAAATTTCCGATATTCAAAGGTGACATGCAAATGGGGCCATAATTCATGCAAAGGCGCAGGGGGCCATTGCATCTGTTTATAACCTCATTTGCATGCTATTAGCATGCAGGTGCGCCGATCCCGAGACTTGCACCTGGCACCCAGCCAGGCAGCAGCCGATGGTGACCCTGCAGCCCGATCGCGGGCAAAATAGTAAATAATCTCCCCACCCCCACTGGCGATTGCGGGCAAAGCATTAATCTCCCCTCCCCTGACTGGCCCGATCGCGGGCAGCAAAGTATCCCCAAACTTATCCCTGGTGGTCCAGTGGACGATAAGCCCAATCGCGGGCTGCATAGATGTAAAATAACCCCTGCCCCAGACCATATCCCTGGTGATGGTGTCCCCACCCACCCATCCACCCGAAGCCCACCACCCTGCTCCCCCATGATGCGGCGGGTGGCAGCATCCACCTGCCTGCCACCCTGCCCGCTGACTGACTGCCGGTAGGGCTGCATGCCCATTGGTGCAGGCAAGGCCAATGGGCATGCAGCCCTACCGCTAAAGACAGTCAGATTTGTGAATGAATTCATTCAAAATCTGGACTGCCTATGGTATGGGCTGCACGCATTGGCTCTTGCTCTGCACCAATGGGAGTGCACCTACGAGCAGTCAGTCAGCGGCAACAAGTGGCATGTGGTGGATGCTGCCGCCGCCCGGCTGCGGGGAGCGGAGTGGTGAGGCTTCATGGGTGGGTGGGGTGGGGGACACTAGATCACCAGGATATGGTCTTGGGGTGGGGGTTATTTTACATCTATGCAGCCCACGATCAGGCATCGTCCACTGGACCACGAGGATAAGTTTGGGGGGTTATTTACATCTATGCAGCCCGCAATCGGGCCAGTGGGGGGGTTGGGGGATTTCTTACACTCTTGCCAGCGATTGAGCTGCAGGAGGAGGCACAGGGACTGGGTTGGGGCCAGCCACAGGTGGCAGCTGCTGTGTTGCACCCTGCAATACAGCAGCTCACCTGTGGGTGGCCCTCGACTTAAGCCTTTTTTTTTGGCTCAAAGTCCTGCAGGTGCAGGTTGGGGGTTGCGCCTGCACAACTCTGCACAGCCCGGCTGAATATCGGGCTATGCAGTTTATGCATGGTTCCTCCCCCTCCAGTTCAGCATGCATTCATTTGCATTGCATTGTTGCTCAGCATGTTTTCTGTGGCACAACTGCCTCCTGCTGAATATCGCAGAATGGAGCAAGTTTGGACTTGCGCAGGCGCAACCCTATTGCGCATGGCACAACCCTATTGCACATTGCGCAACCCTTTTGAATATCTGGCCCTATAAATTTAATGGTCTTAGAGATTAAACAGAATTATCTTCAAACATTATCAAGTACTTCATAACAAGGCTGCTACTGTAGATGTCAGTCATGTCAAAAAAAATATTACTTGCAAAATTGTAATATTAGGTATAGTTATACAGACAATAGCAGAAAAAGCACTGAAACAAAATATATGTTTCCCAGCATACTAGACTAGAATAATCCTGTATAGTAAGGACAATATGAAAAAGTCAGGTACAAAATTGCATTTATATATTTCTGGCTTGCACTAAGAAATTCAGGTCCGCATGCTGACCAGAAAGCTGACACAATAGGTCCCACAGTCCCTAGATGTTCTCATCTGTAATGGCTGCAATGTGTGTGAGGGTGGTAAAGTGTTAAGAAATGGAAGCACCAAAATGCTTGAGATTTTTGGAGCCCAACAGTACAGATGCAAGGGTACTTCCTGTCATACTAGTAACTCAGGTACAGAACCAATCCTTGGAGAATCATACTGGGTTAGCAGGAGGTGGAGTCAGCATTCAATAATGTGTTTCACTTCACCATACTTGGAGGGATCTACATCCTGTTCACTGGAATGCCTCCTGGCTGGGAGACAACTGAGAGAAAGTGGGGCACCAATAGTACTAGATAATACTGATCTAATCCCCATGTATAATGACAGCTGTTCAGGCCACTTGCAGCTCCAAGCACATCTCCTCCCCTCCACTCCCTTCCCTCTCCAACACTGAATATGGGATGATGTCAGCCACAGACACCAGGCATCTCCTTTAGGTAAAGCCAAGGGTACATTATAGGAGAGCTGAGAGTGGAATGAAAATGGAGGACAGTCCAGCAGTGCAGCAGCCCCAAAAGGTAAAAACAAAAAGCTTAAATAAGGCAGAAAGAATCCATAACCAGAGAAGACAGAATAAATAAAGAGAAAATAAAAGCAGTCATGGATAATGAGTACTGTACATTGTTGTCACATTTCATACTGGAAATTCACAGAACTATTAGATACGAGGAAAAAAACTCTTAAATTCTAACAGAGGTATGCACTGCAAATTTTTAATATGCTCTAAAAGAACCACAACTGGGAAAGGTAAAAACTGACATCTTACCTAATATAATTTCTTATCCAACCATGTGTATACAGTACATTTAGAACACACTTGTAATATGTGACACTCTGTAAATAAATTGCTACATAAAGATTACACAAAGATAAGTATGAGTTAATGTAGTTACCATGATCCATCTAAATAATAAAAGTTATAGTTTTGTCTGTAACACTAAGGTTATCTCACTGCATGAGCATCTTAGAGGGAAACAGGCTATAGAACAAATCCATCCATATGTATGTTTAAACAGAGAATGTATGGATGGGGTAGAAAAGTTTCTGGAGTGGTCAAGCATAATCCTTTTCCCTCATATTCTTTTCAATGTACATGCTGCCTATAGAACATAATTTTTAAGTTCAGGATTATATTATGTCTGGCATATTTCTCTAGAATATATCTAAAGCTATGGGGTGAATGCTTGCTACCTAGTTAAACAGAAACTGGTCATATCCATCATGGCTGCTAACTTGATAAAGTGTTTCATGGGCTTAAATGTAAAGTTGAATTGTCATTTTCAGGTTCATGTGTAAATGTCATTTTTGGTAAATTTAGATTATTTATCTGGTTGATCCTGTTTCCCATGTGTTTAAAATGAGAGTGGCAATTGTGTATTGTACTATATGGGGAAGAGCAGGGAGCTCTGCACCAAGGTTTTCAAGTAATGTAGAAGGAATGGTGCAGACAGGAGAGGTATGGCTACACTGGGAACTGTGGCCCAAACTGGAAGGATAACAGCCTATACTGAGGTGATGTCCTGCCTCCATCCATGAGTGAACCATAGTCCTCAGTGGATGGTTTACCTGTTACTTTGATGAACATTTAAAGTAGCCACAGGGGTGACAGAAGAAACGGGGAGATAGAAAAAGGCACACCACAGAGATAGAGAGTAAGGAGAACTTGAGGGGAGAGAATCCCACCAATGTGCAAGCTATTCAAGGAAGCAGGGGGTTAGCAAAGGAGAAGGGGGTAGAAAAGAGCCGACATAGGAGAAAGGTGATGAAAGGGGAACAATTGGAAAAAGAAGAAAGCAACAAGAAAACAGCTAACAAAATATGGAAGGCTATGTGTGCCAACACTAGAGTCTGGAAAATAAGGTCCCAGACCTAGAGGCCATCATGGCGGAGTCAGACCTGGATATTGTGGCTAATACCGAATCATGGTGTACTGATAACTATGTCTGGGACATGGTCATACTAGGCTATACGATGTTCAGAAGAGACAGGGTAGGCAATAAAGGAATGGGAGTGGTGCTTTATGTAAAGGAAAACATAAAAGTGCTGAGATACAGGGAACTTGGGGGTCGAGGTTATATGGGTCACTTTGTAGTCGAGGAACAGAGCTGCTATGGCAATGGTTGCAAATACTAGGAGCCTAACCAACAAACTTCCTGAACTCACAGCCATCTTGGAAACAGAAAGGCTGGACTGGCTGGCTGTAACAGAAACATGGTTCACGGAAAACCACAGATGGGATAAGGCCATTCCCAGTTACAATCTGTTCAGGAAAAACAGGCAGGGCAAAAAAGAGAGGGTGGCATAGCCATTTACCTTTGGGATGAAATAAAACCACAGAAGTAAAATGACAACCTGGGGACTTTGAGTCACTGTGGCTAACAGTAGACATGGCAAGGGAAAACCCTTCAGAATCAGTGTTGTTTACAGGCCCCCAAATCAAGGAGATAAAGGAGACAACGATCTAATAGAGGAAATCAAGAAAATGTCTGATAAAGGCAAAGTAATACTAACGGAGGACTTCAACCTACCAGATATTAACTATGATACACTAATGGCAGCAACAACAAGAAGTAGGGACTTCTTATTGTCACTACAAGGTGCGAGACTGTGCCAGCTTGTTAAAACACCAACAAGGGGAGATGTCATTCTCGATCTTGTCCTCACAAACTCGGAAAGGATCAAGGACATCGAAGTGGGATGCCATATGGGCAACAGCGACCATCACATGATAAGCTTTAAGGTAAACATAACACAGGACACCAGCCACTAAAAGATAAAGGTGCTAGATTTCAGAAAGGCTGTCTTCCAAAAAATGAAGAGCAACATAAGTAGACAGTTGATGGAAATAGAGGTTGAGGAGGTGGATGTTATGTGGGGAGAGTCAAGAGAACAATAAAGACTGCCACAAATCAATGTGCCAGATGGGTCAGCAAAGCAAAGAGAAAAATAAATCCTCTATGGTTTTCCAAGGAAGTGGCTATAATAGTCAAAGAAACAAAGAAGACGAACAGCATATACCAGGAAACCAAAACTGAGAAAGACTGGGAGTTGTACAAGGAAAAAATTAAAGAGTCTAACAAACAAACTAGAATGGCAAAAGCCCAGAAAGAGAAAAAGATAGCAGAAGGGGCAAAGAGAGGAGACAAATCATTTTTGAGATACATTAGGGAATGTAGGAAGGCAAAAGGGGGGATAGTAAAGATTGTTACCGAAGAAGGGAAATGCACTAAATGTCACCCAGAGAAAGACAAAATCCTCAACAAATACTTCTGCTCAGTGTTTACCAAAGAGGACCCAGGGGATGGCCCAGCCCTGAAAAAATACAACACCACAGGACCAGGGGTAGATATGAGTCCCTTTACAGAAGCCAAAGTATGGGAGGTGATAAATAAACTAAAAGCAGACAAAGCCATGGGACCAGATGAGATGCACCCCAGAAACCTCAAAGAACTGGGGGCAGAATTAGCAGCCCCTCTGGCACTTTTATTCATAAAATCCTTGAAGAGTGGTGTGGTACCCAAAGACTGGAAAAAGGCAACAGTAGTTCCACTTCACAAATCAGCCAGTTGCGAAGAGACCAGTAATTACAGACTGGTGAGCCTCATGTCTATAGTAGAGAAACTAATGCAGACACTACTCAAACAGAGGATCATAGTATTCCTCTAAACTAGTGGCCAACAGGATCCTACCATGACCCTAAACAGCATGGTTTCACAGCAGGTAGGTCTTGCCAGACAAATTTACTTGAGTTTTTTGACTATGTTATAAAAACAGTAAACGATGGTGGGGCAATAGATGTAGCCTACCTAGACTTTAGTAAGGCCTTTGACTCAGTTTCACACAGAAGACTGGTAAAGAAGCTTGACCACACGGGTTGGTCCAGAAGTAGCCAGATGGATACAAAACTGGTTACAAGGCAGAACCCAGAGGGTGCAGATTAATGGAATGCAATTGACAGAAAGCAGGGTGACCAGCGGGGTGCCCCAGGGCTCAGTGCTGGGGCCTCTGCTGTTCGATGTTTTCATAGCAGACATCGCTGATGGACTGGAAGGGAAGGTGTGTCTGCTTGCAGATGACACCAAGATATGTAACAGGGTGGACACCACAGAAGGAGTGAGCAAGATGGAAGCTGACCTCAAGAAACTAGAAGAATGGTCTGGAGTGTGGCAGCTGAGATTTAATGCCAAAAACTCAAGGTCATGCACATAGGAAAGAAAAATCCAAGACATGAGTATTACCTAGGAGGCAAAAGACTGGCAGCCTCAAACCAGAAACAAGATCTGGGAATCATAATCATTGGGAGGGGAGTCATGAGCAGGAGGAGAGAGGTGGCACTACCACTATATAGATCACTGGTCAGACCTCACCTGGAATATGGAGTCCAATTCTGGAAGCCTCACCTCAGGAAGAACATTGACCGGGTGGAAACAGCACAGAGAAAGGCAACAAAAATGATTCAGGGCATGTGGTACATGTCCTATGAGGAAAGCCTTAGGGAACTGAATATGTACTCCCTGGAGCAGAGGAGAGAGAGAGGGAACATGATTGAAACATTCAGGTACATAAAAGGCATTAACAAGGTACAGACACAGAAACCTTTTTCACTTCAAGAAGGGCTCCAGGACCAGAGGACATGGCCTCAGGCTACAAGGAGGGAGGTTCTCTACCAACACCAGGAAATTTTTCTTCACAGAAATAGTGGTAGATGCCTGGAACAGCTTGCCCCAAGAGGTTGTGGGTGTCAACACTGTAGGGGGATTCAAGAATGCATGGGATAGACACAAAGGAGCTCTAACTACAAAGGGCAACTAGACTGTCAAAATAGGTTTAAAACAAATGGGCAGACTAGATGGACCTAGCGGTCTCCTTCTGCCATTAACTTCTATATTTCTATGCTATTTGGACAGGAGTGATATACTCTGACACAGGGAGGATTTAAATAAAGAAAAATTAGAAGCAACTGGCAAAATGGCTGAAAAGGAGTAGGTTTGGCTGGTGGAAGACTCTAATATGGAAGATGCATTTAGAAGTCTTTCCTCTGCAGCATCAACTAGGAAAAGGGACATCCTGGACTCCCTGCAAGGGGCATTCTTCAGGCAAGTAGTCAGTGATCCCTCTTGTGATGGGGCAATACTGGACATGGTTCTTACTAACAGGGACAGTATTGAAAATATCAAGGCTGGAAGGCAGAAGAAGCCAGAAGGTGAAGGAAGGAAACATATTCAATTCAGTGCTTCAGAGTAACTGGTAACTGGTATTTTTCTTTTAAACTTAGATTGTAGGCTTGTAGTGACACTATACTTTCTTTCTGTGTTGTCTTTACTTATAATTGTTTTTGGGCTGTTGAAAATTTAAAAAATAGTGGTGGTGTAATTCTGTGCTGTCTTTAATTGCTGCAAATTTTATCTTGGCTTGTCTGACTGTCCTGTAGCTGGGTGAAGGGTGTTAATTGTCTGGCCTCTGACCTCAGCTACGTGATAACTGGAGGTGGGGCATAGTCACAGTTAAAGCAGCAAACAGAAGTTCATCTTCTCAGAAGAAGCCAGAAGGTGAAGGAAGGAAACATATTCAATTCAGTGCTTCAGAGTAACTGGTAACTGGTATTTTTCTTTTAAACTTAGATTGTAGGCTTGTAGTGACACTATACTTTCTTTCTGTGTTGTCTTTACTTATAATTGTTTTTGGGCTGTTGAAAATTTAAAAAATAGTGGTGGTGTAATTCTGTGCTGTCTTTAATTGCTGCAAATTTTATCTTGGCTTGTCTGACTGCCCTGTAGCTGGGTGAAGGGTGTTAATTGTCTGGCCTCTGACCTCAGCTACGTGATAACTGGAGGTGGGGCTTAGTCACAGTTAAAGCAGCAAACAGAAGTTCATCTTCTCAGAAGAAGCCAGAAGGTGAAGGAAGGAAACATATTCAATTCAGTGCTTCAGAGTAACTGGTAACTGGTATTTTTCCTTTAAACTTAGATTGTAGGCTTGTAGTGACACTATACTTTCTTTCTGTGTTGTCTTTACTTATAATTGTTTTTGGGCTGTTGAAAATTTAAAAAATAGTGGTGATGTAATTGTGTGCTGTCTTTAATTGCTGCAAATTTTATCTTGGCTTGTCTGACTGTCCTGTAGCTGGGTGAAGGGTGTTAATTGTCTGGCCTCTGACCTCAGCTACGTGATAACTGGAGGTGGGGCTTAGTCACAGTTAAAGCAGCAAACAGAAGTTCATCTTCTCAGAAGAAGCCAGAAGGTGAAGGAAGGAAACATATTCAATTCAGTGCTTCAGAGTAACTGGTAACTGGTATTTTTCTTTTAAACTTAGATTGTAGGCTTGTAGTGACACTATACTTTCTTTCTGTGTTGTCTTTACTTATAATTGTTTTTGGGCTGTTGAAAATTTAAAAAATAGTGGTGGTGTAATTCTGTGCTGTCTTTAATTGCTGCAAATTTTATCTTGGCTTGTCTGACTGTCCTGTAGCTGGGTGAAGGGTGTTAATTGTCTGGCCTCTGACCTCAGCTACGTGATAACTGAGGTGGGGCTTAGTCACAGTTAAAGCAGCAAACAGTTCATCTTCTCAGAAGAAGCCAGAAGGTGAAGGAAGGAAACATATTCAATTCAGTGCTTCAGAGTAACTGGTAACTGGTATTTTTCTTTTAAACTTAGATTGTAGGCTTGTAGTGACACTATACTTTCTGTGTTGTCTTTACTTATAATTGTTTTTGGGCTGTTGAAAATTTAAAAAATAGTGGTGGTGTAATTCTGTGCTGTCTTTAATTGCTGCAAATTTTATCTTGGCTTGTCTGACTGTCCTGTAGCTGGGTGAAGGGTGTTAATTGTCTGGCCTCTGACCTCAGCTACGTGATAACTGGAGGTGGGGCTTAGTCACAGTTAAAGCAGCAAACAGAAGTTCATCTTCTCAGAAGAAGCCAGAAGGTGAAGGAAGAAACATATTCAATTCAGTGCTTCAGAGTAACTGGTAACTGGTATTTTTCTTTTAAACTTAGATTGTAGGCTTGTAGTGACACTATACTTTCTTTCTGTGTTGTCTTTACTTATAATTGTTTTTGGGCTGTTGAAAATTTAAAAAATAGTGGTGGTGTAATTCTGTGCTGTCTTTAATTGCTTCAAATTTTATCTTGGCTTGTCTGACTGCCCTGTAGCTGGGTGAAGGGTGTTAATTGTCTGGCCTCTGACCTCAGCTACGTGATAACTGGAGGTGGGGCTTAGTCACAGTTAAAGCAGCAAACAGAAGTTCATCTTCTCAGAAGAAGCCAGAAGGTGAAGGAAGGAAACATATTCAATTCAGTGCTTCAGAGTAACTGGTAACTGGTATTTTTCTTTTAAACTTAGATTGTAGGCTTGTAGTGACACTATACTTTCTTTCTGTGTTGTCTTTACTTATAATTGTTTTTGGGCTGTTGAAAATTTAAAAAATAGTGGTGGTGTAATTCTGTGCTGTCTTTAATTGCTGCAAATTTATCTTGGCTTGTCTGACTGTCCTGTAGCTGGGTGAAGGGTGTTAATTGTCTGGCCTCTGACCTCAGCTACGTGATAACTGGAGGTGGGGCTTAGTCACAGTTAAAGCAGCAAACAGAAGTTCATCTTCTCAGAAGAAGCCAGAAGGTGAAGGAAGGAAACATATTCAATTCAGTGCTTCAGAGTAACTGGTAACTGGTATTTTTCTTTTAAACTTAGATTGTAGGCTTGTAGTGACACTATACTTTCTTTCTGTGTTGTCTTTACTTATAATTGTTTTTGGGCTGTTGAAAATTTAAAAATAGTGGTGGTGTAATTCTGTGCTGTCTTTAATTGCTGCAAATTTTATCTTGGCTTGTCTGACTGTCCTGTAGCTGGGTGAAGGGTGTTAATTGTCTGGCCTCTGACCTCAGCTACGTGATAACTGGAGGTGGGGCTTAGTCACAGTTAAAGCAGCAAACAGAAGTTCATCTTCTCAGAAGAAGCCAGAAGGTGAAGGAAGAACATATTCAATTCAGTGCTTCAGAGTAACTGGTAACTGGTATTTTTCCTTTAAACTTAGATTGTAGGCTTGTAGTGACACTATACTTTCTTTCTGTGTTGTCTTTACTTATAATTGTTTTTGGGCTGTTGAAAATTTAAAAAATAGTGGTGGTGTAATTCTGTGCTGTCTTTAATTGCTGCAAATTTTATCTTGGCTTGTCTGACTGTCCTGTAGCTGGGTGAAGGGTGTTAATTGTCTGGCCTCTGACCTCAGCTACGTGATAACTGGAGGTGGGGCTTAGTCACAGTTAAAGCAGCAAACAGAAGTTCATCTTCTCAGAAGAAGCCAGAAGGTGAAGGAAGGAAACATATTCAATTCAGTGCTTCAGAGTAACTGGTAACTGGTATTTTTCTTTTAAACTTAGATTGTAGGCTTGTAGTGACACTATACTTTCTTTCTGTGTTGTCTTTACTTATAATTGTTTTTGGGCTGTTGAAAATTTAAAAAATAGTGGTGGTGTAATTCTGTGCTGTCTTTAATTGCTTCAAATTTTATCTTGGCTTGTCTGACTGCCCTGTAGCTGGGTGAAGGGTGTTAATTGTCTGGCCTCTGACCTCAGCTACGTGATAACTGGAGGTGGGGCTTAGTCACAGTTAAAGCAGCAAACCGAGTTCATCTTCTCAGAAGAAGCCAGAAGGTGAAGGAAGGAAACATATTCAATTCAGTGCTTCAGAGTAACTGGTAACTGGTATTTTTCTTTTAAACTTAGATTGTAGGCTTGTAGTGACACTATACTTTCTTTCTGTGTTGTCTTTACTTATAATTGTTTTTGGGCTGTTGAAAATTTAAAAAATAGTGGTGGTGTAATTCTGTGCTGTCTTTAATTGCTGCAAATTTTATCTTGGCGTGTCTGACTGTCCTGTAGCTGGGTGAAGGGTGTTAATTGTCTGGCCTCTGACCTCAGCTACGTGATAACTGGAGGTGGGGCTTAGTCACAGTTAAAGCAGCAAACAGAAGTTCATCTTCTCAGAAGAAGCCAGAAGGTGAAGGAAGGAAACATATTCAATTCAGTGCTTCAGAGTAACTGGTAACTGGTATTTTTCTTTTAAACTTAGATTGTAGGCTTGTAGTGACACTATACTTTCTTTCTGTGTTGTCTTTACTTATAATTGTTTTTGGGCTGTTGAAAATTTAAAAAATAGTGGTGGTGTAATTCTGTGCTGTCTTTAATTGCTGCAAATTTTCGCCCCCACCCCTTCCCCAACCTTAATTATATGCCCTGATAAATCTGATTGACAGGAGCTAAACACAGGGTATAGTAAGAGGTGTGAAGTAGAGGGCATAAGGGGAAGAAGACCACCCTCAGCACGACAAGTTTTTGACTCATTTATTTATTTATTGGTTTCTTTTTCCTTAAAAAATGTATATCTGAGGATCAGTTACAGGATTTTAGTACTGTAAATAAATAAAAGAGAACTAAGAGAGCTTCAGTAGCAGATAAGTAGTGGAATTTCAGTATAATGTGGGGAGTGGTGCAATGCAGTGGCTGTGGGGCAGCCATATTCAGGCAGACCTTCTGGACACTGAGGTGCTGCCCTATCTGCATGCATCTCTTGGGACTGCGGGATGAGGTAGCCAGACTCAGAGTGGAAGTAAACTGGGTCAGGAGTACCATCACCCCTGTCCAGGAACCACCCAGTCCAATGCAGCTGCCTCAAAGGATGCCGAGAACGAGGAGCACTTGGATGACAGTGGGCTCAGGGAGGGTTAGAGCAGTCAGGCAGAGGCACATCCCAGATCCTATTCCTCTCAAGAACTCATATGCCACACTGGCAAATGAGGACAACCAAATAAGTACCCAGGAAGTGGAAGGAAAGGATGTGGAGGTTAGGCAAGGAGGTGACCTCAGTGGGAAAGCAGTGGACCCCAGAGGAGGAGGAAGCGAATCCTGGTGGGGACTCCATCATAGAGGATACAGCTAGGAACACAGGAGGGGAGGACAGGAGGTGAGGTGCCTACCAGGTGCCACGGCATGGAGGGATGGAAGGAAGATACTGGGGATCACTGGGAAGGCAAGACAGGAGGGTGAGCTGGATGTCATTATCCACCTAGGTACTAATGACTTGGCAAATGGGGAGCCAAAGGAAGTTCAGGAAGAGTTTAGGAAACTGGGGAGGGTCTCAAGCAAGTAGCTACTTCTGTCACTTTCTGAAGTACTACCTGTGAGAGGCAAGGAGAGCATAGAGTGCATGCACCAGGAACTTTAACTCATGGTTGAAGAACTGGTGCTGTGAGGAAGGGTTTGGATTCATTGGTGACTGGGGACCCATCTGGAGGGATGGAGGTTTGTTCAAGCCTGACGGCCTGCATCCATCCTGGAGGAGATCAAGCACTCAATGATAAGTTTAAATGCTACATTGACAAGCATTTAAACTAGCAAAGGGGGTGGCAGGCCAGCAAGGATGATACCTACTTGCTCACCCCCCACAGCTAGTAATGGAACCAGTGAACCAGAGGAGTGGCTATCTCTGCAAAGCAGTGTGCAAAAGATGGAGATTAGTGTCCAAAAGGTGGATAAGCAGAAAAGGGGAAAAATTCAGCAGAAGGGCAGACAGCAAGGAGAACCAGGGATAAATGACAACCAATGAAGGGGCTGGAGCAGAACAGTGAAGCAGTCTAGGGAGGTCAAATCATGGAAAGCCATGTGTGCAAATGCCAGGAGCCTTAGCAACAAGATGGAAGATCTGGAGGCTGTCATGGTACAGTCAGACCTGGACATTGTGGCCATCACTGAAACCTGGTGTAATGATAACCATGACTGGGAGATGGCCATACCTGGCTACAACATATTCAGAAGAGACAGAGCAGGCAGGAAGGGAGGAGGAGTGGCACTGTATGTGAAAAAATGACATAAGGCCCACACAGATCCAGGAGGAACAAAATGGGAGAGATACTGTGGGTTAAGCTGGAAAGGAAAATGGGGCCAGCCATCCGCACAGGTGTGGTCTATAGACCACCAGCCCAGGAGGAAGAAACAGATAGGGAGCTGATGCTAGCCATCCAAAGAATGGCAGACAAGGGTGAGGTAGTACTGGTTGGAGACTTCAATATACCAGACGGGACTGGAGCATCCCAGCAGCAGCATCAACTAGGAGCAGATTTATCCTGGACTCCCTTCAGGGTGCCTTCCTCAAGCAACTGGTCATGGAACCAACTCGGCAGAAGGCAATACTGGACCTTGTGCTCACAAACAGGGACAGTGTGATGGGGGTAACAGTGGGGAGCACCTGGCAACAGTGACCACCAGTCATTGTGGTTTTGAAATCACAGAAAGAGCAGAACCAAACCACACAAAAACACGTATCCTGGATTTTAGGGGCAGACTTTGGGAAATGGGAGATGCTTGAAAGAGGCATTAAGGGAATGGGACAGGAATCAGGGATTGAGGAACAGTGGGCAGTATTTAAAATGGGGATTATAAGAACAACAGAATTATGCATTAAGCAGGTTAGCAGAGGAGAAGAAAAGGAGACCATTATGGTTTTCCAAAGAGGTAGCAAAGAAAGTGAAAGCCAAAAGATTGCATTCAGGCAAAACAAAAAGACACAGGCAGAAGGGATAGGGAGAAGTACCAGGAGAAACAAAGGAGGCAGGGAAGTCAGTAAGAGAAGCCAAAGCTCAGACAGAAGAACACATTGCAAAATCAGTGGTTAAAGGGACAAAACCTTTACAGGTACATAAGTGAAAAAAGAAGGACAAAGGGAGGGATAGTGAGACTGAAGGGGGAGGATGGGAGCCGCGTGGAGGATGACAACAGTAAAGCTGACATATTGAACAGGTATTTCTGCTCAGTCTTTACTAAGGAAGAGGGGGGTAATGGGTCTGAAGGGAGTACGAGGGGTGAGAATGGTGCAGAAATGGACACAAGTCCCTTTACACGAGAAAGGGTCCTGAAGGAACTGGAAGTAATAAGAGCTGATAAAACAATGGGGCCAGATGGGGTGCACCCCAGGGTCCTTAAAGAACTAAGAGAGGTGGTGGCTGAACCTCTGGCTATCCTGTTCAGCCAATCACTGGAAACAGGGGAGGTACCCAAAGACTGGAGGACAGCAGATGTAGTCCCCTTATACAAAAGTGGGAACAAAGAGGAAGCAGGAACTACAGACCAGTCAGCCTCACCTCGGTAGTAGGAAAGATCATGGAAGCACTACTGAAGGAGAGATTGGTGGAACATCTGGTTGTCAATGGACTACAGGACCCAAGGCAGCATGGTTTCACCAGGGGAGGTCATGTCAGACCAACCTCATTGAATTTTTGACTGGGTGACTAGGAGGTGGATCAGGGAGGGCAGTGGACATGGCCTATCTGGACTTCAGCAAGGCCTTTGACACTGTGCCACATAGAAGACTATTACACAAACTGGGGAATATGGGTGTGGGCAGGACAGTAGTGTGGTGGGTAGGTAACTGGCTGGGTGGCAGGACACAGAGGGTGGTGGTAAATGGCTGTCACTCCACAGAGGGAAGAGTGACCAGTGGGGTACCACAGGGATCAGTGCTGGGACCGGTCCTATTCAACATCTTCATCAGTGACATTGCACAGGATATAGAAGGCAGAATTTCACTGTTGCTGATGACACAAAGCTCTGTAACAGAGTAGACACACCAGAGGGTGTAGACAGAATGAGAAGGACCTGCAGAAACTTGAAGAATGGTCAAGGGTTTGGCAGTTGAAATTCAATGCAAAGAAGTGCAAGATAATGCATATGGGGCACAAAACCCTGACACAATATATCAGTTGGGGGTGAGGATATAGCATGCACCAAGCAGGAAAGGGATCTTGGGGTTGTCATCTCTGATGACCTCAAGGTAGGGAAACAGTGTGACAAGGCATCAGGTAAAGCAAATAGGATGCTGGGATGTATAGCAGGGCATCACCAGCAGGAAAAGGAGGTCATAATTCCGCTATACAAGACACTAGTGAGGCCCCACCTGGAGTACAGTGTACAGTTCTGGAGACCATACCTACGTAAGGACATAGACAGGGTAGAGAAGGTTCAGAGGAGGGCAACAAAGATGGTGCATGGGTTGCATCACAAGTCCTATGAAGACAGGTTGAAGGAACTGAACATGTACTCCCTGGAGGAGAGGAGGAGAGGGATATGATAGAGACATACAAGTATCTTACAGGGAGGAACAGGGTGCAGGAAAACACTATTTTAAGCGAAAAGATGTTTCAGGACTAGAGGGCATGGGATGAAGTTGGAGGAGGACGATTCAGAGGAAACATGAGAAAGAATTTCTTCACAGAACGGTGGTGGACAAGTGGAACACCCTGCCAGAGGAAGTGGTGGGAGCTGAAACAATCACGGGATTTAAGAATGCATGGGATAGACATAAAGGAATTCTAGAGGTCAGGGGTAAGGGGAAAAAGACTTCTAGGAAAACAAACTGAACTTACAAACTCAAATGGGCAGACTAGGTGGGCCATAGGCCCTTATCTGCCGACACTGTCTATGTATCTATGTATCTATGTATCTATGGAGGCCATATTGGAACCAGTGATCATCGTACATTGTAGTTCAACATAAGAACAAGGACAGACTCCAACCACACAAGGTTGAGGGTCCTGGTCTTCAGAAGGGCTGAGGGTACAAATATTAATGAATGCCTCAGCAGTGACCTGGGAGGGGAGATGACCTGGGGGTGGTGGAGGAAAACTTAAACTAAAAGAGGTAATAATGAAGGCAACAAACCTCAGTGTCAAGCAAATAAGCAAAAGCAAAAGGAAGATGAGACTGCTACAGTTCTTGAAAGAGATGGTAAAAAAGGTAAAGGCTAAAAGAGTAAAAGTCAGAAGGTATAAGGAGACCCAGTGGGAGGAAGATAGAGAAGTGTATCAGGGAAAACAGAGAGATGCAGGGAAAGTAATAAGGAGAAGAAAGGCACACAGTGAGGAAAGACTAGCTCAGGCAGTATCAAAAGGGGGCAAGATATTGTGCTATGTTAGCAAGAAAAGAAAGACAAAGGGAAGGACTGTATGTTTAAAGGGGGTGAGACTGCATGGAGAGAGACCAAGAAATGGCAGACATCTTAACCAAATACTTTGGCTCTGTGTTCAGAGTAGAAGGTGAAGGAAAGGGACCACAGGATTGCACCAGGGGCTTTGAGAAGAGGGATATGGACAGTTGTCCCTTTTCTGAGGAGAGAGTCCAGAAAGAACTCAGTAATCTGAAGGTGCACAAAACTATGGGGCCAGAAGTGGTGCATCCAAGGGTGCTGAGGGATTTCAGGGAGGGACCAGCTGCACCTCTGACAGACTTATTTAACAGATCACTGGAGACAGGCATGGTCCCAGAAGACTGGAGAAAGGAAGATGTCCCACTTCATGAAAGAGGTAGCCAGTCAGCCTGACATCGGTGGTGAGAAAGTTAATGGAAACACCATTAAAGGGAAAACTTGTGGAATATCTGGAATACAACAAATTACCAGACCTGAGGCAGCATAGTTTCACAGAAGGAAGGTCATGCCAAACAAATCTGGTAACCAAGCAGCTAGTTTTTAATGCCAAAAAAGTGCAAAGTTATGCCATTTGGTCCACAGAAACCCGGGGGTGGAGTACAAAATGAGGGCCATGAAACTGATAATGACTAAACAAGAAAGAGATCTGGGGGGGGTAATGATATCAGATGACCTAAAGGTGGCCAGACAATGTGACAAGGCAGTTGAGAGAACTAGTGGGATGCTGGGGTGCATAGGAAGGGGTATTACCAGTAGGAAGAGGGAGGTGGTGTTGCCTCTATATAGGTCACTGGGTAGCACCTCACCTGGAGTACTGTGTCCAGTTCTGGAGATCACATCTCTGAAAAGAGACAGGCAGAGTGGAGGCAGTACACAAGAGATCTGTCAAAATGGTGCAAAGTCTGCATCAAAAGCCCTACAAGGAGAGACTAAAATAGTTCAATATGTACACCCTGGAGGAGAGAACAGAGAGTGGGGATATGACCTCTAAATACCTCATGGGGGTTAATAAGGTACAGGAGGAAGATAAGTTTCAGAGAAAAAGGTACTCTAGAACAAGGGGTCATGATATGCAGCTGAAAGGAGGTAGATTCAGGAGAGATGTGAGGAAGTACTTTTTCACATAAAGGGTGGTGGATTCCTGGAACAGCCTTCCATTGGGTGCAGTGGGGGCAAAAACAGTGGCAGGTATCACAAATGCCTGGGATAGGTGCAAGGGAATCCTAGGAGGAAGGAAGTGGGAGGAAGAGACAATGTTGTAGATCAAGTAGGGTCTGCAGCAAAAGTGATCATAATTAAAAATAGGCAGAGTAGATGGGCTCAGCGGTTATTATCTGCCATCACTTTCTATATTTCTTCATATGACAGGTTATGTGATTCAAACAGATACAGTGTAAAATTATTATTATGCGTAATGTCCATACTGTAAACTGTGTGGCACACATAATTCATGTTGTACAATGCTACATATACATGATAATCAGATAGGTAATAACACAGTTTAGAAAATAGGCTTTTTTATTTCCTGGCATCTGATTGGCTAGAACCCTTGCCATGGGGGTACATTGACTTACAATAGATGCCCAGAAAATAAGAAGTACCAACCCATGTACCCCTTCACCCACACAAGGATCCTTATGCCCACCCTGCTTGATGATTGGCAAAAACCACCAAGTGCATTTGAAATCGCTGCCATTTTTTTTCTTACTTAGCGAGAGATACTGGCCCCCAATACTCTGTATTTCAGTGCCAATTGTGAAACAAAACCCCACATAATCCTTCACTTTGCTCATTTAAGGTTTTTTATTTGTTTTTCTTAGTTTAACAGTGCCGTTTTCTCCCATGCCTCATGACTTTCTCCATACCTGACTCTCAGAGAGTGGATGGTGATCTCACTCCTCCCTCATCCAGCAGTCTGTTCACTCGCTCCTGAACAATTAAGCTGCTGCTTGTCAGTTCTACAAATTGCCCTTATATGAACTGGTTCAACCTGCATTCCAGTCAATCCCACCTCCTGACAGTATTTCTATGCAACTGTCTTTTTCTTTTTAAGAAAAACACGAGTTTCACTGCAGATGCCTTTTGCTGTCACTAACTGGCAATAGAGCCTACCTCCCCACTGAGAAGAAGTCACCACCCGCACACCTCCAGAAACCAAAAAACTTTAACCCCATCCTGAAAATCCTGCCTGGTATCCTTCAAGATACTACTTGGGTTTCCTGACAGCACTAACCTTGCATGGCTAGCATTATTCCCCTGTTCTGTTGCATTGTTTCCAGTAATGATAAAAACAAGCAGTACACTTTCTTCTTTTTTTAAAATAATTTATGTTCCTTTAACACAATGTGGTTGTACTCTGTGACAACTAACAGCAGGCTTTTAAAGTGAACTGCAGACTCCTGCCACATTAGAAAGACCTGAAAGGTACCTGTAGCAGATCAGAAGGCTACATTCTCCAGTTCTGATGGAGCGCTGATCAAAGGAAGTAAAATAAAGTGTTCTCTCTCCTACAGCTCTCCTCACAGTATAAAAAAGGAAACAACAAAAGGCAGTTCTGCAAATTAAACTGTTCCATAAGGACACGGGGGGGAGGGGATGAAGAAAGAGAAACTCTGCTGTAGGGGCACCAAAAGCATTCAACCAGCTTTATGTTTTTGCTTTCTTAACTACAGCATCTCCATTAGGACAAAAGTCTTCTTTCCAGTAGGTGGAGGAACTATTTAATTACAAAACTTAATGTTAATTAATTTTTTATTACAAATTTTTTCTCTACCATTTCTTTTTACTGTGCCCAAGTGCAATAATACCCTCCAAGGTGGACTGTATTGGGAAATACCAGACCTTCCAGGGACTATAAGAGCCTCTGCCTGCGGCATTGAGCTTCATTACACCCCTAGGTGGTCCGGTATTTCCCAATAAAGCCCACCCTGTCATGTATTATTGCTTACACATGCATTGAGCAAGGGAGAAAAAATCAAGTAGAACACATGTGAAGCAATATACTACTCATAGAGTGGTGACACCATGAAAGATACATAGTGTATGAAGTTACTGTATTATGATGGTACTCAGATGTACACCAATGTTGAGTTACCTACATAACGGGATTTAATTTATTTATTTGTGTGTGTGGGTGTGTGGGGGGGTGTTTTTTTCTTAATAATCCAGATATTGTCTACACACTAATGATGCATTGCCAAGGATGCTCCTTACAATTTGTGACTTTTTTCTTTTTTTGTATCACTGTATTCATTTTTGGGAAATCACTTGCACTGGCAATTAACAAAGAAATGTATAGACAGCAGACTTTGGCTGTAAACCATTTAAAATCTCCAATGATGTGATTACTGGCAGACTCATTTTAAATTTTATTATCATACAATATTCTAGTAAAGTAATTTTCCCATGTCAGCGCTAATGTATATGCAGTGAAAGTCACATTAAACTGTTCCGCCAATGAGTTGGTTTAGCATTGTTTTTTGCAGTTGCAGTTGGCAATGCATTGGAAACTCATATTATATTGCTTTGTAATGTTTAACTAGCTCAAGAGAAATATGTATAAATTGTTTTTGCCACTCAGTTGGAAGATATCGGCAGTCCAGTCTCAATGCAATGCAAAACTGAGTTTGAAATCGAAAGAAACAGTTTGTGCAGGGCTTTGTGCTAGATCTAGCAACACTTATGCAACTCTGTCGGAAATGCTAAAACAACTCATTGGAGGAACAGTTTAATGTGACTTGTACTGTACATCCAACCTAGTTTTTATTATTTTTGTACCACTGGCAACTAATGTCCAGAATGTTTTATCATCTGGTTTACCATTGCATTGTACATTATATACCAAAGGTACTCTTGATGTTCCAATTTTTTCTTAATAACATGAATTTTGTAATTTTTCCTGACTAAATTAAGCTCTTTCATATTTTTCCTGTTAGGATTCCTTTTAGTAATTCTTAACTGTTTATTTAAATTCTTTTTTTCTTGCCTACAGAACCTATAGAACCAGTTTTCATATTAAGTAGCTATCCCAGTCATCCCAGCATCTACTATCAATGTATCAATACAAGCAAAATATGTTTTCAGAAATAGATTATATAACTGCTCTGGTTCCATATCAATTTGGAGATTTGCTGAAACACTTTCCCTAAAATAATCAGATGCAACATTTAATTTGTCAGTGGGAACTTTATCCCACCTTACTCTATTGTTCCTAATATGTATTACTTCCTCCACTGGGTGAATATTAGGTCGACTAGTTATCCTATATAACAATAAAGGCATATGATCACTTTCTACCCTTTGTATTATTTTTAAATCTGAGTACCTCACATAATCATGTATTGTATATAAAGCAAAATCTATTGTCAAAGTTCTCCTTGTATTTAAGTAAGTTGTCTTTCCCTTGATGTCAGAGGAAAATCTACCATTTAATATAATTAGTTGTAATGTATCTATTAACTTTGCCATATGGTAGTACTTATCTGTAGTTTTCTTGTCCTTGGATTTCCTATGTGGTATTTCTAGGTTTAAAGTTACTTCTTTTAAAGCATCATTTTGTTTATCATTTAGAAACCTAATATTAAATCACCCAATACCAAATGTTCAGTGCAGGAATTATCCTGCTTTGTGGATATTATATCTTGTACCATTTTATCTAATATTTTTTTTATTATATTGAGATGAGTTAGAAGGAGAATTATAGAGGTTAACCAGTAGAAATATATCATCCCTTGATCTGAGTACTACAAACAAATAATTTGGTTTTATTTTAGTGGTAATAACTTTTGCATGATCTGTAATCCTAACATATGTAATCAGACCACCCATATAATGACCCATCTTTTTTTGTTTTAACCCTGGAGTTTGTCTGAGAATGTAACCATTTAGTTCAATTTTCTCCAGGTCTTCTTTACAATGCCGGGTTTCCTGAAGTGGTATAATATCACATTGATTCAGGAGAGACATACATTCAGTGTCTATATATTTAGGAATGATACCTGCAATATTCCAAGACAGAATGCCAGTTAGTTGTTTATTTTGTTCCATATATATACCCTTGTGGAGTTTTCCAGCAGTTCATACTTCCGGTGATGGCTGTTGTCACTTGGTCCTACTGACCCCAATTTCAGGGAAAGTCAATCATTGTCCTCACTCAAGACCTAATATCTGTTGGCCACCTCCACACTATATAGAGCATTGAGATCCACAAAATGATGCTCTTCCTGACCTACAAGCCTATTTTCCAAAGAATTAAAATTGACACTATGGATACCCAAACTATCCAATTTGTGACTTGACATGCAAAATGTTCTCTATCAAAAAATGGTTGTTTACTGTTCAAACAATTTGATTGCGATATTCCCAGTTTTTATATGCTCTATAAAGATCTACAATGTCATCTGTATATAACTCAAGTCCCAGAAAATTAACCATCATTTGCTGTATAATCATGGTCAAATTTTCATAAGTTTCTGAACCCCCCCAGATTTAAACCAAAAATAGAAAGTGTGGTATTAGAACAAACAGCTCGTACATTATCAGAAAAACACAATGGGCAGGATTCACAAAAGGAAGCTGAAAATGCTCAGGTGCGGTAAAAACGACCCAGCCAACTGTGAAAATGAAGTTTCATGATATCCAGCAAGAAAAATACCACAGCTGCAGAAAAACACAAATGTGAGTGAGTTACGTGATGCCACATGTGCGGAATTCGTGCACGTGCTGTAGTTCCGCACTTGAGCATCCACAAAGGTGAACAGTGTAAATAGGCCAGTTAGAGTGGGGGAAACTGTTTTGACAAACCCTGTTGCAGAAGCCTCAGGAACAAGCAAAAGATGCAGCCCATACAGCACAGCAATGTGGGCCAGCAGCAAATCCCACACAGTGGATCACAGCATCCACCTGGGTACCAGCAGGTAACCACACAGCAACCACTGGGTCAGACAAACCCATTACAAGCAATGCAGGTGCAAGAGCAAGCAATGGTGAGCAGATATAGCCAGGTGGGCCCACCACACATGTGGCAACAGCAGTACACACAGGTGCAGCATTACCAGCAGCCAGTGTACCACAGACAAGGTGACGCAACCTCAACCATGCCACCATACAGTATGCACCATCCACGAACACTCTTGCATACACAGAGCACCAGCCAACATGATCCACATAACAACGCAATGCAGGGGCCACAACAACAGGCCCTGAACACCTATAACCAGCAGCACCTGCAGCAGCACCAAGACTACCATATGCAGCAACGACCACAGGCCCGCAGCAGCAACACCACCAGCAACTACTACAACAACAACAACAACAACAACCACAGCAGCAGCAGCATAACTACCCAGGGGAACACGAACAACAATCCAACCAGCAGGTAGCAGACACCAGCCATGGAGGTGCACAACGCACATGGGACGAAGGTGGGCGAGGGCCTCGTGCAGCCAACTGGACAGACCAAGAGATGGATGTACTCATACAGGAGATGGATGCCAACTATAATGCACTGTATAGTAAATCTGCCACAAAGGCTGCCAAGAATGAAATATGGCAAAAGATGGCTCAAAAGGTAAATGCTGTGGGTACATCCAATCGTACTGTTGATGCCCTCAAGAAAAGGTATGATGACATCAAAAGACAATCCATAGAGAAGCTTGCCAACATGCACCGGTCAAGGCAACAAACAGGTGAGCATTAACAATCTATACTGTGTGTAATGCAATGTGGTATGCAACAGTACAATCCCATATCATCCCCACCCCATATGCCATTGAGGGAGGGACAGGGACCACAGTGGGGCATTAAGGGATGCACAGGATAGAAACAGGTAAAGATACAGTAGATGGCTTAGGAGTCAGTGTTGTTGTCTGAGTCACAATATATGTGTATGCTGTCCACCCACCAAAGTGATCGCCCACAGCAACAATGTATATGTACACCTGCAGCAACATAGTAGGGCACATAAACCACCTAACAAATGTATAATAGGCAACACCAAAGAACAATGCAAAAGATAATGCAGATTCACGTGTCATGCAGTATGCATCCTGCGGTATACATGCACTGAAATATATGCATGAACACAATAGGCCGTGTTCCCAGTAGCTGTACATCACCAATAGCCAGGGAGAAAAGGACAAAAGGAGGATTATTATTTATTTGAATTTTTTTAACCGGGTAAGACCACTGAGACAATAGAAGTCCCTTTTTCAGGATCGACCCGGGGGTCACATGTTACATAGCATTACAATTAGTATCATAGAGTAGGACATTACATTTCATATCAGAACAAGTGTTACAGAGCAGTACAATGTACATACAGTAAATGCAAGACATCTGTTGAGCATCATCAATTCCATGTACAATTGTTATATATACATATATATTACATTGTATACATTACATTTCATAGTAGGACAACAGGTATCACAGAGCAGTACAGTGTACAGACAGTAAATGCAATATATCTGTGAAGCATCATCAATTCCATATTCCATACAATTGGTATATGAATATAAGGTATATAGCCATATTGAGCTATACCCAAACATAGGTGCTACATAGTCTGGGTGCTATAACAAGTGGGAAGCAGCATAGTGCTATAAATGTATAAAGGGATAGGGTTTGCTGGAAGGGAAGAGGAGTGGGATAGGGTAGCAGGGACTGTAGAGGTAGAGGTGCATCAGTGAGAACAGGAGCAGAAGGAGGAGGAGGAGACAAGGGAGGCATATAGGTTGGACTTGAATAGAGGAAGAAAGGTACTGTTCAGGACACATGAAGGAAGAGAGTTCCAGCTAGAGATAGCAGCAAATGAGAAGGACCTCCTAGTGTAGGTTAGGCGCAGCTTGGGTATCTCCAGGTGGGGTAGGGACGCTGAGCGAAGGGTGCAGGGAGTTTGTTTTAAGCTTATTATGTCCCTTAGGCACTAGGGCATGAAGTAATGGACAAATTTATAAATAAGGCACATGGAGAAGTACTTCAATTTAGATGCGTAGGTTAACCAGCCCAGAGAGGAGAGGACTTTGCAGTGCTGCAAGTGGGAGTTGGCTCCCAGCGCGAACCTCCCAATCCTATGGTAGGCCTGGGAAAAGAGAGGGGGGGGGTTAGTAGTAAGCAGCAGAGGGACTCCATAGGTCAGGAGGGGAGAGAGTGATGTGGAGGCAATTCTTAGGCTGGAGACAGGGGTGAGAAACTGTCGGATTCGATAGAGCAGCCCAAGTTTCTGGTTCATAGATTTGACAACGTTAAGAGACATGAAGATTGAAGAAGAGTGCAGTGTCCAGGATGAAGCTCAGATATTTGAAGGACATGACTGTCTCCAGATTGTCACCCTTGTTTGATATGATATTGGGAAGGGGGGTCTTTTGTAGAAGGGTGTTGGGAGAATAGCATGCATTTAGTTTTTTTAGTGTTGAGGACCAGCTGACGACAGCTGAACCAGTCCTCAAGGGAAGCAAAGTCGTTGGCAAGATCCCTATTAGTTGTTTCAGAGTTAGATGAGGAGCGATAGATAATGGCATCATCCGCATAAAGGTGCACTGAGGCACCACCGCATGAGCGGGGGAGGTCATTGATGAAGAGGGAGAATAGAAGTGGACCTAAGATGGATCCCTGTGGTACTCCATGTATTATGTGCCGGGGTTCAGAGAAGGAGCCATTCCATTTGACTCTCTGAGAGCGGCAGGATAGGTAGCTTTTTACCCAGTTCCAGGCATTATTATCCAGACGTAGGGTCTACAGCTAGTGGAGCAGGAGATCATGGTTTACCAGATCAAATGCTTTAGTAAGATCGATAAAAATGGCACCTGTAGCATGGCCCTCATCCATGGCAATGTATATGTCTGTTGTTACTTTTAGCAGCTCAGTTTGGGTGCTGTGATTCCTTCTGAATCCATGTTGATAGAGGGATAGAAGGTTGTGTGATTCAAGGTAGCCTTGGAGGTGGTTGTAGACTATGCGCTCCTGTATCTTTGCTAGGTGGCAGAGGAGGGATATAGGTCTATAGTTATTGATGACAGTATTGGAACCTCCCTTATGTATAGGTACTACCACTGCAATCTTCCACTTATCAGGTACTATGTTGGACAAGAAGAACTGGTTGAAGAGATCTCAGACCAGGCGAGCAAGTGCTGTTGCTCCCAGCTTGAGAAATTTTGCTTCTAGAGAGTCATGTCCAGCCGAACTGTCAGGATTAAGGTTTGGGAGTAGCTTCTGGACCACTTTGAACGTGGCAAGTTTCAGGTGGAACTCTGAGCGCCCATCAATGGCCACATTATAAGGTGGGGCCTGGTTAGGAGCGGAGGAATTATGGAAATGTGAGGTGTATTTGTCAAGATCTGTGAAGAAGTTATTAAATCCTGTTGCTATGGATGCATAATTGGTGAGGGTAGAGCCGTTGGCAAGGATTGAGTTGGAGATGGAGGCAGCTGTCCCTTTCAATAGCGAGTTAATTTGTAGCCAGAACTTCTTTGAGTGACAGAGATTCTCCATTTGGAGAGATTTGAAGTGTGAGCACTTGGCTTTGTGAAGGGACTGTTTGCATTTGTTCCTGAGGTGTCGGTAGGCTTGCCAGTCAGAGGGTAGGTCACTCTTTTTGTAGGTTTGCCAGGCTTTGTCCCTATGTGACATCAGCATTCTAATTTCCCTAGTGAGCCATGGAGCCTTAATACCCTTTGATCTACATCTTTTCAGGGGTGCATTTTGGTTAATTATGTGTGTAAAAGTTGTGATGAAAAAGTCTAGGGCATGATTTATGTCCGGAAGGGCATTAATGGGTGACCAGTCCATGTTAGTGATGGAGGTGACAAAGTGGCCTGCATCAAATTTGGACATGTCACAGACTAACGATATCTTGGGAGCGGGGTTAGAGTAGTTGTTTCTCCACACACAAAAGGTAGGTGAGTGATCACTTAGGTAGTCAGAGAGTACACCGACTGCTTTTATCCTCATTGGGCAGTTTGTAACTATCCAGTCTAGTAATGTATGTTTCCCTGATTTGGTGTTGATGCGTGTGGGGGCTTGTATGAGCTGGGTTAGACATGAGTCAGCCAGAGTTGCATGCAGTTTCATGGCATCTGGGTGCAGCCAGTCCTGGTTAAAATCTCCACAGAGTATGAGGTCATGGCCAGGGAGCGTATCTAAGTACTCTAGGAGGGAGGGCAGACTGAAGGAGGCTGTAGTGGGGGCATGTAGACACATCCAATGGTCAGTTTCTTGATATTTCCAAGTGTTAGAGAGGCAAAGAGTGAGTTAGTTATAGGCATATCCCCACCAGGATTATGGAGTTCGGTGACATCCAGATTAGACCTGAAGTATAGTAGGACACCACCGCCCCGTTTTCCTATCCTGTCTTTCCTTAGACAGCTGTAGCCATGTATGTCCACCTCATGCTGCTTTATGGCTGGCTTGAGCCAGGATTCAGATATACAAAGAACATCCAGTACCATAGGCATGACCCAGGCATCCAGTTCCGCAATTTTTGGGTGAATACTGTGGATGTTAATAAGAGCAACTTTTAGGCCCTTGATCTGAGGCATGGACAGTGTAGTGTGTGGGGAAGGCATGAGACAGGCGGGTCCAGGGTTGGTTTCAATGTCACCTGCACAAGAAAGCAGGAGGAGGATTGAGAAACGAAGCCCTAGTGAGACACGTGCGGAGAGCATTCCTATTACTGATAAACCTTGAGGTATGCGGATGTGCTTATTAAGCCAGAGCCCCAGTAAGGCAGTGTCCCATTTTGCACCAGAGAGGATTCCAGCCATATGAGGCATGGGGGGGGAGTGGAGGGACTGATGCAGGAGTTGTGATGTGTTACCTTAATACTATTTATGCAGTAGCTGAAGAGGATGATACAAGTTAAGGATGAGATAGTATATAGATTTTTCATGATGCTTTCCTATCCAGGTGTGGTAACCCACAGGTAGGGAGCTAGACCAATGCCTGGGGGTGTCTTTATTATGGTGCAGTTGCTAGGTAATACCGATTAGGGCTAGTTCTAGAGATTTGCGTGTTAAGAGGAGAGGGGATTCAAGGCAGGAGTTAGGGTCAAAATACTCAGCTATGAGGAGCTGGAGTGGGAGGTAAGATAGCTTTAGACTACCAATGAGCAGTGGAGGGGCGGGGCTTCATGCGTGTTTAATAGAGGCTGGGGTCGGGGTGGGTAGAAAATACAGACAGATTCTTAAGTCGGAGCTACACTTCAGGGAGTTATAGAGCCACTGAAAAATCAGCTGGCCAATCAGTCGAAAGCCGTAGAAGTCTGCAGCCAATCTGAAGCATGCTGGAGACTCGTGAGCCAATCGGTATTGAGGAAAAGCCCCAGAGGTGAACTGCCGTCTTACCCTGGTGCTGTGTTCCTTTGGGTGAGTGGTGTGGGGTTCGCAGCCTGCTGGCTCCACCAGCCGCTGCAGGCAAGAGACGAGATTTGGCCCTAGTCACGGGCAACCGTGGAAGTGAAGAGAGGATTACAGGTTTAGGAAGGTAACAGGAATTGAGGGTAGCAGCTGTCCAGTTAGCTTAATCGGCAGGGCGGAGGAAGTACAGGGACACAAAAGAGTGTGGAGGGTTGGCCACCAGACAGCTAGTTGAAATTCAGCTCTCACTGGCGCCAGGGGGAGAAGAGCAGTTTAACACAATAGCAGTGGTGGTGGAAGGGGGGGAGGAGGTAGGGTCAGAGCGAAGAAAATGAGAACAGGGTGTTAGGCAAGGTGGACAACAGACAGAGAGGAGTGAGGGGATACTGGTATTATCATAAAAAAGATAAAGACAAAATTATTCCAACAACTAGCGCAGAGCTGTCTTCTGGCATGCTAATACTGTCCATGTAATACAGCTGTATCTAGAGAATCAGAGCCCTTGGCATACTTGGATCCCCCCGTGTTACATAACTGCTGCAGCAAGCTTTCACAGTACAGCCCCCACTTTCATGCGAAATTACTTTTTAAGCTGATTTACATCCTAGCATAAAAAAAACATGCACATTCTACAATACAGACATATTCCTGAGTTGGAGCTACACTTCAGAGAGTTACAGAGCCACTGAAAAATCAGCTGTCCAATCAGGTCAAAAGCCATAGAAGTCTGCAGCCAATCTGAAGCGTGCTGGAGACTCGTGAGCCAATTGGTATATAGGAAAAGCCCCAGAGGTGAACTGCCGTCTTACCCTGGCACTGTGTTCCTTTGGGTGGGTGGCGCAGGGTTTGCAGCCTGCTGGCTTCACCAGTCGCTGCAGGCGGGAGATGAGATTACATAACTCATGTAAATATTGTGTCTCAAAGAATGTAAAATGCATGAATCACATGTGCTGACACAAGGCCACAGTGGCAAGGTGCAAACCGGCAACAAGAAGCACAACAAGGTTAGGGCCAATCCCACATACAGTCAAGATACCATAGCCATTCCTAACAGTAGGCCACTGTAGAAGTAAACATTACAACCTGGTATATAACATGTGCCATGAGTAAGAAACAGATATGGATGGGCAAGTCTGTACAAAATAGAACCTGACAGTTGTCTGTAGAGAAAGTAAACTGTATATGTAGACTTAAATATAACACTCTTAATCATTAACAGGCGAAGGACCCCCCCAATGAAACACCATTGACATCCCTGGAGGTAAGGGTAGTGTCCCATATCCAGCAGGAGACCATCAGTGGCATAGGACAAGTGGACACCTTACGGATGCAGATACAGAGATCCTGTGAGTCAAAACAGATACTGACCACATAAGGCTGACTGTTGCAACTTTCACAATACTGCATGTTAACCACACAGTCATTTTCCGGCATGTGTGTGTGTGTCACAAAAACAAAATGTAGCCACCACTAGGGATTATACAACTGTCTGATAGGCCACTGCACCATTGTCGTAATGTGTCACAACATGACAAAAGCAGTATACAAACACAGACTACATGGTTCCTCAACACAGGACACAGTCATTTGTGGTGGATGATGCAGGTCCAGTAACAAAGGTACTGTTAATGTATGAACAGCAAGGGATCTGACACAGTGACACAGTAGGGACATAGGAAAGGATTGATGTGACAAAGAGCACACTGCAGGCACAAGCACGATGCAACAGGGCCGGGATGCAGGCATGTGTCAGGGATGTTGCATATCACACAATAAAGCAACTTGGCAGTGGCGAATAGCAAGGGGTCTGACACAGTGACACAGTAGGGACATAGGAAAGACCTGATGTAGCAGAGAGCACACTGCAGGCACAAGCATGATGGCAACAGGGCCGGGACGCAGGCATGTGTCAGGGATGTTGCATATCATCAACGAATGACACTTGGCAGTAGAGAACAGCAAGGGGTCTGACACAGTGGCACAGTAGGGACATAGGAAATACCTGTTGCAACAGAAAGCACACTGCAGGCACAAGCACTATGGCAACAGGGCCTGGATGCAGGCATGTGTCGGAGATGTCGCATATCATCAATGAATCGAACTTGACTGTGGAGGACAGCAAGGGGTCTGACACAGTGACACAGTAGGGACATAGGAAAGAACTGATGTGACAGAGAGCACACTTCAGGCACAAACACGATGGTAACAGGGCCGGGATGCAGGCATGTGTCAGGGATGTTGCATATCATCAACGAATGACACTTGGCAGTGGAGAACAGCAAGGGGTCTGACACAGTGGCACAGTAGGGACATAGGAAATACCTGTTGCAACAGAAAGCACACTGCAGGCACAAGCACGATAGCAACAGGGCCAGGACGCAGGCATGTGTGACTAATGGTTACACTGAGGGAACACCATATTGGATAAAGTGGCAGGATTCCATGAGCAGACAACCAGTGAGTCTCTGAGCACTGGAATGGTCACAGAAGAGTGGGGAAGGTCTTATGTGATCCCGCATCACAAGAGTGGCAGCAGGGAGGAGGCATGGAACTACAGACAAGTCAGTCTAACCACAGTAGTGGGCAACAACATGGAGGCACTCCTTAAGGAAAGGATAGTGCAACACCTGAAATCCATAGGATCACCGTGTCCAAGACAGCATGTGTGTACAACAGGAAGGTCCTGACAAAGGCAACACAGTGAGCACTGTGAATGTGTAACCAGAGTGGTGGATCAAAGGGGCACACCTGATGTCACCTACCTCGAGTTCAGCAAGGCATCACTTACTGTACCACTTAGATGATTGAGAAATAAGCTGTGTAGACTCAGAGTGGCTCAGAGGTTGGTCTACTGTGTGTTGAACTCTTTGGCAGACAGGAAACAGAGTGGTGGTAAACGGTATACAACCAGAAGGGATGCAAGTCACAAGTGGGGTACACCAGGGAGCAGTCCTGTGGTCAGTCTTTCTCAATATCGTCATCAGTGACAGTGCACATGGACTTGGGGGTAAGGATTGCCAGTTTGAAGGTGACACCAGGATGTGCAACAGAGTCCATGATCCACATGGAATGGACAGAAAGCGAAGTGGTCTGGAAACGCTGTCAGAAAAAGAGTGACAACTGGGGTGTAATCTAAAGAAGTACATAATCATGCACATGCGGCAGCTAAACCCTGAAGCTACCTATGGTTTGGGAGTGGATTTGCTGCCAATCACAAGGGAAGAAAGAGACTCGGGTGTCAGAATCACCAATGACCTGAAAACATCCTGTCAGAGCATCTGAGCAGTAGGTACGTCTAGAGGGATGTTCGGGTGAATCAGTTGGGGTATCACAAGTCATAGGACGGGGGTAATATTCACTCTGTACAAGACACTGGTCATGACCCATCTGGAATAATGCATGCAGTACTGGAGGACGCAGTGGAACAAGGGCATGAACGATATATAGGAAGACCAGAGTAGGGGCATCACAATGGTGCCTGGACTGCATCAGAAGACATATAAGGACAGTTACATGGAGCTCAATATGTATACCCTAGAGCAAAGGAGGGAGAGAGGTGATATGATTGAAGCATTAAAACATCATAAGGGTATTAACAAGGTGAAGGAGTCTAACATGTGTCTACATGACAGAAATAGCATGACTAAAGGACACAGCATGGGATCAGACGGATGTCGAGCAAGAGGTAATGTGAGTAAGATCACTGTCACACAAAGGGTGGTGGATCTATTGAATGGACCGCCTCTACAGGTGTTGGATATGAATATAGTGCAGGGCATCAAACAGGCATGGGATAGGCATCAGGGAGACATACAGAAGGGTAATATACAGGCCATTGACAGGGTAAAGGCCTATGGCATATTCAGATGTTAGAAACAATGGGCAGACTGGATGGGCCTTGCAGTTCTCATTTGCTGTCAACCTCTGTGTCGCTATGTATCCAGGTCCATACACAGCAATGAAATTGAAAATGAGAATGAAAATGAAACGGCAAGGATCACAGGGCTAGTAAAGGACATGCACACCTCCATACAATGCATGTGCATCTCAACACAAGCACACCTTGAACAATACATCAGCAGCATAGAAAGGCATTTGACCAAGAATAGGGACACTCCCAGTGTACGGGTAAGACATGGCAATAGGGTAACTGGGAATAAAAGCATAGACACATCACTAACATGTGTAGGTCACATGGGACATGTAACTACAAATGATGCCACATAACCACATTCAAAAGATGATATTAGCATTATATATATACATGATGTATGTTGTGACCTGCATACCATGTATGCAAATGTCAGAATACAATATGGGTTGATGGTCCACATCTGTACATGTGTAATATTAAGCAATGAAGAGCAACAGGGCGTTGTTCAAACTGTATATTACCCACAGTCAGTGTTGACTACTGCGATGTAGTCTATGGTGCTGCTCTCAAATCTTCCCTGACACAGTTGGACACTCTGTCTAACTCATTCTGCCACTTTGCTATCGTCTTCCCTTCCTGCTCCCACCACTGTGAACTCTATTGCTCTCTAATCTTCCTTCCACTGTCTCACAGACATATAACTCACTGTGCCAAACTAACTTCCAAATCAGGGTTCGGGGGGCTCCACTCCTATCTCTCATCCTCTCTGTCCACTCCACCTCCCCCCACCCACACTCTCAGATCAAATGATGCCCGCACCTTGATGGACTCTCGCCGCTCCACCCTCATCGTTCAGACTGGTTCCACCCACCGTTCCACTAAAATCTGGAATTACCTCCTCCCTGAAATATGACACTTCTCCTCCAACTACACCCTTGCCTCTGCCCTACACAATGGCCTTTCCCTCAGCTGTTCCTGCTTTAACACACCTTAATACCTGTCCCCAGTTTCTGCCCTCCTACCATGACCTCCACCCTGGCAGGGCACTCAACATCCTGAAGGAGGAAATCAATAAATGGCTACCCCTTCCCCTCATATTCAGTTCCTGCCCCTCCCCAATTTCACCACCTGCCCTTGTGGGTCACCAGTGTGCACAGCTTAAACCCATCCTCTTAACCCCAACAGCACTTGCGTACTAACTCAAGCCTGCTCCTGGGACACTCATGCACTATAAATGCTTCAATAGGCTTTGCATGTTCATATGTTCATTTGTATGACTTTGGACATGTATTGTAATTTACCTCATGTTCCTCCACTGATTCTTGTACAATACCTTGTGTCCTGACTGTTGCACAATCTTACAATGTTGTATTGTTTGTACTACCCACATACTATTGTAAATGATCATCCATCACAACCCTATGTAATCCCTCTCCCCAAGCTTCACCATGAGACGAGCAATGTGTTGTTCAGTGTGCCCTCCTGGTGAAACAGTGCAATAAATATATAAATGAAAGGCAGTGTGCAAAGACAAGTTCATTACTCCCCTGACTGTGTGGTACACCTAGTACTGTGGAACCAATGTTCCTTAGGTTCCTGTGTGCCTATACAAAGAGGGCAAAGAGTTACATATTAGAAAACACACATGATATTGGAGTGTCTCAACAGGTGTCTTGTACAGAAAGGCAGCTCAACAATGTATAATATTCCATACACACATGTCACTACCATGAAAGTCATCCTTGTCCGCAGTCACTACACTGTGTGATTCATACATATGTTAGTGACTGTAGGTATACTAAGCCTTATTGCAGATGTGGAATGCCATTTACCACCTCCACCAAACACACACACACACACATACACACGGAAGGTTACCACAGAGTACATGAATACCGTCTGCAGCAGAGTTCTAGTGGTATACACACACCGAGACACATATAGGCCTCAACGTGAGCGTTAACATGACATATAGCTGTAGAAAGGTACAAAGCAGTGATTCCTCAGGCAAACTGGTAGGGACAGGAGATGTATTGTACATGGACAACTAATGTACCACAGCAGTGGAGACAGAATAGTAGATGATTGTCCAAATGAATGTACAGTACGTGTGTAAAGAGGTGCTTTTATGCGGACGCAACAAGAAATGTATGACAAGCATTGCATACCATCATGGTCAATCAGGTTGGTGCCCTACATGATGACTACCATCTATTTGTAAAGGATGCAGTCATTATAGTGATGGTGATTAGAAATAATTTGGCACCTGAATTAAGAGACATAACACACTTGCCATGAACCTTTAAGTATGCATTGGTACAGGTATCCCACTCCAATGGCCACAACAGAGTCTCAGACAATGAGAACACAGGGAAATCTATTGGGATGTTATAAAATATATAGTCATGCATTGACAGTCATGACATCTTTTCTTGGTTCATCAATGTGTAACATATGTCCATGGCTCTGCTGCATGCCTGTACCATGAATGCCAGTACAGGGGGTCCATGGCTCACCTGCATGGGGTACTACTAATAAAGCTGTTATGTTAATTCACATCCCAAGTGGATGAAACGCAAGAAGGAACAACACACAGGACAACGCAGAGGTTATCAACAACACAGCATGGTGAACATGGAAGACCGCCAGTGAACCAAACCACTGATCCAAGTACAGCAGAACCACAACAAACAAACACTGCAGATGATCAACACGCCAATATGACAACTACAGAACAGGCTAGTGAGGTAGAGGATGCCCATGATGTCACAACAGACCATGATGATGGATGTCCTGTTGAGAACATACCTGCAGACCTATCACCAAGTTCATTTGAGCTATCACCTGGCAAAACACCATCATCAAGTCATGTTGACCATCACACCCCAGAAGGCACAACATCATCCATACACGGTGAGGTACACACTGACCAGGGAGTGGATGATGTGCAATCTGACCATGCACAATATGGATGGGCCATGCTTGATGTGGAGGGTCAGATGGCTGTGACACTGCAAGACATGCATAAAAGCATGGTACAGCACAATGGACATATGGTCCATCAATCCAAACTAATAGTAGATGCCATGCAGGCTGTTGCTGCATCTGTCAATGCTATTGGACATGCATATGAAAGCAGCATGTCAGCACTGGCAGATGCGAGGGAGATCACGTGATGGTCTGGGCTTGCTAGCTGTTGCTTCCCTTGGATCCCACTTCCCCGGCTGATAATCTAACTTCATCCAGTGCTTTTTAGCGGGTAATTCGGGGTATCCTCAGCACCTCTATATTCCTGCTCATCTAATGGAGCTTGCTGGTTGTCTTTATCAGTAGCATCTATTGTTTTAACACGCACAGATGGAGGCCGAGATGCAAATGGCCTTACTCAGACACACGCCCCCGGTCTCGCCTGACAAACAGGTGAAGAAGGTAAAACCTCTCCAGCAACTATCGACTAAACAACTGAGTACATTGGCGGCATCAACACCGCTTTCAGAAGAGCAATTTTTGCAAGAGCTGCAACCTTTTAAGGAGACGCTCCTGGATATCGCTGCTGATCTAAAAAATATTCGTACTGAAATGGCTGAACTCAGAACTCGCACGGCAGACACGGAGGCTCGCACCTATTCTCTAGAGGCCTGGAGAGACAGGAAGGATCCAGAAATCACAAAGCTCAGGCAACAAATCACTGAACTACAGCTCAAAACTGAAGATCTGGAGGGGTGCAGCAGGAGGAACAATATTTTGATTTTTGGCTTACCAGAAGGAGTGGAAGGTCCCTCTGCAATCTTATTTACCCAGAAACTTTTCACCAAGATTGTGGGCCCTTCCCCACATAATCCTACCTATCTAATAGAAAGGGCACATAGGTCTCTACGTCCAAAACCGGAGGAGAATGCCTCCCCTCATCTGATGATCATTCGTTTTCTCAACCATCTGGAAAAACAGCATATTTTGGCCAAAGTCAGAGATTTACAATCCATACAATGGGAGGGTAAGCACCTAAGAATTACTCAGGATTTGCCATTAGAAACTCGTCAGAAAAGAGCCTCCTTTCACTCCATAGTCAGCAAGCTGATAGCTGCCAGTATTAAGTTTCGCATGGCATACCCAGCACGTCTGCAGGTTTTGGTGAACGGAGCATGGCTATCATACAATTCAGCTAATCAGGCTCAAGTCGATCTCTGCAAGAAGCTGCCTGCATTATTTCAATCTTAGGATGGCATTCTCGCTCTCTTGCTATCAAAGAACTGTTTATTTCTGGCTGTATCATTTGCTATTTGGCTGGCTTACCATTGAGGAACTTGTTCTGAGAGACGTCTTTGGGAGGGGAGTTTCTCCCCGGTGTGATAAGGACAATGGCGACCAAGGAAAGGTAGCCTGTGGACCTGGAGGATTCTGTGTGGCAACAAGGCACCATTTTTCCTCGGATCCCCTTCTCTTACTGCCATTTGTTTCCAGTGGGGACTCTTTCTTATTGGACAATTTGGCCCATTTCCAATATGGTTCCCCGGGGGAACACCTGCATATTCGAGAAGCTGTCTGTTATGCCTTTACCTTTTGGCGATGATTTTGTCATTATGTTATGCATATAATTCTGGAAGGACTCATATTACCTATTCTCCTGTTCACTACCCAAACTATTCTCACAGGCTGTCTCAGTTTCTTTCTTTATTTCTCGATATCTGGTGTTTAGGGAGATAATTATGTTACGCTTAATATAATGGTGTTTGTCTCTTTTCAAACTCCCTTTCTCGATAGGACTTCAGTCCTTTTAGCTCCCCTAATTGTTCAGGTCTCTTTCTTTATCTCACTACTCTTCTTGATATACCTATCCCTAGGACTTTTTCTCTGCACTTTCAGTAGTCTTATCTACTACATGCTCATATCACTTATTTACTAATTCTGTTGGAGAGTGTGGAGTTGGACTTACTTCACTTCTGGTTCTCGTAGGAATAAGAAGTATTATATGGAGTTTGCATGAAGTTTATACACTGCTGGGGAATCCCAGCCCAATTTGTAGATTAAACCCAATACATCTTTTTTATTTTAGAGGGCGGGGGTGGGAGGGAGGATTTTGGCTGGAAAGTAACCCACCACATGTCCTGAAGTATGGGGGGTAGTACCTTAATTACTCTCGTTCCTTGTTCTATTGGGTTTGGTATTCTGGGGATCCCTTTTGGCCTGTTAGACTGGTTTGTATTAAGACTCAAATTGGGGTCGGAAGGGTACCTAGTGCAGGTTTTCATTACATTTATTAGACTCTGTCAGGTCAGTGGTATTGAGGGTAGTTACAATGGGGTACTTGTGGGCTCTCTACCATTGAATAAAAAGGCAGTTTCCTTAATGGTGTCAAAGCTAGGTGGAGGGATATTTGTAAATAGTTATTTGGGGAGGGATTGGGGGGTTGGTAACTATGGTGTTCCATTGTTCTCTGTTGTTGATGATGGGGTTTCCCCGTATCTTACAGTTGTCATCATGGGCAATAGTATGCTCTGGGGTTCCTCTTGGGTCTTGCGGGAATACCAATTTAATAAAATGTATGTAAGATTGGTGGGGGAAGGTTTAGTGGTGCACTCTCATAGTATATTGTTTTGGTTATGCATTGATCAGTATAATATCCAATGGCTACAGGTTTGAAAAAAGTTATAACTTGGAATGTAAGAGGGGCTCGTGATCTCAACAAGAGAATTCAGATCTTAAAACACTTATCACTATTGAATGCCCATATCTCTTTCATTCAGGAAACTCATCTGCTTCCTGGGGAAACAGGGGGTCTATGCAGATTTTGGGATTGGGCAAGTTTTTGCTGCTGGTAACTCATCCGTCAGTGGTGGTACTGCCATTTTAATTCACAAGACAATAAGCCTTTCAACCCAAAACAACAGTTGCTGATCCACAGGGGAGATATGTTTTAGTCCAAGGATTATTGGACTGCACTGAATTGGTCCTGGGGAATGTGTATGGGCCTGTGGGGGGAAATTCTGTATTCTTTCAGGAATTATCGACTAAATTACAGAAGTTCTCGATGTTCCCCTTAATCCTTGGAGGGGACTGAAACCTGTCACCCACACAAGATTTGGATAAATCTAATTCCTTGCCTAAGCCCCTTACTCAAACCCAAAGAGCTCTTGCTGAATTTCTTGATGTTAACGGATTGTGTGATCACTGGCGTCTCTTAAATCCTGAGACCCGCGCTTTCTCATTTCATTCTATGGTGCATTCCACTTGGTCTTGGCTGGACTATATCTTACTTAGTCATTCTCTCATACACGGTCTTAATGATTCCGCCCTAGAACCGATTGTTATATCGGACCATGCTGTAGCATGGGTCACAGTTATGTTAAATCAAAACCTCCAAAGGGACTCAATATGGCATTTAAATATGCAGCTTCTAAAGGAGGATTATGTCATTACCAGGATTTCAGACATGATTCAATTTTTCATTGCAAATAACCAGGGTTCGGTTGCTAGAATGGACCATGAACGGTGCACCCTAAAATGCTTTTTTTGCAAGGCAAATTTATCAGGCTCTCCTCCACTCGTAAACGAAAGAGAGAGGCGGCTACTATTTCCCTTCTGGGTCAGATTCGTACACTTGAGCAGTCTTTTTACCTCTTCCTCTTCTCCTGATGTGCTAAAATCTTTGTTAAATTTAAGGAATCAGTATTCTCATCTAGTGCAGGAAAAAGCAGAATTTCTCATTTTAAGAACAGAAGGCAAGTCATCTTCTAGCTTTGCGTCTGAGGAAACTAGAGGCATCCAGATTTATTCCTTCAATCAATGATCTGGATGGAACCACGAAAACACACCCAAGAGACATAACTGCCGTTTTTAGATAGTTTTATCTTTCCCTCTATAGTCAGTGTCTTGTATCCCCGTCTCATGCCGAACTATTTGAGTATTTATCTGCCTTACCATTACCTAATCTTTCTTCTTCACAACAATCTTGTTTATCAGCTCCTATATCTCTTCAGAAAGTATTGTCTGCTATTCATAATCTTGCCTCGGATAGGGCCCCTGGTCCAGATGGTTTCCCCTCGAATTTTTACAAAATTTTCACTAAAGATCTTGCTCCCTACTTATTATGTTTATATCAATATATGCTTTCAGAACAGACTCTAGATCCATCCCTATTAGACGCCTCTATTATCCTTCTTCTTAAACTAGACAAACCACCCCAATGTCCCGCGAGTTATCGTCCTATCTCTTTGCTAAACTGTGACATTAAAATCTTGGCTAAGATACTTGCTAACAGAATTGAACAGGTTTGGACTCCACTTCTTAGCCCAGAGTAAATTGGGTTCATGTCAGGTAGAACACCTGCTGATCATCTTCGTAAATTAGCATACTTGGTCCAGGTAGCCAAGACCTCCTCCTCTCCCATGGCTCTCATATCCCTTGATGCTGAAAAAGCATTTGATAGGGTGGATTGGAACTTCCTGTGGGCTACGCTGCAGAGAATCAGTTTTCCTAATACCATTATCAAATGGATTCAGACTCTATACTCCTCTACTCAGGCAAAAATAAACTGTAATGGAGTCTTTTCTGAGGCTTTCCCTCTTTTTTCAGGCACGCGACAGGGTTGCCCGCTCTCCCCTTTTCTCTTTAATATATATCTTGAACCCCTGATTAGGACATTAAACTCCTCTGCCTTAATCACTGGCATTCCAATAGATGATAGGACTCCTGCCCTTTCGGTTTATGCGGATGACATATTGCTTCACCTTTCAGATCCGGTCTCCTCCCTAACAGAAGCATTGCATATTATTGATACTTTTGGGAAACTTTCAAATTATAAACTTAATATTACTAAAACTGAAATTTTCCCCCTTAATTCTTTAACACATAGCTCAGCCTTCAGTGATTTTGGCATGAAATGGACCCCCAAGTCCATTAAATACTTGGGCATTTATATTACCTTGGATTTACCATTACTCCGCAAACCTAATTTAGAAGATTGATGGTCCAATATTCAACAAGACTTATCAAGATGGAAGAAGCTCCCTCTCTAGCTTTGGGGTTGAATTAATACCATCAAGATGAATATTTTACCCAGATTGTTTTATCCATTAAATATGTTGGATGTCTGGTTACCCCTGTCCTTCTTCCAACGCATTCACTCTGACGTTAGTTCCTTTATTTGGCAGGACAAGGCAATTAGAAGATCCTACAGTAAACTCTCTTTACCCAAGGAGATGGGGGGCTTGCATCTACCTAACTTCTTGTTTTTCTACTGGGCCTGTCACCTCTATAAGTGTGGGAAATGGCTTTCTCTAACTGATCTCTGTGCTCACCACGACTATGTTCCTATTTGGTTACTTATGGAGGCTGACATTCTCACTACCCATAATATAGTCCCCTTGTCGCTCTTTTATACGCCCTTTAAAAAACTGCCAAAATCCCTGCAGTCCTTCCCGATCGGTACCTCGCTAAGAGTTCTCTCTCAAATGTTCAGTTTCTATAAGGTACTTTCTAGTTTGGGTCCTTCTCAGCCACTATATGCCAATTTGAATCTCAAAATAGGAGGAGCCCCCATAACTCGGCGTTGGCTATCTCTTCCCGCTGAGCTTACAGTGGCTGATTTCTACTTAAATGGTGCTATCCTATCCACCGAGGAGATTCTTATTAAGCTGGGTCTTAAGTCATGGGGTCTCTTTCAAATTTTACAGCTTAAGCACCTACTAATTAAGGTAGTGGGGAAAGAGTGTAACCCCTCTCGTATTGAAGCTTTTCTCAAACAAATTAAGACTTTGGCTTGTAAATCCCATGGCATTTCCACGGTATACAAGCTGATCCTCACTTTCTCTCAGTCTCATTCGATTGACGGTTCTCGGTTCTGGCAGGTCTCATTCCCTGATGAGGCTATTAACTGGCATGCAATATGGACAGGCCTATACACATATCTCACCCAGGACCGATACAAACTTACACAATACTGTATCCTAAATAATATGTATTATACTCCAGTAAAATTGGCCTGAATGAAGAGGCTTACCTCCAGCACATGTTCTAGGTGCAATAAAGAGGAAGGCTCGCTCCTTCACATATTGTGGTCCTGTGAAAGGATGTCCCCGATGTGGAAGCAAATTGAATCTGCTCTGGACCCTTTGTTGGGTCTACAGGGCCTCTTCTCCCCTGTCATATGTATCTTGGGAGATTATTCCAGAATTCCAGTGAAGGAGAGACAGTTTCACATGGCTCTAATCTCTATGGTGGTCAAAAAGCTAGTGCTTAGACACTGGACGGATCAAGTTACCATTTTCTATGTGGAATGGTTGCATGAAATATCATATGCACTCCGCCTTGAACACTTAATTGCGAGCATGCACCATCATCTCTCATCTTTCAACAAAAAATGGGGGAAGTTATATGCTCTGTATTTATCTTGATATGATCTCCCCTGTTGATTTCATGAACCTCTCCTCCCTCTTTAACTATATCTCAATGACTGCCCTTGCTGCTGTTTTGTTAACTTTAGGATAATAAGTATAGGAGAGTGCGCTAGGGGGGGAGGGTGAGGGGGGTTTCGGGGAGTTTTTTTTATGTGGTTTTTGATTTTAATTTTTCTGACTCTCACTTCATTTTATTTCATTATTGTATGTATGGTTCTCTTGGAAGTGTACATTGATAGCACTGCATTCATTCCTCAAATGTTGATGTACTGTGATATGCTTAATAAAGTATGTTGAATTAAAAAAAAGCACTGGCAGATGCAGTGAAGTCAATGGCAGATGCTACAGTACAACAAACCAATATCATGTAGAACAGTGTTTTGGCCTTCAGAGAATTGACACACACACACACACTCAGAGGAATGCAGAACTCCACTAAAAGGCAAACAGAATCATTACAATGTGCCACAAATGCAGTACATATTATGTCTGAGGAAATGGTGCAGATCAGGAAAATGCTCATGAGCCAACAATGCATTGTGGGAAATGGTATCCAAATAACTCCCATGGCAACAGACAATAGGCCACATGACACAGGATGTGGTGACAGTAGTACACATGCCACATCAAGGCATCAGAAAAACACCACCAAACCTGACCACTTAGGGATGGATAGCATGGTACAAACTGTAACCACACAACATATGTACCACATGGAGACCACACAAGATGCACCATGTACAATCACGAATAAGGTGACACATCCTGGTGTCACCTTCAAACTGGCAATCCTTACCCCCAAGTCCATGTGCACTGTCACTGATGACGATATTGAGAAAGACTGACCACAGGACTGCTCCCTGGTGTACCCCACTTGTTACTTGCATCCCTTCTGATTGTATACCATTTAGCACCATTCTGTTTCCTGTCTGCCAAAGAGTTTGACACACAGTAGACCAACCTCTGAGCCACTCTGAGCCTACACAGCTTATTTCTCAATCATCTAAGAATGGCATTAATGTTTTTGCAATTGAAGACCTATATAGCATCAGTGGCTCAGTAGGCAGCACACTCGCCTCTGGTGCCAGGAGATGAGAGGGCTGTGGGTTCTGTTCCCAGATCTGGCACTTGGGTTAATATCTCAGTACTGACACTGTAGTGCAGCATGAGAGGGGTGCTGCACTTCTGAGGTGCCGTCTTTCGGATGAAACATTAAACTGAGGTCCCATCTGCCTGGATTGGTGGTAGTTCAGGTGGATGTGAAAGATCCCATGGCACTTCTTGAAAAGAGTAGGGGAATTTCCCCATTGTCCTGGCCAAATTTCCCTCATTCACTAAAAATACCACCAATAGCTTAATCTGGTTCAAGGTCAGTTGGCATTCATCTGTATCCCTCTCCCTCTGGTCGTGCCTGAAAATAGACAGGATTTGTCTAGTGCACTTACCCAGTCAACAGAAACTAAATACATAACATAAATAAATATACACCATGGCTGTCTGTTAACTGTTTGTAATGTGCTGTCAGGTACTGTGTCCAATCCCTCTGCATGTTATCATAGTCATTTGTGTAGAACTATAGTCATTATGACGGTACACACTCTTACTCTGTCACATTACAAGTCTGTATAGTGCCATGTCCACTGTGAATACTGCAGAGAGACATGCAAAATGCAAAGCATGGCACCTGCATACAACCTGCATCCTGCATATGTGTACAATTAATATAGAAAATATGTTTCCTATATTGATCTACAGTGTCCCTGGCTTCAAAACTGTCATACAACTGTTGTTCAGATGGTCCTATACATGTGATGTAATAACATAGGCCTCTACAGTGCTGCCATGTTCTAAGAGATGCCACACTGTAATTATGGACATATGTACAGTATATGTATCCTCTGTATAGAGAGGTCTGTGAAGGTGTGAGGCAGCCGCATCCACACATATACACAGTGGCAACACAAGAGGGATTCACTTTGACTATGAGTGCCACTAGGACTGATGAAGCGATTAAACATGTCAGGTGTGTATGTTTCCATTTATTGTCACATGAAATACACAGATGTGAATGATATGCAGATTATCCGACAAAGTTTATGCCATAACACAGCCATCATATAACATTCATGACAATCCAAACATGACATGCGTGTCTGTATATTTCAAATTCCAATATCCTTGTGTGTGTGGTCAGTGGGTATTACCACATGTGACACATGTTCATATTACACATGATGATGCTGTATGACCAGGTGTGTTTAGAAACAGTCCTGTAACAACTGTGCAAGGGCATGTCATGCACAAGTAGCTGCACCATGCCTCACTGTTGGTGGAGACGGTGTAAGAGGCCTGTGTGGGTGTCGGCCATTGTCCCCATCTATCTCTGGACCTGTGTTATCAGGCATAGGCATACTGTGCAGAATAGTTAAATTGTTTAATAGCAACAGGCCCAAAAAAGTTTGCAGACCTTCTCAGGTGTATATTGTAATGCACTTTCAGATGTATCAAGACATCAGAAATGCATTTTCAGTATTCCAAATGTCCTTTCAATCACTGATCTAGTGGCTGAATGGCTGGCTTTGTATCTTTCTTCCTGTTGTGTCTGTGAGGAATATACAGGTTTCATCAGCCATGTCCTGAGAGGATATCCACTGTCACCTATGGGGATCTAAAACACATGATGAGCCACATGTTACATACAATGTCACACAGTGTTACACAGTCAAACATATGTACTCATTCATTTAATAAGTGACACAGCCATAACTTCTGTATATTCATGAAACCATTGTACCACTTATATTATTTTACTTTCACACAAAATAAAGTCCATGGCTGCTAGCTGGGTGATATCTCTGCACACATCATCATATGGAATGAGCCCCAACCGTATGTCCCATTTGTGCACTGTCACATATGGTATTTAACTATTTGTGTGTATATGGAGGTCTCTGTGACATGGTTATGACTGTGATGGATGTATGTGTACAGGCACTACCGTTGGGACATTGCATATGTAGACGCCTACCTATGACTACATTGTACCATATGTGCATATACTGCAGAGGAACATTCCTATTATGTATGTGTCTCTATACACATGCTCATCATATTACAGTCATGTGGTCTGTCCACAGCCGCACATGCTTGTAAGGGTAATTGGGATGCATATAATGAGCACATGTGGCATATGGTTCTTTTTGGGGGAGTTATGATAGAGCACAGCAGTGCATTGTTATCAGCAATGGAACAGTATTGCATGCACAACAGCAGGACAGAGGTATAATTTACATTGCATATTACAACATATATTGCCTATGATGTGTATGCACTAAGTTCTACAGTGGAACAATGACATATGTGTAACTTTTGCAAACCACATGTGTGTATTGGCACTGGCATAGGTCACCTATTAAGGTCCCCAATGGTCTGGCATGTGACAAATCCATGGAACATAATGTGATATGTCTGCTTAACCCAGTGCTAGTGATACACAGTGCAAGCTCACAGATTGTTTCACAGGGATGTACACTTTGGGCAATGTTGGCACAAAGTATTCCATGTTAATCTACCTAGTGACACCACTGGCCACACTTTTTAACAAATCATGGGAGGATTGGGTGATACCTGAGGACTGGAGGAAGGCAGATGTGATTCCCCTTCACAAAAGTGGGAGCAAGGCAGAAGCAAGAAAGTACAGACCTGTTAGTTTGACCTCAGTGGTGGGGAAAATGATGGAATCACTTCTGAAAGAAAGAATTGTTCAGTACCTAGAGGCCAGCGGGGCACAGGACCCAAAGCAGCATGGATTCACAGCAGGAAGGTCATGTCAGATGAATCTAATCGATTTCTTTGACTGGGTGACCAAAGTAATAGACCAGGAGGGGCTGTGGATGGCCTACCTAGACTTTAGCAAGGCATTTGACACAGTCCCACAAGATTAATAATCAAGTTAGCCAGCCTGGGAGTGGGTCCCAGGGTGGTAGTATATTAACAAACTGGCTGCACAACAGGACACAGAAGGTAATAGTGAATGGAACATATTCTGAAGAAAGGGGGTTTACTAGTGGAGTACCTCAGGGCTCAGTACTGGGTCCAGTCCTCTTTAATGTCTTTATAGGTGACATTGCAGAGGGTCTGGAAGGAAAGGTATGCCTCTTTGCAGATGACACAAAGATCAGTAACAGAGTTGATAAGCAAGGAGGGGGTAGAAAGAATGAGAAGGGACTTGGCAAGGTTGGAGGAATTGTCAGACATATGGCAACTTAGATTCAATGCAAAGAAGTGCAAAGTAATGCACCTGGGAAATAAAAATCCAGGAGAAGAGTACACAATAGCAGGGGAGGTACTAACAACAACAGTAATGGAAAGGGATCTGGGTGTAGTCATATCAGATGACCTAAAGGTGGGTAAGCAATGTAGAAGTCAGTAAGGAGAGCCAGGGGATACTGGGATGCATAGGGAGGGCATCACAAGTAGAAAAGGAAGTGGTTATCCCTCTGTACAGACAGTTGGTGAGACCCCATCTGGAGTACTCGTGCAGCTTTGGAGACCTCATCTATGCAAGGACAGAGACAGGATGGAAGCAGTCCAGAGGAGGGCAACTAAAATGGTGCAGGTCTACATCAGAAACCATATGAAGAGAGAGACTGAGAGAGCTTAATATGTATACCCTTGATGAAAGGAGGACAGGGGATATGATAGAATCTTTTAAGTACCTCAAGGAATCAACAAAGTCCAGGAGGCAGCATCTTTCAGAAAAGAGATGTATAAGAACAAGGGGCATAATTTAAAGTTAGAGGGGGGGGCAGCTCAGGGGTAATGTGAGGAAATTCTTTTTCATGGAGAGAGTGGTGGATGCATGGAACTGCCTTCCTGGAGAGGTTGTGGGGTCTAAAACAGTGGGGGAATTCAAACATGCATGGGACAGACATAAGGCAATTATAGTGGGGGGTTGCAGGAAGTAGGCTGTTGGTTAACTGGAATCTGCAGTTTATCCATTAGGTAAGAAAATGGGCAGACTGGGTGGGCCAAGTGGTCCTTATCTGCCATCAAACTCTATGTTTCTATGTTTCTATCATACCATCACATAACTTTTAATGCACGTGGGCAATAAAATATAGTGGCAGTGGGCATTTTCACGTACGTGCATCAACACATGCTGAATATGATGCACATGCATTTTCACATGTTCTTTTTCTATCACAAGTGCACAAAAATGGTAGACCTGTACGTTTGTTGTTGGATTGTGCAGCACACTGTGCCTAAGAGAACAACAGACAACAAGATGCCTCTTAGAAGCCCAAGCATTTCTGATACTGAGACAGCACTTCTCTTAGATCAGGTGAGGGTGTACAGGGGTGTGCTTCTCTCACCTGGCAACAGGGGTTATACTCCAAAGGACAAGGACAGAGTTTGGGGAAAGATAGCTAGGAGAATGAAAGGGTATACAGGTGTTTCCAGAACTGTTAAGCAGTTGAAACACTGCTGGAGTGACTTGAAACACAGAGACCCCAACATAGCACAACTGGCTCATACTGGTGGACGTGCCACAGCACAGGGCACTTCAGGTGAGTATACTAATACAATGACATGTATTACACATGTCAAATGTTATGATACATGGCATGTGACCTGTACATTAATGTTGTTCAATGTTACTGTATATGTCTTGGATTGTATATTATTGAATGACAGCTGTCATATCATCTGTTGGGTTAAACATATATGACCTTTACTCCTAACCAGTGTGTGCTGTGACAGTCATCCCAATCCATAAATGAGTGTTCATGTAGCATATGTGATGTATTGTTGTTTAGTGTATATTTAACAATATACATGGAGGGATAGCTGGTATTATGTATTTTGTAAGTGTATACTTTATGTCCATAAATGTGCTAATGGATACATCATAGGGTGCATGACTAGATATATATATATATATATATATAGATGGACTGTGATATACTTAGGCAATTAGGCACGATAGGGTGTGGTATATCATGAGATATCATCACACCTCGGGTGGTTTGGTACGAGGCCGCAGGCCGAGTGCATCCAACCATCAAAGTTCTGACAATATCCCTTGATATACCACACCCTGGTGTGAATTATTGCTATTATGTAGTGAGTTTCATGTTTTTTAAATGACAAAACTTAAAGAAACAGGGTGTTAAACCTTTTATGAATGGTGTTTTGGGTGGTGTAGGAGTACATTCTGAATAAATAGTTCTCAGGCAGTAGAAAGCAAGGGAGCTGGCGGCATCAGAACATTTCTGAAGCCGTGATGCTGTGACCCTATATCATTACGGCTTCAAAGGGCTGTCAGCCAATCATATTCCTCTATCTATGATCCTCAGTTCATGATAAGTGATATGCCATGTGGTTCGGATATACATACACCTACATACATGCAAGCATGAATCGCTATTGTAACATATGTATATGTGTATATATATATATATATATATATATATGTGTGTGTGTGTGTGTGTGTGTGTATAGATATCTATATACGTGTGTGTGTGTGTGTGTGTGTATGTGTGTATATATATATATATATATATATATATATACACACACACACACACCTCCTCAACTCCTTCCATCCTAAACATGTCAAGAATGGCCTGCTTTATTCGCAATTTCTTAGACTTCGGAGGTTATACAGTGAAGAGGATGATTTTGCTGAGCAGACCCAAATAATGCATAGTTGTTTTATCAACAGGGGATGCCCTAAAAGCACAGTGGACAGAGCACTCTCCCGGGTCAGTAACATGCCCCGTAACCTTGACCCCCGCAGGAGGGTTACTGTCACACAAGAACAACAACGAATTCCACTAGTTCTTCCTTTCCATCAGAGCACACCTTCTCTTCACAGGATCATCACTAGTAACTTTCCCATTTTGCAAACTGACCCTAGCATTGGTGCTTCCTTTACAGAACCACCTATTGCCTCCTACCGCCGGCCACCTAACCTGCGCAATCTCCTGGCTAAAAGCAGCCTACCTACTCCTAACAGTTCCTCCCTCCCAGGTACCAAATCTTGCAACCGGACTCGCTGCTACACCTGCAAATTTATGTGTGACTGAAATTCGGGGGCCTACAGGTGTTTTTCACATCACCAAGGAGTTCTCATGCACTTCCACTAATGTGGTGTACTGTATTCTTTGCAGGAAGTGTTCAGCTATTTACATCGGAAAAACTGGTAGGCACCTTGCTGACCATTTCAGGGAACATTACAGAGCAGTCAGGAATGGTGACACTGCTAAACCCATTGTATCCCACTTTATCTCCAGGGACCACAATGTCAATGACCTTTCTGTTTGTGTCCTTCAGCAGGGCTTCTGGGATCCTGACCATAGAAAAAACATGGAAGCCAAGCTGATCATCCGCCTTGGCTCCCAGCAGCCCTCTGGTTTAAATGATAGACTTATTTTCCACTAACATCTTTCAGCCATCCCTTTTTTTTCCCTAAAGTCTATTTGTTTTTGTACTCATTTAATTTATTTTTAATTTTCACCATGTCTCCATTTCTGTCTCCTTCCCACACATTTGTCACCTTTCAGCCTTCTTACTAGGCCCTGTTAATTAGTCTCCACCTGAGAACTTCCCCAGCTCTTTCACTCCCATTATGCTTTATCTTTCCCATCATCACCTTTTTGTTTCACAGATTCTCTCTTAATCTTACCATTTATCACTTCTTCTCCCTGAGCCTCCCCTTTCTTCTTTCTCCACATACATATCTCTCTCATTTTACCTCTCCTCTACACTAACTTGTTTTCTCTTTTAGATATTTCCTGAAGAAGACCTAAGGTTGAAACATAGATTTTTAACTCTATTTTCTATTTTCAGCGTGCATTTAATATAAACATTTTATTTTGCATATATATATATATATATATATATATATATACACACTGATAAACAACACACGGATAGATCGATGGACACGCAGACAGACAGTGAGATGGATGGATAGACTATATAATGTCATGTGATTGTGGACATCATTAGATAGCTACATTGACAGAGGGATAATGTGCTATACGGAATGATCGTGTCATAATGAAATAGGCTGCAGCACTGATGCATACAGCAACAAATGTATACACTAATACAGTGACATGAGGTCAAGTGTGCTTATATCCAGTCACATTACTCTACCCAGCCTCATGTGTACATTGAAAATATGTACTGGATGGTTTATACGCCAGGAGAATATGCACAATGCCAGCACTGATATGTCTCATGTCCCAGGTATGCAGTATTGTGATGTGTATTGTGTGCTGTGTAAGGAATAGGACATCATGACACATATTTTGAACATTGATACATGGGTATAACTTGTACTAATGATAGTTATCTATTACATGTACAGGACAAGCTGAGAGTAGCAGCAATGCACCAAGTGCATCTGCAGCATCAGCACCAGACACAGTACAGCAACAGGGTGAGTAATGGTTTACAACTGTAATGACATGCCATTGTAACATTCAGGCATCGATGTCTGAAGGGATACTACACAGTAGTATCCGTAAATATTCCGTTACGGATGCCATCTGATGCTCTGTACAGCCATGTTTGCATGAAATATATTCAATATGGTTAGTCTGTGTTTCTAGATGTCACAGCTGACTGTGTTGTACTACCTTCAGCATTGCTGTACCATGATTAAGATTGGCGTGTGTTATCATATCACTGAGACACTGGGGTGTACCATTGCAGCATTGGATCATGGCACACCCAAGGCCCAATGGGCATGGTGTTTAACACTGGTCCTGTACAGCCCTGTTACAACAGTCATGCCCAGTAATCGCTGTCACAAGCAGACCTGTGCAGTACTGTTCCCATGTGTTCATAGCATGAAGGCAGCCTACCATAGCTGCATGTACACCTCAGTATTCTCTTCTATTATGAATTGGGAAGCATTCTACAGTTTTATCCCTTGCATACCTGCGGAATGATATATCAATCCAAATGCCCTATATGTTCTGGTTCTGCAGTAGCCTGAGGGATGACTCCTGTGCACACAACAGCCTGTCCATGAATATATGTTCTGTTGTGGTTTGTACGTTACCCAAACATGGCCCTGATCCAGTAAAGCCCCACGCTGACAGCACGGTCGTGGTATTCTATGTTGGACTGGTGTATGCAACTGTTGTTTTCGACACTTTGTGTTCCATCAGGACACCCTACATGGCAGGGAATGACTCCTGTAAGTTTCTGTGACCATCTTACCTCATGCAGGTTATGTGTAATGATCGCATGTGACAGTGCAAGCATGTTCACATAGTGTAATTAGCTAACATTGCTCTCTGTGACTTGCAAACTTCCACAGGATTATTGGCAGGTGTGCTCATACACTGTACATGTGTTGCTTGCATATGTGAAGACAGGATCATGGCTTAGATATGCATGAATACAATACTGTATGTAATGCTGTCTATTGCATCAATGTCCATGGTTGTGGAGGCCGTGTACGTATGTACGTGCATGACATACTGATGTGTATCATGGATACATACACAATGTCATGTGGTGTTTAACAGTACCCCTAATGTGTGTAGGGTCCCCCAGCATGCTACGACATGCTGTAGCATACCATACTGTACTGCCATGTACATCAGATGGTATACTTTGGTATTGAGTGTTGTATGCTTGGAATGGACATGGTCAACTGATGTGGCATACTACACGTTACCTGTGATACAGGGCATAAACTTCATAGGGGATGAATGATGCTACATGCCATACTGAACGGTTGCAGGTGTATCTGTCAACTGTTGTCATATAGCACTATTGGACAGGTGACACTGTATGTGTGTCCATTACAGGTATAGCTGCAAAATGTTGTTTGTTGGTGATTTGATTCATGAATAATATTCAACATATCAATTTTCTGATGATGCTCATCATATCCATGTTTACACTGCACCTCTGCATGGTGTGTACATCCTACTACAGGTTGTAGTACCTGAGGACCATGTAGGTCTGTGTTCACTGTGCATGTTGTTGGCTTTTCCAAGTGTATTTACGTGTGTGTCTTGATTCAAGGGTCTGTGCAATTATCATTTACACAGGTGTGTTATGTCATGCACATAACTTCTTTACCCTAAAAGGATGTGATGTCTGCACAATGGTTGTTTTGATGCCATGTGTCACATACTGTGCAGTGTTGCATAATTCCTGCAATGCATCCTTTTGTATGTTCATGTGACCCATGGACCCATACATGTGTGCATGTTTGTTATGATGCACCTGTACATATTCCTTGGTGTGGGAAATACCCTAGGGGTCAGTGTTGATCTGTGTATATGTAGTATCATCAGAGTGTAGTAAAATCTTTTGATAATGACCACATTGTCATGGCTAAATTGTGCAGTCTACTGCTGTGGTAACCTTGGGCAGGATTCACAATGTGGTTTTGAACTAAGTCCCACTCCACAACCCTAGTGGTGCTCTGACATCTCCGCAGCTGTGGAGTACCCGATTCACAGCCACAGCAGTTGCAGAGGGTGTTACAGTGGTTCACACTGTCCATAGCAGCCTCCCGCATCTGCGGTGCTGTCACTCACAACAGCACCCGACTGCTGCCATAATCCATGGAGCCGGTCGTAATCAAGCTCCACCTTTGTGAACACCCGCAGCTGCGGGTCACCTGCAAATCTGCAAATGGCAACACAGTTGCGCATGATGTTTACCTGCAGCTGCAGTGCATTCACAAGTTACGTGGATCCTACCCCTTGAAACACTGGGCATGATTCATAAAACTTGTGAAAGTCCTGCATCTGTGGGTATACCTCATGCGCAAGTGGGTTGCCACTTGTGAATCCACAGGTCACCCACAGGTGCAGGTATTCACTAAGGTGGAGCTGGAGTATGACTGGCTACACAGATTACGGCAGCTTGTGGGTGCTGTTGCCAGGGACAGCACCGCAGCTGTGGGAGGCTGCCACGGCCAATGGGATGCACCGTAGTACCATCTGCAACTGCTGTCGCTGTGGATTTGCTGCTCCACAGCTGCAGCACTTTCAAACCGCAACTGGGGTAATGGAGTGGGACTTAGTCCCAAAATGCTTTGTAAATCCTGCCCATACTGTCCACAGCAGCTCAGCAGTCAGCCTATCCTGGAAGTTCAGTGTCCCCACCTGCCCATAGTCCCATGATGGCAGTACAACACCAGGCATCCCTGGTGCACAACTTTGCCCCCTCCTGCCCATACCCCATAAACTCACCCACATTCCCTGGTAGTCAAGTTGAACCCACGCCCCCACCCTTTCCTGGCACAAATGCAGTCCAAGTCTGATGCACAACATATGTCTGTTGGTCCACTGATCACCCCCCGGCCAACTCACAAAGATCACAGATCCTGGAAATTCACTGCTGCCCAAGTGCCCCCTACACATCCACAGTGCCATGGGAGCCAATGCATCACCATCCATAGTGTAATACCTGGCCACCCTACCCACTCCTGCACAATTGCACTGCCGGCAGCAATGCCATAGTCCCCTGGTAGGCCACTGGACTCCACACCCCCTCACCCAATCATGCAACTACATTCCACCCTGCTGCCCCATCCCAGCATGTTCCTACCATAGTTGGGCTGCTCAACCAACACGCATAACACCACGGCTATCCGCCAACTGAGCTGTCTGTGACTGACAGCTACTGAACACCTGGCAGCCCATTGTGGGACCCTGTCAACCAGTGGGCTTGCAGTGTGTACTATACTCTGTCATTCACAAGGATGTCCATCAATGGGCTGACATGTGTAAAGTATCTGTCTTTCACAGACAGGTCAGTAGGCGGGCAGCTGTGATGGTATGTGGGTGGGATGATCTGTCTGCCGATGGTGGGAACATGGTGGTACAGGATTGAGGGGTGGGGTAGGGGTGCCTGAGTTGGTGGTGGGGTGGGTATGTGCTGGACTACCAGAGAGGATTCAGCATAGCCATCAGTGTTGCTGTCATATGGTGTTGGGGGTTTCATCTAGTCCACAAAGGATGTTGCCCCACAGACATCCATGTTACCAGTGATGTGGGCAGGGGATGTTTCTAATTGGGCAATGGTGTATTTTCTGTGTTCTGTGACATTGTGTATTTGGGTGGGAGGGAGCCCTGGACCACCAGACAGAATTCGTGGATCATACTCAGACTGCAGTCAGGACAGGGGAATGGGGGATTCACCGTGACAAATTAGGTCTCTGTGTGTGTTCCACGGTCCTTGCAGGGTGCCTGGTGCATCCTGGTGGGCACATCCCTGCATGTCACATGCAAATGGGGACATACTGACATGCAAACAGGCCCAATGCACCCTGTATGCCTAATGTCCACATTGGCATGTTTGTGGCTTTGAATGTCACCATTGGGCACAGGACATCATGGGATGTGGTGCCCCATTGCTTTCCCTGCCTAACCAAGGAGCTATGCCAGTACATATCGAGTTGGGTACTACTGTGATATTCACAGAGGTGTTGCATTGGGATCATCCCACGGCGCATCTTCTGTGAATACCACAGTTGGGGCATGACACATCTCACTTGTGCCATGGCAGCTGAGATGCACCAAGCACATGTGCTTTGAGGATCCTGCCCATGGATTCCTGTGTTACTGTTCGATGTTGCAATGCCCCCTGTCATGCTGGTGGGGACAATGCACATCAGTCACAGGTTGACTAGCATCTGCAAACACACAGCACACCTGGATGTTTTACATGCATAGTGTGTTTGAGTACCTGCATATGATAACATTAATGGGCAGTTCTGTTTGGTGGTGCTTAACATTGCAGGCATGTACACTATGTGCTTGAGTGACAGCATTTCTATATGGGCAGACCTAACACCACTGTACCACTTCTACAGTTGGCATTTATTTACTCCCTAATGCAGGCCAATCCAATCTTCCAACAAAGGACCATGTGAAGCTTGGATGCATTGTAGCAGCACAGCATCACCTGGCAGATGGGAGGGGGCGACAGGACAGGCCATTGCCAAGGAGATGTGCACACCTGTGCATTGCTAGGGATGTAGAGGAGGACACACAATGGGGAGTGGGGACAGATGCTTCCCATGCAACCACAGGTGATAACCAGCAGGACACAGCAGCCTAAGATGCCACTGACATCCAGACACACAATATGACTGAGGAGTCAGAGGTCATCATTGGAGGGGATGAGACACATGTGGCATTGGTGCCACCTGACTTTGATGATATTGTTGTTTCTCAGGACACTGGGGTCAGTTCAGTGCCACAGGAGACTATCATGCAGCCCACAGGCACACCATGTGGATGTTGTGTCAAGCTCTCTGAGATGCACAGTGCAGTTGAGAGTTTCATCACAACCTTGGGGACACTGATGGGACAACTGTGTGACCTGTCACACAGTATTGGTAAACAGTGCTCTGTTTTGTCAGGTTAACAAGGGGTTAACCTTATCAACTACAAACTGCTGACTCTCAAGCTCTCTTTGTTTCTCTGCCCAGCTCTTTCTAGTCAGTCCTGTTCCATAACACAGGGATCAGCCCTTACCACCCACTACAGGAAGTGACCTTACTCACAATGAACCATGGGGCTTCACTTCACAATTCAAAGTAAGGGACTTGGGGAAAAAAATCCCACTGAACTAACTGTTTTATTAGTTTTTTGACTGTAGACCCTTCTACTTTGTGCCTCATTTACTTCCGTGATCAACTTGAAAACAGTTGCCATGGGAACTTCAATGGGGAAGGGGAGGTGCTTTCACTGACCAGAAGCATCACACAGCTTAAACAGAATGTGAAGTACCAAAGATTATTAAACACAATAGGAAGGATTTTCAAAGCTCAATAACAAGCTGTGACAATGGCAGCTTGCACTGTGTGCCAGTGCATCCAGGACTCTGTGCTCAATTTTCCATCTGACAGGGTCCCAGTGCCTAAGTTCTGCAGCTTGCGGCAGCAATGGCAGTGCATTGAATGCATGGTGTACCCATGAGGTGTGCTGTATCAGCTGCAGGATGGTGGAGTGGAAGCTGCATCCTTGGAAAGGAACATGACTAGTGCCCCCCCAACTGATCCACCCAGCACATCATAACCTGGTGATCTAGTGGACAACCCCCTTCCCCAAACCAGTATGCTGGCAATGCATATTAATTAATTAAAACAGTCCAGTCCCTGGTGCTCTAGCAGCTCCCCTCTCCAATCCCCGATATGCTCATACTGTGCTGTATTACTAACATATGTAATTCCCTGGTGAGCTACCCCCCCCACTAGCCTCAGTATTACAGTTATGCACAAAATTTCAGGATATTGGTAAATTACTTGTGATCTGGGTCCCCACCACCCACCTCATATGCCTGAATATGGATTAGCCATCAACATCCCATCCTGGTGGTCTAGTGCCCCCCCACCTCTCTTGGTAGTGACCACCACCCTGCTTCCCCATCATGAACCCTGATCAGGCACCTGGCACAACCCTCCTCACATCACCATGGATGGATGCCAAATGAACTGTCAGAATGCCTACTACAGTATGTGCTCTGACAGTTTATTTGACATCCTGCAGTGGTGGTGTGCAGAGGGTTGTGCAGGGCACCTGATCAGAGATCAGGATGGGGGGAGTGCAGTGGTGGGCACTACCAGGTGGAGTGTATGGTGGAAGTGGCCACTAGACCACCAGAACAGGATGTTGACTGCTAATCCATATTTGGGCATATGGGACAGGGAGCTCAAACCCAGACTGCATGTAATTTACCAATATGCAGTAATTTTGTGCATAACCAGAATACTGGCACTGGGGGTTGCTGGCTCACCAGGGAATTACATTTCTTTGTAATACTGCACATTATGGGCATATCAGGGATTGGATGGTGGCCACTAGATCACCAGGGAATTAAATTTTTTATCATACTGTACATTATGGGCATATGAGGATCATAGTTGTGGCTGGCTGACCACCTTCCCAGAGGATGTCTAAGTACCATTAGACCAGCCCTTGGATGGTCTAATGGTACATAGACCTTTGTTCTTGGGGTAAGGTTTGAAAATGCAACACTGGGGGATATGGCAGCCTGCATCTGCCGCAGGTCCCCTGGTGCCATGCCACAGCCACTTTTGTGGCACAAGGCTGGTGCAAAGCCCCCTTTTGGGCATGCAGCCTGTATTTGATGCAGGCTGCTATGCAAAATAGCTCCTGGTGCATCCCATGATGCATGGTGTCTGTTGCATCAGACATGATTGATACAAGCACCTTGTGTCATTCTCAGGGCTTTGAAAATCCTGCCCTATGTCCCCAGCCTGGCAAAGCTGTGGACAGACTATTTGAATATAAAGGAGGTACAAATCAAGAAATGTCTGATACAATCTGATATGTATAAGCAGCTAAATTCAGTGCATGCAGCCTACTTCACCGTGTCCTAGCGGCTAACTTTGCATGAAACAAACTGAAATAGAATGCCACAAAGAATTAGCTCAGTCATGAAAGGGTTAACACAAAAGCAGACAGAACTTAATCATGGCACACACACACACACACACACACACACACACACACACACAAAATGCAATTTGAACTTCCTGAGAGAGAAAGATAGAAAAGCATAGAATGCAAAACACCAGCAGATACTTTTGCATGAAGCAAACTGAACAAAATGGCACTAAGAATTAAATTGGTCTTGAAAAGGTTAACATAAAAGCAGACATGATTAAATCATTGTAGACTGACACACACACACACACATGAAATGTATCTTGAACCTCCCAAGAGAGAAAGATAGAAAACCAAAGAATGCAAAATGTTAGCAGACAGAGGTAAAGTACACCACAAAAATGGTTAAAACCTAGATAGTGACCATTTGTAGGCTTAAGAGTTCAAGTCAGGAGCAAGGAAATAGTGCGGCTAGTGCAGTGGTGGTGGGGAGGGATGAGGATGGGGAGACAAAGGAACAGCAAGGAATAGTAAAGAACAACACTACAGAGGTGAGGCAGAGAGATGTGGTTCACTTCCTCTCAAAGCACTCAGTGGAAGGAGACAGTCTAGGTATCCTGTCACATGCTTCCAGAGTCCCTTCTCTCTCTTGCCTAGTCATAGCAATATGTCAGCATGGTGACATCACCATGCAGCAATTAAAATGATCCTCCACCTTTATGTCTGTCAATGTTAGCCCTGTGCATTAAAATTCTTGATTTATTAGTTGTAAAGAGGGAGCAACACAGTAACATAATATTTTAAGGACAGAAAAGGGCATTAGGTCCATCATGTCCACCCCCTGCTTCATACACAGGGATGCAAAAAGTATGCTGTGTAATCTTGTACAGAGAGCAATAAGACATACAGAGAGAGAAGAGTTGTCCTATGTAAGGAAAAAAGACAATAGACAAAATACAGTATACATAATTTTGTATCCTGTTTTCATATGTTTATACTGTATGTCCCCACTAATGTTTACCCTAGAAATTGATCCAGTTGTACCTTGAGCAAAAGAAAGTAAAGAAAGTAGGGTCATCAAAGTTGTTGATCAGGAGAATATAATTCCTCTTTATGATGGTAATGTCATTTTATATGAAAAGTATCCTGAAATATCACTGCATGATTTATAAACTGGGGTTCATGAATACAGCAATGTCTCAGGTTATAATGTGGTCACAGCTCATATGGAGTGTTAGACCTATAGCACTGTGCCATAAATTAAATACTAATGTAACAGAAGTCAGAATTAAAAGGAAAATTTTCCAGTCTGCAGTATCTGGGAACTCATAGGGCATCAAACCCAAGGTATGCTATGTAAAAAACATTTTTTATTCTTTCTTAAAAATAAATGAAATAATAATCTAACAGAGACTGGGATTGAAAGTTGAGTTTTCCAGTCTGTCATATTTGATAATTCACATGGCAACAAACCCAAGGCATGCTGGGTGAAAACCTAGATTTCATCTGAAAAGATGAAGCTTGATTTAAAAGAAGAAATTTGCTGGCAAAGGGAATTTGCAATACAGTAGTCTTATTACCTGTATCTCTTACAGATGATAATGAAATCTGTTTCTTAGAATTTGATTTAAATTTGAGAAATAGCAATTACAAGATTTCAATGGGCATACAGATAGTACAAAGGAAGTCTCAGGCATTGAATACTCTTAAAGAATATTACAAATCTAAAGACATAAGTATCCAAGTAACATGTCAAAGGGAACTGAATAAATTACATTCTGATGCAGACTATATATATTCATTGCAAAAAACATTGTTAATGTATTGGTTAGGGTTGCTAGCACAGTGACAAAAGTATGGGAATGTGATGTTAGGGTTACTGCCCCATCACCTCACCCACACACCCCCACCCTCCACACACCAACATTCCATGTGTAAGCAAGCTGACATGCTACAGTATAGGAATATGGGGTGAGAGGTCTGACAACCCTATGGCACACTCCGACATCTGTTGATATGTGGAGGGTGGGGATGGGAGGCATGGTATCCCTAACATCACATTCACAGACATGGGTGCTGAAAGGTGGTACAGACACCGATATGTCAGTAATGTGTTCCATAGTTGCCTTTCCCTACTTTACTGGAAAAATTTACAATGCTACCATTGTAAATGTAGTGTAATGTAACTGGTATGTGGTTGTGGGAGCACGGGCCCTCCAGGCCCTGTGTTCCCCTAATGCTCGAAATAGTTGCATACTGGAATGTGAATGTGAGAGTGCAGGCCCTCTGGACCTTGCGCTCCCATTTACAGATACGTACAGGTACATAATGCAAGCCTACAAACATGACAATGAACCCATTGAACACTAATTTGGCAATATCACAGTAACTGTAGCAGCTATGAAAAAAATTTCACTGAAGGTGTAATCTATGACTTTGAAACTTCATTGCAAGCTTAGTTCACTTGAAGTTAAACTAAGCTGGCCGTAGTGAAAAATCTGTATCTTGAATAGTTTTTGAGATATGGGAACCGAAACACGACGCGGACACTACCATGTTACCCTAAGGGAAATTTCTCAACTTTGGAATGCTGTAAGTAAGGTGACATTGAATGATTTGGGACCAAACCAACAAAAGGCAGATCAGTGGACCCAGGGCTTACCACCCTACGAATGTGAGCCTAAAGGCCCAACCACTTAGGTGCAGTGGAGTGACAAAGAATTCTTCTGTTTTTGGATATCTTCATGTCGCAAAATTGTGGTACTTTTGCAAAAGTATCACATTCGTTCTGTCACAATTTTGTGACACTATGGGGAAACACTCTCGGGAAACACATTTCTGGAGGGGTTACCCCCTAAAAAATATTGTGCTGTGTAGCTTAGGCCCCGACTAGGTAAACATAATTGTCAGTGTTTTTCTAGACTCAGCCAAATTTGAAATACAACAATGTTTGTCCATCGTTAACTGCAAACAAGATGGCAGCAGCTCGAAAGCTAATTGGCATAGCTCAACAACTTTTTTTTGGTTTTGCAAAAGCTTTTAAAAGCCTTTGAGCTGAACATATATTTTTCCCCACAGGCTATAATGGGAAATTTTGAACTTTCATAGCTTTTGAATGGATTAATATTTTTTTCACCAAAACTTTAAAAGGCACTTCCTTGACCCAACCCCATATACCCTGAAGATTTCAGACCAGTCAGGCAAACTGTTTGGGCCATACAGGTGAGTAAAGAATTCAAAGAAGTTGAGGATTTTTCACACTTTTCAATGCTCTGGAGCTCCGCAACTGAAAATCTGACTGAATCACAAACATTTTCAGATCCAGAGATCTATGGTACCACACTGTGCATGCAAAATTTCAAGCAGATCAGACAAACAGTTGCAAAGTTATTAAAGTGCTAAAATTTGGGTTTAACATAAAAGTGGCTGCACAACCCAAATATTCAAATATATATATATATATATATATATATATATATATATTTACAGTATATAGATATATATATATATATATATATATATATATAGATAGATAGATAGATAGATATAGATATACACACACATATATATTATGACAAATTACATTAGTTCTTCAACTTTGCAATCTGGGAGAATTTGCTTGGAAAGTTGCTAATACATTGTTTAAAGCATCAGTCTTAGGTCATAGTTATAACACATAAACACAGGGGGACAGATTTTGAAAGGGCACTCAGGGATGCAAGATGCATCTAACCACCAACCTGTAAGCAGTGAAGCCCAGTATGCCAGTGACCCTGTGCTGGATTTTGATATCACAGTGGTCCCAGAGACAATATCCAAACATCTGCCACAAGTAGCCCAGTGCATCAGATGGTGCAAGGGAGGGGTTTAATGGAGGTTGTGCCACACCTGATCATCAGTGCGGCAAGTGAAACCCACATCCCATGGAGGAAACAATAGTCTCTTTTAAACAGTAGAGTGCTACCATGTAGCTCACCACAGCTGTAAAACATACATAAGATTTGTGGCACATACCTGGAAGGCAATGCCATAACCATCTGTGTCAGGACAGGGACATGTCAAAGGGACACTCCATAAAGGGATACTACAAAACATATTGTCAGTAAATCTCATTGTTGTCATGTACATGTATGTGAGGTTACCAATTGTTTAGGTATATGTAAATAAATGTTCACCTCAAACATAGAACATGTTGTGATGCACATAACTCATGAGGCCATCACTCTGGTATATGTGTACACACTGGCATGAGCACGAAATGATAGGCACAAGCTCACAGTAGGACACTGTAGCTGTCAGTTGTCTGCTCATGTATAGCAATCGTTCCTTCCCTGTTCCTTGTGATGTAAAAAGCTAGCGGTGACCTGAAAGAGGATCTGTGCTAGAAATAAATAAAAAGGAATAAACACAGTGCAGTGTGCAAGGACAGAGGATGAAAACATCATTAGATATTAGACTTATACCCCACCTTGAATGGAAGACTGTACCTATGAGATAGAAAATGAAATATATAAGAAATGCAGCCTGTGTTTATAGTAAACCTGCCAGACAATAATGTGGAAATGTATATGTGTGGAAATGTAGTCATAAGGAAAAGGCAACAAAATCAAGCTCTCCTAAGCATGATACGGCACAATACAATACAAGTCACATTAAACTTTTGTTTCAATAAGCTGTTTTACCATTTCTGACAGAGTTGCATAAGTGTTGCTGGAGCCAGCACAAAGCCCTGCACAAACTGTTTCTTAAGAGATAAAATGCAGCTTTTCATTGCATTGTGACTGGACTGCAGATGCATTCCAAATGAGTTGTAAAACAGTTTACAAATATTGCTCATGAGCTGGATAACCACTGAAAAACAATGCAGTATGAGTTTCCAATGCATTACAACCTGTAAAAAAACTATGCTAAACCAACCCATTGGTAAAACACTTTAATGTGACTTGTACTGTAGGGTCAGAAAACAAGTAGAGAGATCTGTAGCCACCAATTCCCCCAAATGTTTGAGTGTGTTAATGCCCTGTGTGGTATTTTATATTGTTTGTGGTGTTTATGCCTTAAACTCTGAAATGGTATGTCCACATGACTATCCAATACTAGTATCAGGTGCTGGAGACAGGCGAGGTAGACATCACCACGTGGCAGAGAGAAATGACTTGTAACATCAAAAGTACTGTCTCTGTAGTGGGACATGGAAGCCCAACCACCCCCCAACCACACACACACACACACACACACACACACACACACACACACGCACACACACACAGCCAGGACACATCAGAGGCAGTGTACTGTACACACAGCCAGCAGAAGACATAACTAATGAGCAGACACTGCACCTTCCCTGTACAGCTTTTGTTGATGGTAAATGTTAATGTGTGATCACCATAGCTGCCTACTTTAATAGATATCTCAGCATTAGTATACCACTGTGCCATATATCTTCATGACACTGCAGCTAACAGTTATATGTGATTTGATGGTTCATGATGTTCAGGGCAAAACTACCACCTTGGGGAACACCCTAATGTTACGCAGGACAAGGAAATAAAAAACACCTCAGCTAAGTTACCGACCGATATCACTGATTAATTCGGATGTTAAGATTCTAGCCAAAATCCTGGCAAATCACTTAGCCCCAGTACTTGGAGGGATTATTGGTCGGGAACAGGTCGGTTTTATGCAAGGGCACTCCTCGGCAGATCATATGAGAAAGATCATGTATTTAATAGCTGCATCGAGGGGTGCTGAAACCCCTGCGGCCTTGGTATCCCTCGATGCGGAGAAAGCCTTTGACCGGGTATCTTGGCACTTTTTGTTTGCAACTCTCCGAGAATTTGGAGTGCCTGATAGTTTTGTACAATGGGTTAAAATACTTTACTCCTCCCCTAGAGCTAGAGTATTGTGTAATGGATACCTCTCAGATCCATTTACTCTTGAGGGAGGCACCCGTCAAGGCTGCCCGTTTTCCCTGCTCCTTTTCAACTGCTACTTGGAGCCTCTGATACGAAGATTAGTTTCGTCTCCCTTATTGAAAGGTATCCAGATTCAAGGAGAGAGGTATTTGGTCTCAGCATATGCTGACGATCTTCTATTACACATTGAGAACCCTGAGGACTCGATTCCAGCATTACTAGAGGAATTAAACTGATTTTCAGTGGTATCCGCGTACAAACTGAATCTTACCAAAACAAAAATTTTTCCGCTAGACCACCTCTGTGATAAGCATATATGCTCCTCTATGGGTCTGTCATGGGAGCCTAAGGTGTTAACATACCTGGGGATTAAAATCACCAGGAGTGTCCCCTTAATGGTTAACCTTAATTTAACAAATCTTATACGTTCAGTGCAGTCTGATTTGGAGAGATAGAATGCCCTTCCACTGCCACTCTGGGGTCGGGTCAATATCCTGAAAATGAATGTTTTACTGAGACTATTATATCCTTTGGGTATGATGGGAGTCATCCTTTCCAAGTCCTGGTTCTCGCAAATTCAAAGAGTATGTAATAGATTCCTATGGAGGGGTAAGGCAGTGAGAAGGGCATATCTTAAACTAACTGCACCAAAATCTAAAGGAGGCCTTGCTCTCCCATCCTTGTTTCTGTATTACGGCGCCCTACACTTGAGCAGGATAACCTACTGGATGAATGATGGAGTCCCTCGGGTGGAGTTGTCATAGATACCAGTATGGCTTGATAGCGAGCGTAGCCTAGCCCAGAGTGTGGCAAGTACACTCTATGCCTTGATATTTATGAAACCCTCTTGTCTCCCCAGTCAACTTAAAGCATTACCAATAGCCTGGTCTCTTAAAGCTTTCCAGAAAATGCAAATGCAGTTTTCAGAAAAATGGCATACTTCTAGGGCCCAACCACTCATCAGTAATTGGCACTTTCAAGTTGGCTGTTGTCCTATTTTACCCTCCTTTCTCCCGCAACTTAGGCATTGTAAACTGGAGGATCTTCTCCAGGATAGAGATTTGGCTCCATTTCAAGTATTGCGGAGTCACTTTCAACTAAGATCCCAGGAATTTTTCAAATACTTACAAATTAAAGCACTAATATGGACATTTAAAGGCAAGCAAGAATGGACATTGCAATTTCCAGAAGGCCTTTTTAAGGCCCTTCAGGAAGTGGGGCAACCCCATGCAGTTTTTAAGATGTATAAGCATCTTCAAGATCTAGATGCATCTCTCCCTAGGGGGGGGTATGTTATTACTGGGTGCGTGAATTGTCCCTGCCTGAAGACTCTGAATATTGGGAGAAAGTATGGGGTGGGATCTATAAAAACATTAAACAGGATAAACTCTGGTTGATCCAGTTTAATATTTTACATAATATTTACTACACTCCGGATAGGCTGTATAATATGGGCCTGGCCTCCTCTCCTTTATGTTTTTGAGGTTGTCAGGTTTCTGGGTCACTATATCATATGTTATGGCTGTGTCCACATATACAGAAATTTTGGGAAGCGATACAGTGGGTCCTGGATCCAATTTTGGGATTGGATCCCTTTTTTACTCCGGAAAGTTGTCTGCTGGCAATCTTCCCCCCTGGGACTCCCCAGATACACAGAGCGCATATGTCATTGATCTCAACTACAGCAAAACTGGTCATGTTAAGGCATTGGAAGGAAGGATCCCTTCCTACCATTATCGAGTGGTACCGTGAAATCTTACTGGCAATTCAGGTGGAGAGACACAAATCTAACCTGCGACACTTATATCACAGGTTCAAAAAGATTTGGGAGCCACCCTTGTCCCTATTGATGTTAGTGAGACTTTAATACTCTATATTAATCTGGCAGAATGTGGCTGCTCTTATCAAGTTTATCATGTTTGAAGTCTACTCCATACCAATAAGTCACAAATATGATTAGCGCAGATGGGGGGAGGGCATTTTTTTTTGTTTTGTTTTGTTGTTGTGTATTAACTCTGTTCAATGATCCTACCTGTATATTCTCTGATGTATGGCTTAAATGTTAATAAAGTATATTTAATTAAAAAAAACACCACAGCTGTAGAGTAATTACTAATGGGGATGGGTCATCTGTATTGTCCAGATTCTGCAAGCGCAGTTGCTGTCTAAACAGTACTAGGGTTGTGTTTACTAAAAGTAAACATGTGCAGTTGCACACTGTGCTAGCCCACTAGAAAAAAATTGCTAGCTCTTATAGTGGTGCTACCATACTTTTTATTTTTTAATTTTCTTTGTTCACCTCCAAAACATGTTCTCATTTCATAAATAACATTGCTTTAATATTCATCTGTACTTTTTAGGCTCAGTGTAAAAGTTCTCCAAGAAAGTTTTTTGCCATACTTGTTTTACAGGTTCACCTTCATTTTTTTCACCCCTCCATTTTGTTTTTCTCAGCTCAATTGAAGATGGAGCCTCATAGCTCTGAAACATCAGCACGTTAGGAGGTGCAGTTTCCAGCAAACCGAGGAGGAGAAGGAGTCGCACAGAGGAAGCCGCACAGTTTGACATAAGGGAAATTTTCCCCACAATAAAGAACTAGCACAGTATATGTATAGCAAGCTCCTGTTAGTCCCTTGGTCGTGAGCAGTGGCTAGTGATGGAACCCACCAGTACAACACTAATGCCCACCCCATTCCCTGAACAAACAATGTCAGACATGATGTCCTTTCTTCACACAGGGCCACAAGGTCCTGTATGAAGAAAGCTACAACAAACTGTGTTGGCAACATGTGGCAATACATACTTCTCTACCTTTGAAGAGTGTATCACTATGACACACTAGCTTGGAGCTGTACCTTGTGCTTCAGACAAGAGGCTATGGACTGGGGGAGAGATGTCAGCATTAGTCTGGGAATTTATATGCTTGTACATCTCAGTCACTGTTGCCAATATTTGTATGCTTGTTTTACCTCTATCAATGTGAAACCTACAAACAGTGGATAAGTATACTATGTTGGCTCCCTTTGTGCTAGTATCCAAAATGTTACCTCTGCTACTCAGACAACTGGCGTAGGTCTTATGGACATAGTAATTTTGCTTGTCTTAACTAATAACACTGATGCAATCAATGCCTACTCCTCCACCTCTATGTTGATTGGTAGTATTCCCGACCGTGGCACCAGCATGCAGGCCTAGGCATCCGCTGGGCCTGCTATCAGGCATTGCACTATAATCTGTTATACAGCCCCTTTGCTAAACTTCAGAGGCCATGTGGGAGACACCTGACTAAAATTCTTTCAGCAATCTTGTTGCTTGCCGCTGAAGTTAAATTCAGGAGAGGTGTGCAACTCCTTATTACAACCAAGCTCTATCTTGCAATTTGATAAGTGTTACTGCTTCTTCTAATCGTTGGAGGCAATGTTCATCTAAATCCCATCACATATACCACGGTAAAGTCCTACAAAGAATATCTGGAGGTGGACCATGTGAATATGGGCGATATGTTGCCCAAAATAAATGAATTTAAGCACCGGGTAGCAAACTCTCAATTTGATGATGTGGCCATCACAAACACTTGACTCCCTAGTAGGATCCCAGACAGATAAATTGATATTGACACCTACACATTACTTAGGCAAGTCAGGGGCCATAACAAAGGGGGTGGATGTCTCATATACATTAAGTTATTCACTAGCTCCAGCAGACTCCCCCTTCCCCTAGAACACAAAGGCTATGAACATCTAGCCACTAACTTAAAGCTTGGTCCTAAGGGTAAAACACATCTCAACCTATTTGTGGCATATATTCACCAAAGACTGTCAATTCTGACTTCGATGACTTCATTAATGCCATAGCAGGTTTAAACCCACAACACAAAAAAATTGTACTAGGTGACTTCAACTGCAACTGGCATGCAAGCAAAACAAAGAGTATAAAGTCAAACTGGCTAATGTGTCCCTAATACAGATTATCACCACCCTTACCAGGGTAAACTATAAAACAGGAACTGCCACCTTGCCTGACTGGATCCTAGTCAGCCACCTTGATGGGGTCATCTCTAGTACAGTTCTACCTGATTTCCTTAGTGACCACTCTCCTGTGAAATGCAGATGGTCTGCCAAGGAGACCAAAGGGGAGCCCTACAACAAAACCACACCTGCAAGCTCCCATATTTCTGAACCCTACTACAGCAAGTTGACTGGTCATTCCTGGCCAGTACTTGTAACATGACTGCAGCTCTGGAGTATTGCACCCTTCAATTTAATAGGATATGTGACGTTGTTGCCCCTTGCAAGACCCTCTGTAAGAAAGGTAGCTTCTAGACCTGGTATGCGCCCACCATTAAATCCTTGACTAGGGAACAAGATATAACTTGGACCCTGTATAAAGAACTTGGCCAACATAAATGCCTCCAAAAATATAAGGAACTGTGGAACACTTTAAAGGTCTGCATCAAGGAAGCCAAGGCTAACTTCTATAAGACACAGCAAAAAAATCTCATAAACCATCATAAGCAACTATGGAATTATATCATTGAAATCATGGGCAATGCCAAAAAATCTCTGCCTCATTCCATTGTAGCTGGTGGCACCACAATTGAAGGGGACAAGCATATCTCCCTGCTCCGGCCCTTGCAAGCGGGGCACAGGCCCTTACCCTTAAACTTACTCCGGACCCTTCCAGGGGCCCCCTTATCTCTCTTCTGCCTATATTCCCACTAAGAACCAAAACCCAGCACTTTTATCCTTAGCTGACTATCTTGCCACCCTCCCCCATAAGGGAGAACAAGTTCTTGTGGGGGACCGTAACGTGAACTGGCTCAGTGCCACCTCTTCCACCACCCGGGACTCCTTCGCGGCCATTGATCTGACACAACTTATTTCCCAACCCACAAGAGTAAACCTTAAGACAGGTACTAGCACCCTCCTAGATGTTATCATCACCAACCACCCCCAAAAAATCCTGAACATCCAAGTCCTCCCTGACTCACTCAGTGACCATTCCCCTATCCTATTCTGCTGGGTGGCCCCCCTGACCCGACTCACAGCCCAGCCCACACTCCGCCGGCGTTTCAGACCAGGTGGACTGGAAAACCTCAAGCTTTTTCTTGCCCAGATAAACTAGTCCCCCATTCACCACACTCTTGACATAGATACTGCCCTAGCCTTCTTTTCCCAAACCTTTAACAAAGCCTGCGACCTCTTCGCACCCTTCACGGCTGCCCGAACCAAAAAACATAACGTGCCCTGGATTACTCCTACCCTATTACAATTGCTCAGGCTTAGTGATAACCTATGGCACCTTACCACAGAAACAGGCCAGATAGCTGACAGACAGGCCTACAATGCCGCGCAGAATAAGTGCACTTGGGCCATCCGAAAAGCCAAGGCCAACCACTACCAGGCCACTCTCACCTCCTCCTGGGAGTGTGCTTGAACTTTCTGGGATAATGTCAAACAATTAAATTGGAGTACACACTCCCCTCCCGCATCCCAGATCACCATTGACGGCACAACCGTTACAGACCCAGCAAACATTGCAAACTACCTTAATACATCCTTTACAGACCTTAGCTCTGTCCTCCCCCAGTAATTTCTTTGACCAACCACCTTCCCTACCTGCCCCAGTCCTCCAATGCCATAGCTTCTACCTATGTAGGGTAACTGCCCAAGAAGCCAGACCCCACCTGGTCAGAGCATTAAAAAGCAATAGTCCTGGCGACAACTCCCTGGACCCCAGCATTCTCTATCTGTTACTGGATCAGGTCCTTGCCGTACTCACCAGCCTTCTCAACAAATCCCTCTGCCTGGGGCAATTCCCAACTGCATGGAAAACCGCCATTGTTACTCCCATTCACAAAGGTGGTGACAGGTCCTCTGCCAGAAACTACCGTCCTATCTCCATACTCCCACCCCTCTCCAAAGCCCTAGAAAAGCTGGTTGCCATGCAAATTACTGAATACCTGACCAAACACAACATCCTCTGCCCTGAACAGCATGGTTTCCATGCAGGACAGAGTATCGGCACTGCACTAGTTGAATTTTCAAATTTCCTACACTCCTCTCTGGACTCTGGCTCCCTAGCCGGGGCAGTGTTCGTCAACCTCTCAAAAGCATTTGACACTGTCTTCCACCCCCTTCTGCTGGATGCCCTCTGCCACACTGGCTTCTCTACAGGGCCACTCACCTGGTGCACCAGCTACCTATCTGCCTACTCCCAATGTGTCAGAATTAATGGGACACTTTCCAAAACTTGTCCCATCCACTCAGGGGTTCCTCAGGGCTCCATCCTGGGACCCCTACTCTTCTCACTCTACCTTAACACCCTGCCCAGTGCATGCACTGGGAAAATTCTGCTATATGCAGATGACACCGTCATCTTTGCCACCCACCATAACCCTATGTCACTCCAGGACTCCCTACAGCTATCCTATAATGATGCCGAAACCTGGTTTAAAGAGCACAGACTGGTCATTAATCTCAAAAAAACAAAAACAATGCTCTTTGCCCACCCCCAAAACAAAGCCAGCAACTTCCCACTCCATATCCTCCCCTGCTCCAAACAACTACTAGAGCAAGTCCATTCCTACAAGTACCTTGGGGTCTCCTTTGACTCAGCCCTCGCCTACCACACCCACATTGATGCTCTTGCCTCAGCCACTAATGTGTGGCTAGGTATCTTATACCACTATAAAAATTGTCTCCCCCCTCCACTGCCCTATGTCTAGTGGTTACATCCTCTATATTATCCCTTGTTGACTATGGCCTACCAGTATACGGTGCTGCTGACACGACCGCCCTCAATATAATTCGCCTCATCCTAAATAAGACATACAGGCTAATCACTGGGGCCCCAGGCTCACGCATTCATGCCAGCTGTATGACATGGCAATACTGCTGAATCTAGATGAATGTCTACGATACCAAACATGCCTAATAACAAAAAAAGCTCTTCTCGGGCTATCCCCACTCGGGCTGACAGCCTCCCTCCACCAAGCCCAACCCTTGGTCTGCACATGGACCTCCTGCAAGACCACTTTTCTGGTCCCAAGATCTGGGACCTCCCATGGACAGAGGTCCTTCTGCTATAGAGCTCCTTCCTGGTATAACTCGCTCCCTGCCCCCATCCCGGATGCTCCCACGATTTCCAAATTCAAAACCGCACTTCGAAGCCAACTATTTAATACGCGTAGCTGCACCTGTCTATAATTGAGGCATAGCTCTCTGTGCCCTGACAATGCCCGCTGGGAGGCACCAACACCACACCTCTTTTAAATCCTCACCCACTGCTAATGGAACTGCTATTATCCTGCTGCTTGCTCTTTCCATCATGCAAGAATGTGCCATTGTAACCGAACTGTCTTATCTGTTTATCTGTTGTAATCACATGTGCTTGCTAACTATGTAACCCATTTGCTGTAACTAAAAGTCTGTTATGTATTTGTCCTCAATGTGACGAGGTACCTTTGGAGATAAGCCTCTGGCTCAAAGGTTGTAAACCGATGTACAAATAAAAATAAAATAAAATAAGAGCATATAGCTGATACCTTCAATAAAACTTTCAGTGGCCTATCATCACACATACCAGGCCTTAATACCCACCCAGCCCTAGTAGTAGATACACCAGACCACCCAACTAGACCCAAGTCCTACTTCAGAAGGTTAACTTGGACTGATGTGTACACCTACTTAGCTAGAACCAAAATCAAAACTAGACTTGGGACAGATGTCATAGACTTGAAGCTACTCAAATTAGTGATTGGGGAAGTCACCTACCCCCTACAGATTATCTTCAATCTATCCCTCTCCACTGGACAAGTACCTGAGCTTTGGAAAAAAGCACATGTGACCCCTGTATTCAAAGGTGGCAATGATTACCTGCCGTCAAACTACCACCCCATCTCCATCCTCCCCTTAATCTAAAACCTTAGAGAAGGTAGTGAATGACTAGCTTGTTCAATACTTGAGTCAGCATGAACTCCTGGCAAATGAACAGCATGGGTTTAGAAAAAACTTCAGCACAATGGCTGCACCTCTTGAGTTCACAGACTCAATTAATTGTGCTCTAGACAGGGGAAAATGATGGGGTCAGTTTAAATCAACCTTACCAAGGCCTTCAGCCTTGTAAATCATGCCCTCCTCTGCTCAAAACTAATTAATCTGGGACTCTCAGAAGACTCAGTCAGCTGGTTTAAATGCTGCTTGGCTGGTAGAACCCAAGTGGCAAAATACCACACTGCATTCTCATATGATAGGCAAGTCACTGCAGGTGTTCCTCAGGGATCATTCCTACAACCCCTTCTCTTCAGTTAATTCATAAATAAAATACCTTCTCTATGCAGGGCAACTAACATACCACATTTTGCGGATGACACTGTCATTCTATCCAGTGATGAGTGCCTAGAGAAGCTGAGGCAGAGGCTTCAGACTGGCTTTACTGCCCTCCAGGAATGGTTCACCACCAATCTGCTTGTAATGAACACAAAAAATCCCAAATGTATGATTTTTACCACTTGAAGCAAGACCCACACCTCCCCAGCCCTAACTATTAAATTCTAAACTGGAACCCCCTTCGAGCAAGTAAAAACCTTTAAATATCTAGAGACCATCCTTGACAGCATGCAGACCTTCAGTTCACATGTATACCTCCTGGTTAAGGCAGTCAACTCTAGGCTAGGGCTACTTTACAGACACAGAAAGTACTTCCTACCAGAAGTTAGAAAAATACTGGTGCAGTGCTTCATTGCAAGCTTAGTTGATTATGGAATTGTGATTTATGGCTCTGCAACTGACAGTGTGTTAGCCCGAGTCAGAGTCTCCTAAACAGGGCCTGCTGCTTTGTGCTTGAACTACAACATGATACACTACACACACCAATGTACTCTACTGCAGCATGAAGTGGCTGAACCTAAACTCGAAGCCTGCTGTCCCTAGGGCTTCAGTCCAAATACACCTTTGTGGATAACAAATACTCAAGCTGGGGTGTGGTGCAACAATCCATGCTGCTCCCTCATAAAAACACCTATCTTGGCCAGTCTTGCTTCTCATATCATTTCCCAAAACAATGGAATGTCCTACCTGACCCTTTAAAAGCGTATTTCTCTGTTGAACTGTTCAAATAGCAGCTCTACTCCTTGCTTATTCCACCTGGTTCTGGCAATTGCCACCGCTGACCCTCTAAACTTGCACACAACTGGTACAAAATGGAACTATATGCTCTGCACTTGACTCACTGTGACTTGTTGACATGATTCTCGTACTGGCTAACTACTATAAAAACACAAACAGTATGATCATTGTCTTAACTCTGCATAATGGTGTATAACTGTAGTTCTACTGTAATTCCTGCTGTATTGTTATCTGTATCCTTCTCTGTACTTGCTGTATTTGTTGTACTTGACTCAAAACCCTTTGAAAATAGGCACTGCCTAAAAGGTTTTATGCAAAATAAAAAACTAAACTATTAGCCTTGACAACCCAAAGGAAGACCCCACACTTATTCATCAAGACTCTGGAGACCCCAAACCCTAATTTTTTTTTTCCTTTTACTGCTTGGGGTGGGGATGGGAAATTAGGGTTGAAAACCATAACACCACATTCCCCTATTTCTGTGGCATTAAGTTACCTAACTGGTGCATTAAGACTTTTTTTTTTTATTTTTGCAAAGAATATATAATAGAGAATGTAAAAACCTAATGTTATGCAAACCAAGTAAGTGTGCTTGTTTATCTTCTGTAGTTCAAACCAGTGTGCTGTTTATTTTCCATTTCTCACAAACTACAACAGGCAAAAGGGGTAATGCTTCACAGCCCATATGCTACTTCTGGACAAAGTTGGAACACTGATTTATCTGCAGTACTATTCCCACTTTCATACATGCAGCAAATCTGGCTTATCTAGGGATGTACAGTACCCCCTAGTCATATTGGACAATTCAATACTGACTCTGTACTCTTGTGCATTTTAATATGACTGCCTTGCAAGCACAGTGCACTGTTTTGCTACTTAGACAAAGAATCAGCTGGCATCATTGCTAAGGTATATTTCTTACTAATATGAAAACAGAAATAGTGCAGCAAAAAAATCTGGGTACCACCACCGGCCCGAGGAGAAGTGATATTAGGGCCGTGACATGCTGCTCCATCTGTCTGCAGTGGTGTGTGAGAAACAGAAAATAAAGAGCACTCTGGCTTAAACTACAGGTGTAAAGCAAGCCCATTTTTTAATTTGGCTTTGCTTGTTGCATAGATGAATCCTCTGACTACCTTTGACTGATCCTCTTATCTCAAGAGTGCCAGGCATCTTGTAACTCCTTTGCCTTTTTTTCACTTAATGTTATGCAATTTACTGGAAGTCATCCTTGATTTTGTTGAACATTTATACTAGCCAGCAAAATGCCAGTAACAGCTCATAAGCAACACACCAAGAAAAAGTACAAGTGTTTATTTACCCTTCTTCTGTGGTAACGTTTTCTTCAGGAATGGAGAAGGTCTCGCTAATGTTCAATTTGAAATATACTGATTGCGTCACACTGTCCTACAGAACAACATCAGGGAAACTGCAAACATAGTTAGGTACCATTGTATGACACCAAACACTGGGGGAGAGGGAGAACTAAGAGGAGAACAAAGCACCTAGCCTATACTAAAAAGGTATTTTCTTTAATTTTTATGTTTGCTTGTGTGTATGCACGAGAAACATATTGTGGTAGCTTGCTGTAGTAGCGAGTTGTGGAGGTGCGGCAGTGTTGTGGCCAATGCCAGTAGTCCATTTTGGGGCTGGTCTCTGTGGCGCCAATAGAGGAACATGCTGTCGATGACAACAGTATTGTAGTGTGCCACCAACTTGAAAGAAATTTGCCGCTGCAATCAGGGAGCGCCCCGTCATTTAACAATCAGCTGTTTTTGCTGCTGGGGCAGTCCCTGATTGCAGCGGCATATCACAGCTTGCCTTGTCTGGTGTCCCATTTCTATAAACATGGTGGTGGCTGTTGCCGTTTGCCTCTCACAGTCCCCATGGAAGCCAACAGGGTAGCCCAATCCCCATCAGCATAATGTCCACCATGTAATAGTTTTGTATGCCGAGGGGGTGCCCAATCCCCCTTGGTATCATGCATCCCCCAAACACAGACCCATTTTCTGTGATGACGGGGGCCCAATCCCCGTCGGCTTCAGTTCTCCTCCCCAAAAAATACAGGTGGCACACTGGGAGCCCACCCCAGTGTGCCAAAAACAAACCTGTAAAGGACAAATGTTCCTGCAATATTTTTTTTTAACCTATAAAAGAAAAAAAAGAGTCTCTTGTTGTCTCCAGTTCCCCCTTCCCCAACCCACACCTACACTCTGTTCACCCGACCTCTCCACACTCCCTCACCCCATATTTACCTCTGGAGCCTGGCACAATGATCTTCTTTGGAGCGGGAACACGTCTGCATTCTTCAAAGCCAACCATGAACTGAAGAAATGCTGGTAAGCTGTATAATGGCATAAATGGGTTTTTGTCAACGTAGATGCGAGGTTAGGCATATTATTCCAGCACAGGAAACACCTAACCCCAGAAGCACTGTCAGTGGCCGTCAAAAGCTCCATCATCAGCATCATAGACTATGGTCTTATCATATATGGGTCTGCAACTACCACTGCTTTCAAACGTATTGTGACCTCCCCGAATAAGGCCTGTCATCTCATCACTGGCTCACATCGCTGTACCCACACGTGTGACCTTTATTCCCAATCTGGATGGCTTTAACTGGACAAATGCATAAAATACCAAACCTGCATCACGGCCAAGAAAATTATAATGGGGCTTGCCCCACCTGGTGTCTGTGCCCTCCTTAAGCCTAGACATAGGAACGTCACTACAAGGAGATCCAATTCCCATCTACTACATATCCCATGATGTTGCATGACCCAAGGACAAAGATCATTCGCCTATCGGGCATCCAACTGGCTCAGCTCTCTTGGCAGAGACATAGCGACCGCTCCAACACTCAGCCTCTTCAAGTCCAAGCTGCACCTCTCATTGCTTGTATCCTGCGATTGCCCATCTTAACATTTCCACCATTCCAGCTGCACATGCCCCAGCACCCAGCACTTACAATCAGTCTTTGCACCCCTAGCACCTTACCTGTCATATTCTCTCAACAAGACCCCCTGGCTGCACTGTCTCCTGCCTTAGCCCACCTCCCCCCCCGTATCTCCACTCCTGCCCCCACCCCAACCACCACCCATACTCCCTACTCCTGCACCTCCTACCCCCCTCGATCTCCTCTCCTACCCTCCCCTACCTACTCCCCCTTCCCTTGTCTTGCTCATAGCTCAAGTCTTTGTACTGGTTATTACATGTCTGTAAGTCAATGACTATATGTTTGTAACTAAAAATGATGACTGTTTCACACGCTGATGTGGAACTTTTGTAAAAGAGCCTCGGCTCAAAGGTATTGTAATCCTAGATTGAAATAAATAAATAAATAAATAAATAAATAAATAGATGGACATCTCTGCCATTTTTGTGAATTTTGGCACCTAATTTTCAACATGGGGCTCTTGGGACCCCACCTCATGATTTCAGTCACTGTTGTCTAGTTATTCAGTCCAGAAAGGTGATTTCGTGGTCACTGTGCAGAATCACCTTTTGGGGCCAATTAATGAAATGACAGTGTCACTGTTCATGAGGTGGGCTCCCAAAAAGCCTATGTTGCAAATTTGGTGAGCAAATTCCAAAAAATGACTGTGTTACACGTATGCGTTGAACAGTTTCCATGCACACTCATAACTTCATAACTTCATGAATTTGTAATATTTTCACTCCAGATTTTCATCATTGTCATTTTTTCACACCTCCTTATGGACAGTACAGCTGTCATTTTGCACATTCTGGCTGTAATGTGTTTTCACACATCCGGCGCACAATAGTGCTGTTGCTGTGGGAAATCTGTGTTTGGGACAGATTAAGAAAATCACAGTGACACTGTTCATAAGTGGAGGTCACAAAATGCCTATGTTGAAAATTTGGTGAAATAATTCCACTAATTGACTGTGTTACGTGCGTGCATTGCACAGTTTCCACGTACACTCGTAAGTTCGAGCACTTTTAATATTTTCCCTTCAGATTTTCAACATTGCCATCTCTTCACACCTCCCTATGAATGATATAGCTGTTATTTTTCACATCCTACCCAAACTGTGTTTTCACACATCTGGTGCAAAATGGCACGGTCATTGTGAGAAATCAACGTTCGGGACAGATTCACAAAATCACAGTGCCACTGTTCATGAGCAGAGGTCCCAAATGCTTTCATGAAGTGGGGTCACAAAAAGGCCATGTTGAAAATTTGTAGTGCAAATACCAGCAACCGCCCGAGGTGTCAGGGTTTCTAACCATAACGTCCCACCTTGTACAGACTGACAGGCAACAGGGGTGTGACTTTGGATTGCCTTCAGTAAAGCTTATGCCATTCCACCCCCCCCCACCCTGAAGCCAGTGACAGGCATCGAGGTGTGTCTTGGACTCTTCGGCCCCAAAGTTCATCCCATTCTCCTATACTGCACCCATTTCAGTGTATGTCCTTATGGAATGGGGTGACTGTAAAGCTGAACACCCCAAGGCACACCTCAACACTTGTCGGTGTCTGCAGGATAGGGTGAGGTGACATGGCATAAGCGTTATGGGCGATGACCCAAAAGCACACCCCAATGCCTGTCTGTCTCTGCAGGGTGGAGGTGGGGTTGGCACGAGTTCAATACTTCACTGCTATTCCTATTCTGCATCTGTCTAACTCCTGCACTTACAATGCTAATATCAGCAAGCAAACATTTGACATTGACAAATGCTTGTTTTTAAAGTGTCAATGTGGCTGAGTACTAGGTAGATGTAAGTGCTTTTCATTGTTTTGTTTCAGTGGTTGCTTACCTTGTAGTGGAGGGGAAGGCTGACCAAACTAAGGTCCGGTGGGGGATGTGGGGGGTAGGGATCCTATATGGGTGCTCCGAATCAGGATGTGAGGGAGACTACCTCTAGGTTATGAGCTTGTGATACTAGGAAGTATATAAGGGCAATTCCCACAAGTATTTGTGTGTCATGCATTTGTGAGACATGACAATTGGTGATGTGCCATGGGATTAAACTGTATGGGGGTTTGAGAAAGAGAGGCTAGGAATTCTGCCCAATAGCCTTGTGCCCAGTGCACATGGCACAGCAATGTGTGTCCCCACTGGGAACAAGAGGTAAGATTTACTAATTAAGGAGGTGAGTCTGAGTTCTTAGTTTACAGTACGCCACATCAGGGAACCTCATAAAGGTAGGCAGATTCACTAGTTAAGGTGAGCAGTCTCTGTGCTTAGCTTATTTTACATCAGGGAACCTCATAAAGGTAAGTAGCGCTAAATGTGATAAGAGATATAAACATTAATAGTCCCATTTTTGAGAACACAAGAAAATCAGGGGTGAGTTCAAGTTTTAGGAAACTGTTCAAATAAAGAAACCATCTAGGCAACACATTGCAAACATGGTATGGATGCAAAGGTAGCTTCTGGGTGCACTTGGATAGCTGTAGGGGTTGTTGAGTGGCTATTTTCCAGAGGGTGCTCTGGATGAATGAGGGCTGAAATATGCATTATCTACTAAGGAGTCATTAAGAGTGGATTATAGAGGTACCTTCCATCCATCTCCCACAGTGGGCTCCTAGTTTACGTGATGGGGGTGTGACATAATAAATAAACGGGAAGTCAGAGTGTGGAGACCATAAATTGCATTTAAGTTTCAGGCAGAGGTGGTTCACACTGCACAACCATGCCAGAGACTGGGAATTGGTGTAGCTAAGTAAGGGATTGCATCCAGAGAGGACAGGACTAGAAGGTGGGGATTTCTAGCAGCAGCAGCAGAAACACAAAGAGGGCAGTGGTTATAGAGGATATGGTAGTCAGAGGACTGGAGAAGGTGATTCATGCCACTTATTCTGGGAAGAGAATAGTGCACTTTTTTCAAGGTGTGACAGTAGGCAGGATCCTTCCCAAGGGTGGAGGAACTCGGTTGGGGGTGGGGGGACTGGGGAAGCAGTATATGGTCATTCATCTAGGGACCAATGACCTAACTAGGCAAAGCCTAGGCAGTGTTTCAGGATAGCTTTCATATTCAAAGTAGAAAGCTGAAAGATGCGTGGGAACCGTAACCTTCTCTACGTTTCTGCCAGTGCCACCTGAGTGATAGAGTAAGCAGTTCAAGATACACCATTTTAAAATGTTGCTAATGGCTTGGTGCAGGCAGGGGGATTCCTTTTCCTTGGGGACTGGGACATTTCTGCAGGGATAAAGGGCTGCTTAAGAAAGATGGTCTCCCAACAGTGAGGTAACCAGTGCTTTGGTGTAGAACATGATGCCTTTGTTTGTAGGTGTCTAAACTTCTGAGTTGTCCAGGGTTTCCACATACTAACACATCCAACTCTGAGAGGCACAGTATACAGGGCCAAAGCAGCAGACTGATGGGGAATAAAGGAAAACTTGTGTGTGTGTGTGGGGGGGGTCATCTGGGGGCATAAGGGGCAAGCAGCAAGGTGTCAAAAATGTTCTATACTAATGACAGAAGCCCAACCAATAAGACAAAGGAGTTTCAGGCTCAGGTGACAACTGACGAATGGCACATATAGTCAACATGGAAACATGGACAATGCAGAACCATAGTTGTGACCTCATGGCACCTGGCTATGCCCTATTACAAAAGAAGGAGAGCAAAAGGCTGGCAGTGCAGCCTAGAGGTTAGAGTAACAAGCTATGAATGACCTTGGTACATCCAGCAGACCTGGGTTTGATTCCCACAATCTCCATTTGCATACTGTGTGACTCAAAGTGCTCCAGATGACCTCTGAAAACAGGCACTTGTGCCTAGTTGGCCTGACCTGGTTACTGAAGACTAAAATAAATAAAAAATAAAAGGAGAGAGATATCTATGCATGTCAGGGGCCCAGTTAGGCTTACTGAGGACAGCTCCCTAATTGGGATGGTGGTAATTAAATTTATGCAGTTGTTACTGATTAAGGGGGCAAATGAGTAAGCATAGGCATGATCTACATACCGTCAAACCAGTCTGGGAGTGTGTATCAGCTTTTGCTAAAGGCAATTACTGAATTGGTGGATATAGGTGCAATTGTCCTCCCGGAGACTTCAATCTTCTAGATGTATATTGGAGAGTCCTAGAGGTGAGGAACAGCAGAAGTCCAGAGTTTGTAGAGGTAATTCCTGCGTGCATAAGGGAGGCCTCCAGGGGACACTATCCTGTATCTTGTATCAGGACATAATAAGTGGTGTAAGGGTAGATGAGCTAATGGGCGCAAGCATTCATTTTATATAACACTGTGAGGTTCGATGTAACACAGGGGACAAAGCACATCAGCTCGGCTGTGGATGTCTCAAAATTTAGAAGAGTGGACTTTTGCAGGATGGGGAAAATGCTTTAGGATAAGATGAAGAGGTCTGAGAAGCTGGAAGGGATGGGAAATAAGTTGGAAACCTTTAAGAGGGATGTACAGCACCTACACTGATGGTGGTGCAGATGTGTAAAGTATGTTGCTAATTGCATAAAATACAAAATTAAAAAATAAATTAGGTTCAACTAGGGGGTTAAAAAGCAATCAAATCAAGAAAGAGAGCATTCAGAAAATATTTGGAGGATCAGTCAGAGGTGAACAGGAAGGAGCATTTGAGCAAACTCACAACAGTCAATAAGATAATCAGGGAAGCAAAAACGACTGCAGAACTGAACATTGTGGAGGAGGTGAAAAATGACATGGCCATTTGTAGGTGCACAAAGGAAAAAAGAAAGAGCAGGAAGGGAATTGAAAGATTAAATGCATGGAGTCAATGTGGAGGTTGACACTGGAAAAGCAAACACTCTCAATGAATACTTCAGTTCCATATTTACAAAGAAGTCAGAAGGCCCCTTACCAGGCAGTTCAGAAGTATCCAGACCAGAGGCTTGAAACGGGTGAAAGCATGGCAGACAGGGTTTACGAAGAACTAATAATTTTCCAGGGCTGGATGACCTATACCCCAGGGATTTCAGAGATGCAAGGCAGGTCCTTGCAGCATTACTAGTGGACCTGTTCTGCAGCATCTTGCAGTATGAGGTGGTATCAGCTGACTGGATAGTGGCTGATGTGGTACCACTGCACAAAAGTGGGTACAGGGATGGCTAAGTGAACTACAGGCCAATGAGCCTGACCTCAATTGTGGATACACTCATGGAGACAATTATTAAAGAAACTATGGTGCAGTTCCCAGAACAGTACTGCATGAAAGACAAGGAACATGTTTTGTGATGAGCAAGGTGTGTCAGTCTAAGCTGATTGATTTATTTGATATGGTGACTGGAGCATCTACTAAGGGGCATGTAATAGCAGCTCAGTGAAATGTTAGTTGTGATGATATGGCACAACTGCCAGCAATGTGATAGTTATCCACTTTACCTGAAAGTTTTGCATTTGAGCACTTTTTTGTATGGAACCAAATAAATAATGATGTCATAAACTACACACAGCTTGTGTAGCTTCCTTAGCTATTGTACCTTGATTTATATTTGCATCTTAGCATTTTTCCCGTTCACTCCCCACCTGTGCTCACTGGATCCTGTTTGCTTGAATTGTATTTTGGTGATGTATGGGTTTTTCACATAGACTATAATAGGAAAACTACTGTGTATATATCAGTTTTAGAGTGCCAGGCTTTTGTGCAAATGGATTTTCTATATAACCCAAAGGGATCATTTCTTTTTCAAGCATCTGCCATCATTTATGTATGGTACTAGGTGCTGGCAATATATAGTTATGGCACTGGGTGGTTCAGATAAGACATCAAATGGTGGTTAACCCACATTCAGCTTTGTTGTTCATATTTTTAAAAACAGCTGGAATGGGGGTAATCCCTTACTTACCACACAGACTGCAAATAATGTTGACATCTAGATGGCTGATGCAAAGAGTACCTTTAGGTAACTTGAAAAACTAGCGCTTAAGGGTAGACATATAATCTGGCATAATGTCACGCTACTGGCATACTTGGAGGTCAAGAGAGTTCTTCTTCAACTCCAGATTTTGAAGAGACTAGCCTACAGCACTGAGGACCAACTGTTGATGGATGGTTGGCATGAAAAGATGAAGGAGGCTGCATTAAAATCAGTGAGGCTCATTTTAACAAGGGCTACACCAGTACAAGAGGAAGTTTTAAAAGAGGCTAAAAATAAAGAACTTTTTTTTCTTCAGTCGGTATTTCCTCCCTTCCAGATCTGCCCAACAGCACCCTCCACCCCACTCCATCTCCTACCTTCTCATGGACTTACTAGTTATCCACCACTTGCTCAGAACCTCATTGGGTGGATGACCTGCCATATCAATTGTGGAAGAGTCTGTTGGCGGTGAAGGTGCCAGCTCAGAGCAGCCCGGCATCTTTTTCCTCCATTTTCTCTATCTGGGCTTGAGAATTGGAATGTCTGTGCTAGCACATCACTCTCCAGCCTGCCATGTGTGCACTTCCACTGCACTGCCTCTGCCAGGTGGCAGTCTCTGTAGTGGGAACTGGTGTTCCCCCTCCCCAAGGAAGGAGATCTGCCATTGGATGTTCAGTCCTCCCTCACCCCTGGCCCACTGAATGACTCTCATCTGTTCCTGAACCTGGGTTACCATGTGGGGGTGAGCAGAAGCACAACTTTTCTGCCACTGGTTGAAAAGCAGAACTACAAAAATCATTGACCACTGTGAAAGAGATGCAAAAATACATACAACTGGATGAAAAAGTAGACTTATATGGTAAACAAATAGAACCAGCAGAAAGAAAAAAGTTTGAGTGAGACGAAACACTAATTATTAACCGTGTTTATAATTGGCATGAACATAAGGACAATCAAACTCAACTGAAATAAATTTTGAAACAAAGATCAGGTGCCAATACTGCCAATAACAACCTCTTGGACTATACTACCAGGCTGAGTGACACTGGGAGCTTGGTGTCAAGTTTTGACCCCCCCCAAGGGAACAATGGCAGCAACAAACTCCATGGTGTAGTAAAAGGAAAATGCATTTTCAGGAGTCTTTCAGTCCTCCAAAAGGAAAACAAAGAGGGGGCAGGACGTGGCAGATGCAACGTCAAAGAAGAAAATAAATCAAATGGGCAATATGGACAAATCAGAAGTCAGTTTGTCAGTGGTTAAGATTATTTCACACGGGCTATTGAGACTGGTGGGACACACCACCCTTTTTTTTTTATATCTCCCACATCCCAACTGGTCTTTCTTCCTGCCAGTCCTCCAAGCCCCATTAACCCAGCTTCACCCAGGGCTTCCCCCTACCATAGTTCCCCATTGCTCACCCTCCATGGCAGGGTGGCAGGGAGTTCTCCAACCCACCAGGATGAGATTCAGATTCCAGGAGGTGCCTGAGTTGCCAGGTGCAGGGCCTGTGGAAGCCACCAGTTATCCTGCATGACCAGGATTTTTCCATTTTCCCAACCATGGGTGATGTGGTGTGCACTGACATCAAGGCACATGGCTAAAGCCTGCCACATCTCCCCCACCTCTTCAGCTTGTTCTGCCTCTCCCCTGGCTACTGCCAGGGGCCAGTTGAGCACTGAGCTCTTCACCTTCCCCTAGGAGGAGGAGAGTGATCCTGTGGATGCTCAATCCTTCTCCCTCCGGCCAGCCCTCCAACACCTCAGACTTGCTTCCAAACCTGTGTAGTTTGTCTAGTGAGTGGTAGCACTACTGCTGCACCAGTGGGCCATCAGAACAGTCCATTCTTAATAAAGGACTTTTTTCTGTCCTTCCAGAGACGTAAACCATTTTGATACAGTTGTAGATTTTCCCAGATTTGCATGCACACTTACACTCAAATCTATTTGTCAGAAAAATCAGATATTAACTTAGGAAGAGGATGATGGTACTACTTCACAAACTATTGGGGGGGTGGTGTTATGGATACAGCAATGTACAATGTACAATGGACTATGCCCAAAGAGCCACCTTTTGTCCATCTCTCAGTGCTGCAATCTATATGCTTGCCATCAAATGCAAATTGGACTTGAAAAATCTTTCTAGCCCAACACCTAGGGTATTCCAAAATTGTACACATGCAGAGAGAGTTGCACTTAAAAGTCTGGCAGAGGATGTGTCCATCACTATCAAGCCTGCAGATAAGGGAGGAGTGGTGGTGGTGATGGGCACATCCACATACGGGCAGAAATATAATGTCAGCATGGTGACTGCTTTTTTTATGAGAGGTTCAAATGTAATTAAAACAGGCAATACAAGGAAAGGGTGGATAATACCCTAGAACTGGATGTGGGAAATTGTTTCATCTCTGATTGGGAGTGCAAAGCTCTTATGGTGGAACATCCTATTGTCCTGACCATATCAACATTCCTGAAGATCAATAAAGATCTTGATAAACCATCTGGTAAACCCATTATTTGGGGTACTGGGTGGGTTATCAAGCCAATACTGGACTTTGCGGAGGGTTTCATTCAATCTCTAGTTAAATCTCTCCATTCATAAGTTAGGGATTCACTGGAGGTTATCAATATTGTAGAAAATCTTAACTTTATTATGACTGAATCTTTGCCATTCTGGATGTGGAATCACTTGATGCAAATATCCACACTAGGGTGCTTGGATGCCCTCAACTATTTCTTAGATATCAGAAATATACCCTCAGTACCAACATACTACCTGATTAATTTGGTGAGACTAGTACTGGAGCATAATATGTTTTTGTTGCAGGGCAGGTACTAAAGACAAATAAAAGGAACTTACATGGAGGGGTAGTCCATGACCATAGCAACTGAGATTGAGCACCTAGGAAAAACAGTGAGTCAATCTTGGTGACTGTGATCATGGCTACCTAGGAAGGAGGGTGACCGGATACTTTGGTTGGTGAAAACTGCAACAGGAACATGCGCATATACACACACAGCCATGGGGGGGGAGGCATAGCATGTGGGAGGGTTTGCAGTGAGCAGCTGCTGAGCTGGCTAGCTGGCATCATGGGGAGTGTGGACGGCTGGGAGACATGGGGTACTGGGGTATGGTCTGGCATCGTGCAGGCTTTGTTTGTTTTTTGCCACCTGGCAGCATGTATTTTGTCAAATTATTCACCCCCCCGACAAGTACCCCCCTGGAGTTGAGAATCCATAAGTAGGGGTGAGGGGGAGAAGCCCCCCACATTAAAAATGAGACCTGTAGGTCTCAGGCACTTTTTCGCGCGCTGCCAGTGTGCATTGCCGAAATTAATTTTCAGCGATGAACACTCACCATAATAGCGATCGCTGTTTCTTGATTGCTGTTATGATATGGAACCACCATGGGTATCACTATGGAACCAAATCTCACCAAGCTACACATGGGTTGATGGGAACTTGTAAATTTGCATAGTGAGGCCACAAATCCACCTTTCAGTATTTGGATTTGTGATGTCACTATATAGATGATATATTAATCATCCATTGGGTCACAGAAGAGAAATTCTTGGCATTCATGGTGGTGGCTGCAGTCAGTTAACCCACATCTTTTAATATAAAGCAACTGTGAGTAGGGATCAAATAATATTTTTAATCCTCCTTGTTACTAGATTTGGTGATGGAAATGTCAGCACAAATCTTTTTAAGAAAGCTACAGATAAAAAATGGAAATAGCTTGCTTCTATCAAATAGCTGCCACTTCCCATATTACTCACAATATCCCAAAGGCAAATTATCAGAACACTATGAAACTGCAGTAGGGAATAAAACATTAAACCCAGTCTGTATCACACATTTTTAAGTTTCAGAAAAGAGGCAATGCATTGAAGTTGTGATGTTTGCAGTAGACAGTGTTAGAAATATGGACAAAAGGAGTGTATTAATTCCAAGAGAAAGGCAAAGGAATAACTGGGACAAGGGTTGTGCATTTATTACTATTTTCAGTAGTTGAGTTGATGAGATGAGAAACATCCTGAAACAGAATTGGGGTATTATTAGCACGGATGGGAACCTTAGGAAAATAGTGGGTAAAGAGCCTAAAGTTATCTTCATCCATCCCAGAACCCTAAGAAATAAGGTACTCCCTAGCTACCTACCTATTAAGAGAGGAAGACAAATCTCCTGATTACCCCTACTACCTACCACATTTTATCGATGTGGAAAATGCCAGTGTTGTCATTATATAGAGAATAATATATGGGGTGGTGTGTGTAACAAGATTTTACACACACCCAAGTTGTAGGATGCTACATAAACCCCGAGGGCGAAGCCCAAGGGGTTTATGAAATGCATCCCACAATGAGGGTGTGTGTAAAATTGAGTTTTTCATACACCACTCCAATTTTATTTTTTTATAATTGCTGGCATGCGCTTTTTCGCATCAGCAATTATAAAAAAAATCATGAAACAGATTGGGTTTTAGGCAGAGGGGACTGGTGAGGATTTTGTGCTGTCCTTGTTCCTGGTCTGTCAACTGACAGTAATTCTCTTTTTTGGCAAGTCATGGAGCAAGTTCTGTTCTAGGCTTTTTTCTAACTTACCGGGAATGGCAGTTGAGCTTTGAAGAGTTTCCGGTAGGAAGAGATGGGCAGCTCCGCTGGCAGGGAAACCGAAAACAGACGGTGTGCTTCAGTATTTTCGATTTGGTTTTCCTTGCCAGTGAGTACAGGAAAAGAGGAGATTTTGCTTTTTTATTAAAAAAATATTCATCGATGACTGTGAGCAACTGCGGTTGGGCGATGTTCTAACCCTTGCAGTTGAAGGAAGAGCACGCGACTGGGACATGTGCGATCCAAAGGAAACCTGGTTATAATTTGCCATTATAACCAGTTATAACGGCAAATTATAACCGGGTTTCCCTATGGGAAAAAGTGCTACCCAGTAATTATATAGAGGATAATGTATGGGAAGCGGTTAACAACCATAGAGTATTTGCATTGAGAGGTTACCATAGTCTGTAAACCTCAAGAGCTTAGCTCAAGAGGTTTACAGTTACCATGGTAACCTCAAAATTCAAATTCACTGTGGTTGTTTTACCGCTTCCCATACATTGTCTTATATAGTGTATGGACACCAGTACAGAAACAAAGTTCAAAAAATAGACTGCTTTAATCACAGTTAGCTACCAGTCGACAGAGCAATACAAATTCTATCACATGTTGAAAGTTAATCAGCTATATAAACACGGAAATTCTGCTTACCTCAGAGTGAAGATGTGATAACTGCAATGCTGAATAAACTTTTCTTAAAACTAATTGCCAGGATAACAAATTCCTGCACTCACACACACACAAAATAAGGGAAAAAAACAACAGTCCCATCTGATTCGGAAGTGTTTCTGAATCCAGGGATCAAAATGGGCTGGGGTAAACAGTGTGTCTTCTGGAAGTGCCAGAGGAAAAGTTCATTTGAGGAGGAGATACTTCAGGCCCAAGCCTCTCGAACAACAGACACATTATGAGAGAAAAAATAAATGAAATAAATGGAAACACTGGATGAAGGACTGATTCTTTTTCACCGCAAGTAAGGAACCACCATTTGTGTTTGAATGCCACTGAGTGATAAAGACACCCACAAAGTGCTGATGTGGTAGAATGTTAATCTCAGCAGCATTCTTTCTTGTTATGGTATTGATGTGATGTGCACACAGTGATTAACAGCAATGTGATGTCACATAAATACTATAACAACACTGGCTTTACATCGAATTCTATGGATAATAACATTCTACCATACACTATATCACAGTTACTGACCACTTCATTAATCCAAAAACTGGAGAACAACATAAAATACATAGTTTTATGAACTGCAATACATTATAAGTGCAGTGTATTTACTGTCTCATACATGTAGGGCATAGTATATTGGATGCACCAGATTTCAGTTCAAAGTCAGAATGGGTAAGCACATAAGTGCAATCCAGGAAGGTAATGTCTCCTATGCAATAGTGCATCACTTGGAATTAGTGAATGGGGGAGACATGAGGGGTTCAATTATCAGACATCCCAGAAATGCCAAAAACCCTGTTTGTGCCAAACATGGCACAAGGGGCTTGTGGCATTCCACGTCCAGCGACTAGGATTCTCAATCCCATGCATCAATCGCCACAAGTTAGACCATCTCTTTCTGGTCTAGCTTGCAGCAATCTCGGGTACCCTTTTTATGAGGCTTCTGCCAAATATTTGGATCAAGCTTCCATAAATCAGGAACACTGTTGTAAATGCACTCAATATTCTTGAATTGGGTGCATTCTGTGGCAACGTTTTCAGTGCAGCTGCTTACACTGGTGGGTTTGATGCAGGGTTTGATGCAAGCAATAATGTTCATGTTATATCTCTAACCATTATTAACTATCATTAATTTTTCTTTATGTTTTTCTTAGAAAACTGTTCTCAATAAATCACGATTAAGTGATTTAGCTTAATAAGAATAAAAATTAAATTTTAGTTAGAGAATATTTGATGTTTAATAATGAAATTACTTTTCTAAAAAATTCAAAAAGTGTTAAAGAACTATGGATTGTTATAAATATCTTTTTCTCTCCATGTTTCCCATTTAATGTAAATGTTATAGCATTCTAAGATGTTTAAATCATATGCTTGTATTGGTCAGATATATATGAGGTGATGTCCTGTTTTTGCTTTTGTTTTTGCATTTTAAATTATGTTTATTAATTAATTAATACCATGTGACCAACGACCAGTATAAAAAAGGATGGAATACTAATCTGTGACATGCCCCCTGAGGAAGACCTTGTCAATCGAAGTGCTGGGGTTATTTTTCAGCATCCTCCATGCACTGGAATACATTTTTGAACAGCTATCTTTAGTGGCATCTTTTCTACGTGTGCATTCTCTTCACTTTATAGTTTGATGCAAGCCCTGCATCACCCTTAGTGAATCCATCCCAAGGACTCCTTCACAGCCATGGAAAAAGTCACATTGGTACAAGGGATTGGGAGAGGCTCATTGGGCAATGGGAGAGCTATTAGATTTTCCAAATGGGAGCCTCTGAGAGGATAGGACTAAATGAAAATATTGATTAAGTGGCATTCCTAAAGAAGTACATTTATCATCAGTGTGTCTGTGTTATTCAGTTAAAGTTGAAATCTATTTCCTCTGAACAGTATCTCTGAAAGATAAATGCACATGATAATGGGAAGATGAGGTAGGATTTAGGATAGTCATATTATATATGACAAAATCTATAGAAATGCTTCTGTACTAACAATATATACTTTTTCTTGCATGCATTTTCAAATGAGAATGGGAGGCAGGAAATATGAGTTGAAATGCAGATTGAAAATGGCATTGCTTTTTGAAAGCTTTGATAATTGTTTTGTTTGTTGTGGGACATAGAAATGTCAGTTGCTTTTAACACAATAATGTTATAAGCTTGTGCCTAGCTATTTAACCATGTTTTTTTCGCTATATGTTTTTATTTGTAACCACTTTTGAAATGATGTGTGGCATTCATTTTTAGCACTGTATGAAGTCACATATATGAGTACTACCTGAAGTGATATGTTTAAAAGGTGAGTCAGTTACAGTTTTCACGCCATCTCTGATGAAGCTCAGCAGCAGCTGAGTGAAATGTCAGGTGTGATGCTGTGGCATGGCCGCTGGCAGTGTGATAGTCATGCCTTTCTCCTGTAAATCTTGCACTTCAGCACTTTTTTGTATGGCACCAAAAAAATAATGCTGTTATAAGCTACAAACAGCTTGTGTATGAAAACAACAAACTTGGCACTTCTTCACTGGGTGTCAAACAGGCATATTTTATTAAATGAAAAAAGTAGACGACACAATCAGCCAAAAGGCTCAAACAGTAAGTAATCCCAACCAGTTTCATGCTATCTGCACATCATCAAGGGGTGGTATATAGTAAAAACAGACTAGTACAAATAGGGAAAGGATTTAAAGACACAGTAACCAGAACATATGTTATCTTAATTGGTACTAATAATACAGGAATTTAGTTGATTCCACACCATATATACATCTATGTGGGTGTAGTCCTATAATAACAAAAACCTAATTTATTAGCATACCAATGCTCTAGGTAGGCAGCCACTTATATTAAAGCTGTAAAGTTCTTAAATTACCCTATAAATGCACAGTATTAAAAACATATTATACAGCAGCTATAATCAACTAATATCATGAAAATACTATACTATACTAGACAGGAGATCTGCTCCCAGCCTCTGGGAAATGCAATGTAATGCTCCGTGTCATAAAGATTATTAGAGATGAAATTAACCTATAAAAAAGAAACAAAATTATATAAATGAGAAATACAAATTCATAATAATATTTGATTAACCATAATATATCAAAGATAGAATGTGAATAAAGTAAAAAGAAAAGAAACATAGAAAAGGTAGAAAAAAACAAAATATATCTGAAGTCACTAAAAAGAAACAGAAAGAAAAAAGGGGGAGGGGAGGGTTAAAGGAAAAAGAGAAAGGAAAAGGAAGGAAAAAATGTTCATTATCAATACATTATTATATCATCAGGTCTTTGGAAAGTGGTTGCCTCCTTTGTAGACAGGGTAATAAATCAATCTTATCATTCAGATCTGGGGCCATAATGGCTCCCAAGGTATAGATCCAATAGGATTCTCTGTATTTCAATTTGGCATCCAAATCACCCCCTCTAGGGCCAAGTCAAACAACTTCAAGCCCACAGAATTTAAAAAGATGTTCATGAATATTCATTTTATTCATATTGCAATGAATCGGGAGTGCACTCCTGGTGTCATTATTAGCAATAGAATGAAAATGTTCACCCATTCGTACTTTCAAGGCTCTGGTTGTTTTACCGACATAGAAAGCCCCACAATTACAGGTAGCCAAATTGACCACATTTTGTGTGCTGCATGTAATGAAATCCCTAATTTCATAGATCTTAGTCCCATTGCAACTAGTAAAAGTACTACACTTAAGTATATGATTGCAAAATTTGTAATTGCCACAACTATGCATACTCCTAGTAATGGGAGGTCTACTGGTATGACTTTTCATAGTTAATGATCCAGTATAACTGTGAACTAACCTGTTTTGCAAATTAGGGCCTCTTTTGTACACCATTCTAGAAGTAACCTTTCTCCAAGAATCTATCACACATGTCCACACACAAAATGTGGTCTATCTGGCTACCTGTAATTGTGGGGCTTTCTATGTCAGTAAAACAACCAGATCCTTTAAAGTACGAATAGGTGAACATTTTCATTCTGTTGCTAATAATGACACCAGGAGTGCACTCTCGATTCATTGCAATATGAATAAAATGAATATTCAGGAACATCTATTTAAATTCTGTGGACTTGGGGACAATTTGGATGCCAAATTGAAATACAGAGAATCCTACTGGATCTTTTTTTTTTCATATTGAATACGCTTTATTTGTTTTTCGACAGGACAAATATATACAAACTTAGTACACAACACATCTCGCACATATAATTCTTGCAAAGCCAAGGGGGGGGAGCACAATCAGACACCTCCCCTTTACACATCGAGATGCGAACATGAGCCTGATGCCAGAGAAGGACTAGCACATACTGACTAAAGTAACATGAGTCCAGTCACCAGGTTATCTAGCAATTACAACTAACAAACTGTCTTAATAATTAAAACCACCCATTATCCCCCCTTCAAACCCACCCCCGGCCCGTGCCACTACACTGAGATAATTAGGAAGATTCCAACTAATGAGGAAATAGAAAAGGAAAGAACTGAAATGGGGAGACAAGGACTAAACACTGTATTTCTTCGTTACAAAGACCCACTGTCCCAGGACCAGGAGGTTGCCGAACCAGTATCAAATGGTTAGTAATGTGTGCAGAGGTGCCCAAATCTTTTGGTATCTGCTAATATTTTTAGATATATTTGCTATGAAATACTCCGCTTGTAGAGCGAACAAGATTTCCTTGTGCCACTTGTGTATGTAGGGATCTGTTGATCCACCCAATGACGTAATATGATTTTCTTAGCACAAAGGGATATTAGGGACATGTGCTTTCTCCTAGTACCTGTCAGTCATTGCCCTACATCCCCCAAAATGCAAATTTCCGGTGAAAAGGCATCCTGCAGGCCCAGTACAGGGTCAATTTTTGAACGGATGGACTCCCAGAAAGGGGTTACTTTGGCACACTCCCAGAAAATATGTAGCGATGTACCCCTCTGAGAGCCACACCTGATACACAAATCCGAAGAAGGCTGACCCATCTTATTACGCCTAACAGGCGTATAGTATAAATCATGCAATACGTAAAATTGAAGCAATCTGTACTGATCCCATCTAATATCTTTGTACAGCCTCTTCCATATTTGGTGCCATTGGCGGGGGGTGGATGAAATGGAGGGAAGAACTGTATCCCACACATAATAAGGAGTGTCTTCAAGTTCACTGCTTCGCTTCTGAATTTCTTTGTAATAGAAGGCCAGGAGATGAGATGAAGGTCTCATAGACAAAGAGCTGAGTATAGGGCCCAACATGTATTGGTGGACCACTACCGAAATGTTGATTAAGAGCATGGGAAATTTGGAGATATTTAAAGCAGTTGGAGAGAGGTAGGTTGTATTTAACCCTGATACCTGGGAAATCTAGTAACTTTTGGTTTTCTATTAAATCAGCCGCCGTTTCCCCACAATCAGTAGGCCAAAAAACAGGGTGATATTAGTATTCTCTATTCTAAAATTGGGATTCCTAATAAGAGGCTGGGAAGTGTCTTTTGTAAATGAAAGCTCAGGGTTTGACTCATCTGCATGTACTGGTAGAAACCATAACAGGCATACCTAAGCATTGCTTGGGGACTTTTAATACTCAGATATGGGAGGCATCTAATGTCAACTCCAGCCGCACGCAAATTGACTTTTCAATTTGTAGCCACAATGGAGGATCCTCTATGGGCTTTAGCCATTGCGAGACTTCTGGCGAGTTAATGGCCAGGTAGTAATGGTAAATATTGAGGACTTGTAGACCACCACGCTCCTTAGTTCTTTGAGCTTAGCTATCGCTGGGAGATTTATTTTTCCAAATAAATCTAGAAATTATACTGTGCACTTGAAGAAACCAAGACTGGGGAAGGTTAAGATTAAGCATTTGGAGTTGGTATAACAGCCGAGGTAAAACATTCATTTTTATAATATTAATTCGCCCCCAAAGTGAAATTGGAAAAGATACCCAGCGGTTAAGGTCTGATTTAATATTAGCAATTAAACAATCTAGATTATACTGCTTCATTTTAACCTTTGACTGCGACAGGAAAATACCTAGATATTTGATCTTATCTCTTATCCAAGTAAGCCCAAGCTGCACAATATCTGCCTTTAGAGTGTAACAATTTAAGGGCATTACTTCTGACTTGGCCACGTTTAATTTATAATTGGAGAAATCCCCAAATTCCCATATAATATTAAAAGTGGCAGGTATGGATATGGACGGGTGGGTAATATGGAGCATGATGTCATCGGCATATACCGATAATTTATATTGAATATGGTTAATTGTGATGACAGAAATCACTGCAGAGTGATTAATTTTCCTGATTAATGGTTCCAGAAATAAATTAAACAGGTAAGGAAAGAGGGGGCAACCCTGTCACGTGCCCTGTTGAAGGAAGAAGGGTGAGGACAGGACTCCATTGCACAGTACCCTCGCAGATGGGTGTGAGTAAAGTATATGAATCCATTGAATGAATTGTTTGGGAATTCGATATCTCAGAAGCAAATCAAATAAATACTCCCAAGAAACCCGGTCAAAGGCCTTTTCTGCGTCCAGGGACACCAGGGCCGCAGGTATCTGGGAATTCCCGGATGCAGAAATGAGATGATAAATCTTCCGTCACGTGATCTGATGAAAGGCGCCCGCAACAAAACCCACTTGCTCTGGACTAATTAATGTATGCCAGACTTTGGCCAGTCTGCAAGCAAGGATTTTGGCCAAGATTTTCATATCCACGTTTATTAGTGATATTGGACGGTAATTCTCGACAATAGTCGTGTCCTTACCGGCTTAGGTAGGACCACCACAATTGCCTCTGTAAGGGTGAGATCAGTTAGACCCTGTTTGTAGACATAGTTATACATGTCTAATAACCGTGTCCCCAGTTGAAATTTAAAGGCTTTGTAGAAGTTAGACGAGTAACCATCTGGTCCCGGCGCTTTATCCATAGGAAGCGCATCTATAGCTGCATATATCTCCTCCACAGTCAGGGGAGACTGTAGAAGAGTTATTTGATCACAGGACAGGTATGGGAGGTCAATATCTTGAAGAAAAGTCTAGTGCAGAACGTCGATAAGATTGTGAGGGGCTGAGTACAGGGTTTGGTAGAATTTCTTGAAACATTCTGTAATCTCCCTAGGTGTAGTACAAAACTTCCTTCAGTCTCTTGGACCGAACAACAATCCTATCTGCAGCTAGTGATCTGAGCCTTAAGGCCAAGAACTTACCAGCTTTGTCCCCTGGTCAAAGTAATTAACCTTGGCCCTCAGATGAAGGTGATTGACCCTATCACCCAGAAGGGTGTTATATTGAAATCGTAAATTTTCTAGTCTTTCAAAATCTGTAGATTATATTGGGGATAAGGATTTCTCCAGAATTCTAATTTGTTGTAAAAGTGATGAGGATTTGGAGGAGATTTTCTTTTTCCTAACAGATGCTAGTCTAATTATTTCTCCCCTTAATGAACATTTTAGGGCCCCCCAAAGCATGTCTAATTTAGGCGTGGATACTATGTTTAATTTATAAAAGTCTGTTATGAATTTAGAGAGAAGGTCGACTACCTCCTGAGATTTCAACAGTTGGGGATTAAATCTCCAGATTTTATCCCGTCAGTAGATGAGGATATAGACCACTGCAGGAGAGTAGGATGGTGATCCGAGATCACCTTGGAAAGGTAAGCACAACTCTGGACCCCCACCAGGTGCTCAACCCCCAACAAAAAGAAATCAATTCTAGAGAAAGTGTTATGGGGCGCTGAGTGAAATGAATATTCTTTAGTTGATGGGAAAAGGGTCCTCCACGGATCCACAAGACCCAGGGTATTCATCAAGTCTTTAAGAGCCAATTGCGTAGGTGTATGGGGAATGTTTTTCCCTGTAGACCTGTCCAAGGTATTATTGAGAACTAGATTCCAGTCTCCTCCAAGTGTAATGGGAAGTTGGGCCCAAGGTGCTAGCTTAGCCTCCAGGTTCATAAAGAATTGTGGGTTGTCACCTACAGGCCCATAAATCGATCCCAGTACTACTTAGGTGACCAAGAATGGCTCTCACCAATATGTATCTACCTTGGGAATCACCCATCGACTGAAGCAGTCAAAAGGGTATCTGACGTGCAATTAATATCGCATCCCCATTTTCGAGTATCTAATCCAGCCCGAAAGCGCCCACCCAGGATCTTCTTAAGGTAGGAATCTGCGAGTTAGGCAGATGGGTTTCTTGGATAAAAGCAATATCAACATTTAGTTTGTTGAGATGCAACAAGATCTTGCGCCTCTTTGTCGGGATTGAGCACCCTTAACATTCCAAGAGCAAAGCTTTAACACAAATACCATAACCAAGTCAGATACAGATAGTATTCTTGTATCCCACATATTTCCTCGAGATCTAAACACTTCCCATGTGATAACGTTTGAACATATAGTGGCCTCTCCTTAACAGTCCCAACCCACCCCGCAACACCCATCAGTATGTACAAAGTCCCCCAGATCCCCTTAAACCAGTATCTCATCTCGTGATGCAACACAGTTCCTGGAGTTTGATAAGGGGAATTATTATTCCCACCCCTTAACAATCCCTCCGAATTATCCCCATCCCCACTCCCCCCTACACCCAACCCTCTAGCCCCAAAGCCCACATCAGGGTAAGTTATACCCCAACAAGGGGGAACAAAAATATGGGTCGTAACCTTCAACAATCTTAATTTCAAAACTATAAGTAGTAGCAAGGTATTCCCTATGGCCCTAAATACCCCTGTGGGTTTACGTCCCACCCTGCGCCAGTACGTGACGCACTGATTAGACTGCAGTTTCACCCAAGAACCCTTCCCTCCCTAACCCCTTCCCCGCACCACATATTCGGATAACAGTTACAAGTATTAAAAGCATGAAAAGAAAAAAGGGGGAGGAGGGGGCATCAAGTCCATATTGTTCGTATTGTTCATCGTTAATTTTAAATCCAGCTGGTAATGCCCAAGAAACAAAAAAAAAGGGGGGAAGGGGGCATCAGGGGCATCAAGTCCATATTGTTCGTATTGTTCATCCTTTATCTAAAATCTAATTGGAAATGCCCAAGAAACAAACAAACAAAAAATTAATAAAAAATAATGGGGGAGGCATATAGCCACCCATATAACAGTTCTGCTGGCCATCTTCTTGTGGTGCAGCGAATTTTGGTAACTTCCATCGGTCCAAGAGTCAGAGTCTCCATAGAAATTTCCAAGGGACTACAGTGTTGTATGTAGATGCCATACTCTAAGGAGGTGCATATCGTATCTACATAACTTCAACGAGCCGGGAACAGATCCAGGAACATTTTATTCAATGCAGGAGCAGCTGATTGAGCTGTATCAAAGGAATGCCAGGATTCAGAATGTAACACCATCAGCTTGGAAGGGTACTGGACCTTATACTTAATACCAGCCGCAATCAATTTGGACACCAGTGGGTGGTATTCCGCGCGGCGAGATCGCACTGAAGCCAGCAAGTCTTGAGCCAGACGAATCTGCTTGCCCTCCCAAACCACTTGCTGTAGGCCTCTAACTTGCTCCAAGATGTGGGTTCTATCCAGGTAGTTTAATAGTTTAATAATGACTGGCCTCGGGGCTTGCCGTTGCCTGGCTTAGGGAAGTGAGGGAGTTCTCTCAATAATGTATACTGGGTTATTCGAGATGGCCCAGCTATCTTGGCTAGAAATTTCTGAAAAACAAGATGGGAGACGTTCCTCCACCTCTTCTGGGAGGCCGAGAATAACTATATTATTCCTCCTACTATGGCCTTCCAGATCTTCTAACTTGGTTTCCATTTTGTGCAGGTTGCTTTAAGGCTACCACCTCTGGCTCCAGTTTGCCCTTCCAAGTCTCGAGTGATGCAGTCCGTGCCGAAACATCTGAAATTGCCCGGTTTGTATCAGAAAGCTCCTCCCTTAAACATTTAATCTCCCTTGTTATGTCTTGTAGTGCCATCTTAAATGGTTGTAACTCCTCCAGAAATTTTTGCTCCGATAATGGAGTGGGCCCAGATTGCTGTGCTGTAGGTAGCAGCGCCTTCGCGGTATTACCGGACTGCCCTTTAGATCTCTTCGACCCCTTCTCGGGGGTTTGTGGGGGAGTATGCCGCGGAGGCGCTTGGCGCATTTCGGCCTCCATGACCTAGATAGGCCCAACTCCCTTGATCACTAAAACGTACAGCCAGTCGTGGATTCCGTTTGAAAACCACAAATGTGTATGATCAGCAGTATTTCCTGAGTCCACCTAGCACTAAAGTGAAGCGGAAAAAAAAACGCTGACTTAAAATTTGATGCGAAGCGAGGGGATGAGTTGGGAGACGGCTTCTGGCGCTGCTAGCCCGACCGCGACATCACGTGATCTCCCTACTGGATCTATTCCTTGGGAGCCCTTATGGCCCCACGTCTGAATGATAAGATTGATTTATTACCCTGTCTACAAAGGAGGTAACCACTTTCCTAAGACCTGATGATGTAATAATGTATTGATATTGAACATTTTTTCCTTCCTTTTCCTTCCTCTTTTCCCTTTAACCCCCTTCCCTTCCCCCTTTTTTCTTTCTTTCCATTTCTTTTTAGTGACTTTAGATGAATTTTTTTCTAACTTTTCTATATTTCTTTTCTTTTTACTTTATTCTTATTCTATCTTTGATATATAACTGTTAATCAAATATTATTATGAATTTGGATTTCTCATTTATATAATTTTGTTTCTTTTTTATAGGTTAATTTCATCTCTAATAATCCTTATGACATGGAGCATTACATTGCATTTCCCAGAGGCTGGGAGCAGATCTCTTGTCTAGTATAGTATAGTATTTTCAAGATATTGGTTGATTATAGCTGCTGTATAACATGTTTTTAATACTGTGCATGTATAGTGTAATTTAAGAACTTTACAGCTTTAATATAAGTGGCTGCCTACCTAGAGCATTGGTATGCTAATAAATTAGGTTTCTGTTATTATAGGACTACACCCACATAGATGTATATATGGTGTGGAATCAATTAAATTCCTGTATTATTAGTACCAATTAAGATAACATATGTTCTGGTTACTGTGTCTTTAAATCCTTTCCCTATATGTACTAGTCGGTGTTTACTATGTACCACCCCTGATGATGTGCAGATAGCACGAAACTGGTTGGATTACTTGCTGTTTGAGCCTTTTGACTGATTCTGGTGTCTGCTTTTTTCATTTAATAAAATATGCCTGTTTGACGCCCAGTGGAGGAGTGCCGAGTTTGTTGTTTTCATATTTATCATTATTCGAGTATCCTCTCATGACAGTTTGAGCTGTTTTCATTTGGATATCCAAAACCAGAAAATACAGAGAACTTTTCAACAAGTACAGTAGTGTACTTGAAAATGGTATTTACTGCAATGATGCTTACCGAATACTGAGGTTTACCTTACCAGGTTGTAAGTAAGAACAGATATTAACTTTGCAAAGTGAAATATCACCTCCTTGTTTGTGCTGTTTTCTAATTGTTAACATTCTAGTGATACAGTAGATAAGGTCAAGTAGACACTTCATGTTAAATTGTGTTTGACACCAGTAAACTTGGATGAAATTACTTAGTTTGATTTTGTGCAAATTCACACTTGCGGCAAATGTTTTTGAAATTTCATTCTGACTTATCAGTGTGTTGGATTGAATATCCACTGTATATTTTTATACACTGCATCTTGTTAGATATATGAAATTTGGTAAAATATGCACAACATAAGTATATCTCTTCCCTGTCCTCCTGCTTCCCATTTCCTCTCCATACCCCATGCCTTGCCAGTCCTTTAAAAAGTGAAAGATCTTTCTCTATCATGTTACATGCATGCCATTCCCACTCCCCCAACCCCAAGAGCCACCATTTCCTTTAAAGAGAAAGCCCCTTCTCCAACCCAGTGTGGCTCATGCCCTCTCCCACCTGAATGCCAGTCCCCATTAAAAATAAAGTCCAGTTTCCCTATGATGCTGCTTTTGATAACATAACATGTCATAGTTGATTTTTTAACAGAATCTCTACTGCAGGGTTTACCACTGGATACTAGAAATGCTTTTAACAGAAAATGGAGGATATTTCAGGGAGCATTTGGAAAGGCAGCAAAGGAAATGTCAGAACATAGTACTTTGACTGTAAGAACTTTGATGGACAAGAAAGAAGACAGGACAGCCAGAAAATGAAAATTATGGTGCACACAAATTGTAGCTGACTCAATGAGTAAACTGCAAATGAAGAGCAAACCACAAGTAAATCCCAAGTGAAGGTAAATATCAGATAGAGGGCCTGGCCCTCCAATGTGTCATATCATACTGACTCTTTAAAAGGTGAGTGGGATGGGGAGAGGAAATGGTTCCACCTGACACTAAGGAGGGTTTGGGATGAGCCAGTGTAAGGTATAGCATGTCACTGGACACAAGACAAGGCTTGGAAAATGACAGGGAGATAAAGAGGCAAACAGATCACCAGCAACAGGTTGAAACAGGGTAAAGACAGGAAGAGGGTGCCACTGTACACTGATCTGCCTGGAATGGAAGAAGAAGAGGGTTTTATTGGCACTAAGGAGTGCATCATAGGTATCATACGTGTTTACAAGCTAGTGTAGACGTGAGTCCATAATGCTTGCCAAATAAAACTAATTTAAGACAGTATTTAATTCTGTCCATCATTGCTAAATCCAAATTTAATTTGAAAGAATTAATATCTGGGCTATCTATCACTTTAGCTGGGAGGTAGTTCCAAGTTGGGACAGACCTGATGCTAAACCAGTTCTTCCTTCTCTGAGTATACAATTTGCCTAAATGTAACTGTTTTATGTCTTCTATTGCTAACTTTGTAATCTGAGATTACAAGGCCTAGTGCCTTTCTAGGGTCAGAATCCCTTAGTGCACTATAAATAAGACACATATCTCGTCTCAGTCTTCTATACTGGAGTGTGTACATGTTGAGGAGTCTCAGCCTTTCCTCATAGATCCTGTCCTCCATCCCTGATATGGCCCAAGTAAATCTACTCTGAACACTCTCGACTTTTAAGATGTCCTCTTTATTGTATGGGGACCACACCGGGACACAGTACTCAAGGTGCGGCCTGACCAAAGCAAAATAGAAAGGGAGCAATACCTCCCTAGTGTGACTAATTACATGTCTAAATATACAGTTTAGGTTTAGATTTGCCTTATTTATTTGGGTGCTACAGTGGGTACTGAATTTTAGATCAAGGGTGACAAGAATGTCTAAGTCTTTTTCTTGGATGGTTTCAAGTAAAGTTTCAGTCCCCAGTTTATATTTAAAATGTTGATTATGTAAACTCAAGTGCATAATTTTGCATTTGGCAGTGTTCAGGACAAGTTTATTACTACAAGATCAACTTGAAATTTTATCCAAAATGAGCTGAAGGGCAGAGCTGGCAGTTGTGTTATTCACCACAGTACCTATGTGACAATCATCAGCAAATTTTAACATCCATATGTTGGGGTTTTCAATGGTAAGTTAGAGACGTATATGTTAAAAAGGCAGGCGCCCAGAGAAGACCCCTGTGGGACACCACTAGTAACAGGCACTCAATTGGAGAATTCTCCATTAATAATGACTCTATGTTTCCGTCCCTCCAACCAGCTAGCAGTCCAGTTTATAATATTATTTTTTAGTGTAAATGCTCTCAATGTTGCTATAAGCTGAGGATGTGGTAACTTGTCGAAAGCTTTAGCGAAATCTACGATCATGAGGTCCACATAATTACCCTGGTCTACTTCACTTGTAACCTTGTCATAAAAGGTTAGTAGATTTGTTTGGCAAGATCTAGATTTAGTGAACCCGTGTTGAACAGGGTCAGATAACTCATTTAGACACATGGGGCCAGATATTCAAAACTTTGCCCCAGGGCTAAATTACCACTGCCCGGCAGGCAAACTTAGCCCGGAGCACAAAGCAAGCTATATTCAAAAGGAATATGGAGTCAGACTGACTTTGATTTGTTTGTTGGAAGCTGAGAACCTTGCTACACTGCAAAGAACAAATTATAACTCTGTTTAGGACCTGGAAACCTGATAAGACATAATATTGTTGGGGGCTTGTTAAGAAGGGGAGCTACGCGTTCTACAAAAAGTTTCATTTTTTTTCCTTATTGGCATTAAGCAGAGAATTTCAGGATTCCATTAAAAGTGTAGTAATTTTATAACCAGAGGGAGTGAGATACAACTGAATTTGCTTGATTCCTGGTGTTGAGACCTAGGATTTGGAAGGATATTTTTGCAACATTTTAAAAGTGTCCTGCTGGCTGAGAAGTTAAGTTTTTAACCCTGGTTTCAGTGAAAGGTTTTGTGTATTGGAATCAGACATAGCAGAGTGCCAACATTGAAAGGCCTGCTTACATCACAGGTGTCACTAGTCAATCAATTGGCTCAGGATGGGGTTTCATCACTGTGTTGTCTTAGGCATCCTTCACAGTTAGAAGCCAGTCAGACTGACTTTGATTTGTTTGTTGGAAGCTGATAACATTGCTACACTGCAAAGAACAAACTATAACTCCGTTTAGGACCTGGAAACCTGGTAAGGCATAATACTGTTGGGGACTTGTTAAGAAGGGGAGCTATGCTTTCTACAAAAAGTTTCATTTTTTTTCCTTATTGGCATTTAGCAGAGAATTGCAGGATTCCATTAAAAGTGTAGTAATTTTATAACCAGAGGGAGTGAGATACAACTGAATTTGCTTGATTCCTGGGGTTGAGACCTACAGTAGGATTTGGAAGGATATTTTTGCAACATTTTAAAAGTGTCCTGCTGGCTGAGGAGTGAGTTCATTTTTATCCCTGGACTCAGTAGAGTGGTTTGTGTAGAAGCAGTGGCCTAGTAAATTGTGGTGTTAGTTGAATTACTGTAAAGGGCAGTACTCACCAAGGTGGTGGAGCAGTTGAGTATTTGATTGTTTCTAACAGTCAATAGTGGCTGTGGACTACCCACCCACCTTCCCACCCCCACCCCCAGGCATGGCATTTCCTTTATAGCCAAAGTTCTGACATCACTCACTCACAACAGGTCGTGGGCAGAACTGTCATATTCTTAATAACCCAGCACAGTGCATAAAGGGTAGGTACACACCATAAATAATAATAAAAAGATATATATATATATATATTACATATTGTATATTATAAGGGAGAGGGACATGTGGGGAGTGGTGCAATGCACTGGCTGTGGGGCAGCAGTGGGAGACATTCTGCAAACTGTGTTGCTGTCCTATTTGCAGGCAACTGTCAGCTCTAAGGGAGGAGGTTGCCCACCTCCAGGCTGAACTAGCAAGGACTAAGGAGGCCTCCCCCACCCAAAGAGCACCACTGCCACAACCACTGCCTCAGAGATTGCCAAGTATGAAGAGCAATTGGACCACAGTGGGTTCTGGGAGGGTGCAGGTGGTGGACCAGAGGCAAAGGCCCCTAGTTGTACCTCTACACAAATCATATGCTATTCTGGCAGAGCAAGGTTCCACTATGATGGCACCCTCAGTGGAGACCCAGAAGAATGCTGAGGACATCCACAAGGGAGACCCACAAAAGGGTGACAAGGGACACCACAGGGGAAGGAAACAGCTTCTGATATGGGACTCAGTTGTTAGGGGGTAAAACTGGAGAAGGGAGAGGAGAAGGAAGTAAGATGCCTGCCTGGTGCCATGGCTTAGAGGGACAGGAAGTGAATCCTCAGGACTGCAGAAGCAGTATCACAGGAGAGAGAACTAGACATCATTGTCCACCTTGGGACAAATGACCTAGCTAGGCATGGGATCAGTACAGTGCAGAATGAATTTGTGGAGTTGGGGAGGGGCCTCAGATGGGTAGCAAGCATGGTAACCTTCTCAGAGGTGCTGCCAGTCCATTGCAGGGGTGAGGTTAGGGTACTGCACACCATGCAGTTTAATGAATGGTTGCAAAACTGGTGCAGAGCATAGGGCTTTGGCTTCATTGGGGATTGGGGGTCCACCTGGAGAGATAAAGGTCTATACTGTCATGATGGTCTGAATCTGTCCATGAAGGGAACCAAGCACCTGGGTGACAGGTTTGAATGCTTCCTTGGCAAGCTTTTAAACTAGCCAAGGGGGGGGTTCTGATAAGAGGTAGGAAATTTAAAGCCTCCCCACACAAAACATGGCAGGTAGTAAGGCAAACACTGAGGTACAGAGCTCATCACAGGGCAGGACAGGGGTAAATGGAAAAATAGACAAGGGTAATAAGAGCAGGGATGGAGGAAAAAAGGATAAAGCCAATATTAAATGGAGAGCAATGAGTACCAATGCTTGTAGTCTGGGAAACAATCTTCCTGCACTAGTAGCCCTGATGGAAGATGAACAATTGGATATTGTGGCAGTCACAGAAACATGGTACACAGAGAACCATGACTGGGATGTCAACATACCAGGGTACACAATCTACAGAAGGGACAGGGAAGGTAAAAGAGGAGGTGGAGTAGCTCTATACATAAGGGAAGAGATCAAAGCTACAGAACTAAAAAGTAAAGCGGGAGGACAAGAGGCACTCTGGGTCACCTTGGAGACAGGGAATGGCATCACAATCTGCACAGGGGTTGTATAGAGACCCCCATTTCAAGTGGAGGAAATGGACAAGAAAATGATAGAGGAAATTCTCAAAATGGCTGAAAAAGGGGAGATACTGTTGATGGGGACCTGAATATGCCAGATGTTAACTGGATGAGATGTACTGCAGCCACATCCAAGAGCAGGGTCATTCTCAATGCCCTGCAGGTGGCAGGCCTTGGACAGCTAGTGTTGGAACCCACTCGGGAGGGAGAAATACTAGACCTGGCACTCTGAAATGGAGAGAGGATCACAAATTTAGAAGTCAGTAGACATCTGGGAACAAGCAACCACTGCACAGTGTGCTTCACAATGAGCACCACCATGGAGATAAGCCATACAAAAATAAGGATACTGGACTTTAGAAGGGCTGACTTTGGCAAAATGGGTGAATCCCTGAAGAATGCACTAGCAAATGGCCAAAAAGGAGGGGTGGAAGAACAATGGAGAAAAATCAAAACTGCCATCATAGAGGCAACAAGTCTTTGTGTGAAACAAATAAAGAAAACAAAGCAGAGTAAAAAAACACTATGGTTCTTAAAAGAGGTGGCAGGGAAGGTTAAGGAGAAAAAGGCTGCCTTCAAAAAGTATAAGGAATCACAGAAGGAGCATGACAGGGAACTGTATCAATTAAAGCAGAAAGAAGTGGGGAAGGCAGTCAGAATAGCAAAGGCCCAAACCCAGGAAAAAATAGCCAACTCAGTTAAGAAGGGGGATAAAACCTTTTATAGGTACATTAGGGAGCATAGAAAGGTTAAGGGAGGGATAGTGAAGATTAATAAAGGAGAGGGGAGGTTGGCAGAGGAAGACAGTGAAAAGGCAAAGATACTGAATGCTTTTGCTCAGTATTCACAAAAGAAGATGCGGAGTAGTTACCTAAACCAGACAATAGAAGCACTCTGGGCAGGGGGGTTGACACCAGTCCATTCACAGAAGAAAGAGTCCTGAAAGAACTCCTAAAACTCAAGGTGAACAAAGCAATCAGGCCTGACGGGATTCACCCCAGAATCCTAAAAGAACTAAGGGAGGACCTAGTGACACCACTGACCATGCTTTTTAACAAATCATGGCAGAATGGGGTGGTACCTGAGAACTGGAGGAGGGCAGATGTGATTCCCCTTCACAAAAGTGAGAGCAAGGCAGAAGCAGGAAACTACAGACCTGTAAGTTTGACCTCAGTGGTAGGAAAAATGATGGAATCACTTCTGAAAGAAAGAATTGTTGAGTACATAGAGGCCAGTGGGGCACAGGACCCAAAGCAGCATGGATTTACAGCAGGAAGGTCATGTCAGATGAATCTAATTGATTTCTTTTACTGGGTGACCAAAGTAATAGACCAGGGAAGTTCTGTGGATATGGCCTACCTAGACTTTAGCAAGGCATTTGACACAGCCCAGCACAAAAGATTAATAATCAAGTTAGCCAGCCTGGGAGTGGGTCACAGGGTGGTAGCCTGGGTAGCAAACTGGCTGCACAACAGGAAACAGAAGGCAATAGTGAATGGAACACATTCCGAAGAAAGGGGGTTTACTAGTGGAGTACCTCAGGGCTCAGTACTGGGTCCAGTCCTCTTTAGCATCTTTATAGGTGACATTGCAGAGGGTCTGGAGGGAAAGGTATGCCTCTTTGCAGATGACACAAAGATTTGTAACAGAGTTGATACACAAGAGTGGGTAGAAAAGATGGGAAGGGACTTGGCAAGGTTGGAGGAAAAGTCCAGGAGGGTAGCATCTTTCAGAAAAAGAGATGTGTAAGAACAAGGGGACACAATTTAAAGTTAGAGGGGGGACGGCTCAGGGGTAATGTGAGGAAATTCTTTTTCATGGAGAGAGTGGTGGACGCATGGAACCGCCTTCCTGGAGAGGTTGTGGGGTCTAAAGCAGTGGGGGAATTCAAACATGCATGGGACAGACATAAGTCAATTATAGTCGGGTGTTGCAGGAAGTAGGTTGTTGGTTAACTAGAATCTGCAGCTTATCCAAAAGGTAGGGAAATGGGCAGTCTGGGTGGGCCAAGTGGTCCTGACCTGCCATCAAACTCTATGTTTCTATGTTTCTATGCTTGGTTTTGCCTCCTGTGACCAAAAAGTGAACAGTGTTATGGTCACTATTTCCCAACAGACATTTATGGTGATGTTGGATATAGTATGGCTGCATGCCCATTGGCCTTGCTCTGCACCAATGGGTGTGCAGCCCTACTGGGCAGTCAGTCAGAGGGTGGTGGGGTGGCAGGCGGGTGGATGCTGCCGCCCGCCGCCGGGGAAGCGGTGGTGGGGCTGTGGGTGGATGGGTGGGGACACTAGATCACCAGGGATGTGTTCTTGGGGTTGTGTTTGAGCATTTGCTGCCCGCGATCGGGCTTATTGGTCCACTGACCACCAGGGACATGTTTGGGGACACTTTGCTGCCCGTGATCGGGCTGGTGGGGATTATTTCAGCTTTTGCCCACAATCGGGCCAGTGGGGGGGGTGGGGGGACTTTTTAGACTTTTGCCCGTGATTGGGCTGCAGCGGGGGCACAGGGAGTAGTTTGAGGGCCAGCCACAGGTGGCAGCTGCTGTGTTGCACCCTGCAATGTGGCAGCTCACCTGTGGGTGGCCCTTGACTTGATCCTTTTTTTCGGCTCAAAGTTGTGCAGGAGCAGGTTGGGGGTTGCGCCTGCACAATTCTGCACAGCCCAGCTGAATATCGGGCTGTGCAGTTTATGCATGGTTCCTCCCCATCCAGTTCAGCATGCATTCATTTTCATTGCGCTGTTGCTCAGCATGTTTTCAGTGGCGCAACTGCCTCCTGCTGAATATCACAGAATGGCGCAATTTCAGACTTGCGCAGGAGCAACCCTATTGCGCATGGCGCAATCCTTTTGAATATCTGGGCCATAATGTACAGTATTAGTTAATATAAGATCTAGTATATTTTTGTCCCTTGTAGCATGTTGTACTAGTTGTTCAAACCCCAATTCATTAAATAAGTCCAAATAGAGACTGTCAATTCTATTAGTTGCAGATGCCGATGCCCAGATTATGCTATGCAAATTAAAGTCACCTAAGATCATGATGTTATTAGATGGGTCAAGATCCCCAATATACTTTAATAATGTGGCATCATTTTCAGGAGTCATTTAGGGTGGTCTATACACTAGGCCTAGGGTGAAAGCAGGACCCATGTGAGGTGTTAATTTAACCCAGAGGGTCTCTAGATTTGCAGTGTCACTGGGAATTTCCTCACAAACTATTGTTTCATGAATATATATGGCCACACCACCACCTTTTCTATGGTCCCTGTTTTTGAAGTAAACACTATAACCTTGGATGTTTTTTTCCCAGGGGTCATTGGAATCCCACCAGGTTTCTGTAACAAGGGCAATCTGGATGTTATTAGTAATGCGAAGGAATTTGAATTTGTCAAACTTGTTAGTTAGACTTCTAGCGTTTATTAATACCCCATTCCATCCATAATGTTTAGATTTGGGAAAGCTGTTATTTATGTTAATTGGGTTCCTGGAGACACAATGTGCCCCCCCACCCCGATTCCAGTTTCAATGGAATTATATGACTTCAATGATTTTTTTCCCCATGACCCTGGTACCAAAATGACTGAGGTGCAAACCATCCCCTTTGTAACATGCTGAATTATTAAATGTAAAGGAATTATCCATGAAACCAATGTTTTCTGATAGGTAATATTGTCTAAGCCAATGATTTAATTTTTGAACATAATAATTTTTATATGAACGTTTCCCAAAAGTGGGCAAGACCAAAGACAATATGATTTCACCACCCTTATTTTTAATCTGTCTGACTATCTTTTTGTAGTCATCCTGGGTGTCATTTTTATTACATGAAGAAAGGTTATTTATACCCACATGTAAGAGAACCAAGGGTTTAGTAGTGTTCTCAAGTAGGCTGTCCAGTAAGTCCACAATGTCTCTAGTCCTTACCCCGGGGAGTGAACTAACTGTTGTGTAAGCTTTGCGCCCTTCACAGACTTTAGTGTCTACCCCCTTAATAAAGAATCCCCTATAACTACAACATCCCTGGTAAATCAGAGGTGTTATCAGATAAATAAGGTTCCGGAGGAACAGTTGGAAGAGAACAAGCAATATCTGATGGTTTAATGGTGTTTAAGTTGAGATGAGATATAGAATGGGATGGGAAAATGGAGGGAAGCCACTGGACACTAAGTAGTGCTTGGAATCAGACAAGGTGAGGATTTCAGTGGACATCAAGGAATACTCAGAATATTAATTCAAATAAGAAAATAACATTACAGTACATTTGTTGATTTTTCTCTTAAGATTGTAACTGTGTATTTTCAAGCAAATATCAAAATAAGTATGATGGAAGGGAGTAGATATGACATCTACAGTAGTAGATACTATTTATGTATGGTGTCTGCTTCATATTAAAAAGGGGATAGTTTTTCCAATCAAATGAATGTATCCTATGTGAAAACCATTTATATAATTGAAATCATTTCAGGTTAATCAAGTGTTTTCTTTTTTTCATCTTCAGACTGCTTACCACAGATAGTCCATCTACAATACACCAACATGTTTTCAGTTGAATCCTGCTTCAGTACATTTTACTGCTGGGTGAAGTGAAGCACAAGGAGGTGTATGAGCTAGTACTTTACCTGACATTAATATTATTTTTTCAAATTATTAATCTGCCACTTTTTATCTCTGAGGGTTTTTTTTTTAATTTTGACCCCAACTTTTCAAGATACTCTATTTACAGCAGTGGGCATAGCCCTGCAGATGTTTTGCATTCAGAGAAGGGTTGATATCATTTTTGCTACCAAACAACATGATAGAGTGTTAAAAATACATTCTTCCACTGAAGCCTCATTACTATACTGCCTGTGTGTGTGTGTGTGTGTATAGGAAGCTGTATAACGTTACTTTTCCTCTTGCTTGAGTAATTAATTGAGCCCACAGAAAGTTAACTCATTATCTTCTGGCAGTCATTTTGTGTCAGAGTACCAATGGATAGTACAGTCAACTCCTCTTGTGTGCAATTCGGTTGTGTGCACATTCCGCTTGTGTGCACAAAAACATCCAGTCCCGATTCTTTTCCTGTGCTCTGTGTATTAAATTGTTTGGATGTGTGCACACTGATTTTCAGTTGTGTGCACACATTTTAGGCTTGAGAACATGCTGTTTTCTTAGTTTTTCATTGAGACTGTGGAGAGAATGATGTGTTAATTGATCTGTTTGCACAACTGACAACTAGCTAGACAGTAAGCAGGTGTTAATCATCTGTCCAATTGGTAGCCCACTCTGTTTAATTGTTAGCTTGATCAGAGGCATAATCAGTAACTTGTTGAGACCTGATGGCTGTGATTTAATGTTTGAGGTCTGTGTTTCAGTCATCCAGTAACAATCTGTCCCCCCACCTCCCGGAATGCTAGCTGCCACCTTCGAGGAGGGGATTCTGAGGAACCGGCTAGTGGAGAACTTAGTGAAGCTGATATTTATGCTTTCGAAAAGAAACTGGAAATGCTATCTACAAAGACTGTCAAGCAAGTGAGCATTACAGATTTTTATCAGAATGATCCTGCTAGCAGTCAAATGCCGTAATGTTTGCCGAGACAAGGAGCCGTGTTTAAAACATTTTCATCTTTTTAAACTTGTTGAATAAAGTGTTTTTATTGTAGTACAGTATTAATAAGCAAGTTTAAACTACCTAAACAAACAAAAAGAAACTTATTAAAATTTAGTACCATATTTCCTCCTGCCAGACTGTCATTGTTAGTTTCTTTTAACCTATGCAGTTAAGCACACACTGTCCCACAATGTATTTTTGGTTGTGTGCATTTTCGGATGTATGCACAAATTCAGCTGGTCCCGACCTTGTGCACACATCCGGAATTGACTGTACATGCATCATAGAAAGCTATTGGAAATAGAATGGGTTAAACACTTCCTGGCGCTTTCTGCATAACAAATAAGTTCTGCACTCATAAAGCCATTTGACACCACCATCCTAAAAGCAGTCATTCTGCTACTTTGCAGGACATTCCATAGCAAAGACAAGGGTCACAGTGATGCCTGTTTCCAAATAATACAGCAACTTCATTTTCTCAGGCTGGCAGTTCTGGGCTACTGTTTATATTCTACTGAATGTTCTTAACCTGCAGTTTGTGACTATAGGTGTTTACAACTGGATGATAGCAACCACATTTGCTTCACTTGCAAATAGGTAGGCATGTGTGTGTCTAATTTTTGTATGACTTAGGTTACACATTCATTCTGGGTCAGATTATCGATGGATAGTACAGACATAATAGAAAGCTATTGGAAGTAGAATGGGTTAAATGCTTTCTGGAGCTTTCTGCATAACAAATAAGCTCTGCTATGCCCTCATTAAGCCATTTGACACCACCATCATATGAGCAGTCATTCTGCTACTTTGCAGGACATTCTATAGCATAATTCCAGTGATAGCTGTTTCCAAATAATACACCAACTACATTTTCTCAGGCAGGCAGTTCTGGGCTACTGTTTATATTCTACTGAATGTTCTTAACCTGCAATTTGTGGCAATGGTGTTTACAACTTAATGATAGTGACCACATTTGCTTCACTTGCAACTAGGTAGGTATGTGTGTCTAATTTTTGTTTGACTTAGGTTACATATAGAATCTGATCAGTTCATAACATGCTGCATTGTGATTAAATGAACTGATAAATAGGGGTGTTGGTTTCTTTTACAAATTCATTTTTCCTGACCATGGATCTACTAAAACAAAGATTTCTCAACAAAATGTTTAAAAATAAGGAGTTTAACAGTAATTTAGTTGCTGTAGTATAAAGAGCTGCTCTCTGGAAAATTACCTGGTTTGGTGGAGGACTGCCACAAGCAGAATGGGACTTCATGGATGGGGGAGCTCATGGCAGCAGAAGAGGCATGATGGCATTAAAAGCTTAATGGTGTGGATGTAGAGGCACCACTATTTGAGCATGACTTTGGTAGAGGACTAAGTGTGACTCGGGGGGTGGGGGAATCAACAGGAACTGAGTGAGTCTTGGTATTTTTAGCATAATGGTTTTTTGAAACATCAACCTTCAATGGGTTAGACTATGCAACCATTTGTACAGTATGTCAAAAAGCCACATGCAGTGGGGTATGGGTAAAAACCAGATCACCAGACCTAGACCAGAGATGTAAAATCTGGACTGGGCACAGCTTGTGCAACTATTGCTGATCCACTCACTCCAGATAATCTGGTCTGGCTTTTACCTATCTGGTCTGGTCCTGACAGTTCCGTTTTCAACCATACCAAGGAAGGATTTAAAAACAGACTTCCAGGAGCAGACCACATATATAAAAGTCAGACTAAACAGTGCAGCCAGAGTGAACGGACCAGCAGTACATGTGCAAGTTGCACCCAGTATGGCCAGTTTGGATTTTTAGAGAACTGCTTTGGTTCAGGTCTGTCAGTCCAGTTGTTAATCAAGCAATCAATCAATCTTTATTTTATACTGTAAAGTATGTGAGCAAAACTGCCAGTTTACACAAATGTCCAGTTAAGCATAAAAAGAGAACAGAACACTAGGTTAAACAATTACATAACAAAATACAATATAACCAGGTTTAACATAAACAGGTCTAATACAGAGATCTTGAGGGATATACAGAAGAAAGGGGAAGGAAATAAAGAACAGTGACAAATTTACAGCATGGGATATAGTTGGAGGTACAATTTGGGCACATGAACAGTTGGATGACGCATCAAAAAGAAGAAGTGCAAGTCTTGTGGCACCTAGATCCTGCATGCAGACAAGCATTCCCACTGAGTGATCTGCCTAGGCCCCAAACACTGGGTCAAGGACTGTGTACCCTGCCAATCCTTCAACCAGGCCACATAGATTAGGCACCAGAAAAAGCTTGAAGACCATTTGCTGGAGAAGTGCCTAGCTTTGATGGAAAAGGAGCTGCAGAATCTGTGGGAAAAAGCTTCTTCTCCAATGCCAGAACCCAAAAAGAAGAAAAAGGACAAGGAGAGGCACCAAGACTGGGATAGGTCTCCATCCACTTGGTGGTGTCCATTAGGCATGACTGACACTTGAGGGGACTCCACTTCGGTAAGTACCCCTACTGCCAGAAAGTATACTTAGAATGGCAGAAAAAGGGGAGATATTGCTGATGGGTGATCTGAATATGCCAGATGTTAACTGGAGTGCAGTTGCAGCAGCCACTTCAAAGAGTGGGGTTATTCTAGATGCCCTACAGGGGGCATGCCTTAGACAACTAGTATTGGAGCCCACTCAAGAGGGAGCAATTTTAGACCTGGTTCTCTCAAATGGAGATGGAGAGAGGATCACAGATGTAGAAGTGGGTAGCCATCTGGGAACTAGCGACCATCGAACAGTATGGTTCTCAATAAACACAGCAATAGAGTCAAGCCATACAAAGGCAAAAGTACTGGACTTTAGGAGGGCTGACTTTGCCAAAGTGGGTGAGTGCCTAAGGGCTGCATTAGCAAATGGGCAGGAAGGAGGGGTGGAAGAACAGTGGGGAATAATAAAAACTGCCATCACAGAGGTAACGAGCCTTTGTGTGAAGCAAATAAACAAAACAAAATGATGTAAGAAACCTCTATGGTTCTCAAAGGAAGTGGCAGTGAAGGTTCAAGAGAAAAAGAAAGCATTCAGGAAATACAAGGAATCGCAGAAGGAGCAGGACAGAGAACGCTGTATCAGTTAAAGCAAAAGGAAGCTGGGAAGGCAGTCAGAACAGCAAAGCCCAAACCGAGGAAAAGATAGCCAACTCAGTTAAGAATGGGGATAAAACCTTTTATAGGTACATCAGGGAGCGAAGGAAGACCAAGGGAGGGATAGTGAGGCTTAATAAAGTGGAGGGAGGGTGGGCAGAGGGAGACTGTGAAAAGGCAGAGATACTAAACAAATATTTTTGCTCAGTATTTACAAAGGAAGAGGAGCAGGTACCTAAAACAAACAGTAGAAACACTCTGGATACAGAAGTTGATACTTGCCCATTTACTGAAGAAAGGGTTATGAAAGAACTCTTAAAACTGAAGGTGGACAAAGCAATGGGGCCTGATGGGATTCATCCCAGAATTCTAAAAGAACTAAGGGTAGAACTAGTGACACCACTGACTACCCTCTTTAACAAATCATGGGAGGATGGGGTGGTACCCGAGGACTGGAGGAGGGCAAATGTGATTCCCCTTCACAAAAGTGGGAGCAAGGCAGAAGCAGGAAACTAAAAACCTGTTAGTTTAACCTCAGTGATAGGAAAAATGATGGAATCACTTCTGAAGGAAAGAATTGTCAAGTATCTAGAGGCCAGAGGGGCACAAGACCCTAGGCAGCATGGATTCACAGCGGGAAGGTCATGCCAGATGAATCTGATAGATTTCTTTGACTGGGTGACCAAAGTAGTAGATCAGGGAGGGCTGTGGACATGGCCTACCTAGACTTTAGCAAGGCATTTGACACAGTCCCACACAAAAGATTAATATACAAGTTAGCCAGCCTGGGAGTGGGTCCCAAAGATGACAGCCTGGGTAAAGAATTGGCTGGAGAATAGGACACAGAGAGTAATAGTAAATGGAGTCCACTCAGAAGAAAGGGGGGTTACTAGTGGGGTACCGTAAGGGTTCAGTATTAGGACCAGTCCTCTTCAATGTCTTTATAAGCGACATTGCAGAGGACTGGAAGAAAATATGTCTCTTTGCAGATGACACAAAGATCTGCAACAGAGTTGATGCACAAGGTGGGGTGGAAAGGATGAGAAGGACTTGGCAAGGTTAGAGGAATGGTCAAATGTATGGCAGCTTAGATTCAATGCTAAGAAGTGCAAGGTAATGCACCTGCAAAACAAAAACCAGGGAAGAGTACACAATGGGGGGTGAGACACTGACAACAACAAAATGGAAAGGGACCTGGGGTAGTCATATCAGATGACCTAAAGGTGGGCAAGCAATGTGAGGGGCAGCAAGAAGGGCTGGGGGATACTGGGATGCATAGGGAGAGGCATCATCAGTAGAAAACAGGAAGTTGTTAACCCTCTGTACAGACAGCTGGTCAGACCCCATCTGAGTACTGCATGCAGTTCTGAGATCCAATCTCCGTAAAGACATAGACAGGATGGAAGCTGTCCAGAGGAGGGCAACTAAATGGTGCAGGGTCTGCACTGGAAGACATATGAAGAGAGACTAAAGGAGCTTAATGTATAGCCTCGAGGAAAGGAGGAGAGGGGACATGATAGAAATGTTCAAGTACCTCAAGGAATCAACAAAGTCCAAGAGGGTAGCATCTTTCAAAAAGAGGTGTGCAAGAACAAGGGGCACAAATTGAAGATAGAGGGGGGGCAGCTCAGAGGTAATTTAAGGAAGTATTTTTTCACAGAGAGGGCTGTGGATGCATGGAATGGCCTTCCGGAGGAGGTTGTGGAGTCAAAAACAGTGGTGGAATTCAAGCATGCATGGGACAGTCATAAGGCCATTCTAGGGGGTGGGGGTAGGAAGAAGTAGACTGCTGGTTAACTAGGATCTGCAGCTTATCCAGTAGGTAGGGAAATGGGCATACTGGGTGGGCCAAACGGTCCTTATCTTCCATCAAATTCCATGTTTCTATGTTTCTATGCCAGGTCTCCTACCACTCTGGTGGATCAGACCACGACCTCCCTGCCTGCTTTACTCACGGTGCAGTTGGGGCTCTTTTTGGATGACAGAACCTCTATTATGCTCCTTAGGCCCTTATCTTCTTCAGGGTCTATCACCAGAAGCCAGGTTAATAAGTTGCTCCCTGGCCCCACCAAGGACTGCACAGTCACAGACAGTAAGCTGGAGTCCAGCTCCGCTGTTGTCTGCATGGCCCAGGCCGATAAATCGGACATTACCTCTTCTGACATCTGCACGCCTGCAGCTGATAAGTCCCCAGTTCCTCTGGGGACCGCACAGTTGAGGCTCTCCTGTTGGGTGTAGGATACCACTGACATCGAGCTGAGCCAGCTGCTGGACAAGCTACAGTCTTTAGAGGGTTCCTCTCCCCACTGACCCAAAAACACCCTCTAGGCTTGCCTGAAGATCAAGCGCCAGAGGTGGGCACTAATCTGGAGGTTCCCCCTCCTTTGCTGGGTCAGTCTCTTCCTCGTTTACCTACTGGGCTTTTTGTTAATCCTTCTGGTGACCTTTCATCAGGACCTCCTCAACTCAAGCCCCCTTGGACAACTAGGTTCTGCCATCTTGGACTCTGGCTCCCAAGATAATGGCAGTTCTTCAGGCAGGTTCTAATAAAACCCTGACACCAAGTGACACTTTGCAGGTGACCCTTTGTGGGTCAGGGTATGTCTAGTGATCCAGCTACTCCTCAAATGCTGGACGGCCTTCTGTCAGGCCCCCAGGTGCCAAATCTTCTGGCGCCAGACATTCCTGTGTCTAATCCAGTACCAGCCCCTTCAAATGTCACTACGGAGCCAATGCTTGGTCCTTCTGGACCTCCTGCCAGGCCTTCGGCCCTAACTCTTTCCAGGCATTTAGCTCTGCCTTTGGCTGAACCTTTGGGCAATGTTCCAGGCTATCTGCCCCCACGATACCCAATGTACCCTTTGCCAGGGTATCCTGTGCCTGGTCATCAACCCCATTATGTACTAGGGTACTAGATGCCAGGCTATGTCTAATCAAGGGAATACTCCTTCTGTCTTTCCTTATTCATATCAGGCTCATGGATACCCTCAATATCTGAAGCCGGGCTATCCATTATACCAGCCTCCTCCTCCACCACCTCCTCCTCCTCAGCCTCAGCCTTTGCATCCACAGCAGCCTCAGGCTGATATCCAGGCAGTGTTTCAGACCCTGATTTAGGAGGTCAGGATTCAACTAGCCTCAAAGCTTGACCGTCAGAAACCAGTGGCAGTCTCTACTCCCACATCCTTTCTGACCACTAGATTAGCCTCCCATGTGGATTCCCACCTTTCTGGAGAATGCTCCTCTAGACACCAGATCAGAGATAAAATGCAGGACACTCCTCTAAAAAGGGTTCAGACCCCCAGAAGGCACTCTTCAAACTCTGACTCTGACTCATCCTCCAGCTCTGGTATGTATACACCTATAGAGCCTCAGCTTAAGGAGTCTCTGACATCCCCTCCAGAGGATCCTTCCTTTGCAGAACTCTTCATAACTATACAAAATGCCTATGGCTGGGCTATCCAGGAACAGGATCCGAAGTGAAAAAGGCTTGTGGAGCATCTAGACATGACTGACACAGCTCCTATGCCCATACTGCCTTGCACTGGGCTCCATGAAGAACTGACGTCCACTATCTGGCAACAGCCTTCCTCCATTCTGGCTGTTTCAAAGAAAGCAGACAGGATGTACCACCCCTCAGATGGGGTCACACACACCTTACTGGCCATTCTAATGCAGACTCAGTTGTTATTATGGCTGCCCACAACCAGTCCTCTAAACCTAAACATTTGAGCATGCCTCCTCCTGATAAGGAGTCTAAGCAGCTGGAAAATTTTAGTCGCAAGATCCATTCCTCCTCCACTTGCACCCTCATGTCACTTACTTACGTGGCTCATATGGTTTCCTACCAGAAATCTTCCCTGGCCTCACTGAAGTCCAAGCTGGAAGCTATCTAGGACCAGGAGCTTAAGGCCAAGATTGCCAGGACAGTGAGAATGGCTAAAATCTCCTGTTGTCATACCCTCCAGGCCACTTATGACACAGTAGACTCAGCTGCTCACACCACAGCCACTGCAGTCTGTATTAGGTGACATTCATGGCTCAAGATTGCTGATCTGGCACAAGACATCCAGACCTCCATCCTGGATGCCCCTGTCAGGGGATCCATGTTATTCAGAGGTGACACCAAGTATATTATCACTGATATGCAGGACCACAATAAATCCATCCATGATGTTCACTTCATGTATTGAGAGGGTTATAAAGGCAAACAACCTTTTCATCAGCAACAGAGATGCCAGACCAAAGAGGCCTCTGCCAAATGCCAAGCCAAATGCAGGTATCCAGCATCAGGAACCCCTACTCCCCCTTCCAAGTACCAGAAGCTCCCCAGAGTAGCTGCTGCCTCCCTTTCCTTGGCCTCCTAACTCATGGGGGACTCCCTTGCCTCCTCCAGATCCTCTAGGGGAACCAGTGGGGGGGGAGATTTGCCCTCCACCTTCTGGGGTCACAGGACATAACCACAGACTCTTGGGTCCTTCAGTTAATAGCAAGAGGTCATGCCATACAGTTCCTAGACAGGTCTCTGGACAACCCCACAGGCATCTCCCATTATCCTCCAAGGCACCTGTCTCTGATAGGGGACGTGATCCAGGCACTTCTGCAAAAGTAAGCCATACAGCCTGTGACTCCAGCACAGATAGGAAGAGGTTAAACTTCCATTTCTTCCTAGTGTCCAAAAAGATGGGAGACCTAAGACCCGCCTTGCACCTCAGCATGCTCAACCTGTAGGTTGAGTATAAGAGGTTCTGCATGCTCACCATCCAGGGACTTCTACCCATCCTCCCCAAAGGCCATTGGCTTTGTGCACTGGACATGCAGGATGCTTACCTGCACATCCCTGTCTTTCATGCCCACCACTGCTTTCTTCAGTTTGCCTTCCAGGGGGAACATTGATAGTTCAAGGCTCTCCCTTTTGGCCTATCATCAACACCTCAGGTTTTTACCAAGTGCCTAGCAGTGGTGGCTATGGCCCTATGCCACAGAGGGATCTATTTGTGCCTGTATCTGGATGACTGACTTCTGTCAGCCCCATCACAAAGCAGTCTGAGGGAGTCCCTCTCCTTCACCCTGGACCACTTTTCCAGACTTAGAATAACTGTTAACTATCCCAAGTCCCACCTCTCTCCTTCCAGTGCCTACAATTCATTTGGGGGCAGTGCTGGATATGGTCCAGGGTGGGGTCTTCCTCCTATTGGACAGAATAGAGACCCTGCAGGAACAGGCCAGATTAGTGGCCAACTCATGCTTGCCCACAGCCAGGTCGATCCTCCATCTTCTTGGGCTGATGGCAGCTGCGATCCTTACAGAACCTCTAACCATACTGCATATGAGGGTGACCCAATGGACTCTTCATGTCCAATGGGATCAGTGGCTGGACAACCTGGACCACAGGGTTCTAGTGTCTGGGTACATGAAGAAAGATCTTCTTTGGTGGCAGGAGTTGTCCAATCTCTACACAGGGTTCCCCTTTCAACCCCCTGCTACTACCATGACCCTTAAAATGCATGCTTCATATCAAGGCTGGGGAGCCCATCTAGGAGACTAATAGATTCAGGGAACATGGTCTCAGCTGGAAGCAACTCTACACATCAATGTGTTAGAAATGAGGACTGTGTTGTATGCCCTCCAGGCCTTCCAGCCTCTTCTATGTCCAGGGACACTTCTGGTTCAGAGTGACAATATGTCTTGTCTGGCACCTGAAAAAACAAGGAGGTACTCGCTCATACCCTCTATACCAGGAGGCAAAGCAAGTGTGGTACTGGACAGTCCAGCATGACTGCCACCTGACTGCTGTCCATGTGCCAGGCATCAGCAATGTCCTTGCAGACAGTCTCAGCTACACCACTATCAGGGCTCATGAGTGGGAGCTAAATCAAGAGGTGGTCAAAAGCTAATTTAACCTGTGTGGTTGGCCAGAATAGACCCCTTTGCCTCCCCATCCAAAGCAAAACTACCCAGTTTTTGCTCTCTTGTTCCCAGGCATGGTGTTTTCTGAGGAGACATGCTGTCTCTTTGCCAGACAGGGAGGTTCTTGTATGCCTTTCCTACCTTCCCAGTGCTTCAGAGGGGTCTCCTTAAGCTACAGGTGGAAGGGGCTCACATGATTCTAATAGCCCCTTTTTGGCCTCATCAGATTTGGTTCCCTCTACTTCAACAGCTATCGATGGAACCCCCAGTACCTCTGCCTCTCTGCCATGATCCTCTGACTCAGGAACAAGGCAGACTGGTGCACCTGGGCCACAAATCCCTCCACCTGCATTGGTGGCACCAGTGGACATGTGTGAAATAACTCCCATTGTTATTATTTTTTTACAAAAATTGTCAACTGTGCAGATTCATTTGTAAAAAATGAATTATAATAGTGAGACTTTTTGAAATGTTATTTGACTTACCATACTCATGCTTGTCTACCCACTTACTCAGTCTCCTACTTGTTTCTGTTCTTGTACTAAATAATTCCTGTTGCTTCATATCAAGGGGTTATTGATTTTCATATTGTGTGTGCCTGGGGTGGAGCAGCAATAAAAGATAAACTATGCAATATCCTCAATAACACACCTACCGCACTTTACTTTTACCTAACACCCATTTTTAGGCCTTGTACTGTAATATCTTCCTTCAAGAGAACAACTTGTAATGAAATGTTTAACATTTACATTGACATTTGGGTATATACACTGTTATATTATATTAATTATGTGTGTGTGTACTGCATAACAATCTCTAAAACAAAATCAAATAAATACATCAAATGTCTTCCTAAACATGTCTCAATATTGTGTTTATCTTCCACCTTGTCACAACACATAGTTGTCTCAGCAGTGTTTGGAATTAAGGTACAGTACCTTCACATATATGATGGCCTGGTTCTGGTGAATTGATTGCTGTAACAGTGCATAGAATAAAATGTGAAACATATACTGTAGGTGACTGTAATACAGATGGTGGCATTATTTTATATCTGCCCTTTTTCAATGTACTGTACTTTGAGTCTGCTAGTGTATGCAACAACAATTCAAGTTTATGTTTAATCCCATGAAACACCCTTATCTAGTTAATGCATTTGCAGCCAGAGTGGCTCTGCCAGAGTTTGTTATGATTTGCCTTAGAAACATGACATGTAAGCAATAAGCCACAATGGGGTGTTCATTAGACAGTCCTAACACATGGCTAGGGAGGTATAGTGAGGCACAAGACCATATGCCAAGTGCATCCAGCCCCCTAGCCCTACGTTAGAACTGTCTAACGCACACCCTGGAGTAGCTTATTGCACTTATAAAATGGGCTTGTTTTTTTAAATATCTGAATTTAAAAAAAATATGTGTTTAACACTGTAAATATTAAAAATGTAGCCTAGTTTTGATAAAATAGTCCCTCTGCCTACATGAACTGTAAGTTTTGTTTTTTTGCCTTAGCCTTTATTTCCCATTATGGCACCAATAGTTGTTTTTTTGTTTTTTTTTGTTGTTGTTGCTGTTGACACCCCATTACAGCCTCTGATTATCCACACCATTAGTAATGTCAAGTCAGCCTTGATTTGGGCTGCAAAAGCTGGCAGAGTTTAAGTATTGCTTGGCTGCTGCTTTTTTTTTTTGTTAGTGAGACAACGAAGTAGTTGAGCATCACAATGCCAGAGGGCTCCCACATCGCAAGTAAACTTGAGAGTTCCATATTTAAGCTTAATGGCACCCTGCCTCTCATTACATTTTTGCTTCAGTCTTTAAGGGTTATGAGATGTGAGAAAGTGGGCAGGCAGCCAAGAGAGTGGATCGCCGGAGCGGAAGGCTGAACCAGCGGATGACGAGTGAGTGGAGAACTGGGCAGTTGGGAGGAAAAACACTGAAGCAGAGCATAGTGGAAAGCAAAAGAAAAAATGAAACATAAAAAAATCAGTCAGCTGGTGATCTAAGTTTTGTCTGTGTTGACTCCAGTATATTTCATTGAATGGCGAGCACTTTATATGTAGAAGCAGAGATGCACTCTGTCTCCTTGTTGTCATAGTTACCCCAGCCTCCCCAACCCCACACCCCCTCGACAGAGTTAGAATTAAAACATAACTACTCAAATTTCAGCCTTTAGATTGTGAGTCGGAGTCCAGTTTTTGGGAGGTGGTAGTGAGGAGTAAGCCCGGTAGAAAAGTAGCACTTTAAATTGGACAGCTGCATGAGAGGGGAATGGGGGAACATGGCTTTCAGCAATTTAAAAGGACTGCCAAGCAAGCGGGGATGACAGGCAAAAGACAGGGGAAGGGATAGGGAAAGTATAATTAAAAACTGAAAGAAAAAAACTAATTGTGTAAAAAAAAAGACAAACATTTATACTGTATGTAGAAACATTTTTGAGACAAACTGTAGAAGTGCAGAGATTATTTAACTTTTACAATATCAGTTGCTACTGTGGGGGGAAAACAGCGTCCATATATTTAGTTTATTTATTTTTGTCAAAGTTTTATGTTTTAATTTACAGTTTATGACTTTTTCTGGCAGTGAGAAGTGCCAAAATTATCCTATCTCCTTGGTTGTGAGAGGACTGGGGGGAGGGGATTTCATATTTTGTTTTGTTGCTGTGAGAATTTTTAAACTGTATTTTGTATGTCATTTTATAATTTACTTTTCTGATTTTAATTGTTAATTCTGGCAGTGAGAGTGCCAAATTACCCTCTTTCTCTGGTTGTGAGAGGACTAGGGATGGAGGGAAAAAAGTCATTTCACATTTGTTTGTTTAGTTATTTTTGTTTGGGTGGTGAGAGAACCTAAACTATATTTTCTTTTGTATGTTATATATGCATGGGGGGACTACAGCTGTCTTTAGATTTAAGTGCATAATTGATCTTAGTTAACTGGGATCAGGGCGATGTTTTAAATTGTCTTATATTGAGGTCTGTGCATCATTATTTTTGGGCGTGGCTGGTTGATGGTGTGAGTGGGTTTGTTTTATTGTATTTATTATTTGGTTGTATAGCTGCAGCATGTGCTGGTCTTTAACCCCCACAGTTGTGCGCTACTCATTCTCTTCCCTTCATGCCCTTCTCCCTTTTTATTCTCCCGCTCTCCAGTTTGAGACCTACCAGCACTGTAGAGCACTGGGCATTATGCATAGGAGAGGGAGTAGGGCAAGGGGTTATGAACAGAGGAGGATGAACAAGGGGAGTCACCATATTGGGGTGGTTGGATCTAGAAGGCGACCTTGGGTGAAATGGAATCCAGACCATGGTTTGCCATATCTGGTGCCCATACCCAAGGATATTACCGAATATGGTAGGCAGAAGGCCTGAGCGGCCCATAAGGTTCATCCAACTCTGCCGGTGTTGTGCAATGCCAGGTCCATTAAGAATAAGACTGCAATTATTGCTGATCATGTTGGTACAGTGGACCTGGTCTGCATCACTGAGACCTGGTTGGATGATAACTCAGTCCCCATTTTGGAGGCTATGACTCTGGCCAGGTACTTGGTGATACACTGCCCAAGATTGGATTGCAAGGGGAGTTACAGTTTGTTTCAAGACTGAACTAGGCCTCACAGTGGTATTAGTTGAGGAGGTTGAGTTCTTTGAGTGTACAGTAGTAGCAGGTGTAGGCTTTCTAATCGCTGTCATCTACTGTAGACCCGGTGAAGAGAAGTGATTCCTTCAGGAAATGGCGGACTTCATTAACGACATGGTGTTTGAATCACCCAGATTGATGGTTCTGGGTGATTTCAATGCCTGGGTCGACGACGAACTCTCACAATTTGGTCAACACTTCCTCCAGTTTATGACATCTCTGGGCCTTACACAGGTGGTTTTCACTGCTACACATAAACTTGGACACTCTTTGGACTTAATCTTCCTTCTAGGGATCGAAACCTCCGATGTGGGGGTGGAACCAGTTGGGTGGTCAGATCACTACACCATGGGGTTTAGTTTTTGCACCCCCTCTAGAAGGCCTCCCCCTGTGGAGATGGTTAGATACCACCCTTTATGGGATATAAATTCCCAAGGCCTTGCGGCGGTACTTGACCTCTCGTCCCCTGCATTGGCAAGCAACGATCCAGAGACTCTCATGTCAGCTTATAATACAGCTGTTACGGTGTCTCTTGATTCTTTTTTTTATTTATTATGCTTTTTGGCCCCTTGCTCTGAAGGTATCAGCCACCTTCCTGCACCTACCTTGCACTTCAATTACCGCCGTCCTCCACTGTCACCAATACTCGCTGGCTCTCCTCCCAGGGTGGGGCTGTGGCACTGCTGTCTGCCCGTCTACGACAGGGAAAGGTGCTGGCTACCCAGCATTGCCTCCCTGGCTTCCTCCACATGGTGGGGTTCAGGGCTTGCATCGGCCCACAGCACCGCAATTAAGTCAGTGGCATGGTGGAGAGGCAGAGAGCTGTACAGACCAGGCGCAGAGGTGGCGTCATGAGTCAGGCTCAGGAATTTTGTATGCCTACTGAGGAGCCGGACATACACTGACATCAACACACTGAAGGGCAGACGTCCGCCTGCTGCCCCCCCTTGCAAATGCTCACACCCTGCCAAACACTCAGCCTCCGCTGGGTGTCACTGCAGTGTGGTGCATATCCCTCACCCACCCCGAAGGAAGGAGAGCTGTCACAGGATGCTCAGTCCTTCCTTCCCCCAGCCAGCCCCAGGGGGCCCGATTCCTTTCCCAATCCCAGGTCACCGGTGCAACGCGAGGTGTGGCATCCAGCACCTCAACCCTCACCACCACTGGGAAGCAGTGTCTCTGGATTCTATTGCTCCAGTCCATGTATGCCCGCTCTCCCTTCACCCCAAGTCCCCTTAGTTTGATGTGACATTGAGGGAGATGCAGAGTCGGGGTGAAGGTTAAAGCACTGCTAGCGAAAGTCTGCTCTTGATGCCGACCATCTTCGATTGATTGATCATTATTCGGTCTATCAATTGGCAATCACCAGTAAGAAGGCAGAATTCCTGTCCAGGGAGATTGCAGTTGCTCGGAATTGACCATCTCAGCTATTTCGAACTGTGGACAGACTGTGCAACCCAGCCTGTCTGCAAGTTTAGAAAGTTTTTTCACAGTTAGAGTGCGATGAGCTTGCTCGATTATTTGCAAATAAGGTGGCTGACATCAGGGTGGATTTGCAGCCAACATGCTCTAAGGGGGTTGTTGTGGAATGGTGCGAGATCACTGTGCCTCAATGTTCCTGGAGTTCCTTCAGTCAACCGGAGTTCATGGATGTCATGAGGATTATCCAGAGTGTGCACCCTACATGCTGTAGTTTGGACCCTGGACTGACCTCCCTAATTTTGGGTTGTAGTGATGTCATCGGTCCAGTCCTTATGTGGATAGTCTGGTGCACCTTGGAATCGGGTGAGTTTCCTAGATCCCTGAAAGATGCGGCGGTGACACCATTATTGAAGTAAGCTACCTTGGACCCAGACTGTTTTGCAAACTACAGACCTATCTCAAACCTTCCCTTTGTTGGGAAGGTGATTAAGAAAGTAGTGGCAGCTCAATTGGAGGACCATTTGGCCATCCATGACATCTATGAACCCTTCCAGTCTGGTTTTCATAAAATACATACTACCAAGACAGTGCTGGTTCGGGTGTTCAATGATCTCTTGATGGCGAGAGATCGAAAGACCCATTCCATCTTGGTTCTTCTTGATCTTTCCTCTGCTTTTGACACCATGGATTACATGGTGTTGATAGAACACCTGAGGCATATATGTGGAATATCGGAGACCGTCTTAAGATGGTTCACTTCGTTCTTCACCGGGAAATCACAAAGAGTTGTGTCTGGGGTTTTTTCCTCAGACCCAATGGCTTTGTTGTGTGAGGTGCCTCAGGATTCAGTACTGTCACCCATGTTATTCACAGTGTATATGCTACCCATCGGAGACATTATAAGAAGGTATGGGCTGAGGTTTCACTGTTATGCAGATGATACCCAGCTATACCTTTCTTTTGCACCTGACCTGGATGAAGCTTTCTCGGTCTTTAACAACTGTCTGAAAGAAATCCAGGAGTGGATAGATTCTAGTTGGCTGAAGTTGGACTTGGAAAAGACAGAGGTACTGGTTGTGGACCCGCTTCGACAGATAGGGGGGTCGGGTGTTGGTGCACCTTCCGGAATTATTCATGGTGGCGTTTCTCTCCCAACCTCTGAAAGGGTGTATAATCTGGGGGTGGTTTTTGATGATAGACTGTCACTGCAGTCACAGGTGTCAGCTGTCATCAAGACCTCCTTTTACCATCTTAGGAACATCCCCAGGGTTAAGCATCTGGTTCCATCTGACAACCTTACAACTATGGTCCACGCCTTTGTGTCCTCGCACCTGGACTACTGCAACTCCCTTCATCTAGGGATCTTAGGGGTTGAAATCCATCTCCTGCAGCCGACTGGACAGAGCTGGGGGCAAGAGGGGGGGTGGCATACTAATCTACCATAAGAGCCACTTAAAAATCTCCCAAATTGCCCACCAGGATTCAAATGTGTCCCCCTGTGAGTTGCTACATGTGCTACTGCTACTTGGAGACGCAAAGAAACTGCACCTGGTGTGCACCTATAATCCTCCAAGAGGTGGGCTACCTGGATTAACTCACCTCATGGACAAAATTGGTCCCAGAGTCGGGGATAATGAACTCATAATCCAGGGGGATGCAAACCTTAACTGGGGTAGTGGTAATGTTAAGCAGTTTGAGCCTCTGCTTGATAACCTTGCCCTGACCCAGCTCATCCAGGAACCAACTAGGTGGACAGCAAATGGATCCTCCAGCACCTTACTGGACTGGATCATGTCTAACTGTCCTGACAGGATCTCATCAGTGGGTACATTATCTGACTCCATCTCTGATCACTCACCGGTTTTCTGTGTATGGAAAATTCCCACCCCCAAAATTCCACACAAAATTATGCATGTCAGAAACTACTCTAGATTCGATACTGAGGAGTTCCTGGAAGACCTAAGAGTTACTGACTGGTCTGGGGTGTATGGTGCCACAGACCCCTTGGCAGCAACCTCTTACTTCCTCTCTACCTTTGGGGCCTTGCAAGACAAGCATGCTCCCAAGGTCACCCGTAGGGTGAGGGAGTCCACTACCCTCTGGTTAAATGGGAATCTCCTAGCCCAGATGTGGGAGAGAGATAAGTGGTGGGCTCGTTCCAAAGGTACCAGTGATCCCATGATTATTCAAAGGTACAGACAACTCAGGAACAAGTGCAAAAAGGCCATCAGGGCAGCAAAGAGTGACTTCTGCAAGTCTGCCCTATTAAGCTCTGCCAGTAATCCCAGGAGGTTCTGGAGAGATATTAAATCCCTTGTCAGCGGATCCTCCCATCCGGAGGTTACGGACATGGTCATAAATGGAGGCTCCTGCAATAATCCCCATACTATTGCCTACTCCCTAAATAATCACTTCTCTGACCTCTCTGCCTTCACAACCCTCTTCTCACCTGATGAGGCTCTGTCCCACCCCCTTCCCTCCACTCTGCTGGAGGGTCGCCCTCCTCGTCAAATGTTCCACCTCAGGGCTGTATCAGTTCAGGACTTGCAGAAATGCCTAGCTGACCTCTCCCAGTACTCCAGTCCTGGCCTAGACAACCTGGAGTCTAAACTCCTTAAGCTTGGTGATGCACACATTACCTCACCAATAGCCTTTATCTTCAACCTATCCCTTGGTCTGGGGACCATCCCAGACATCTGGAAAGAGGCGAGGATTGTCCCTGTACTGAAGCAAGGAAATCCAAAACTACCTGACAATTATTGACCTATTGCCATTCTCCCAACCCTTAGCAAGCTCCTTGAAAAGGTAGTGGCTGAGCAGCTTTTAGAATGTATCCACTCTCATGAACTTCTGTCCCCAGCCCAGCACAGCTTTCGTAAGGGACACAGCACCACCACAGCCTTAATCTCAGCTACATCAAGTATCCAGACAGCCATGGACCAGGGCAAACTCTCTGGTGCAATATTTATTGACCTGTCCAAAGCCTTTGACCTCATTGACCTCAAACTGCTTGGTGCACAGTTGTGGTGACTTGGCCTCTCCCCCCATGCCATGAAATGGCTAATGGGTTATCTACATGGCAGAAAGCAGCATACCTGCTTCAATAAAGTCCTCTCTGAGCCCCTACTGGTGAACTCCGGAGTGCCTCAAGGCTCGGTACTGGGTCCCCTCCTCTTCTCCCTCTTCATCAATCAACTACCCATGGTTACTACCAGCTGTAGCACCACCATGTATGCAGATGATCTGGTAATCCTGGCTCACTCCCAGAATGCCACTACCCTTAACCAGAACCTGACCGATGACTTTAACAGGGTATTGTCATGGGTTACTAGTCACAAGCTGGTCCTGAACCTGAAAAAGACACAGGCTATGCTCTTTGGCTCAATGGCTAAAATCAAAGCCTCATTGGCCTGCTTACACATTACCAGCACAGATGGATCCTCACTGCCTATAGTGAGCTCCATCAAATATCTGGGGGTAACACTTGACCCCCAACTTGACATGGGTAATCATATCCTTAACATCTGCAGGCTGGCAAACTGCAAACTGGGTCTGGCCTATAGGGCCACGTATAACCTTACACCAGCAGCCAGGCTTGCCCTAGCTAAGGGTGTGCTCTTCCTCCTCAGCTATGGGCTACACCTATTTGCTCCCCTCCAAAGACACATCTCACCCGGTGGTACACTGCTTACAATAACATTTGTCATTTTGCCTTGGCTGCCCCCCGAGTCACCCACCATTGTGAGCTATATGAGAAACTCTGCTGGCTCTCACCAGCTAGATACCTTGATTTTGGTTTGGGATGCCTCTCTGGGAAAGTGATCAGAACTAGCACCCCCCAGGGGCTGGCCCAGCTTCTGCATAAACTGAATCCCACCCCCTACCAACTTAGGTCTTTCACATCAGGGATGCTCAAAGTCCCTCCTACCTGGACCCTCATGGGGGATTGGGACTTTGCCATAAGTGCACCCAGACTCTGGAATTCACTGCCTGTGGATATCTGAGCTGCCCCCTCCTATCTGAGTTTTCAAAATTCCCTGTGGGATTTCCTAAAACTAGCATCAGAGTGTGACTGCCCAAAACCTCCCTAGAGTAAAGTGTCAAATTGTTTTGTCTGAACCTCCCCAGGGTGTCTCCATTGAATTTCTGGAGATATTTTCCCCACTGTATCAATGACTTCTGACTACTCCTGCCTAAAAAGCCTTGGGCATTTTTACACCCATTATTACTCCACGGTCATAGGCTAACCATGACATATGTACCTTGGTCACTTGGTAGAAACTTGTACTACCAAGTGTTTCTAGTTTCTGTTTCTGTCTAACATGTGCATATTTAGAAAATGTGATGAGCTGTATACACCTGTCTGCATCCAACTAGCCTAGGGGTGTATACAACAATGTTATAGTTATATTATGACCAATCCAGTCCTTGAGCTATGCTCCACTCCTATGTATGATGACCTGTATATATCTGTCAGTTGAACTAGCTAGTCTAGAGTGTATAATCTGAAATGTGCTTACTACTGTATGTTTCCCCTAGCGTCAAATGATGTATTTCCCATGTTTGTTTACTGTGACAAAAAACTGTACTCTCTTTGCCATGTCTCCTTGACTGTTGTTCCTCATGTTGTACTCTCCCAGGTCATTCCTGAAAATAGGCATAATACTTGTCTAGTGTATTTACCCGGTAAACAAAAGCTAAATAAATAGTGCAGAACGAAGCAGCCCAGCTTTGGATGGGCTCGAGTAGATCCTGTCATATTACTCCAGTCAGGGTCTGGTCTATCTGAAAGAACTTCTGGTACCCTACTGCCCGGATCGATTGCTCCACTTGGCCGACGAGGGGTTGCTAGAGATTCCAAGGGTGAATCTGAAATCATCTGGTGCTAGAGCTTTTTCTTATGCTGCCCCCACCCTTTGGAATTTTCTACCCCATCAGTTACGGGAGTGCACTTCAGTGGAGGAATTTAAGAATGGTCTGAAAACTTTTCTCTGGCAAAAAGCCTTTTTGGAAAACTGAAATGTTTATTTGATTATGACTTTTTGGTTGTGTTGAGTTTTATCGGATTTTATAACGGTTGTTTTTAATTGTTTTAAATTGTACAGCGCCTTGGAATTAGAAAGGTGCCATATAAATAAAAATTATTATTATATCATTATTATTCATTTCTGAACATTCTAATGGCACGAGGATTTTGATCATGTACTACATCCAGGTTGGCAGGACTAGTTTTAGCAGTGTATTAGACACTTCTAACACACAGCTAACAGCTAATCAGATTGCTCAAAAATCTTTGCCAATTTTATAAGTGCCATTTATAGTATATTTGCTGAAATTTTATTTTGCACCAGTAGTACAAAACACATCTCATCCAGGATTTAAAAAAATACATGTGCCATGTTTATGAGGTAGTGTAGAAAAATATCTATGTTGAAATACAGAAAATTAGTGAAGTTCTGAGTGACTGTTGAAATACTGTAAATGTTCAGTACAACCTGAGCATTTTACTGTATTAGCACACCAACTTCTCAGCATAGCCTTCTTATTACCCCACCTCATGAGCCCAGTAGGTAAAAATATTCAAATCCCCACCACAATGACATTCTGCACCACTGAAACATCATTCCGTGCCACTGGTACAAAAATACATTTTAGCCAGGATTTGAAAAATGATAGCTGTCATGTTCGTGAGGTGGTGTAAAAAAAAGGCTATGTTGAATAATTGGGGTCAAAATATTTTAAATTACTAAAGTTATGTGCAAGTGCAGAAAAATTGCAAAGTATGCACATAGCTTTGCTATTTTACATATTTTAACCCCACATGTTCAACATAGACTTCTTATGACCACACCTCTTGAACAAGGCAGGGAAAAGTTTCATATCCCACACAAAAGTTGATTTTGCAATGTAAAAGCAAAATCACCTTTCATGCCTGATTTGCATAAATCCACCACCACTGTACATGAGGCAGGGTCCTGAAAAGACCATACTGAAAATCTGTGGCCAAAATATGCAAAAAGTACACAATGTTATGCATCAAAGTCCAAAACCCCATTGAAATACGTTGAATCACACTTACCTTAGTTTCTCATATTACAGCTGGCATTTCCAGCAGCAAGACATGTTTTCATTCGGAGAGTGGATCTTCACCCTGGGACATGTCAGGTGAATTAGGGTGTGTAGGGAGTGTGGGTGGGTGTGGGGTGGTGGGTACTGTGTACAAGGTCAAGGTGTGGTAGGTGAGGGTGTGTGTGGGGTACATCGGCAAGGGACCATTTTTTGTTTTACAGGTTAAAAAAACATTGAGGGATGGTTTTATTTATTTCAGGGATATTCTGATAGTGGAATATGGCAGCCCAGTGTTGGGATCACGCTCTGCAGCAGTGGGTTGGGCACCCCGGTGTCACCACCTCAAAAAGGGAACAGGGATGGGTGACCTGGATGGGAGGGGAGTCAAGAGAAGCAGTACCAGGGGTTGGCACCCTAGTCAACTTATATATTAAAAAATATATTTAAAGATTAGGAAGGGTGGGCAGACAAGCGGCCTGGAGGGGAGGGAGAAAAAGAAGTGGTACAAGTGGTGGGTGCCCTGGTCAGCTTAATAAATAGACAGATCAACACAGACAGACAGATAGATGATAGATAAAGAGAGATAGATAGATAGATAGATAGATAGATAGATAGATAGATAGATAGATAGATAGATAGACAGACAGACAGACAGACAGACAGACAGACAGACAGACAGACAAATAGCTACTTGCTGACTGGCTTCATGCAAATGAATGGACCAAAGTCCCCTCTGATAGGAGCAGCTTTGCTCCTTTCAACTGCATGAAGTTTCTGCCTAACAAGCAGTGAATGGTATCACAATCACAGTGCTTGGTCATTGGTCTGGACTGCCAAGCTTCTTCTAGCTTGAGCTGCAATGGGCTTGGCACTAGCACACCTCTAAGATGCTGTTTATTGTCACAAAATGTTTCCTGTGCATGTGCAAACAAATGTAAAAAATGTTGGTCTTCACTTCAATATCAGTCAATGTGCACAACTTTTTATTTCATCTTCTTGTTGAGCACTGATGCATGTGAATGGTTGTCTGGTGCTCCTTGGTTGCCATGTGCACATCATTATTTTCTCTTTTTCATAATATGGCCACTTCTTTAAATAAAACAGACTCTTAAAATACACTAGCCTTATATTCACTACATGCATAAACATCCACAACTAGATTGCTAAATACCTCCCAAGTAAGTCTCTTCTTTCAACTATTTAAAATAACAAACAGACCCTCCTCATCCCAAAAATATATAGATGCCCTGGCATACAAAGAAGAATCACAGTCATGGAAGCAAGATAAGAAAGAAAAACTGTGTGGCGATAACCACATATTCAATATAAGTAATAATGCCTGCACCCAAAAACAAAAATGTACTCTTTCAGTCATCACCAGATTTATATTTCCTGACAGAGCAACCATGTAGTTCTCTATAGTGACCTTAACTTCAGGGTCCATAATATTTCCATAATTTGTGCACCACCTCCCTCCCCCGGGCAATAGCATACCCCTACATGCATAGATTACCTAACCTGGCTTATTGAATACCTACCTTGCAAGGCCTTTCATTTTAAACCACAGGAACCACCAAAATACACAGAACAATCATGCAAATAGAAAACCCAAAATGCTTTGCAAATTGTAATTAGAATTTCTCCCTGATTCCTATTTTGCTGAAACACTACATTTTTTGTATTTAGTTGTTTAACCAGGAGTAGCACACTAAGCTGAAAGCTTTTTTACAGGAGTGACCAGGGAGCACAGAGAAGTTAAGTGACTTGCTCAGGGTCACACAGTATGTAAGTGTAAACTGTGGGATTCAAACCTCTGTCTGGTCTGCTGGATGTCACCAGATTTGTAGCTCACAGCCTTAAGCCACTGTGCAATACTGCCTCCCGAACTTGCTCCCTAGACATGCTGTGTCTCTTTACACTGTGGCATTTTATAAATGTATCCAAAATGCAACCAATGCTTTTTGCCTCTCCCCCTAAATTAAGACGCTGTCTGTCTCACTTACATGTATCTTGTATGGATGGTAATCTGACTGAGGTAGTACAGGCATTTAGCTATCTTGGAGTTATGTTGCATCCCTCCCTTGATTTCCATATGCACATTACAAAAACATGCAAAATGGTGAATTCCAGGATTGGTCTGGCCCACAAAGTCAGGAATAACCTCACAGACTATGCTTGTCTATCTGTCACCAGGGGACTGCTTTTACCTAAGCTCATGTATAGCATAGCTGTGCATGCCCCATCAACAGTTAAGTCAACACCTGGGAAGTGGGATGTCTGCTTTAATAATACTGTATTTGCTGCTTCATGTTAGCCAACAACTGACTTACTCACCACTGCTCCCTGTACACTTCCCATTCCCTAGGCTGGCTTTCCCCCAGAAATGCATGTGAACTTGCTACAAGAAGTATTGTCTATAACATTCTGAAACTCCAGCAATCCCAACATCTTGCTGAATTGCTTCATCCACAACATAACTCCTACCCCTTAAGGTCCTTGAACCTTGCCCTGCTGGCTGTCCCTAAAGTAAGGATTAACCTTGAGGCAGCAGCATTTCAGTGCTTCACTCCAAAGTCATGGAATTCTATTCTGCCTGAGATACACTAGCACACAACATCTGCAGGCTTTAGCGATGTCTATCGCAAACACCTTCCGAACATCTCTGCCTGCAAATGTTTTGACATGGGATAGATTTTACCTTGTACTCTTTAGCCTCAAACATACCACTGCACTGGTTAACCATTCTTTAGTCTTCGTCATTTAGTTGTTGCTCTATGCACTTTACTAACTATGCCCTATATATGTGTATATATATATATATATATATATATATTAGAGGCAAAACCATTTAATGCATTATTAGGTTGTGACAAAAGTGAGAGAGGGTTGAAAAACCCTTGACCCCCCTCACTGCCAACTGGCATTGTACATTGTCATCAGCCCTAACTCCTCACCCCATCACATGTGTAAATCAGCAGAAGTATAGGAGAATGGGGTGAGAGTTAGGACCGATGACCCTAATGCACACCCTATGCCAGTTGGGGGCTGGGCTGGGGGTCAAGAGGGGTTTCAACCCTAACACCAAATTTCCTCACTTTTGTCACTGTGGAACAACCCTAACTAATGCATTAAATGGAGTTTTTGCCTCTAATTTCTCTTCTTTTGAGAATGATACGAGAAATAGTGAATGTAATAGCGGCGGGAGCTCGGGGCCCTTTGGGCCCCGTGCTCCCGCCATGTGATCTCTTGTGGCATAGTAACAGGAACAGCAACGCAAACAGAAGCACTAACAGTGGCGCACATGGTAATGCAAGCGTGAATGAGAACAGAAAGGGTAACGCACACGGTGGCATAGACGGGAACGGTCTACCACCTGATGTGCTGTCACATAGTAACTTGGTGCCTGCAAATGGAAATGTCAATGGGCATGGTGACGCAAAGTGAAACAGAAAGAGAAACAGTACTGTAGACACAAATGGCAAAAAATAACAGAAACGCAAGCGCAAAGGAAAACGCAAAGGATAACGCACATGGTGGCATAGACGTCAACGGTAAGTGAAATGGGTACGGAACCGCAAGCGGAAAGGGCAATGGTAACAGTAATGTAAGCACACAGGCTGGTTTTCCCCAAAAGCTGCATAGAGAAAGACAGTGAGTACAAAGAATGTATGCATAATAATGGGTATCGGAGCAGAAAATGAGGACGTGGAATACTAAATAGGCTATATCTCAGGAACCATACAATGTAGAAAAAAAATATAAAAGTCATATGATTTACGACTGTCCTGGCTATTTTTGTACTTAGCCCCCAGTAGCGGGCTAAGCACTTTTCCAACGAAAAGTCAGTATCTCGCACCGTTTCTGAGATACAGGCCCTGAAAGGCGTGGCAAACGCTGTAATGTTATCCTATGGGAAAAAAAGAGAAGTTCGGAGTGCCATAACTTTGCCTCCCTGTAATATTTTTTCACCAAACTACTGAAAGGCACATCTGTGGGCTGTTGGCTGTGTTCCCTCCAAATTTCAGGAAAAAAGACCAAACCGTTATTTTGCAGCAGGGTGCCAAAGGATTCCTGTAATGCATCGGGTGCCATAATGTTATCCTATGGGAAAAAGCATCAACTTTGGAGTACCATAACTTTGCCACCGTACAATATTTTTTCAACAATACACTGAAAGGCACATCTGTGAGATGTCGGCTACATTTCCTCCAAATTTCAGCCCAAAACTCCAAACCGTTATTTTGCAGCGGAGTGCCAAAGAATTGCTGTCATTTTCCCACAGACTAGAAAAGTACTGTCACAATTTATAAAGCTGAAAAATTTTACACTATGAGCATGAAAGTATTCTTTGCGAAAGTAATTTTTTCCAAAAATTTGAAAAACATATTTCTGGGGTGTTTTACCCCAAAATAAAGACATGGCTAGCATCCTCAGGGTCCAACTAGGTGAATACAAACAGAATTAGGTTGCTAGAGGGTCCCAAATTTAAATGCCAAGCATTTTTCTGATCACTAACTGAAAACAAGATGGTGGATTTTCGAAAGTAACAGGGCCATTTACGAAAGTAAAAATGCATTTGCGACACTGCCAAACTTTTTGTTAACTTTTCCCATTGACTTATAATGGGAAATTGTTTTAATAACTTTTGAACGTTTAATATTTTTCACGGCCGCTTGCGCTCCCTGAAGATTTTGGGCCAGTCGCGCAAACCGTGCGTCCTGTAGGCGCGACTGTAGAATTCCAGAAAAAGCGTAAATGCACACACAGATCATGCTTAATAACTCTGCAGCCGTGTATCTGACTGGTACGAAACTTGGCAGATCCCCAGGCGTAAGGGTCTTGATCATGTATTCCAAATTTCAGGCAAATCCGTCAAACGGTTGCAAAGTTATTAAGGTGAAAAAGTTTGGGTTTAACATAGAAATGGCTCCTCAACCCTAACTATGGTAGCACTACCGTACTACCATTTATATATATATATATATATATATATATATATATATATTACTTATTATTGTTTCTTTATGCTCATATGTTCCTCCTATTATTGCTATTTACAATTGATGTTAATTCTACCTTGTCTCAGATTATTCTACTCTGTACATTATGCTTTTCCCCTGTTGTGTTGCTATTGCAATGCAGCTGTTGTACTCTACCTGCCTCTTAATATCCTATTGTGCATTATTGTACTGGTTCCAGAATTTATTTTCCTGTGCATTGTATGTTTTTTTGTGCTGTTATCTCTTAGGTTATGCCTGAAAAAAGGCAGTTTCTGCTAAGTGTACTTACCCACTATACAAAAACAAAATAAATAAAATATGCAGACACACACAGAGCCAACTCCTGGTAAGGTTCACTAGGTTACTAGATTTACAAGGTTTGGTATGGAAAACAAGGAGGCCAAAGCCCATCATGATTTTTCCGCACACAATGTGGGTTAATAAGAATGGGAAAGATTTGTAGTAAGCCAATTATCCAGATATTTTTAAAGGTATCAAAATGATCAATATCAATCAAGTCTTGTGGCAGTAGATTTCACAATCTTGCCACATGTATTGTCAAGAAATTATTTATTTTTTTTGTGTTTGCCCTTTTTAATATAATCTGTTTATTGTGTGATCTGAGATTTCTTTTCTTGTTAGAGCTAGAAAGCCCACACTGTCTGGATACCTCTGGGGATTGCAAGACTTTGAAAAGGAGCAAGATATCTCCCCAACATCTTCTAGTTTGGAGTGTTTGGAGGCCGGTTGCCTGTAACCTCTCGGCATAGGTTTTATTTGATAATCCAGAGACCATCTTCGTAGCCCTTCTCTGAACTCATTCCAATTGCACTATGTCACCTGCTAAATAGGGGTTCCAAAATGGAGATCCGTAATCAAGGTGTGGTCTTATATGGGATCTGTATAAGGGAACAAGACACTGCTTGGTCCTGGTAACAAAGGAGCATTTTATCTGACTTAGAAGTGAATGTGCAACTCTGGTTACTTTCAAACAATGGTCCTGTGATGAAAGTTTCCCATTAACAATTATCCCCAAATCTCTTTCTGCATCTGATGACTTTAAGGGGATATCATTTATTTTCTATATGTGTCTTGGGTTTTTAACACCAAAAGGTAGGGCTACACATTTATTGATGTTAAATTCCATATGATTTGTTGTGCCCACTTTTCAATAGAACTTAAATCTGAAATTAGGCTATTTATGTTAACAGATAAATCTACACAGCCACCAAGTTTGGAGTCATCTGCAAGTTTGGATAACCAGTTGTGGGGTGAGATTTTCACGTCATTGATGTACAGGTTAAATAATGTAGGACCAAGAACAGAGCCCTGGGGCACTCCGCTGCTTATTGAACATTGATTTGACAGTAAGTTGTTAATATTCACCCTCTGAGTTCTATTAGTAAGCCAATTGTTGACTCAATTAATAATGCATGATGAAAAACCCATAAACTCCAGTTTGTAGACCAATTTATTGCGTGGTACTTTGTCAAACACTTTACTGAAATCTAGCAGGATAACATCAGATGGAGTATTGTTATTTAAGCCCACGTTTATGTTGTTATAGAAGGATACAAGATTAATAGTGCATGAATGCCCTTTTTTAAAACCGTGTTGTGAATTGTCAACCAGATTAAGGATACCCATTTCTTTTCCATAAGTGATTTAATGATCTTCTCCATAGTTTTGCAAACAAAAGGTGTAAGACTTTTTGAGCGATAGTTCTGGACACTGGTTTTACTACCCTTTTTATGGATCAGGGTTATTGTTGCTACTAGCCAATCACAAGGGATATGACCAGTTTCAATGGATTTATTAAAAATGATTTTTAAAGGGGATTTTATTGCTTTAGCTGTTTCTAATATGAATCTTGGGGTGATGCTATCCGGACCCGGACTAGATGATTTTTTTTAGGGAACATAAAGCTGTCAATATCATATCCTTGGTAATGTTGTAGTTAATGGATTTAATGAGCAGGTCCTGAGAACCTGAAGCTGGGATATCCTTAGGTGAAAAAATAGAAGCAAAGTAGGAGTTGAATATGTTCGCAGTGTCTAGGTCTGAGTTAATGATGTTATTACTATGAAATATTGGCCCAACCTTTCTAGCATTATCCTTTTTATTATTTATATAAGAATACAGTGATTTATGGGAGTCCTTAATGTGGGCTATTGTGAATTCAAGCTTAGTTTTGGCTTGTTTTATGGAATGTTTTAGGAGAAGTAGTGTGGATTGGTATTTAGAGTAAATGATTTCAGTATTGTGTGCTTTTTTTGCTTTTCAATTTTCTAAATGATTTCAATTAATGTTTTTATTAAACCATCTTGATATTCTTCCTTTGCAATTGTATTTTTTACTCATGAGACCCATAAAAGATCTAATTGATGAATTAAGGATTTGCTCAAAAAAGCCCAGCTTCATTGGTTGAAAGATGTATGGTATTTTTTCAAACCAATCATTATTCATTATTAAACAGGTATCTCGTCAGCCAATCAAAACACAGGAAAACTGACATTTAATACACCACAGACTACTACAATTACATTTCGGATATGCCCACAGTAAGCTATCAACATTTTAGACACACCCACAGTAGGCTATTCACATTTCAAACAAACCCACAGTAAGTTAACCAGTTAGTCCTCAGAAAAATTATTTTTAAAATCCTGGGTTCAAAATTCCTAATTATATAAAGTATTGTAATAACATTCAGTTAACTGGAGTATATTCTTATTAACTGGCTTCGGTGGTTGAATAAATGCCTCTGCTTTTGGCCTCTGCATTTAATCACCCATACCAGTTGGTTATTCCCTTGTATACTCCAGTTTACTGAATGTTGTTATTTAAATATAAAAATCCCCCAGCTAGTTTTGAAAACATTTGAGCTATCTAGCCTGCTACCTACACCCACATTTATGTACAAAGAATCAAACTCATGTTTCTTTACACAATTTCATCCCCATCTGATCCCTCCCCAGCCAGAAACAGCTTGCACAACATGACAACTGCAAGCCCTATACCTATTAGCCCCTTCTTACCTTGCACTTTGTTTTAAAGTTCCTGCAACTCTTGGCTATATATTTGTAGTACTACTGCTGTTATCAAGTGTTCAAAGTAGGGGTCTTAACTTGTGGAGTGTTGCTATTTTCTGATTCAGATGGTCCCTCTCTAGTGCCTTCTCCATGCATGATCAAATGCAATTGATGAGATAGTTATTGACAAATGAAATGCATGTGGGTAATGGTCCACTCAATTTCTCTTCTTCTTGTGCTGCTCCCAGAGGTAGCTTGTTCAGACTAGAAATGAATATGCTAGGAGCTCAAAACACATATAAAGGATACTCACTCCAAAAGATTCAGTTCAAATTTCATTTGTTTTCTGCCCCTACGTTTCACTCTCTAATGAGCTTGGTCAAGGGGATTTATATCTGTTGATCAAAATATATATATAGTTTTAACTTCAATGTTGCTTATTTTAATATAGAAGCGAAAGTTTTTTTTTTCTTTTAATAAATAGCTGCTATATTAATGCATGAACTGAATAAATATTTCTAATAATCACTTCTGACTTTACAGTCATTTTACTTGCTGGCTGTGAACATAAAAATAATATTTTTTAGTTGTTCTGCAGCTTTATATTTTTTACAGCCTTAATTACTTCACCCCACACGGTGAGCAAAGAGACTAAATCTTTTGGAGTGAGAATCCTTTATATGTGTTTTGAGCTTCTAACACAATAAAGAAGAGGTACTGGAAGAGTAGGCTATAAATTACCCAACCAAGCTGCAAACTGGTCCAGCATCCCTCATGCTACAAATTTCAGTGCCAGTGGGATATTTTAAAACCACTCCATGTTGATTGGTGCTACAATCCAACCACCCTACGCTTTCATCATGTCTCAGATAGCAGCCAGACCCACCTGACCTAGTCATTCTGCTTGAGTGACAACAGCTTCTCTGCTTCCATCATGTTATGAAACCTTGCTATGGCCTTCCTACAAGGGGGATGGGGGGAGAGAAACCAAGGAAACTCCACAGTGAGTCAACCTCTCTTCACTGGCTCAGCAGGGAGAAGGGAAGGATTGGGAGTGAAATGAGGGGGAAAGCTGCCTAATGGAAAATTACTGAAACCATTTACTCCAGCAAAAAGTATAATACTATTAAGAGCAATAGGATATTATGACTTCAACTTGTAAACATTTTATCTGTGTCATAGATTTAAAAACAAAACCCCAACAAAAAGAATCAGTGTGCATTAGTAGTAAATATGAATCATTTTTTTTAAGTCAAACATGTTCTGATATCGGTGTTCCTCCGAAAGACAACCAAATGTTCTTTAAAAGTATATGTCATAGTGTATCAAAGGCTTCGATACACTATGATACAAGAGGTTGGGGCCCTGTCTGTGAGTTTGACCTCCAGCAACTCACCTGACCTCCCCATGGCACTTTGCTGTAGCATTAAGCAGGCTGCAGAGACCACCACTGAATTGTCACTCACATTTGGGATGTTACATTATCCTGTTCCTGAGTTCATAAATATACCTTGCTTGCTTCAGCTTGTTTAAAATAGATAACTTACACAGAGGGTTGCAGATTGTTTTTTACCCACAATTTGTGTCTTTGGGTGTAATCTTTTTCTTGAGGGGATTGGGATAAAAAAAGACATATTTTTCACCACTACTCATTTTATTTAAATATTTACAGGCTTTGTGGTGCATTGTGGTTCTAGTTCCATAAAAGTTGAACAGCTGCTTGTGAAGATTCTCAGTTGAGGAGAGGGAAGTCAACTTTATTCCAGTAGAAAAGCATTAAAGTCAACACTGAATTATACTCAGAGCATTGATCAAAGCAGTACATCAAACATAAGTGGCAGGTTCAGAGGCACAATCCATAGAAGGAGGATAAGAGGATGCCAGATTAATGATAGGCAACTAGAGAGTGTGTTGGACAGTAGTCTGACTTCTTTCTGAAGTACATTATATCCCCTTAGAGTGTTACTTCTAAATTGGAGAGTCAAGATGTACTTCTCAACCCCTTATTGTGAAAGTGAGTGGTCAGCTGGCACTCCGCCCCCCCCAGGTCCTTCACTTATGCTTGTGATGTCTCAGTGAGTGATGTCATAATGCTGATGAAGCATGAAAAGGAACAGAACTAAATGTATCAACCTTGAGTTAAAGTAATTACCGACTTGCAGTTCTTCACACCAAATGCTGTCAGGTAAAAAAAAAATCTAATGAGTAAAAGAAAAAATACTTCAGAAATAAAAGGTAATAACTGCTGTTCTTTTAAAATTAATAAACTTTCTGTCTCCTATTTGTTGTGTTTCTTGGTCTTTAAGGGATTTGGTCAATCTTAGACAGTTAGAGAATGGTTATGGTGCAATATGAACCCAGTTCTCCTGCTTTGTAAGTATGTTCTCTCAAGCGTCTCAATTTTCATAGCAAATAAAGATATAACCTTTATTGACCAATTAGGGTACTGGGGTAGGGCTCACTGTCTTTCAGACTTGGCTGAAATCATAGAATTGGGGGCTCACACACCTTAAATTCTTGTGTGCATGTACCTTGGAGTGTAATGATATATCAGAAGCACAGGACCCCACCGAATGGAAGATAGGTCAGCACCATTTCAAAAAAGAGGGGACCCACAGGTCTCAACAAAGTACAAAGCTTTATTAACATGTAACAGAAATACACACCCACATAATAAACATGACAGCAATCAGCATTCGGGCATATGTAAATGTTCACTTGTTATTCACAAGTTATTCACAATCAGTTTCATGCTATATCTCCTAGCCGAGAAATTACCAATTTTAGAAAACCCTATTCTTTCTGTCCCATTCAAAGTAACCCCACCCTCTCAATGTTTTGCAATTTGGTCTCTCAGGATGTTCATAACCTTATACAAAAAATTAAAAACATCTTCCATAGTCAAAATGTATCCCAGCAAGAAAGGCAAGCAATTAGGGAACTGAGATAAATGAGTGAGATAGTTATAAAACCAGCAGATGGGGGAGACATAGTGATCTGGGGCCATACTGAATATATGGTAGAAGCTAACAGACAATTGCCAAAAAAACATTTTACACCAAGTTACCAAATGACCCTACAGAAGAGATCGGAGAAAAAGCCAATCAGTTAATTGTGAGAGGCCTTCAGAAGAACTGGCTAACAAAAAATGGAGCAGAATTCCTGAGTGTTATTTATCCAAAGAGGCCTGTGTTTTATCTGCTCCCCAAAATACATAAAGGTACAACCCCCCATGCCAGGACACCCCATAGTCTATGCTATTGGTTCCATTACTGAGCCCATATCTAAGTTTGTGGATTTCTTCATAAAAAAAAAACAGTCCCTAAATTAAGATCATATATAAAAGACACTAATGATGCTTTGCAAGCCAAAAAAGATGTTGAGAGTTGCAGTGGAGGACTGGCTTGTCACAATAGATTTTGAAAGTCTGTGTGCACTGTGGTGCCTCGATGGCAGTGTGTGCTGGGATCCATTAAGATAAAAAGGTGATTAGAATAACAGTGTTGTGATTACCCAAATATATCACACACAATTTACCAACACCAGTGCTGCTCCCTTCAGTGGAATGGTGGGAGGACACTTCAGGTTCCAAAGAGATGGATATTATCACCTGAAAAAGAGAGGCACAAGTCAGTAATAGGTTTCCAAATGCTTGACAGGATTTATTCTTCAAATAAGGGGAAAGGAGGGACATGGTCACAGGAAAAAGAGGGGAACTATAACGTCTAACGTATGAGGAGACCTATAAGGCAAAATCGGCTGTAACAGCCATACTATAAGAGTGTCTTATGCAAATCCTTATACTTTACCCCAAAGGTGCACCTCTAGCTAAGGCCTATTACCTGGAGTACTCTACACTACCAAACATATGGCATACTAGAATAAAACTCTATCCATGTTGATAATGGCAGTTCATGCATAGTTGTACTTTCTCTGTCATCGAGATGAGAACAGGGACAAAGAAATTGTCTTAACAAGGAATGACTTGCTGGCCAGTGTGACTCTGCAGATTTCTTGAGAAACTAGGTGGATACAGAGAGGGCTTTTAAACAGGCCATGAGTTTCTCAGCCACACCCACCTCTCTTGGGTTGCCGGAATTCAAGAACTAGCACAAAGATTTCCTCAGCTAAAAACCCACTGAGGGCCACCGGAATTAAAGCACAAAGGATCTGTCTACAGTAAGCTGGTGGACAGCCAGGTTGAGATGACCAAAATAAATGCTACCCCACCACAGCCCGTTTCTGGACTGCCGGGTACCGACAATGCAGAACACCCCTGCCACAGCTCACTTCTGGACTGCCAGGTAAGAAAAAAGATGCAGAACATCCTTCCACAGCTACTTCAGGACTGATGAGTACAGAAGAAAATGCAGAACACACCTACCACAGCCTGCTTCTGGACTGCCAGGTGAGAAAGATGTTTTGAGTACCACATGGAATTCAGGAATCAGGAGGAAGAAGTCTTCAGATGTTGGAGAATGACAGGATGCTGGATACCAAGGCAGGACAAGCCAAGGTCTGGCATAAAACAATAAACAGGGCGTTGACTTGGGAAACTGGAATAGAAGATCTGGGTGGCACTTCGGTGTGGATGACTAGACAACAAAATGAATGACAGACTCTTCACTGGGCCAAGCCGTACACTAGAGACTGTTAGAGGAAAATAACAAACATGATGTTGCATGGGTAGGGCTACTAACACGGCTCTTCTCTTCAGGCGTACTGCTGCAGACTGACTCTGGAGTGCACTTGTGGACCACCCCTTCAAGGGCTTCTGAAGTCTGATTCAGAGACACACTGGTGAACTGGCTCTGAAGGATTCTTGAAAACTGAGTCAGAGACACACTGGAGAAATATCTCTGAAAGGACTGCTGAAGACTGATTCAAAAACACACTAGCACAAGATGCTGGCTCAACGCAATTAAAAGTCACAGTTCCAACAATGTGGCTTAATTTCACAGTTCCAACAGTCATGTACAATATCAGTCTCTGGATGTACAGACCACAGAAAATAACAGGCACTTGGTTGCTTCTATCCGGTAGCCTTCTTGGTGAAGCCTTTACTGACTGTGGACCTACTGTAGTGGGGTCCCTCTAATTCAAATGGAGTCCCCTGCTACTGTGGATATTCTGGCTACTAACCACTAAATGGCCTCCTAGACTGGGAGTTGCTCTGGAGGGGTGGGCCCCCCTTATAACTGAATTGGGTATCTTACCATTAATTGCCCCTCTATGGCTGACTAGGTCTATCCACCACTTGTGGACCTAGATGGTTGGCTAGGCCCCTTTTTAAATACTGTGGGCATCAATGCCTTCTCTAACCACTGGGGATTGGTTGGCCTAATTAAAGCTGCTTTGGGCCTAGCGTTGCCTCTTTTTAATGCCTGAGATCTTTCTGGCTAGGCCTCCATTGCACCTGTGGGCTTCTCAGGACTGGGCTCCTTTAAATATCATTGGGCCTGCTTTGTCTCTTGCAGTGCTGGGCCTACTGGCTTGCTGGGCCCCTTTAGATAAATACATGGGTCTGACTTGCCCCTTTAAACAAATATCTGGGCCTGACTTGTCCCTTTAAACAAATACATGGACCTGACTTGCCCCATTAAAGAAATATCTGAGCATGACTTGTCCCTTTAAACAATTACCTGGGCCTGACTTGCCCCTTTAAATAATTATCTGGGCCTATGCAAGGCCTATCTATTCCCCTGCATTTGCTCCACCTTTTCTTCACCCTAATTTAAATATTTATATGCTTTTCCCTTTGGGACCAAAAGTTAAGACCCTCCCATGGGCATCACTGCACCCCTTCTGTAAACTCTGGTCCCTCCTGTCCTTGGCCCATGGCCACTTCACTTTTTTCCTAGTGCTAAATGAAAATAAATAAACACTTCTGTTTCTGTTCTGGAGGTCGGCACTTTGCTGGGTTGCTGCCACCTACTCATAGCCCCAGACCGGAATGCAGGGAAGCTGGTTCAGGAGGTGGGAGGAACTTCTGGCAGAGAGAGGGTTTCGGACAGCTTAGCAGTCGACCAGGGACCTTGTGAAGTCCAGGACTGGTGCACATGATGTGGCACTGCTACTGCTGCCTACAGGGGACTGAAACTTTACTTTTTAAAATTAAAAATAAATAAACGGGGCACCAAGCCCTTCCGACGGGAAACTGGATGGCTTCACTTCTCCTGGTGCTCCCAATGGCACCACAGACAGTGCAACACATATGGGGCAATCTTCAGCAGCTGGAGGCAGAAGAGGTACACAGATAAGCCCTCAGGGATAGCTTCAACCCTCTAGGTAAGCTCTTCTCATCCCTCCACGTTTTCTGCATCCTCTCTCCTCCACAGCTACCATGATTTTCTCTGTAACAACTTTTCAAATTTCAAAAGGCAACACTCTGTGTTCTGGTTCTGGTCCTGGAATGCTGGGCATGTGCAGCCCAGCACAATATTCTATCTTGGGCACAGTGTTTATTTTGGCCACATGCTGGCATAGCAACATTTACTTGGCATTCAGGCTGCATACATTATTTTTGAAATGTATTTGTGCTGGTTATACCTGAAGCTTGGACACCTGGGCATTTCTGGGGCACCTCTATACTGCACTAGGGCACCTTACAGGGCTGGACACCTCTATATTTTTCTTTCTGTTGTGCCCCCAATTTTGGGGCACTACATCTGTACTCCAATATTCCCCATGGAGGGGTTTAGATGCCTTGAAAAAGGCAGTAAGGAATCGAACAGAACTACCCCCTACAAATTATATAGTGTAGTTGGCCCGGTTTGTCTTGGAGGCTAGCTGTTTCATGTTTGATAGTGGTTATTATGTCCATCCCAAAGGCACAGACATGGCTATTACTTTTGTCCAAAATTTGGTCAATATACACATGGAAGAATGCAAGGAACAGTTTATTTATGACGTTAATCAACATGTATTCTCAGCACTTATTAAACTATGGAGACCATACATTTATGACTACCTACTTATTTGGAATAGGGACTATATTACTTTGCAAACATTAATGGATTACATAAATTCCATAAGTTCCCACCTCAGATTTCCATATCAGGCAGACCTACATAAAATGCCTTCTTTAGATATACTGATCATCAAGGAGGAAACAAGACTGGAATCCTGTCTGTTCAGAAAACCTCTGTCACAGAACACCTTACTCAGAAGAAACAGCTGCCATCCATCTGCAATCACTAGAAATATACCTAAAGATCAATACATTCGAGCCAGATCAATTTACTCAACAGAAAACAGGTTCAATCAGGCAAGTAAGGACTTAACTAGAAGTTTTTTAGAGAGAGGTTATGGAGCTCCATTAGTTTTGGATGCACTGATAACATTGAATGGCTTAGATCAACAGACTTTATTGCAGGGTAAGGATACCACTATGTTTACTTATATTTATTTATTTAATTAATTTATTTAAAAGAGTTCATAGGTATCATAGGTATTTACAAGCTGAGAAGACGTAAGTCCATAATGCTTGCCAAGTATGTTATGTTATGCTAAATTTTATTTTATCTGCCATTACCAAATCCAGATTGTATTTAAAGGCATCATTATTTGGGCTATTTACAACTACCTCCTGTAGACTATTCCATATGGGTACAATCCTATAGCTAAACCAATTTTTCCTTAGAGTATTCCATTTTCCTAGATACAGTTGTTTTGAATGTCTTCTGTTACTAACTCTACAGTCACTAATAGCTATTCCAAGATTGTTACTAAGAGTGGAGTTGCTTAGTGCTCTAGAGGTGAGACACATGTCTCCTCGTAATCTTCTATACTGTAATGAGTACAAGTTCAGCAATCTCAGTCTGTCCTCATATGGTTTGTTACTCATCCCAATAATTGCTTTTGTGATTCTTTGTTGGACTCTTTCAACCCTTGTAATGTATTCGCTGTAATATGGGGACCAAACCTGAGCACAATATTCAAGGTGCGGCCTAACCAAGGCTATATAGAGAGGAAGCATCACCTCTTTATTTCTACTAGCTATGTGTCTAAAGATAGAATTTAGGATAGAATTTGCTTTATTAATTTGGGTTCTGCAGTGTGACCTAAATTTTAAGTCGGGGCTGATTGTTATACCCAGGTCTTTCTCTTGATTTGTTACTAATAAGGTAACATTCTCCAAGTTATAATTGTAGTATTTATTATGTTTTCCCAGGTGCAAAATTTTACATTAGGGAGATGCTCAAGCTTAGCTTATTATTACTAGACCAAATTAATATATTGTCTAAAACTGACTGAAGAGTGGAGCTGTCAGCTGCATTATTAACTATGGAGCCTATCCGACAGTTGTCTGCAAATTTTAACATCCAAATGTTGGGGTTATCGATAGTAAGAGAAGAGACATATATATTAAAAAGGCAAGGACCCAAAACAGACCCCTGAGGGACCCCACTAGTAACAGAAGCCCAATTTGAATATTCACCATTTATGATGACTCTTTGTTTTCTTCCCATCAGCCAATTTGCAATCCAATTTATAATGTTTGTATCTATTTTGAATAACCTTAAAGTGACTATGAGCTCTACAGTTGTGTAATTTATCAAAAGCTTTTGCAAAGTCCAGAAATACGATGTCTACAGAATTACCCTGATAGACTTCACCTGTGACTTTATCATAAAAAGTCAAAAGATTCATTTGACAAGATCTTGATTTAATGAATCCATTTGAAGAGGGTCAGATAGCTCATTCAGACAGAGGAACTCCATAATATGGTCTTTAATAATATTCTCTAAAATCTTACCAATTAGAGAAGTTAAGCTTATGGGTCCAAAGTTCTCAGGTTATTTTTTAGACCTTTTTTAAGTATAGGTACTACGGTTGCAATTTTTCAATCAAGTGGAACTTCCCCAGCATCAAGAGAGTGTTGAAGGATGTTGGCCAAGGGTAGATAAATATATTCAGCCAACTCCTTCAGCACTCTGGGGTGGATTTCGTCAGGACCTTGTGATTTATTAATGTCAACTCTTTTTAGCCTAGCTAAGACATCTTCAGCTTTAATGGTGAACTGACCAGGAAGCGATGATTCTACTATATTTACTATTCCGGAAGTATTTTTGTTGAACACTGAGCAGAAATGATGATTTTGTATGTCCGCTGCTTCCTGGTTGTTTGCAATATTTCCAGATGTAGTGAGGAAGGGACCTATGGTTGCTGTTTTGCCCTTGATTTTATTAATATGTGAATAAAAAGCTTTTTTTTATTATCTTTGACCCTAATAACCAGCTGTGACTCATGTTGGGATTTAGCAGCCTTGATCATGGTCTTAATGTTTTTGACCATGGCTCTATAATTGGGCCATAAATATGTTAAACCCTTTTTTATTTGTTTGTACAAGTTGTTTTTCTTATTAATTGAGCATTTTATAGCAGAGTTCATCAAACTAGGTATATTCTTATGGTTAGTACCATATTTCTTTGTTTTTGGAATATTAACATTTATTAAATGATTTAAGTTACTCATCATAAGGCCTCACTTAGATTCAACCAATAGATCAGAAAACAGGTTTTGCCAATCCCACTCCATAAGACAGGTATTTTTTATATTGTCAAATTTAGCTTTATTAAAATTCAGAGTTTCGGTGGCTCCAGTGACTGTTTGTTTTGTATTACCTTTGACCCAAAAATGAACAATGTTGTGATCACTATTTCCTAAAGGTACATTAATAATTGTAAAGGATCAAATGGTGGAGTTTCAGGATTCAGTAGGGGATTGTGATGATGCTCAGCATGGTTTTAAAAAGGGGTTATCATGCCAAACTAATCTCTTGGAGTTTTATGAGAATGTGAGCAGAGCATTGGACTAGGGTGTCTCTGTGGATGTGGTGTTCTTGGATTTCTCAAAGGCATTTGACAAGGTCCCACATGGTGAATTGATTGATGCTCTGATTGAACACAAAATACCAGGGTATATTACAGCTTGGGTTAAGGCATGGCTGAGTGAGAGAAAGCAGAGGGTCTGTTTAAGGGAGTTTACTCTGATTGGTTGGGAGTGGAGAGTGGAGTTCCCCAGGGATCTGTTCTGGGTCTTGCTTGTTTAATATCTATATACACTCATTATCTGGAGGAGAGGATGTCTGGGAAACCAAATTTGCAGATGACACTAGAATTGGCATTACTATCAGAAATGGTGAGGATGTGACAAAGTTGCAAAAAGCCTGACTCAAAATGGAAAGCTGGGCAAGGATAAGAAGTTATCCTTAACACCGACAAATGTGTGGTGATGCACTTGGGAATAAAAATAATCAAGCTGACTATTTCTTAAATGGACAGAAATTGGGCAAAGTAGTGGAGGAAAGAGATTTGGGGTTAAAGTGACAAGTGATTTCAAGTTCCACCAGCATTGCAGTTAGGTTATAAAATCTGCTAGTAGTACTTTTATAAATATCAAGAAACATATAAAGTAGGAAGAGGGAAGTGATTGTGCCTCTCTTCGGTGCACTGGTGAGGCTGCAGCTGGAGTATTGTGCACAGTTCTGGTCACCTGGTTACAGGTTGGACATAGGAAGATTGGAGACGGTTCAGAGGGGGGCTACCAGGTTAGTAGCGGATGTTAGGGACCAGGACTATGGGGATCGATTGGAGGACTTGGGGATGGTCATGTTGGAGTATAGGCACCTGAGAGGGGATATGTGTATGGTGTATAATGCACTTACAGATGCAAAGCTAAGGGTAAAATTGGGACTTACCCTGAGGGAACAGCGATATGACACTAGGTCACATTCATGGCAACTTAAGGGGGCATAATTTTAAGACCACAAAAAGAAGGCACTGGTTTAGTGTTAGAGTTATTCCAGTATGGAATAATCTACCTGAGGAGGTAGTCACAAGTAAGATGACAGTTGAGTTCAAGAAGAAACTGGATAAGTATTGCAAAGCAAATAAAATGGGGGGGGTTTCAAAATTAGAATTAACAAGCAAGCACAATGGACGTAAGTCTTCTTTGCTCTGAAATCACCTATGATACCTATGATACCTATGAATAGTAATATTAGATATGCGGTGATCAATATTTGCTAAAATAATATCAAGTATATTATTATTTTGGGTAGCTGCTGTACTAATTGAACTAACCCAAGTTTGTTAAATACATCCGAATCGAGACTATCAATTCTGCTAGTTGCAGATATCTGAGTCCAGTTAGTGCTGGGTAAGTTAAAATCACCAAATATCATAATATTTTTGAAGGATCTAAGTTCCCAATGAAATGCAGTAACTTGGTGTCATTTTCAGGGGTTATTGAAGGTGGTCTATACACAAGACCTACAGTTATTGAGGGGCCAGTCTGGGGTGACAGTTTGATCCAGAGAGTTTCAAGACTTAATAAGACACTTGGAATTTCCTCACAAGGAATTGTATCATGGACATAAATTGCCACACCCCCACCATTTCTGTGATCCCTGCTTTTAGAATACATATTATAGCCTTGGAGGGTCTTATCCCAAGGGTCTTTAGCATCCCACCAGGTTTCTGTGAGGAGATCAATTTGGATATTATTAGTAGCAAGAAGGTACTTAAATTCCTCAAACTTATTAATGAGACTTCTGGCATTTATTAATACACACTTCCAACCAGATACATCATGTGTGGGTATATTATTGCTCACTTTGTTGGGGGTTTTATAGTCCCAAGATGCACCAACCCCCTGTTCCAGTTTAAATGGAACTTTATAAGCTTGTTTATTTTTTTTGCTCATGATCCTGGTACCTATGTGATTTAGGTGTAAGCTGTCCATTTTAAAGCAGGTTGGACTATTAAATGTGATTGAATTATCCATGAAGCCAATGTTTTCCAACAGACAATATTGTCTAAGCCACTTATTTAATTTGCAAATATTGTGATTTTTGTATGAATGTCTCCCAAACGAAGGCAGTATCCCTGACAATATGATTTTTCCACCCTTATTCTTTATTTGTTTGACTATATTAATATAGTCTGCCTGAATGTTTAACATGTTACGCATAGATAAATCATTTACACCCACATGCAAAATAACTAGGGGCCTAGATGTGTACTCCAATAAACCATCAAGTAACTTTACAATATCACTGGTCTGTACCCCAGGGAGAGTGGTAACAGTAGTGTAAGATTTACGTCCTTCATAAACTACAGTGTCCACCCCCCTTACTATAGAATCTCCTATAACTATAATATCCCTGGGTCCATTTTCTACATTGTGAACTGCATAAGATTCTAACGGGGAAATAGGAGGTGAACAATGATTTATGGGTGATTCAGTGATATTGGGTGGAAGATTATCTACTGGACCTTCAACATCTAATTTTAAACTTTCATATTTATTTGATAGGGTGATGGGCAATATATACTGGTTTTGAAAGTCAAAATGAAATGCTACACTAGTCTCCTGGGTTAAATTAGGGAGAGTGGAAGGCCCTTGTAATTCAGTATTGAATTTGCAATCAGTGTGAGTTATACTTGTTTCCCGAACTGCTTCATCAATAAATTCTTTAAGTTTTTTAATTTCATTCTGGGTCTCCAATCTCATGTATAATTGCTGAATTTCCTCTTGTAATGAAGTAATTTGATTGCATTTGTCACACATGAACTCCTGGTTTGGTGCATCATCTGTGTACATATTGCATTGGGAGCACAGTGTTTTTTTGTTTTTACATCGCTTTCCTTTCACCTGAGCCATTATAAGTATAACAATGAGCCAAACAATAGCAATGCTAAACTTACTTTTATGGGTTGCTTTGGTGTGCTCAATTCCCCTGTGTCCCCAGCGGACACAGCTGACATGCGCAGATGCACGTGTCTCCGCGTACATCTCCGAGCATGACGCCGTGCACCCCACTCACAGCAGGGTTCACTTAAATAGTGGATACTGCCCTGGAAGTGTACCACAAGGGTCACTGATGCTAACAGGGCTAAACTAATAAAAATATAAATATGCTTTCAGCCTACAGTTACAACTGTACAGTGTAAATACTGGAACAGGACCCACTCATTGTAGCCTGTAAAGTCTAACATGTTACAACAGAACTGCTGTTGAAGTTTGATATCAGACTGCACTTAGTCTCTCTTTCTGGTTACCAGGATAGTAACCAGGGTTCATATACACGGGATAGTAAGTTTCATTTAAAAACACAACATACGGTTATATAGACAAACAGTTAGCTTTGGGTATATTTAGAGTTCCAGCTCCCTATATGCAGAATCCACACTTCCAAGCTGCAATACAGCATGTTAAGAGAAGACTGCTATATTTCACCAGGAAAGAGAACAATGAGCCAAAAGGCTCATTTCCAGAAATGTCCTGGAGGGCAAGGGGATGTGGATTACAATAAGCACTAAAAATACTACATTACACTATATAAGAGGTATATACAATGAGAGGCATAAACCTCACAGATTAATCCAATATCAACATCAACTATTTATGGGTAACAACAATGTCTGTGTGCTACACAATGCAGGTGACAAAACTAGTTACCAGTAAAGGAAGGGGAATGATTGAGGTGAGAAAAGTTTAGAGAGAGAGAGAGAGTATACCAGTAAGAACAGCAAGGATGATGATTAGAAGAGGAGGGACATGTAGTCAGTTAACATGCATTGAAAGGAAGATGGGGTGAAGGAGGTAAGGAGAGTAGGAGAACCAGGTATGTTAAAAGAAAGATAGTGGGGAGGTGGAGATTGGGTAGAGATGGTAGATCAGAAGAGAAGTAATAGGAAGGAGAAGAGGAAAGGAGAAGAGGTTGTTAAAGCATTGGCAGGATGGGGAGTGTGGATTCCGAGGAGAGAGGAAAGGATGTGCTTGGAGGGAGAAGACTGAATAGTTAGAAGAAGGGAGTTCCAGAGATTAGGGTGGTGGTAGGAAGAACCAGACTGACCAGCTAGGGATTTATGATAAGGAACTAAGAGTGAGTTGGGACTAGAGGATTGAAGAGCACATGAAACAGAGGGACTAGGAGAGAGGAGAGAGCTAAGGTATGATGGAAGAGAGGCTAGCCAGAAGTTAGAGATAAAGGAGGTGCAGTGATTGAGCCAGCTGACACTTAAGGAAGTGAGCGAGAGCTGAGTGTAGAGGGAACAGTGGTGGGTACGCAATGGGCAGGACAAGATGAAAGGGTAAAAGGAGTGGAAAAGGGGATCCAGCCAGGCGAGTGAGGTTTTAGGGGCAGCACCGTATACAATATCGCCATAGCCAAATATAGGCATGATTGTCTTTGAAATAATGTCACAATGTACAGTTATTGGGATGCTGCTTTTGTTTCTGAAGAGTGCACCGAGTTTTGGGTGAAGTTTTTTATAAATGGTGTCAATATGTTGGGAAAAGCTAAAGTGATGATCAAGCCATACATTGAGGTATTTTAATGAAGGAGCATCATCAATAGGACACCCGTATAAGGTGTAGAAAGAGGGGAGGGACGGACATTTAGAGAGCTTTTTCTGGGTTCTAAAGCACATAGAAACTGTTTTTTTTTGCATTGAGGGATAGTTGATTTGCCCTGAACCAATTCTGAACAGAGTCAAAATCAAGTTGTAATTGAGAAGATAACTCAGCAGGAGAGTTACCTGAGGAAAATAGAACAGTATCTTCTGCATACATGTGAATGGATGCAGAGGAACAGGCAGAGGGGAGGTCATTGAGGAAAATGGAGATGAGTAGGGACCTATGACAGAAGTTTGGGGGACACCTGTGTGAATGGTCAGGGGAGGGGAGAGGGAATCACCTATTCGAACTGATTGAGATTTTCCAATGAGATAGGAGCTGAATCATCGAGTCACAGAATCGGAAAGACCCACAGAATTTAATGTTGTCAGGAGTAAAAGGTGAGAGACAGTGTCAAAAGCTTTTGACAAAAATACCAGCAGTGAGGAGGTCCTGATCCATTCCAGAGTGGATGGAGTCAGTTAACCTCGGAAGAGAGGTAATAGTGGAATGTTGTTTCTGAAATCCCGACTGGAATGGAGTGAAAAATGAGATAGAATCAAGGAAGGGGGACAGCTGGGACAGGGCAATATGTTCTTGAAGTTTGGATAAGGTAGGGGGAGAGAGATAGGGTGGAAATTACCAGGGGTCTCCTCCTTTAGGGAGTGGGATAACTGTAGCATGTTTCCAGGTATCTGGGACAGTGGCAAGAAAGAAAGAGAGATTAAGCAGGAAGGAGATGGGCATACCAATAGCCAGCACAGAAAGGTGGAGGAGTTTAGGATCAAGACCTTCGGGGCTCCCACCTTTCAGTGGGCTGAGAACCAGGAGAACTTTCAGAGTCAAAGTAGGGGATACTGGGAAGAAAGAGAATTGGGTTGAGAGAGGCAGACGTTCAGAGGGATGGAGCGGGGGAAGCAGGAAGGGCAGAGAGGAGAGAAGAGGCACAGGTAGTGAAGTATGTATGGAAAGCTGAGGCAACAGATGGAGAATCTGAGATAGTAGAATCATCTATTTTAAGGACAGGTGAAGGGGAGCAAGTAGGTGTGGAGAAGAGAGAATGAATTATTTGGAGGGGTTGTTAAGATTGTTCTGAAAGGAGGAAGAGAAGAACTCAGCCTTGGCTAACCTTGTGGCTCTTGTGCAAGAGTTTCTTAGAGCATGGTACTTATTTAGAGCATCTGCAGTGCCAAAAGATTTATTAAATTTCCAAGCTAGGTCACGTGCATGATGACAAGCCAGTTATTTGGTGGAGAACCAAGGCAGATGAGAACCTCAGACCCTAGGTTTCCTGAGTGGAGAGTGTTGATCCAAGACTGTTAGAAACTTAGAATGGAAGTATTGTAATGCTAAGTTAATACTTGTGGGTAATGAGATTGTGGACCAATCAATAGAGCACAGATCAGTGTGAAGGGCAGAAAGGTTAATGGACCATAAGGATCTCAGTTAAATAATTTTAGGGGGAACTCTGGGGTGGAGAATTTTGCACATCAGCAAACTAAATTGTGGTCACTAAGAGTGTCAGGGAGTGTACCAGCATCAATGATATGGTGTGGGAGGGAAACAAGAACCCAGTCTAGTAAGGAATAAATTGGGGAGCAAGAATTGAGATGGATAGGGACAGAAATGAGTTGTGTGAGTTGAAGGCATTTTATGTTATGGCAGAGTTTAGAGTTAGAGGGGGAAAGTCAATTAAAGTTAAAATCACCAAGGATAAGAAGCTCACCGGAGGTGGCATGAGTGGAGATGACAGTCAGAAGTTCAGTAACAGAAGTAGAGGAAAGACCTGGATAGCAGTAGACACCCGCTATGAAGATAGGAAGGGAGGAAGGGAAAGAGAGTCTAAGGATAAGGAGCTCATAAGCCTCAGGTGAGGAGACTGAGTACACAGGGGTATACTGAATAGAAGTAGAAAGGTAGATGGCAACACCACTACCCTTGGAAGCTTGATCTTGGTGTGTTATTGAGTAGCCAGGGATGCAGATAAAAGAGTCAGAAATTTTGGAGGACAGCCAAGAGTCTAAGACTATAAGAACATCTGGGTGGAGGGAGACCAAGAGGGGTTGGAGCAGGTCAATTCTGGGTAAAAGGCTTTGAATATTGAGATGGGCCACATTAAGGCCTTCAAGAAGGACAGTGGGGGGGGGCAAGGTTGGGCTCAATATCACTGGCTCAGAGAAGCAACAGAAATATCAGTAGCTTGGATAGTGCAAATGTACGCTTATGATGTTGTAGATAAGAAGCGGAATTGGAGGAGGGGAGATTGAAGGAGATGGACTTTAAAATAGTAGCATAGTGGAGCCATACAGAGACAGAAGATAGGATGGAGGATGTAGAAAGCCAGGGGGAATGAGGTAAGGGGGGAGACAGAAGGAGGGAAGAGTAGAGGAGGAAGGTTGGAGGGTATGGGAAGACAGGATAGGAAGGGAGATGCACGGGGGAGGAAAGATGATAGAAGGGCAAGATATCAGGTGAAAGTGAAAGGGAAGAAAGACTAGGACAAGAAGGTGCAAGCAAGGAGGCTGCATAGTGAAGAAGTAAGTGGATGGCATAGTTAAGAATAAGTGGGAAGGGAGTCAGGAGCTACAGTAGAATAAAAAGTGTTAAGCACCTGAATTTTATACAATAAAAGGGGTGGTATGAAAGAAAAGATAATAATGTGACTGTACCTGAGTACATGCAATATGCTAAGCAGGGATGTTATAATTATAGGGACGCAATACCACAGCAGCTAAATCAGCAAACAATAAGCAGGAAAAATAGAAAAAAATCAATATAACATACTGTAGTTCTATTGAATTCAAATAGCAGGAACATCACCTAATCATGTGTACAAAAATTGGTTAGAGAATATTACACTAGTAGGAATACAAAACAACTGAGCAAGTAAAAACAGCAAGGGTAAATAATAAAACCTGAACTCCATTCCCTTCAAGTTGATTCGGGGAAAACAGGGGTGGGAGGGACCAATAAAATCAGGGCATTTAATGAGCTATGGGGCAGGGGTGGGTGGGTGGCAAAATTCAGACTGCTGAGGAAAGCAGCAGCATGGTAAGATACATAAAATTCAAGCACAGTGCCCAGAACAGAAAGTCAAATTAGTCCAGTGGTGCTGGGAACATATTCACAGTCCTTTATTTGCAATGATCGGCTGGCAAACAGTACATAGAATATAGTCAACAGATTCTTAATAGTTTGGCAAAGAAACAAGTAGGCTTATGAGGTTGCAGGGGGAGTGGGAAGAAGCAATTTAAACAAGGCGCTCTTACCCCTGAGCAAGCAGTCAAGCAAATTGGGGACAAACCAAGGGGAGTCTCAGCACAACAAAGTCTCACATCCCTGTGAAGTTGGCCGCCTTAGAAACAGGGGTAGATGTGAACCAGACCTGTAGAGTTGCAGGGAGAGTGGGGAACAGATAGAATTATGCACCTCAAACCCCTGATCAGCAGGCTGAAAGGATCCAATGCTCCATGCGATGGCATGACAGGGGGAGTCTCAGGCACCACAGAGACTCTCTACTCCTGTGCTGTTAGTCAGTCGCTGCAGGGACTGGAAAGCTGGGATATCATGTAAGCTGTGATGAGGCACTAGGCAATGCCCCAAGACAGCAGATGGTAGGGAGGACTTTCAAACAGACCGCTAAGAGAAGCAGCAGCATGATAAGATGCATAAAATTCAAGCACAGTACACAGCACAGAAAATCAAATTAGCCCAGTGGTGCAGGGAATATATTCACAGTTCTTTATTTGCGACAATCGGCTGGCAAATGGTGCAGGGAATATATTTGACAGATTCTTATTTGTGACGATTGACTGGCAAAGAAATAAATAGGCTTAGGAGGTTGCAGAGGGAGCGGGGAGAAGCAATTTAAACAAGGCGCTCTTTCCCCTGAGTCAGCAGTCAAGCAGATCAGGGACAAACCAGGGGGAGTCTCTGCACAACAGAGACTCACACCCCTGTGAAGTCAGCCACCTCAGAGATAGGAGTAGATGTGAACCATACCTGTAGAGTTGCTGGGGGAGCAGGGAACAGATAGAATTATGCCCCTCAAACCCCTGAGCAGCAGGCTGAAAGGATCCAATGCTCCATGTGATGGCATGGCAAGAAGAGTCTCAGGCACAACAGAGACTCTTTACTCATGTGCTGTCAGTCAGTCACCTCAGGGGACATGAATGAGGATGTGCCCACTTTTGTAACACAGTACAATCTTTTGGCACCTAAAATTGTAAAAATTATTAAAAAGCATTGGGTGATACTCCAATGATACTAGGTTGGAATGTATGTCCACACTAGTCCCTAGGATTACGTACTGCCAAAGAAGGAACCATAAAGGCATATTAGTGTAAGCAATGCAAGCAATGTTGCCCCTGATTCAGCATCATAGGAATTGGCTTCCAAAACCTCCTTGTAGTAACTTTCATTGTGGACATTGTGTTCATTGTTCAAATACCTCCAATACCCATACATTTACCTACCCCCCTCAGGACAGCACTTTACTATTAATGAATTTATAAACTACAGTTTTACAGGAGTTATGTATATGTTAACTTGCCCCTATGGTATGACTTATGTTGGGCATACTAAGAGGGCACTCAAGACACATGTGCAGGAGCATAAGGATGCCATAAGAAACCAACAAGTTGATTATGCCATGTTGAGACATTATGTAGAAGCAGGCCACAGCTCAGCAGCTTTCTTAAGGTTTGTTGATATTGAAAAAGTGGAGCTACTGTATAAATGAGGGGAGGTGATCTGACTAGAAACTTACTCCCACATGAATCGTTTTGGATTTTTGCTTTAAATACACTGGCCCCCTTGGGACTGAATGATGAAATCCCATTTCACAGTTACTTGTGACTGGAGCATGACTTTAGTGCTCTGCTTCATACAATTCCTTCCTACCTGTTTGCTTTTACTATTAGCAGCATGACTTGCTGGCTGTACCATATTACTAAAAATTGCTGCTCTGTATGAATTTAAATAGCGGTCCGAGTTGCTGGCTCTGCCACTTTGAGTGATTATTGAATCTCCCTCTGGATTTGGGTCATTAAGAAGAATTACTTGCTGGCTGTGTAGTGTGGAACTACTTTTTTCTGCCTAGCCATATGTATATGCTATGAAATTTATCCCTGACTTGCCACTGACATAATTTAAAGTGCTGTTTTATATGCTATGATGCATGTTTTTGCACTTGGGTGCCTGAGTATATACTTTAGTGTGTGTGTGTGTGTGTGTGCACTTTTCACTGGTTGTCACTTGTTTTTATGGGATATCTCTTTAAGACATTTCTTTTTAAATGCATAGTAGAAGTGTTCTATATGCTCTGAGAATGACTAAGTCGATATGTAAGCAAATGTGAACAACCTGTTTCTTGTACGACATGCTCAATGGGCGTGTGAGCCACTGGTTTGTTATTTTTAAGGTTTTATGATTCTTTGGTAACCAAATGTAATGTTGCTTGGATATTGATTTTGGCTGTGTATCGGCTCTGTATTTCAGCTCTGTCTTGGGCTAAAGTCCTACATTGGGCAAAAGTGCATCTGAAAAAATATAGCATGAAGCTGGTTGTGAATACTTGTGGTGAACAAGTGGCCATTTATGTACACCTCAATGCTGATTGCCTGTGTAACCCCCAGGGGGCGCTACCCTTAGGGCTACTACCCCTGCCTGTCTCGACTGTGACAGGGTGAGGGGCCCAGATCTGCTGATGGGTGCCTCCACCCAGAGGTCGGGGGCAAGGCAGTCAAGATTGACTTGGTCACAGCCCTCTGGGTTACTGCAACCCCCCTTTTGTCCCACTAGTGGCTCACAAGAGGTAATGACAATACTTTTCCTTGGTACACTTACCCCCCGGCTCGGATCTCTCAGCTCACTCCGGGGTGCAGTTGCAAAACAAACAATCTGATTTATTTAAGGGGAGGATAACAAGGCTAGGGGGAAATCAAGGTGATTGGCTTATCACTATACTTATCTACCTAGGGCTCTGTGCACAGGCCTAACCCTAATAGTTACTGTCCCTGGGTACCCAAGCCCTAATGGCTAGTCCCTTGTGGCAGCTGGTTGGGGCCCTGACACAAATGAGCATTTACTGTCCCGAGCAGATCAGAATGAGCAGAAGGCTCAGTTAATGCAGGCAGCAGTATAACAAAAAGATCTTGGCCACTGCTTGTAAGCTTAACAGGGAGCTACCCTGATCCAATACTCATGACTCCAGCAGATACCCTTCCTTCACCACTGGCAGGGCTGAACCATGAGCTTCACAAGCCTCCTCACACATTTATATGGCAAACACAGAGGGGTACCATACCAGGCAGCGGCTTTCAGGACCCAAATGAACTCACGACCACTTCGGGTGGTAGCAGCCACTCCAAACGACCTAATGGACCGAGCGCGATTCAGCAGATTCTCCAGTCCCCTTCAGGTAAAGCCTGGTAGGTAGCTGTGTCCCTACACAGCCTCCTCCGACCGCATGCCGGCAGATTTAATCCGAAGCACTGACAAGGCAAAAACGGCTGCCTCAGGCCTTTCACGCGCTTCCCGCATGAACACTCAAAACGGCGCAGAAGCTCAGAGCTCCCTTCTCCTTCACAGCCACAACGAATCTGCCCCTAGCAGCAGGGGGCACTCCTTACAGTTCGGGCGCTACCCGATTCCATTGGCTGGCGTCACCTGCCAGTCAATTACGCTGGCCCTCAGTGGCCCAAAAAAGCACCATAGCTCATAATGCCTTTTCCAAAGTTACAAGCAGTCCCTCTATTGGTCAGACGGCTCCATGAGAGTCCCGAGGTACTGATTGGTCCAAGTCGGCAGTTCGGGACCAAAATGGAGGAGATAATCAAAACAGTCTTTGCTGCAAAGGAAGCAGGTTAGAACAACTACATTATCATTACCATTCTAAGCTATCCCCAGCAAATAGTAACATCCTTTCAGAGAACTCCCTTGACTTAATCTAGAAATGGCAGAATAGAGCGCTTACTCAGCAGCCCAGGCAGGACTCGGGCATAGAACCACACAGCCCCACTCCCATTTCAATTAATTATGACTGCGGACAGGCAGCCCTTAAAGAGACAGTATAGGAGTCTTTAAAAGCGCTCACTAGCTACAACATTTAAACGGCTTAAACGCCAAACACCAGCCAGGCATGGAGCACTTAAACAAGCTCCGGGAAAGCTTTTAGGAACCCCCATTTGTAGGGGGGTTACACCTGCCATGTTTGTTATGTGGGTAAGTGTTTTACTGTTTTGTGATACACATTAATAAAGCTTTGTACTGCATTGAAGCCTGTGGGTCCCCTCTTTTAGGAAGTGGTGCTGACCTATCCCCACTTTGGTGAAGTCCTAAGCTTCTGTCTTTCATAGTTGTTCAGCATGTGGAAGTTTGCTGTTTTCCACTGACAAAGACACTAAAAGTAAGGAAGGTAATGGTAATTAAAATGTTTTCTTTATTTATACAACACTCTTCCATAGTTCAGAACATGATACAAAGAAACTTCAGGATACAATAAATACAATGGAAATATAAATAAATATAAATACCTCTATGAGAGCATTTTAAGCATAAACAGAAATCTGTACTATGTTGAATAATGGGGATGGCTTGATTGAACAGATGACAACAAACTCTTGCTTTAATAGTAGAGAGTGAGGGGGACCAGGTGAATCTCAAGGGGAAGAGCATTGAGAAGGATAGGGGCCACCAAATTAAAGGCTCAGCCCCATGCTAATTGCAATTAAGATTATGGCACATGAAGCAGTAACTCCTGGTCTAGAAATACATGGCTTTCCCAAGAAGATATGGTATCATGAGCTTGTGAAGTCCATTTAGAACTTTAAAACTTAATTAATGGTTCTTGTCATCAATGCTCTGCATTGCTGGTAGCCACTGTATGTCGTGTTGCACCTGTGCAATGTGTTCTCACCTCCCAAAAAATCTTAGAAGTCTCCAGGCAACAAATCTAGCCACAGGGTACTCCCTTACATCCTCTGACAAAAGATCACAGTAAATATCCAAACTATCAGGGCTGTTGGTGCAATGTTTCTCAAAACAGCTAAATAAAACTGTGAGATTGTTTGTTTGTTTGTTTGTTTTTTGCCATACTTATGGCTATTTTTTCTCATTTCTTTCATTTCTGATTGAGTGCTTTTTCTGCATTTCTTTATCACTCATAGAGCACTTTACAATAATCAAGGCACAAAGAGACACATGCTTATATTAGGGTGTTACGATTTTAAGATTCTGAAGAAAAGGCACAGTTTGGCTATGTTTTATGGAAAAAAACTTCTGAGTATGGCTGACACCCTGAACTCGACAGCCAGCTTCTCAACAAATGCTATTGCTAGGCTGCAAACTATCCTTTCAGCCACTAGCTGAATCCTATTAAATACAGGAAGTGTGATGCTTAATTTTAATTAAAACACCTGCTGATTCAGGCCAATTAGTAACAGTTCCATTGTGCCTGGATTCAGAGCCTACCAATAGAATGCCTTCCACTATTTGACCTCCAACAGATATCATTCTAGAAACAGCACTGTGTTAGTCAGACTATGTGTGAAGGAAAAATACAGGTAGGTGACATTTGCATAAAAGTGAAACCTAGTACTGTACCTGCTAATGATCTCTCTCAGTCATGTTATATAAATAGTGGACAACACAGGAAAAAGGACCAACCCTTGGGGTATGTCACAGTTTAGTGCTATCAATAAAATTTAAGAACAAAAAAAAATAAGGTGCTGCATCAGCATGTGGGCTGAAAACAAAAGAAAATGTAATATTAAATGCACACTGCAATAAGAAAATACACTTTGAACTGACATTTTGACCATAGGTCTCATTCAGAAATTACCTTTAAAGAGAAAATAGCGAAGTCAGTAGCTAGTGCAATCAAGTGGAACTTAAAGGTTTCCATTATTACAGATTGTTACCAGTCTGACCCAGTCTGTAAAGAACAGCTGAAATCATACAAACATGCTTCCAGAGAGACTTGCAGATTCCTCGAGTCTATCAACTAACATTCCATAATCCACTGTGTCAAACAGTGAAGAGAGATCAAGGAACATACATCAAGACTGTCATCTCCTTTGATCCCACACTAGAATGAAAGTTTTGCGTACATGCACCATAGCTATCTCCATGCTGTGATAATTTTAGATGCCTTATTGAAATGTCTGAAAGTTGTTTTCTTTTCAAATACTTGGCAAACTTCTCTGCTACTACGTAGTCAACTACTTGTGCAGGAATGCCAGGTTGGAGACTAGCTGATAGCTAAAATATCAAGGACCAAAGAGAGCTTTTAGAGTAAGGGTCTTACCACCACCTTTTGTAAGGCAGCTGGGAGAAAGCCCTTACAAGTGAATAATTCACAGCACCTGCTAATGCCAGGCCCAGCATGGTAAGCCAAGCAATTATGAGCTGGGTCAGGGCTGGATCTAATTTATAGGTACTGTAGTGCATATTGACAGATTTTCAAATAATATCTTTTCATCTAGTGAAACTCACTGCAGAGCATAAGAATATTTTCTCAGTCACCCCATGCCTCTTCAACTCAAATCATGACAGGAGATGATGACAAGGTCCTTTATGCCATCAGCCTTGGCCTTAGAGAACAGAATAAACTGATGATACTTTGCCAAAGAGACATCCTCTCTAACCCAGAAACTGGATTTGAAAGCCTGTTAATGATGCTGACCGGGGTTTAGATCTGACCATCTCAACAGCTACTGTATAATCCCAAGAGAAGTTCTGATCTCTCTGATCTGATGGCTTTCAGGTAGCATTTATAGTTTTCTGGTATGTTTCATTATAATTCAACAGGATAAGTCTGTTGATGTCAACCGTGATTCCCTGCACATGTGCTATAAAACATGGCCATGTGCTTTTAATAGTTTAAATACAAAAGAGGAAGTGAGAGAGAAAGCGAGAGAGAGAAAGAGAGAGAGAGAGATAAAGAGACAGGTAGACAGAAAACAGTAAGCTCCTGTGGTGTCATATATGGTAGCAGTGAGAAATACTGTATAACTATTGGATTTTAGCCAGGGTCAGTGTTAAAACAAAAGCTAAACAGTAGGTAACTGCCAAAATATCTACATTGTTAATGTTATTAAGTCAGAGTGTACCACTGAGTCAATGTTAGTAAGCCATAGAGTTCCACTGGGACAAGAAGCAGCAGCCCAGATGAGACTGGTGTGGAATCTTACACTAGAAGTGAAAGAGGGGCAGAACATCAGTGGCCATATGAGAAGGGGGTTGCTGCAGGTGCAGAATGTAGAGGACTTGTTTAGAAGACAAAACTGAGAAAGGCTACAGTTTGTTTATTTATTTAAACATATTTTACTAGGTAAACAAGCAGAGCCTGAAAGACTCTTTTCCAGTTGTGACCTGGGGGTCGGGAAAGGAGAAGGAAGGTTGTAGTGAGGAATACAGTTACCTCATGGTTCTTAAAATAGCAGTAGTACATTACATAAAAAAATACAGTAATGCATTAGCTACAATGGTTCTAAAAACAACCACAGTACATAGTAAAGCTATAATACCAATTACAAATGAGGTGCAAAACAATGAAGCAGGTACAGTTTGTGTCATAGCAGTAAAAACAATGAGTTAAATCACAAATACATATGAGGCAGATGCAATTTAAGTCATTGCAGTGATCCAACTATGTAGCAAAAAGCATTTGCTGCTACAGCCTAAAGGGACATGATTGGGGCATGCAGAAGCATAGAAACTGAAACATAGACTTTGATGGCAGATAAGGACCTCTTGGCCTGCCTAGTCTACCCATTTCCCTACCTACAGGATAAGCTGTGGATCCAATTTAACCAACAGCTTATTTCTTCCTACCCCCCACAAAAATTGCCTTATGTCTATCTGCAGTCTGTCTGTATGTCTGCATGATATACAAGGTAGGCACAGAAGCAAGAAAAGTAGACTGAATAGAGTACACAGTATGGTGGAAATACTGTTCTTCCAAGGCTAACTGCAGTAAGGCTATATTGACTGCACAGGCTCTATTCAATATAGAGATACAGGGTGAATGCAAATTAAAGTAGAAAAAGTGTCTACGTAGTTTTGCAAATATTTACTGAATTATGTACAAAACTTCTAGCCTCAGCATTCACTGAAGAACTCAGGTTCATCAGTGTAATGACTTAAGCCAAACAAAGGATTCTGAATTACTGGGTAAAGTTCACAAGAACTGAGGCAACTCAATTGCCAGCTATGTGTCTAAAAGAAAATTACTGTTTGTCAGATCTTAAAAGGCAGCTTATGTCTTCTAAAAAACTTTGGAAACCTTCATAGACATAGTTCAGCTTGTATTTCATATATCTTCTACAAATGTCTCCTCTCCATTATTCATTACTGAAGATATTCACAAAAACAATACTTTTACACCTTAGAGTTCATCTGACTATACATCATATTTCCCAATTGATATTATAATGCTCTGTTACACCACTGCAGTCTATTGCCATGGGAATAACTATAATGTCACAAACAGTATTTTGACATCAGGTTGGGAAGAGTTGAGCAATAGGAGCTGACGAACCCTCACAGGAACAACTATCATGTTTTCATGCATATCACCACAAAAATAAATAACAGGGATAAGAAACACAGAGATACTGAGAAATGCAAAGCTGTTTTGTGTCCAAATAATATTTTTTTTCAAAGCTGTTTTTGTTGTGTTAGTGACTAATTGTAGATAGTTGGGATTTTATTTATCACTAAACTTATTAGAAAATAGATTCTGCTTCTTATTGAAGTATAACAGAATTGATATGCAATTAAGTAAACAATATAAAAGGATAATAAAAGAAAGGCTTATTGACATAAGAAAACAAAATGATATAAATGATCTGAAAAATATTTTTTCCCCTGCTAGCTAAGAATAAAGTATACACTTCTTGCAGCCCTACTTTACAGAATTTTACAAAACCAGAACACAGAAAAATTGTAGCATAATTTAGGTTAAAGGCCTTCCCTACTAAAGTCTTAGATGAAAGATATGGCAAACATACTGACAAAGTGAGCAATCTGCTATGTGACTGGGGTAAATGAGCCATAGTTACTAGTAAGTATGTTGCTCTGGGATGTGGCTGGTTTAATAAGATAAGATTATTGTGGTTAGGGGAAATCTTGTCAAATTTATATATACTGCTTACCTAAACACCAAATGATATTATGGTATACCTAGGGATGTGATCTCTGCCTTCAACCTCTCTCAGCTACTGGACTCTCCCACTCAGCACAACTATAAAACTGGCACAAGTACCCATCTAGATTGGGTACTTACTAACCACCTGACCTGCATCTCTAACATCTCCATACTCCCAGACTCAATAAGTGACCATTCTCCAGTCATCTTCAATTGGTCAAACAAATTTAGCGTGCCTCCTCCCTTACTCATTTCCAGTAGAATCCTCCCTAGAGGGCAACTGAAATGCCTTAAATCCCATCTCAGACAACAAGACTGGTCTCCTATTTTCAATGCCACTGATGTCAACTCAGCCCTGGATTACTTCCTTAATGTCTTTAATGCCACCTGTGACATCCATGCCCCCCACAAAAAAAACGAAGTCAAAGGCCTCTACAATCCCTGGCTCTCTGCTGAACTACTTGCCCAACTAAAAGCCAGAGACTATCTCTGGATGCTGGCACAGGCCTCAGGAACCCAAGCAGACATACAGAACTACAAGTGTGCATGTAATGCCTGCACAAAATCCATTTGACTAATGAAAAACCTCTACTATAATGAAGCTCTTACCAATACCTGGGGGCATGGCAGATCTTTCTGGAACAATATTAAAGAAGTTACTGGGAAACAGCCTAAAACTTCCCCCACTATTCTGAATATCGATGGAGCTACTATTCTGGACCCTGTAACTATAGCAAATGCCTTCAACTCAGCCTTCACCGACCTCAACAGTGTTCTCCCCCTTAACTTTTTCAATAAGGATGACACTACATCACATGCCACCAGCCCTCCACCTTCTTCTAAATACCCACTCTTCTACTTTAAGGCGGTAATGATGAATGAGGTCCGCACCTACATCAGTAAAGCTATTGCCAAGAACCAAACAAGTGGGGACTCACTTGACCTAAAACTGCTATTCCTCACTCTTGATGAAGTACTACCCCCACTAACAAAAATGTTCAACCTCTCCCTCAGCCTTGGTCAATTCCCCGATAGATGGAAAACCGCAACTGTGACTCCAATCCACAAAAGTGGTGATCAGACATTACTTATGAACTATTGGCCTATCTCCAGTTTGCCTCCCCTCTCAAAGGCCATTGAAAGGATTGGAGCAGGCCAGTTTACTGAGTACTTGGAAAAATGTAATATCTTGCACAGAAAGGGACACAGCACTACATCAGCCCTGCTGGACTACACCGGAGCTATTCACAGCTCCCCTGGATAAAGGTCATCAAACTGGTTTTGTCCACATTGACTTAACCAAGGCTTTTGACACCTTACATCATCGCCTCCTGATAGACCAACTGCTAAATGCCAGGCTCTCTCCTATGTCCATGACCTGGCTCAAATGTTACCTTGAAAACAGATCGCAAAGAGTCAAAATTGGTGACGTCCTCTCGGATGCTAGACCAGTCAGCTCTGGAGTCCCACAGGGATCCATTCTAGGTCCCCTACTTTTCCCTCTCTTTTTGAATAACCTACCACAGTCCTGCCCGGAGCAAATACTACTCTATGCTAATGACGCCGTAATCCACTCTACCCACAGTGAACACTATCCCCTTCAATGCAATCTACAGAGTGGCTGCTTATTAGTTGAAAACTGGTTGTCTAAGCACAAGCTAGTCCTCAACTATAAAAAAAACAAAGACACTGCTCTTCTGTGGCACCCACAACAAGTACAGGCATCTTCCTTTGACCATCCTAAACTGCAACGGTGTTGCCCTGGAACATGTACCCTACTTTTAATATTTTTGAGTCACAATCAACAGTCACCTATCCTACAGCCTACACATCGACAATGTTGCTGAACCGCTAATAATTACATCGGTCTTCTCTACAGGCACCGGCAATGCCTTACTCCTGAAGCCTTAAGGGTCACAATTCAGAGCTCTGTGATCTTGCTAATTGATTATGGCCTTATCGTATACAGCTCTGCCACTGCCACTGCTCTCCGATGTATAGCTACAGCCCTCAACAAAGCCTGATGGCGCATTTCTGGAGCCCACCATCTCACCCATACGTGTGACCTATATGCCGAAACCAGCTGGTTACAACTTTCTAACCTCATAAAATACCAAACCTGCTTAATGGCCAAAATGACAACCCTGGGCTATTCTTCTCCTGGCATCCAAGCCCTCCTTTCTCCTGCTCATAATTCACACCTCACTAGGGGCTCAGACTCCCAGCTCTTTCAGATCCCTTGCTGTCATACCTCCCAGGGGCAAAGTGCATTTGCCTACAGGGCCCCACTCTGGTTCAATGGTCTCGGTAGTGACATCTCCTCACTTCCCAAGCTTGGCCCCTTCAAATCAAGGCTCCATCTACACCTCTCTGCCTCCAGCACATGTGACTGCTTTCCTTAAACAGCTCTCCTGTCCATCAACCTTTCCCTGCTGCCACTGCCCATTCTACTCAGCACATACTTTCTCCCACTCCTACTCCTTTCTCCTTCCCCCTCCTCCCCTCATGTCCTCCTCCCCCCTCCCTCCTCTCCACTGCACTTCCCCATGTACTGCTGACAATGCCTCTGGCTGCTCCAACCACTGTACCCTTATCTAGTATTGTCTCAGTATTTATGTTTTCATTGACAAAATAAGTTACGCCTACTGTTTCTGTAACCCAGTGTTTATCTGTAACTTGTACTGAATCGTCCTGTGTTGTATTGTACTCCATCTGATGTGGAACCTTTGTAAAAGAGCCTCGACTCAAAGGTACTTTTAATCCTATATTCAAATAAACAAAAAAAATAAACAAAAAATAAATAAACTATTGAATAATGATAGCAAGTAAATACTGGTGAGGCTTGCAGAATTCTTTATAGCTGCAACCAAAGTATTTGAGAAACTAATAAAATTAACTAGGCAAACAAAAACAAATAGTTTTTAGAGCTGCTGGGATAGTATTATCCCAGGTTTCAAATCATCATCAGATACCATCATTTTGATTAGATATCGATTTACAGCAGATGGTGTAGACATCCTACCAAGGATCTGACCTGCTAGAGTCCACAATAAGTATCCGAAATATCCATGGATATGACTTAAATCCAATGGATCCAACCATCAGATCCAGATGTCCAACCATCAGATCCAACTATTCAAGGTCAGATCTGATGGATCTCACCTCATATCCACAACTGTCCAATTATGGATCTGGAATCGAACTTTGGTTGGATCCCAGATCAGATATCAGTACTATCTGCTGAAGAGTATCTGGGCATTGCCTTTGATTCAGCACTCTCCTTCCATTCCCATATCAATGCCCTTTCTGCTGCCACCAATGTCAGGATTGGACTGTTATACCACCATAGGGACTGCCAACCGCAAGAGGCCCTTAGATTGGCAAGCACCTCCTCTGTCCTGTCACTAATCGACTATGGGCTGCCCATCTATGCTGCAGCCAAAAACACTGTGATTACAAGAATCCAACTCTCTATAAACAAGGCCCACAGGCTAATGCTGGGAGCCCCTAGGTGCACCCATATGTGCTTGCTACACTCCACCACCAACTTGTTCAACCTTGAAGAAAGACTCCACTTCCAAACCTGCCTTCTTGTAAAAAAGATCCTGCTAGGGCTCTCCCCCCTGGGGGTTGCCACCTCTCTGCAGCATGCCTCCCCCTCAGTCTCCACCCACAGCACTGTCAAAACCTCCCTTATTGTCCCCAGGGTAAGGACCTCTATGGTCCAGGGATGCTTTTGCTATTGGGCTCCATCCTGGTTCAATTCCCTCCCAGCCAATATAACTGACTCCACTAATCTTGGTCCTTTCAAGGTCTCCCTCAGAAGCCATCTGACAAGCACTTGCTACTGCAACATAGTCCCCCACCTGCCCATTACCTTCACCACTAAGCTGGGTCTGCCCTGTCTACTTTTGCTGTATATACCTGGGGTCTCATGTAATATCTGCCAACTAATGTAATAAAATATATCTGGTTGCTACCTGATCTGCTACTTATGTACCTATATTATGACTACTGTGATCTACCTATTACCAAGCGTGTACCACCAGTAAATGCCTGTAACACTAGTTGCTTTTTTAATCTAGGTGTTATGTTCTGTACTGTTTGTTTGCTGTGATGTATTGCTCTCTTGATGAGGTGCCTTTGTAAAAGAGTCTAGGACTCAAAGGTCTGTAAACCAATGATCTAATTTATTTATTTAGTTTTTATTGACCGAGTAAGTGCACTAGACAAATCCTGCCTATTTTCAGGCATGACCCGGGGGAGGGGGATACAGATAAATGCCAACTGACCTTGAACCAGATTAAGCTGTTGGTGGCATTTTTAGTAAATAAATTCAAGGTCAGATCTGATGGATCTCACCTCATATCCACAACTATCCATCTAAGGGCCTCTTGTGGTAGGCAGTAATAAATAAATAAATAAAATAAGAGTAGTTGTTTCCACAAAAGCACTACCCAAACACCTGTAATAATAACTAGTTCTCCTACATGTGACAGAAAAAAGATATACATTTAGTCTACATATTATGTGAGCCTTTACATACTGGGATGGATATTCAAACTGCGCCATTCAAAGGCGCAAGCCCTTGCGCTGTGCAAAATAGATGCGCAGGGGTATGTCCGGGGCGATATTCAAAGGAGTTGCACTATTGAGCAACTCCTTTGAATATCACCCCCCAACCACAGCCACTGTGCATGGCGCAGTGGAACTTGCACCACTGCAAGTTGACAGAGTGGAGCATTCAACTTGCGGTGGCGCAAGTACCATTGCGCCATGCGCAAAATCCCGATATTCAAAAGGTGACATGCAATTGGGGCTATAATACGTGCAAGGCACAGGCGGGCCATTTGCATCTGATTATGGCCCCATTTGCATGCCATTAGCATGTAGGTGCGCCGATACCCGAGGACTTGCGCCTGGCGCCCTGCCAGGCAGCAGCTGTTGAGGGACCGATGCCCCCTGCAGCCCTATCACGGGGAATCAGTGTACAATCCCCACCACCACCCCCCAGTGGCCTGATCATGGGCATAGTGTACTCCCCCCAGCCCGATCATGGGCAGCAATGTGGCCCCCCCTGAACGTATCCCTGGTGGTACAGTGGACGAAATGCCCGATAGCGGCGTAAGTTTAATAAACCCCCTCCCGAACATATCCCTGGTGGTCCAGTGGACGAAATGCCCGATTGCAGCAGTAAGTTTAATAAACCCCCAGAACATAGCCCTGGTGGCTAGAGTCCCCACCCACCCACCGAGCCCCACCACCCCCTCCCCTGCAGCGGCGGGTGGCAGCATCCCACCACGCCTGCCACCCCGCCACCTGCCGACTGACTGCCGAAGTAGGGCTCACCCATTAATTGCAGAGCAAGAGCCCAATGGGCGTGCAGCCCATACGTACATGACAGTCCAGATTTGTGAATGATTCATTCACCGTCCCAGTCTGTCATGTACTGCATAAACTGCACGCCAATAATGCAAACAAGAAACCAATGGGCGTGCAGCCCATACCGTACATGACAGTCAGATTTGTGAATGATTCGATTCCTACAAATCACGGTTTCATCATGCTTCATGAGCTGCACACCCGTGGCTCTTGCTCTGCGCAGTAGGCGTGCAGCCCTGCCGAACGGTCGGTCGGCGGGCTGGCGAGCTGGCTTGGGTGGGATGCTGCCACCCGCTGGCTGCAGAAGGGGACAGTGAGAAGCTATGGATGGGTGGGTGGGGGGACACCAGCCACCAGGGCTATGTTCAGGGGTTATTACACCACTGCCGCGATCGGGCATTTCGTCCACTGCACCACCAGGGACAGCACGATGGGGCCACAATGCTGCCCTTGATCAGGCTGGTGGGGGAGTACACTATGCCATCAATCAGGCCACTGGGGGTGGTGGTGGGGATTACAGTCGGCTGCCCGCGATCGGGCTGCAGGGGGCCATAGGGACTGGTTTGGGGCCAGCCACAGGTAGCAGCTGCTGTGTTGCCTGCAATGCAGCAGCTCACCTGTGGGTGGCCCGACTAAGCCTTTTTTTGGCTCAAAGTCATGCAGGCGCAGGTTGGGGTTGCGCCTGCACAACTCTGCACAGCCCGGCTGAATATCGGGCTGTGCAGTTTATGCATGGTTCCTCCCCCTCCAGTTGAGCATGCATTCATTTGTATTGCGCTGTTGCTCAGCCTGTTTTCAGTGGCGCAACTGCCTCCTGCTGAATATCACAGAATGGCGCAATTTCGGACTTGTGCATGCGCAACCCTATTGCGCATGGCGCAACCCTTTTGAATATCCCACCCACTATATGTATGTCACAGTTAACTTATGATGATATACTGCAAGATATCTGATAAAATATGATTGTATATTGTGTAGTAATATATTTTATAATTATGTTTTCAATAATGTAAAGAACGATTCATAGGGTAGAACAATAAACTTTGAATAAATGTAGAGGGCTGATTCAGGAAAAGAAATTGAAGAAGGCATAGCTTGCAAGGTAGACCCTTAAAAAAAATAACAGAAGGAGTAAAAGGAGGTTAAATTGGAGGCCGCTTATGGGGCAGATAGTGGACGGGACATGTGGAAGCAAAAGGATGTGATGGAGGTTGTTGCAGAGGCAGAAAGTAATGAGTAGGTACAAGGAATAGTGGAATATGAGGAGACAGAAGCAGATATTTCAAGTGCAGAATGGGAGGCTGGAGCAACAGAAGAAAAAGTTGTCATCCCCAGCCCAAGTAGACTGCAGAGGAGAGCAAAGAAAATAGAAGATTATTTACCACAATGTCATTGTCGACTATTATAAAATGGGTCTCAAAAACACGTAATCTCATTTGTCAAAACATGTCACATAACCATGTGTAAATCTTGCAACAGACAACTGATAAAAATCCTGGTAATCAAATGTTTACTTTCTATGAACCTAATTCATTTTTATTTAAATGTTTTATAACAAATGTGTTTAATAATTGCAATAATGCACTTCAGGGCAAGTGTAGTAGTGGAATTTATGCACTTCTTGTGTGGTTAAAGTCACTTGACTACACCTCGTGACACACCACACAAGGCATGTGTAAATCCTACAACACATGCCCAGTCATGCATTATTGCTTAAATAACAAACACAGACACACACACACACACACACACACACACACGCACACACACACACACACACACACACACACACACACACACACACTATAGTGCTCCACCTGCTGAATTTGAATTCATTTATATAATGATGTAAATATGAATAAAAATCAAACCATTGTGGATTTGTGATCCAGTGGATAATAATGCCACAAAGAGACCCAGTTGCAGTGTACAAAATGCAGTATTTTATTATCAGTCATAAAAAATACAGGAACATTATGGTATATACCTCCTTGGGAGTCAGAGGTGCCACCTCCCTTACTTACAGCGTGGGCTCTGAATTAATCAAAGACCATTTACAGACCACATATTTTGATACATAGTCATTCTTCTCTCCTCACAATATAGTCTTGTTTCTTGTATTGTGCATCTGTTACACATTACTATAACCTTACATACTATTATAACTTTGGTCAACCCCCACTAGCAAGATCAATGTTCTTGCACATGCACCTTAGACCATAACACTCCATATATGGTCAAGCAATCCTTTTCCCTGTTTTCAACAGTTTTACAAACAGAAGCATTCAGTAGTTTTCCAATAAAAGAAGATCCAACAGGACAACAAATATGCATGAGCTGAATGTATAACCAGTAGATTTCCATGAATAGTTAGTCATCGTTAGTTTTGTGTAATCATAAACCTAGCTGTATAGCAAACAGAACTTAGAAATTTCCCATCATGAGTACTGAACTATGGCTGCATGTTATACTAAGAGAAAAATATCTATTATGAAATTGGTGCCTGGGCAGATCTTAAAGCTTTATGCCAACACCCCCCCTTGACACCCTGTAAAGTAGTGCCAAAAGAAAAGGATCTATTAAGTTATACAGCATTTAAAGCATGAGCATATGTTAAGATTCTCAATTCACTATAATGTTTTTTTAGACATCTAAGGCAACATAGCATTATAGACACTATGCAGGGTTTTATTTAACTCTAAAAATTGATTAGCGTTTTGCTCATAAAAGTGCTAAAACATTGTGAAAATGCATAGCACTTACCGCACTATGTTTAACACACTTATCACTTCTAGAAAACCTGTACTAATACTTTCTGTACAGTTAGTATTGTCCCAAGAAAAAAACTGCTAATCAATTATTTAAAACCCTGCTATGAGTACTAAAGTAACTTGTAACATGATTAATAATTTGAAACAAATTTGTATCCATGTGTTTGAAATCAATAGATCAAAATCACCATCTTGCAATAAGGCATTTAAGGATTATGGAGGTTGTGCCATACTGTTTCTGATTCTTATAAGATATTCATCTTTATGATTTTGCAAAAGCTGTAAATCTAAGGAGAGTGAAGTAATATGCAAATCAAAGGTTGGAGTGTTTTTTTATGATGTCTTGGTGACTAGGTTCACTGAGCACATATTGTTCTTCATGAAGTGGTACTGATAATATAACTGTCTGACTGATGACAGTGCAAGCAGTGAGTGTGAAGCAGAGCTTTGGGATAGCCACAGGACATTTCAGTTTCCCAAAAATTCATGATTTATGATTGGTGGCTATGCAATACTGGCCATCCATGTTGTAGGTAATCATCAAAAAAAAAAAATGGTGACAGTTTGCATAATAGTGACACTGGTATTCTGATTGAGATCCCCATCAATGCCACAGATAGGCATAGCCACATCAAAAACATCACAGTGTCATACATATCTGCATCCCTCAACTGAGCAACATGCTGTGTGTGGTGCCTGCCAGAGTGCTGTAGTGGGGTTATACACCAGTAGAGATGGGGGCCCAGATATTCAAACTGCGCCCAAAAAGTGCGCAACAGCAGGAGCAAGCGCAAGTCCATTGCGCCCATGCATAAGAGGCGCAATATTCAAAAACTGCGCTGCCCAAGATGCGCCTACAGCCAACGACTGAATATCGCACCACCTGCGCCATAGCGCAACTAGGAAGGGGAAGCTGAGCATATCTGATGCGCCATAGCACAACAAGGGATGGTCAGCTGAGCAGTCCAGATGCACCATAGTGCAACCAGATATGCCCCCCAGCAGCAGGGCAGCAATGCAACAGCACAACCAGGGATGCAGGGACCCACCACCCATGCCACAGATGGGCAGAGGAACACACAGCAGAACAGACATTGTCCCCCCACACCCCATGCACTGCACAACTGGGGAAGGGCTGGAATAACCACTGGCCCATGGAGATCAGCAACCAACCCACAGCTGGGCCATGGTGCCCCATCACTCCCCCTGGCAAGCTGTGACTGGCACACAAGGAGGGCCGACCACCCCATGCCACACCATCCCACCAATGCAGAGCACACCCTGCACCATGACCCCCAGACACCCTGCCCAGGAGCAGCATCCACCAGTGCAGGATACCCCATGCATGCTACCACCCCCACTGTGACAATGCAACCCTGTGCACCACAGAACCATGCAAGGCAGTCCCACCATGAGCACCCATCAGCGGGTGGCAGCACACAGTGATGCAACGATGGCATACACAGTGCCACCATGCACAGCCCCCCGAGGTACAGCTGAGAGACTGATCATGCGTCTTGACATGAGGTACCCCACATGTGACATGGCATGCCCTGGACCCAACCACCAGTGGTACAGCACCCTACACACCCTCCCAAGGACACACCCCAACCAAGCAGTGGCCACAACAGCCAGTGCAGACACCCACAGTGGTGCATGGAAGCATGCACCACACTGGATGGAACACAGTGCATGGACAAACACCCACCCATACCCAAGGGCACACCAACACAGGGATGCAGTAGCAGGGCAACCAAGCCCCCAGTGTAGGGCCATGGAAACTGTGTACACACAGCCAGCAGTCCTCCATGGCTCAGGAGTGCAGCCACCCTGCACAGGCACTGTGGAGCTGTACGCCACCAGCATTTGCCCAGAGCACAAGTCACAGACAGTGGTGCACATCCCCTGCAACATACACAAGTCACAGCATGGAGGTGAGACAACAACAGTGGAGGCCACAGTGTCACCTGAGGCAGACATGCACCACACCAGTGACAGGAGGCAACCCATCATTGTGACGGGTACAGTGGCTGTCCTGCATGGACAGCCACCACTGACATGCCAGTGGACCATGCAGGTCACAGACATGCAAGAGTGTCAGCTGCACAGGCCATGGATGGGCTGACAGGTGCACCATGGACTTAGAGCATGCACCATGGACCACTGCACACAGTCATCCAGTGCACAGGGAACAACACACACACCACAGACAGTGATTGATAGCTACTCGCACACCATAGTCACTTCCTCATGGACACACACACATATGCCATTGACTGCGCCACCCCTGACGCCATGCACACCACTACAGCTGAGCACCTATAGCCCACTGCAAATCAGAGCCACCACAGTAGTCATATCAAAAGAAATGTATTTAAAAACATCAAACAAAACTATGTACAAATATTTACAAATGTGTGGGGGGAGGGCCACAAACAAGGTGGGGGTGGGTAAGGGGCAGGGGTGAACAAATGGTAGAGGGAAGGAGGGGTGTGAGGGTGGGTCCAGGGGGATAGGGGAAACCATGGGCATTGTGATGCTCAGTGGGAGCCCTGCTCCCCACTCCGGCTGCTCCTCCTGCCATGACACCGCCTGACCCCCCAGCCTCTCGATCCTGTGCAGGACGTCCAGCGATGCCCTGGCAACAGTCAGTATTTCCTGCTGTGCCTCCCTGATCATGTGCAGCTGCTGTCCACCTAGGACAAGGGAGCAGAGTCAATAGGTGTGAATGCACAGCCCCATACAGCCCACCCACTGTGCATGGCTTATGGCCATGGGACACGCCTCTGTGATGGTGTGTGACCACCCACAGTGATCGTGTATACAAGACCTGTCCACCCAGGCACACACAACCATGCAGACCGCTGCACACACCCACTGGCCAAGTCTTGCACAGCACCACCATGGCTGTTTAGTGATATGGCTATGTGGTGCGAAGGCAGTGGCACAGCCATGTACCCATTGCACGCATGGACCACCATTGACACACTCCAAGGAATGCAGTGCCACTGGACAGTGCTGACTGTAACAAGTTGTGTGCATGGCAGTGGTGTCAATGGATGGTGGCCATACCCCGTTGCCCGCCCTGTTACACAGCATGCAATAGTAATCATGGATGTAAGGCACTCACCATCATCAGGCTGGTCCCTCTGCCTCTGTGGACCTTCGCCCCTCCTGGTGTGATGGTCTTCCAGCTGGCACCCCCTCTCCCTCACCAGTCTTCTCTCTTCTGGGCCTAAGGTGCAAACATGGAGAGAGGAACATCAGTACAATCCTGTAGCAAAGTCCCCCTGCCCCCTTGTGTGTGCAATCCCAAACAGCCAGACCCACCCCACACCCTGATAACACCACCACAGCCAACACCAGACAGTCCCCCCCATGTTCCAGACACATGCAACTGTGATACCCACATGGAAGATTAAAGTGTATGGACATTACACCTACCTGGCCGTGGCACCGTGCCCCTCCTGGCATGTGTCTGCAGGTGGGCAAGCAGGTCTGGGTCCCTACTCCTCAGGTCCCCATATCTGTGGTGGCACTGCTCCACCATCCACCCCATTCCTGTGGCCTCCTCCAGGCATTGGCCACCTCCTGCCACACCTGACTCCTGGACCTGTCCAGGGGTGCCTCACCAAACAGTGGGCCAACAAGTGGCTCCACAATGGCAACCAGGTTTGCCATTTCTCTCTGGCTCCACTGGGCAGCTCTCCTCCACACCATCTCTCTTGCTCGCTAGGGTCAAAATGGTGCTCTGCAGCACAGTTCCACCACGTGCAGATGCTGCAAGGTACAGCGCTGCCATTCCCTATCACACTGTCACTGAACAGCGCATTAGTGGTGCATCCATGCCTGATGCATGTTGCCTAGGGGGCAAAGGTCAGGCACAGGGTCAAGGGTCTCTGGCACATGGACAGCCACAGCGCGATTGGAACCCAATGTGTGTAGCGCATTTGGGTGCCTGTGTGCCACCTCCAGTAGCGGCCTACTGCACTGCTGCCCCAGTGCGCCTACGATGCCCCAGTGCCACAGCGCCATATAGGTGAACATCGCCGTAGTGCCACTGGCACAATGGTGGCCGTGCCCTGCATTGCCTCCCACACACAGCACGTCAGCAGCATGGCAGGCGCTTGCGTCATCGACCCGGGCATGCGCAGTTAGGTGTGTACTGCGCATATCACAGAACTGCGCCCTTGGCTCAGCACGTTCAACACAATTGCACAAAGTGCAAAAGTGCGATATTCAGCCGTCATATGCAAATCAGCCAATCAGCCATTCAATGGCGCAGCACTGCAATTTGCATCCACTTAAAGTTGTGCCTCGCCTCATTTGCATGGGTTTCGCTATAAAAGTGCGACATTGGCTGCACTGGCCATAGTCAGTTACTGCAGTCTATTGGTGAGTTGCATGCTGTTTGGGAGTGTGGACTGTGGATTTTGGGACATGCATGGACTGCACAGACACAGGTAACAACTGTCATTCTCACAGGCTGAATCATGACCGAGCGAGTTGTGGGAGAAGAGGAACAGAGTTGTGGGAGGAGGAGGAGGAGGCCAAATTTCACAAAGGCCAAGAGGATGCCCTGTTTGAGGCCTACCTGGACCAGGAGCCGCTTCTCAGTGGATGCCAGGGAACACCACAGGCCCGTGCTGCTGCATGGGAGGAAGTGGCGCGTGCTGTGAACCTGCATGGCAGCCACCAGCACTCTGTGCAGGAGTGCAAGAAGAAGATGGGCACAGACAGGAGGAGGATTAAGGAGCAGGTGGCTGCCATCAGGGCAGTATGATCTGTGACAAGTAGGGGACAGCCGGAGGTGCTATGCCTGACTGCACAGGAGGAGAAGGTTGCCGGCAGCATGCAGCATTGTGCCATTGAGGGTGTTCTTGGTGGTGGATTCCAGACAGGTGGTAGCCCGTCACTGCATGGTAGGTCATGGTCTGTCTATTGGGGGAGACAGGGTAGGTCACATGCAGTAATGCAACTTTGTTTTCCCTTACAGCTCCTGAGCATCTGCATCAGTCAGCGGTGGTGGGTCTCTCCACTGAGGCCAGTCAGATGGAGATGGAGGAGGGCCCATCCACCTCCACAGGATTACACGGCTCAGTGCAACAGTGGGATGGCCTGGATGTTCAGACTGATGCTGTTGGAAAAGGTGTGGAGGAGGCCCTGCCTGTGTCCCAGCGTGCCAACAAATACGGATGCCAGCATGCTGTGACTTAGGCTGGTGCCGGGTCCATCACCAATGATGATGTCACCAACGTCATGGGCAGTGACACGTGTGTGCCACAGGATAGCCACACAGCAGGTAACATCGCAGCCATGGTTGTGGGTGGTGCTGCCGTGGATGCCTGCGTGTCATCACAGTCCCAGCCTGTGCCAGTCAGCACCAGTGGGGCAGCACTGGTGTGTGTACAGGACAGTGGGACTGTTGCAGCCACTGCAGAGGCACCAGTGAGCCCTGGGGAGCGGCAGCCAGAGGGGCAGCATCAGCAGTCAGCCAAAGGGCTTGGGGGTACAGTGTCAGGGGGCAGCGTCAGTGCACCACCTGTGGACATGCCCAGGCCTGGTCCTGGTGTGCAGCGCCCACCCTCAAGGGGTGCTGAGCATCAGGGCTGCGCACACCCTGAGGGACAGAATGCTGATCAGACAGATGACCTCTTGGATGAGCACACCCACATACTGCAAGTATTAGTCAATCAGCAGATGCAGCTTGCGATGGCGGTGGATGCACTGAGTGCGGCTCTGGAGTGGGCAGAGGAGCATCGCAGCAGAGACAGCAGATGGACCAGTTGTGGAAGGATGTGACCGCTGCCATTGACAGGCAGACACAGGCATTCACTGCTGTCATGGCCACAATGGGTACACAGTTATTTGCCCATGCGTTGCAGACACCATGCAGTGCACTGTCCACCCCCCATTCCCGGTGTCATGCAACACCATCCTTGTCGACACCGGGTTCAGCTGTGGGCATCCCGAGCATGCCTGGCACAGGCATGTTCGGTGTGCTGCAGACCCCTGCACGAGCACAGTCGCGTTCATGCAGTGGAACCCCTGGGGACCATCGGTGCCACCCCATGAGGCCAGTGGTCAGTCTGTCAGTGCTGGCGGGTCTTGGCGGGTCCCCCACGCATCCATGGTGGCTGGGGCACTGTGACACGTGACTGACCTGTCTTCCAACGTGGCTACTGTCTGACGCTGCCCTCTGTGCATTGTTTCATTCAGCAGGCAATGCCCGGGTGGGTACCCGGCCCTGCACACAGACACACAGTCCATCTGCACACCTTCCCGGCTGCTGTCCGCAGTTGTGTGTGCACGATGATGCCTGCATTGCACTGTACACCAATGTGCAATAGTGCCCAGCATCTGACACATGCACAATGACAGGCAGTGGGCGTGGTGGTCTGTGGACATGTGTGTGGCTAGGGGTGGCATTCTGGGTCGGTGTGCCTCCTACCCTTTGTGCATGTCTGGTGCGTTGTGTGTATGTGTGTGTGTGTCTGTCTGTCTGTCTGTCTGCATGCCATGTTAGACCTCAACCATCCCTGGTGGTGTGTGGTTCCATGCCTAGCCAGTTCCCTTGATGGCATGCACCCTGGTGTGTGTCCATGTGTGTTTGTGGGTTGTGCCTTAGCCGCTGGTGGTTGCACATGGCCCCATGACTTACCTGGGTTGGCTGAAGAGCTCCTCCATGATGGCGTCCCAGTGCAGCTGTGCCAGCCGGAGCAGTCGGGGGTCCCATCACCCAAGGGGGGGCTGCCCATCACCATTGTCACCGGCGTCCTCATCATCCCCATCGCTGTCCCCCTCTTCGACCTGTACAGCTATCCCACATTCGTCGGCCATGTTGTGCAGGATGCAACAGGCCAGGAATAGCCCACAGGCCTTTGAGGGGGTTGTACTGTAGGGCAACACTGGAGGTGTCCAGACAACAAAAACATGTCTTCAGCATCCTGAACACCCACTCGATGACATTATGTGTGGTGGCATGTGCTTCATTGTAGTGTTGCTGCGATGGGGTCGTGGGCCGCCAGTATGGTGTGAGCAGCCAGGGATGGAGTGGGTATCCACTGTCACCTGTGTGTAGATGGTGGAGGTTAGTTTAGTGATCAGCATCGCCCTGCCCCGGGCCATGTAAGCCACTACCCATGTCACCTCTGCCCATGCCCCCCCAGGCCCTATGATTGTCCATGTGGTTTGCATACTCACCCACTAGGTGGCCAGTGGGGATATCCCCACTCTCGAATCTGTGGCACAGTGCCGACTGGTGCCAGATGAAGGCATCATGTGCTCCCCAGGGTGCGTGGCACAGACATTGATTATGTGCCCCCTGGCATCGCACACCACCTGGCAGCTGATGCTAGCATAGCCCTTCCAACTAATATATGCAGCCCCTCGGGGCCAGGTGGTGTGCGGATGACCACATGGGTGCAGTCTATTGCCCCAAGCATGCCAGGCATACATGCTACCCTGTGGAACTCCTGTATGTTTGCTGTGCACTCCGCCGGTGTGCTGGAGAAATGGATGTACTCCACAGCATGTGGCAGTAGTGCGCTGAGGCATTGGGTGAGGTGGCATGATGCGGCTGACTGGGTTATGCCTGTGGTGTCCCCAGTTGGTCTATGGAAGGTACCCATGGTGAGCAAGCACATGCAAGCTGTCACTTTAGTCTCCACTGACAGATCATGGCTCCGTCGAGTGGGTGCCTGAATCACATCACTGCACAGCTCACAGAGCCACCTCAGAATTGCCCGATTCAGGCGGTACCGGCCCACGATCTCTGTATCACTATACAGCTCAAAGCTGGTGTGGGCTCGGTACTGCCTGTTAGGGGCATACCACTGACGGGCCCTTCCACGCCACGCCCCTGCTGCCCGCCTTCTCACCCCTCATTACTGCCTCCATCTGGATGGTGGCACTGGCCATGTCCCTGGCTTGTGTTCATCCCCCCGGCAGCTGTTTCTGTGTGCCCCCTGCTGTCCTGGCTGCTACTTCCCCTGCACCGGGAGCACCTGACTGTGCTAGCCTCACTGCTGTGTGGCAAGTACTTCCCCCTTCTGCACTGTGGCTCCCCACACCTTCCCCTGAGCCTGTGGGTTCCAGGTGCCCTTTCACTGTCCTGCCCTGTGTGTGTGAGTGTTCCCTGTGTGGCTGGCTATAGTTCAGCAACTTGAGGCTTCCCTATAGCGTTCTTGCACCTCTCCCTTGCTCCTTTTTATTTTGGCTCATTTCCGCTATGGCGCAACTTCCGCTGGCTCCTTTGAGACATGCATGTTGTTGAATATCGCACTGCGCCATTTATGCATGGTTCCTCCCCCTTCAGTTACTCATACATTCATTATCATTGCACTGTTGCTCAGTGTGATTTGGGGGGTGCAACTGCCTCCTGCTGAATATCACAGAATGATGCATTTTCGGACTTGCGCTGGCACAACCCTATTGCGCATGGCACAACTCTTTTGAACATCTGAACGGCGTGTCCATCTTCTTCTTATAAATATCTCACTCAAGGTAGCCTACTGAATGGACCATTGCCAGCTTGTCAAAAACTGCTTCAACAGGGTCAAACACTGGCAGGAAACCACTGAATGATATGTACAAGGTATCCCATATAGAACAAGACCCAATGGTGTAACACTTGCCCTTGTTAGAGTACAAGGTAACATACCCTAAGATTCTGGCATTCACAAATGAAAACTTCTGGCAGGCTTTCAGATGATCTGGATTTATATCTAGGGTTTTAATGACAGATTTGGGGCAGTACCATTTGATCAAACAGTTCTATGGAATGATGACAGAGAAACATCTTGTTTCCATATGTAAGAACATAACTGATATAAGATGTGCATATTACTTCTTTACCTATGTCTCTGCTGTGCCTGTCTATTATTTACAGCAACTAGCTCATTAATTTTAGCTTGTGTTTTATTAATCAATCTTGTTATTAGAGGTGTACAAAACCAGGCAGGTGTTGGTTTTGCCCAATCACCTCAGGTTTTCGTTCTGAGTTTGGTTTTGGATTCATGGCCAATAGTCATTCAACATTAAGTGTGGTTTGTGCCTTCATTTTTAAATATAATATAAAGGAAAACAGGTTAAATTCTGTAAGAAAACAATTTAATAGCATGGCAGCTACTGTAGCAAGGCCCAACTGTTAATAAGTTCACAGGAAATTATCTATCTTGTAAAGTATTTTGAGTCAGTGCTAAATTTGAATAAGCAATAGTTTCATTAGTGCTAAAGCTGAATAAGCACATAATTTCATTAACTTGCAGGCTAAATTCCTAGCAGTAAATGACAGGAGACAAAACACGCTGAATAAAGGGACATAGGCTGAGGCAATGTAACAGTTGAGTATAGCAATATAGCCTGGCAGTACAGCCTAGGGGTTAGGCTAATGAGCTGTGACAGAGCTTGGCCCAGCAGACCTGGGTTTGATTGCCACAACCCCCATTGGCATACTGCATGACTCTGAGCAAGACACTACTTAATCACTCCAGTGCTCCCAGGTCACCACTGAAAACAGGCACTTATGCCTAATAGGCCTTACCTGGTCACCAAAGAATAACCCAAAAGGTAACCCCTGGTTAGCTTGTTTAATCTGTTATGCAACTTGTGCACTGAGGTGACAGAAGGAGGGTGACAGGACAGGAGGACGCAGTAAATGATAGGTGTATTGTCTGAAAGGATGGATAGATGGATAGATAGATAGATAGATAGATAGATAGATAGATAGATAGATAGATAGATAGATAGGTATTATAGTGGCATGATAGCACCACTATAGTTAGGGTTGAGTAGACACTTTAATGTTGAACCCAAACTTTGCACTTTAATATCTTCACAACCATTTAATGGAGTACCGCAAAATTTTGCATGCCCAGTCTTGTGTGGCAGCTTTCTTGATGTGTCATGTTTCATTCCAGTAAGATGTGCAGATTCCATTATGGAAACAGTAAAAAAAAATCACAGTTTTTTTGCTGTTGTTTTGTCATTGCTTTGTGCCAAAAACGTTTTGGAATTTTGGTCTGAGACTTTCAGGATAGAAAGGGCTTTGCCTTTTGCTGGTTTGGTGAAAAAAATATTAATAAATTCAGAGTTATTAAATTGTAAAAATTCTGGTTCTGAGTAATGCTGCTTTTATATTTCTCTGGTGTCTAGTGGTGTCCCACACCCTCTGATGCCCATCCCCATAACTACAGATCTCCCTTGTGTCTAGTGGTACCACCCACCCCTCCGATCACTGTCCCTGTAATGATTGAAAGTTTTCCTGGTGTTTAGTGGCACCCCCCACCCTTCAATCACCATCACCATTATTATTTCATATTTCCTTGGTGTGTAGTGACCCCCCACCCTCCAATCACCATCTCTGTAAGGTTTAATATTTCCCTAGTGTCTAGTGGCACCCCTACTCTCTGATCACATCCCCATTCTTATGTTATATCTTGCAGATCTTTAGTGGCACCTCACACCCTCCAATCATTACCCCCATTATTATTGTATATGTCCCTGGTGTCTAGTGGTGCACCCCACCCTACAATCACTGTCCCCGTAAAGATTAAATATTTCCTTGGTGTCTAGTCATGCCCCTCACCATTCAATCGCCATCCCGGTAAACATATTTCCCTGATATCTAGTAGCACCCCCAACCCTCATATTGCCATCCCTGTCTTTGCTGTATTTTTCCCTGGTGTCTAGTGGCACTTCCCCTCTTTGATAACTGTCATTTCTGTAATAAAGAAAATGGTCCCTCGCTGTCTTTCCTTTTTTTCTTTAAAACTAGTAAAAAAACAAAATGGTCCCTTGCCAATCCAACCCCCCTGCCCCAAACTCCCACCCCAGCACCCACCACCCCACACCTCCCACACACCCTCACTCACCTGAAAAGGTTCCAAGGTGAAGATCCACTCTGTAATCAAAGACACATTCTGCTGCTAGAACCACCGACTGCTATATGACAAAGTAAGGTAAGTGTGGATCAATGTATTTCAGCAGGGTTTTCAACTTTTTTAGTGAACTTTGCCATTTTTGCATATTTGTACAACACATTTTCAACATGGCCTTTTTGAGACCCCACCTCATGAACAATTTTGGTGTAATTATGCAAATCTGATCCGAAAGATGATTTTACGGTCAGTTGGCAAAATCAACTTTTGGTCAGGATTTGAAAATTTTTACCCACCCTCCCCCCATTCATGAGATAGGGTCCTAAGAAGGGTATGATGAACATTTGGGCTCAAAATATGTACAAATGACAAAAGGATGTGCATTCTTTGAAATTTTGCTATGCTTAGTCATAACTTTGGTCATTTTTAATATTCAAATCCCAAATTTTCAGTATAGCCATTTTTTTACACCACCTCAGAAATGTGACAGATGTCATTTTTCAAATCCTGCCAAAATTGTATTTTCATAGCTGTAGCAGTGGATGAAGTAGTAATGGCTTGAAATTACATTTTGCCAAGGATTTGGAAAGTTTCAGTATTGCATTCATGAAGTAGGGTAATAAGAAGGATATGCTGAAAACGTGGCTGCTGTTGTCCTACAAATGGAAGTGCAGGGCCCAGCAGGTCCTGCGTTTCCACAGCAACATACATATACACATCCATGGAGGGATGGGAAAGCAGGGCCTTCTGGACCCTGCGCTCACAGAGGCAGATAAGAATACAATTACAGTATGTCAAAAATTATGGATGGATGGATGGATGGATTGGAGCACAGGGCCCTGAGGGCCCTGCACTCCCACAGGCAAATAAGAACATGATTACACTATCTCAAAAAGTAAGGAAATTCATTGCAAAAAGCTTTGTTAATGCACTAGTTAGGGTTAAAGTGACAAAGTAAGGAAATGTGGCATTAGGGTTTCCAACCCTAACACCCCACCCTCACCTTGCAGGCAGCAACTCATGAGGGGGTGTGCCTTGGGGCTATCAGCCCTAATACTCATCCCATTCTCATATACTGTACCCATCTTATCTTATTTACTCATGGACTAGGGTGACAGTTAGAGATGACAACCCCAAGGCACACCCCACACCTGTTGTTGTCTGCCGGGTGGGGGTGGGATGGGGTTTTAGTATTGGAAACCCTAATGCCACATTTCCCTACTTTTATCATTTTCACCCTCCCTTTAGTGCATTAATGAAGTTTTTAGCAATTAATAGCTATACACAGTATAGATCTATCTGCACACACAGAATATATCGAACCCACCCTTTTGAATTTTTTTTTTGATAAGCCAACTTTGTTGTTTATGCTACCAGCAATGGGCTCCCAGAGTTCTGATATTTTTTTTTTCAGTACTCATTTAGGATGCACAAGCACACTACATTTATTTATTTTCATTTTATATTTATTTCTTATTTTCTTTTCGGAGGGGTTAGTTCAATGCCATGAAAACTAAACTGGTAATTATGTAGACAGACTGAGACAGCATTGTGAAAGAGCATGTATACACAGAAAGTATAATGGATGGACCCTTCCACTCACCCTTTTGAACTGCTTTTTTTTCCTCTTTTGATCTGCTGACTTTGTTGTTTGTGTTGCTTGTGATGGGCCTCCAAAGTTTAAATAATTTTTGTAATCAGTTAGGATGCACATGCACACTAAATTCTTTTTATTTTTTTTTTCTTGTATTTGTTTGGGGTTTGGGTAGTACAAAACCATTAAAAATAAACTGGTAATTAGGTATACATAATGAGATAACATTGTGATTTGTGAAAGAGAATTCCCACCTTTATGTAGTGTTTTCCTTTTTTTTCTTTCATAGATTACCATCCATTCAAGAGCAGCATATCTGCTAGAACTCAGAATGGAGTGAGATGTTATCCAACAAATATAGAGACTTGTCATAGGGTCCATAACTGGAAGATGTCTAAAAGAAAGTAATACAGTCATTTACAAATTTAAGTTTAACCTTACAAATAGAAGAGTAAAGAAGAAATGTGTGAGTGTGAAATTCTTTCATATGTACCATAGAGTCAGAGAGTGCCCTCTAGCTTTTGTAGTCTTGCTATACAGTAGTTCAGTGGAAGAAACAGAATGGTGACTGGCATGAGACAGGACATGAATGGCTGAAGCAACATTCCGTTTCCCCCTGTAGTACTATTCTTCTTCAACATCACTGCCAATAGGCTCGTCATCACTACTGTCTGAGCAGTGTTTTGGAAATACCCCTAAGTGTCCTGCAAATACACCATAGTTTAGGTTAATAAAAGTTAGAATTTCAACATGTTCTGGAAGGAGTTTTCTCCTCCTGTTGCTAGCAACATAGCCAGCAGTGCTAAATATTATTTCTGAACAGACAGTCATTTCTGGGCAACATAAACAGTAAAAGGCCACTTTTTGTAATGCTGGCCAGTCTGCACTCTTTTAATGCCAAAACTGAAGTGAATCATCTCAAATATTCTTCTTTCTGGGACCCTTTAAGAAGTCATCCACCAAACTACTTGCTAAGTAGCTTGTGATGGGAAAAGTAACAGCACTGTGTTTTTCTATGCCATCCAGTCATTTGCAAATGTTGTCCTTGGAGGCATCGTACAAATTGCCCCTGGGTTCTGATTCATAATGCAAGGATTTTCTCATTATTTTACCTTTGCTGGGATCTGTTTCTTGGGAGGGAGCAAGGCTATTTTTATGATCAGCAGCTGCAGCACTTTTAGCTGTAGTCTCTGGTTTCATTTTTAGAGCAATTTTATTAATGAGCAGGTCCCACATATTCAAAGGAGATGTTCGGCCCAAACAGGAGATGCATGGTGCATCACAGAAAATGTGCAGAAGCATGATATTCAAAAGGAGGAAATTCACTGCCCATGTTGGAATGCATGACCACATAGAAGTAATGTATGCAGCGCAAAACAAGGAGGCGGGCACTTGAATATGCAGCACAAGTGTATATTCAGCCAAAATGTGCAGTGCATGTGTCACACATCACAGAAATGTTACACGCAAAGTTAGGTTTGAAAGGGGATGGCCTAAATTGGCCAGCCACCCTCAGGCAAATTGCAGGACTGCAGAGAGACAACCCTGTGACAGCCCTCAGAGGTGCACCAGGATGTGTTCCAGGCACCCACATACAGCAACCATGCCAGAATGGTAGTACCCAAAGCCACAGCTGTGCTGTGCTGTGTCTGCCTAAGGGCAACTGCCGGGTGCTGGTGGGTGACACCACTGGCCCCGCCCAGTCAGCCACCCCCACTTACCACACCTAGGTCAGGAACTCTCAGCTGCCACATGCTACCTAGGTGCCCCCCCAGCATATCAGCAGAGCAGACAGCTACAATGTGGCACATGCACCAAGTGCTATGGCCTGCATCCATGTGGCCTCAGAGTGCCACCCAGTGAAGGCATGCACCCCTGGTGGCATCTGGGACAATGGTGATCAGGATGCATGGTGGTAATGGTGGCAGCATGGCATGGATCAGGGACAGTCCAGTGGCACACACCCATGGTGGACCACCATAGGTGCACACAGCATACCCTTGCCAGACCCACACCACCAGGAACCACATATATGCCACTGGTGCCATCCCTGCAGTGCAACAATGCCACTGGGGCCCTGGGTTAAGTTCACTGTGGTGTATAGGTGGTGGATAGTGCACAACTGTGAGCAGCATGGGGCAGGGGTGGCACCACCTGTGGCCTGGAAGCAGCTGGGGCATGCCACAAGGACACTGGACCCTTCCAGTGTTGTGCATGCAGCACCTAGGGCATGGACATGGCCATGAGTAGTAGCACTGCAAACCTCCCAACTGCCACACAGTACAAGGTACTGTACAGCACTCATGTTATCTCTCAGATGCCCTCTGACCCACATAGAGTGGGTGACATTACACACTGAACACTGAGACTGTTCTGCAGAATTGTGTGATACTATGAGACGCTAGGTTCTCAGCACATGTTAGCAGCATTAGTGCATTTATTTCCACAATCTCCCAAGCTTCCAATGTCATGTGTGATGCTGTGTTCCCTGTGTGGGAAAATGGACGGTGACACTGCAGATAGAGGTTACTCAACTACCAGGCTGCCCCTTCCTCACAAAAACATTTCACATGTGATGAAAGCCTTTACTGGTTCTGCTTGCACAAGTTATCTTTTTATAAGACTTCACAAAAAAGTGGTCCTGTCCTGACACCTGTTTGTATGGGAAATGGCTGGTGACACTGAAGAGGCTACTCAACAGCTAAGCTGTCCCCTCCCTCCAAAAAGATTTCATACATGACATAAGTCTTTACTGGCTCTGCTTGTACAATTAATTTTTTTGCAGGACTACACAAAAGACAAGCATTTGTCAATGCCGAATGTTTGCTTGCTGGCATTGGCAGTGGTAGTGTAGAAGTTACAGAGCTGCGTAATAGGAATGGCAGTGAAGTATTGAACTGAAGCCAACCCCACCACCACCCTGCAGAGAGTGACAGGCATTGGGGTGTGCCTTTGGGTCGTCAGGCATAACGGCCACGCCATTTCACCACACCCCCTACCCTGCAGACACTGACAAGTGTCACGGTGTGCCTTGGGGTCTTTGGCCCTTATGTGCACCCCATTCCATCAGGAAATATGGTGAGATGAGTGCGGTATAGGAGAATGGGATGAACTTTGGGGCCGAAGAGTCCAAGGCATACCTCGATGCCTCTCACTGGCTGCAGGGTGTGAAATGGTATGAGCATTACAGGCAAGAATCCCAAGTCACACCCCTGATGCCTGTCATTCTCTACAGGGTTGGGCGTTATGGTTGGAAACCTAATACCTCAGACATTCGTTGGTATTTTCACTCCAAATTTTCAACATGGTTTTTTTGTGACCCCGCCTCATGAACAGTGGCAATATCAGTTTGTTAGCGGAAAGCTGCTTATGCACAGCGACTGTGGCATTTAGCACCACAGGTGCAAAAACATCCCAAACAGGATGTAAAAAATGACAGCTGTACTATTCATGGGGAGGTGTAAAAAATGGCAATGTTGCAAATCTGCGTAAAAATATTTAAAAAACTGAAGTCACGAGCGTGCATAGAAACTGTGCAACGCACACCCGTAATGTAATTAGTTTGGGGATTTTTTTACAGCAGATTGTCAACACAGGCATTTTGGGACCTCCGATCATGAACAGTGTCACTGTGATTTTCTTTATCTGTCCGAACAATGATTTCCCACAGCGACCACGCATCTCTGCGCTGAAAGTGTGAAAACACATTTCGGCCATGTTGTGAAAATGACAGCTGTACTGTTCATAAGGAAGTGTGGAAAAATGCCACTGGTGAAAATCTGGACTGAAAATATTACAAAGTCACGAACTTACAAGGGTGCGTGGAAACTGCGCAATGCTCACTCGTAACACAGTCATTTTATGGACTTTTGTCACCAAATTTTCAACATAGCCATTTTAAGACCTCTGCTCATGAACTGTGTAACTGTGATTTTCTTAATCTGTCCCAAACATTGCTTTCGCACACAGACTGCACCATTGTGCGCTACATGTGCGAAAACACATTTTGGGTGACGTGAAAAATAGCAACTGTACTGTTCATAATGAAGTGTAATAAAATGGCAATGTTGAAAATCTGGAGTGAAAATATTGAAAATTCGCAAACTTACGAGCGTGCGTAGGAACTGCGCAACGCATGCTCGTAAAACAGTCATTGTTAGGAATTTTTTCACCAACTTTTCAGCATAGCCATTTTAAGACCTCTGCTTATGAACAGTGTCACTGTGATTTTCTTAATGTGTCCCATACATTGATTTCGCACACCAACTGCGCCGCTATGCGCACATGGGCGGAAACATGTTTTGAGCAAGATGTGACAAATGACAGCTGTACTGCTCATAAGGAAGTGTAATAAAATGGCAATGTTGAAAATCTGGATTGAAAATATTGAATTAGCAAACTTCTGGCGTGCGTAGGAACTGCGCAGCGCTCGTAAAAACGATCATTACAAGGATTTTTCACCAGATTTTCAACATAGCCATTTTAAGACCTCTGCTCATTAACAGTGTCACTGTGATTTTCTTAATGTGTCCCATACATTGATCTACATACACTGACTGCGCCATTGTGCTAGATGAAGCGGAAACATGTTTTGGGTGAGATGTGAAAAATGACAGCTGTACTACTCATAAGAAGGTGTAGTAAAATGGTAATGTTGAAAATCTGGAGTGAAAATATTGAAAATTCGTGAACTTATGAGCGTGCATAGGAACTGCGCAACGCACGCTCGCAAAACAGTCATTTTTTGGAATTTTTCCACCAAGTTTTCAAAATAGGCTTCTTGAGAGCCCATCTTATGAACACTGGCAGTGTCATTTTGTTAATCAGTCCTGAAAGGTGATTTCATGCAGTGACTGTGAAATCACCTTCGGGCCTGAATAACGCCATGACAATGACAGCATTCATGAGAGGGGTCCAAAAACCCATGTTGAAAATTTGGTGCAAACATTCAAAAATGCCTGAATATGCAGCAAAGTTGAAAAACCTATCTATCCCATTATACAGCTTACGGCATTTCCTCAGTTCGCGGTCGGCTTTGAAGAGTGCAGACTTGTTCCCAGTCCACCAAAGATCGTCGTGCGAGGTCGGGGTAAGTATGGGGTGTGAGGGGGTGTGTGGTGAGGCAGAAGTGCGGGTGGAGTGGGGTTGGGGGGCAGGAGAAGCGCCGAGGACAGTTTTTATTTGCAGGTTGTTTTTAATGACGATGCGGGACGTTTGCCACGCTGGGGTGGGCTCCCAGCATGGCACAAGGATGGCTGGTTGGGGGGGCATGGAGCCGATGGGGGATTGGGCACCCCCATCGGCCATAGCATCTGTTGCCATGCTGAGGTGGGCTCCCAGCGTGGCACCCTGTACTCTGGGGGGGAGGACAGTGGAGCCGACGGGGGATTGGGCACCCCCGTTGGCTATACAATAAGTTGCTACACTGGGGTGGGCACCCAGCCTGGCATGTGGAAGGCTTTTGGGGGGGAGCGCAGCACAGCAAATGGGGGATTGGGCACCCCCGGCTATACAGTGTGTGCGTGGGGGGGCAGCACGCAGTATACGTGTGTGTGTGTGTGTGTGTGTAGGGGGAGCGCGCATGAGCAGGCATTGGAGAACTGCGGCCATGCCTGCAAACACACTGCCTGAATTGGAAGAGGGCTGCCACACCTCCGAAAACTTGGATGGTGGCACTATGTTTCTTGCACATGCGTGCAAGCAAACATAAAAATGGCTCTGTCCTGACTCCTGCTTGTGTGAGAAATGGATGGTAACACTGCAGACAGAGGCTACTCAAGGTTTCAGACGTGACACAAGCCTGCCCTTTACTAGCTCTGACTGCTTGTGTATCTCCTCTTTTGTTTTTTGAAGGGGGGTTAACAAGGTAAGACCCACTAAAAACAAGTGCCTTTTTTCAGGGGTGATGCAGGAGCTTTGGGGTGGTTAAGTGATTTGCTCAAAGTCACATAGTATGCCAGTTGAGGTTTAGAGAAATGGGAATCAGACCCAGGTCTGCTGCATAACCTCAGTCACAGCTCTACTCTGCCCTCTAGGCTATAGCCAGCTGTTTTGTGTTATTACAAAAAAAGCACTGTAAATGTTCTTATAATGTATGGTAAGTGCCTATTAACCACCATAATCAGCAGTCACACAGCTTTGTTATGCACAGTTTAGAATTTTAAAAGTTGTTAACCACACTTCGGAACTTCCAAACAGTGGCATAAGAAAAAAGAATGCACCAGAGTTCCATAATTCTCACACATAGAATGCAAACAGTGTTTTTTTGACCATACACTATAAAAGATGATGGCTGGGGATTGGGTAACAACTACGCTGAAATCACCTCTCGTGGTTGCTAGGGCTACAGTAAACCTCTCGAGCTCCGCTCTCGAGGTTTACCATGCTGCCCTAGCAACCACTCGAGGTGATTACAGTGTGGTTATCACCCGATCCCCAGCCATTATCCTCCATGTGGACTGGTTCACTGTGCTGAGCACTTGGGTAAGGGCAAAAGCACTGCAGTCTCCCACTCTCCTCCCCATACACACTATCAGTTAACATTAGACCTGTTGGCAGCTACCTTACGTTAAACATTAAGCTTTTTAGTTTTCCTTTTTCTGCAGCCTGGTATCAGGATGTGGTGCTCCAGCCCAACCAAACACATTCAGTCCATGGCCCACTGCTCCTCAGAGTCTCTCTCTCTCCCTCTTTCTTTATTTTTCACAATCTTATATGTGATTTTTTTAATTGTGGGGCTCCTTCTCCTGTTCTTGGTGGTGTAGTGATGAGGTGGGTGAACAAAGATCCTCAACCCAATAACTTTAGATCTTTTCACTCCTCTGGTTCCAACTAGCAGTTACTGCTGCTGTTACTGTAAGTGCTGTGCAACTGTCCATCCTTGCTAGCTGTCTGTAATGGCACAGAGGTCAGAGCCCCACTCTTATATATGCTCTGGCCTGTTCTTGCACAAACCAGAGTATCTTGCGGCACATCGACTTCCCTCTGCACCCTTTGCTCTCTATATATACAATGCCTTAAGCCAGTCACATGACAGGCAGGCATGCTGGAGGCTGAGAGAGCTGAGAAAAAAAAACAGCTCCGAGATCTGAGCTGTGCCGGCAAGATTCGGTCTCAGGTATCATGAAAAATGAGTCTCATGGGTTTGGAGTGGCTTGGTTTCACTAGCAGAGGTTTGGCACACTCTACTTACTATGTCATGCATGTTGTACACTGTAATATTTTTTTTTCAATGGCTAAACCCCGAATTCCATGTAGTGCAGGGTTCAAAACAGACTCAGAAGTCTGATGTTCAAAATACCTGACATGCCTTTTGATAGCTTCAAGAGCTGCTGTATTCCAGAATGATATACCAGAACCAAATAACCCTGAGACAACCCCTACCATTCTAGCTAAGCTTTGCAGTTTCCTGGAATAGAAGCTATTAGCTTGCTGGGTGGTTTCCTGGCCTGCTATGGGATCTTGGGCTTTTGCTTGGTGAGTGACAACTATATCTAAAGGTAAAGAGGCATAAAATGGTGATATATTTGTTCTCACACAAAGTCTATATTTCATCATGACCCAATGAGAAAGATTAAATACCACAGGTATATGCATAAACTATACATTGTTCAACAAAGCTTCAGGGATAGAAGTAGCAGTAAATCTACTAAGTGGACCAGTTCCAGCACAGGGCATTATTGCTGACAGCATGCTTGTTGTATCACTGAAAGTGTCCTTTGACTGAAATGCAAGACTAGAATGAGAAGTAATAGATAGCATCTTGACCACTAATACTATACTCCCATTAGTCGATTCTACACATCACTTTCCCAGTTCTCATGTGTATTTAGTATAGCAACTTAATAAAATCCTGCATCCTCTAACTGCACGTCTTTCAAAAGCAGGGAAGTGTTATTTCCGAATCCTTCCACTGTCCCCTAATATCTTCAGAGGCATACTTCCTTGTATCTAGGGGGAGTGGGGGTGATTCTGGTAGAGCAAATGATGTTAGTCTGTATCGAGTTGTAACCCCAAATTACAACTGGGGGCTCCTTTGCAGTGTAGGTTACCTGAAGTAACATGGAACCTCCCTGATAGCCTTCTACTACCATCTAATGATTGTGGAGTTGAAGGCATGGCACTGGGTCCAGCTAGACTACAATCAACAAGATTATGAAGGGTATAGTATTAATTTCTGAAATGAAAAGAAAACACACAGGAGAGTTTTACATCCCTCCTTCAGTCAATATTAGTTCTGACCCTTGAACAACTTGAGCTGTTTTCCACGGAACCATTTATCAGTGGTATTCTTGCCTCCTGTCATTCAGATCTTGTACACTGAGGGCTATGTCTGTCTATAATAAAGTAAGGTCATTCCCATCTGTCACATAAAGCATGTTCAGGTGCCCCAAACACTAAAACAAATACCTTAGTGCCAATATTCCAGTCCACAAGGTTCACTATTTTATCAAAATGTTTCTTTGCTCTTTCTCTGGATACACTTAAATGAGAAGCTACCTATTTATGCAACTGTGTCAGGTTGTTATGTAACTGATCTATGTACTGCTCCACTTTAACATTATCCTGTAGTGCAGTTCCCATGTCATACCACAAGTTTTCAGGTAGTCTCATTTGTCAACTTTTCATTACCTCAAGAGGAGTGAATCAGATTGAATTGGAAGGGGTGGCTCTGATTACCATCAGCAAGAGAGGTAGGAGTTTGTCCTAGTCTCTGGCATTCAGTGACACACAATTTCTCAGCATGCTTTTAATCTGCCTATTCACCTTCTCTACCTGTCCTGATGATTAGGCGTGGCAGGTAATGTAGAAGTGCTGCTGTACGCTAAGCAACTGCAAGGTTTCCTGCATCAACTTGTCTGTGAAATTAGTTTCTTGGTCTGATTCTATGATCAGAGGGAGGCCCCATCTAATGAAACTTTGTTCCACCTGAATTATATCAGTGGCTTATGCAGTGTTATTTTTGGCTGGGAGTGCCTTCACCCACTTGGGAATATATCGGTAACCATTAGGATGTATTTATTCCCTGTCCCAGAAGTAGGCAGTGGTCCTACAAAATCAATCTGTAACTGGTTCCATGCCCCCTCCCCCACTTCTCTGGGGTCTCAGCACTGTGTGTCTCATGTTATTGGAGAGGTTATTCTGAGCACACACTATACAATTTTCACGGTAACTATATATTGTATGTCCTTTTGTACGTCTGGCCACTGCCCAACTATCTGTATTTGCTGAATGGTCTTGTCAACCTCTTGGTGGCCTTCTGTAGGATCATCAAGTGCCACAGAAACCAGTTCCTGTCTGAGATGCTGTGGAATCACCCACCAGTTGGTTCCACTGTCACCTCACTGCCTCCAGCTCCTGTGACTGCCTTGATTAAATTACTTCTTTCTCTTTTATTTTTCTCTTTCTCTTTCCTTACTACATTTCTTGACAAAGGCATATGTGAGGCTCTTTTCTCACTATTGACTGCTTCCCTTTCCTCCTCTTGCTCTCTCAATGGTACATTTTCTTGTGAGTCTTTTTCCCCATAACCTATTTTGTTTTGTATATGAAAAAGTATTTTGTTTCCCTGTCTTATACTAATTTTGTCAATTTTAAGGTAATGTGTTCATATCTTGAAATTTTTGTCAGTACTTAACTTATTTGCCTTTCTTTGAAACTACACTTGTTTTGTACTCAATTGACGTGGAACCTTTGTAAAAGAGCCTTTGGCTCAAAGGTATTAATTCCTAGAACAATAAACTAAACTAAACTAAACCAGTAGTGTTCTTGTATCTGCATGTAGCAGGATCTCAGTGCCTGGGAGCAACTGCAGTCACTTTCTATGCTTTTTAAAGGGTGAACCTTCAGGAATTGGCTGATGATTCTGTAAAGCAAGTATTATTTTGCCCAGTTTCTTGCCCTGTTTCTGTATGGCACTAAGGTCCAGAGGCTCAATCTGTTTTCCTTTGAGACTTGCCAAAGCTTGTGGGAGTGTGAAGAAGGTCCATGTCTCTCCCCATCAAGCTCCTTGTTAGCAAAGAGATCAGCTTGGGCACTGCAGTGGCTGAAGGGAGCACTTTTGGAGTGGGTTGCAACTTTTTTAACATACAATTGAAAAGTTGCAGATGTTGCCAGAAATACTATCTACTGCAGCAATGCAGCATAAGTTAGTGTTGTACCATCAAAGGCACTAAAGTTGTTATGATGTCACACAGGTAAAAGTCAGTTATGGAACAGCAAACGCACATGGAATCCAAAAATAGGACAATAAAAACCATAATTTATTAATACAGTTCCAGAGCATGGTCTAATGCAGCCAGCTTGACAAATTGGGTGGAGTATGGTTTGCAGGAGTGTGACTCAGTAATCAAAATTTCTCCATGTGGGATGCTGTAAACTCCAAACACAGTATAGCAGTCACCATTGTCATAAAAGCTGGAGCCACCTGTGAAAACCTGGAAGCAGTGGTCTGTGTTCAGATCATCCAGTTTGGGCAAAAACAGGGTCGAGAAGGATGCAACCAAGGCAGGTTCTAGACATCCATGTGGGATCCCCTTATACAGTAAGGAATGGGTTAAGATTGAGAGAGACAAGCACTGCTGAACACCAATGTCTGTTCTGGAGCAACAGTGCCCAGTGCTCGACGGCTCTATCTTTTATTCTTTCTGACAGTAAAAGGTCTGTGAGGTGTGGTTGGTATGGACCCTAATGGGATAAAGTTCCACAGTTTAAGAGAAATCTTTTAACAGCCCAGAATGTGGCTAGTAGGTTGTGCTCACAAGCAGTGTATTTCTGCTCAACAGTGCTCAGGGTTTGGGATGCATAAGCAATTGGTCAGTTTCCAATGCATTTTCTGCCACAACACTGCTGATAGGGATAAGTCCATGGCAGCCACTTCTGGGTGGAAGAGCTTTGAAGGGTCGAGCTTGCTAAGGCAAGGGTGGATGCAGTACCTCTAAAACTGGTGACCCCAGTTGTATTCTGGTTTGTCCAGTGCCATTTTGTTCCCTTTTTTACTAGATCATACAGGGGTTTTGTTAACTGGGCAAAATCAGTGATACATTCTCTGGAATAACTCAACAATTCCAGAAAGGATCGCAGTGCAGTCTCACTGGTGGGGAGAGGCAGGTGAGAAATAACCTCAAGCCTCGTGCTGGTCCAGCGTATGGCCATCAATCCCCATGTTAATGCTCAGAAAGACCAGTAGTGCCAGTAGCTATACCTTTCTAGGATTTGCTTTTAAACCTACATTAGTTAGCAAAGTCAACAGATCATCCAAAAGCTGTAAATGCTCTTCCTCTGTCTCAGCAGACAGCAACAAATCATCAACACATCGTAACAAGGCAGAAGGCTTAGAGAAAGTTGAAAGAACATGTTTTATGTGCACATAAAAAACAGAAGGTGAGTTGTGAAAACCCTTCAGAAAGCATATTCCCTGTATACTGAATGTGTTTAAATGTGAAAACGAACTTGTACTGACTGGTGAGGCAGAATTGATCAAAAGGCCATTAGATATGTCTAACACAGAGAACCAACATTTGTTTGGAGTAACACTTACAAAAATGTCTGGTGCTGATGCAACAGTTTGTGCATAGCTGGGGGTGTGCTGGTTAAGCCTCTGGTAGTCTATGGTGAGACACCATGAATCATCAGGCTTCCACATGGGCTAGATTGGTGAGTTTCTAATAGAGACACACTCCCTCAGGACACCCTGACTCAGTAACAAATCAATATTGTCCAGAAAAAAAGGCACTGCCTCTGCTGGAAATGGATACTGCTTCTGAGGTGGTGGGTCCATGCCCTGTATGAGCACACACACCTCCATGTGCTCGCAGTTAGGCTTATGAGCTACAAAATCTGCTTCATATTTTTCAGTTAGAACTAGTAACATCTCTGCTCAGGGGTGTTGTGTAAATATTTTAGACAAGTCATACTGCTCAGACTTCTTAAGAGCAAACACCTCATGTGTATCAGAAATACTCAATGGACAAGACTCTCCAGCAATAATCTTCAAAAAGATCCTGTTTAACACATCCACTACACAACCATGGCACAGCATAAAGTCCGCCCCCAAAATATGCCAACTGTCAGCTAAGTTCATTAAAGCAAAAACAACAGCAATATTAACAGGTTTAGACAGAAAAGCTGGGGATTCCTGCCACATGAAAGATTCTAGCTGCAAATGCTCACCAGAAGACAAAGCAGAGCAAGCAGGTTTATCCATATGGAGTACAGTTTGGGAAGGTCTCACATCCACAAGCATAGTCTGCAGGTTGACTCCGACCTGCACTTTGAAACAAGGGGCCCAAATTTAAAATCAGTCTTATGGTGACACAAGTTGCATCACTGTAGGCCTGTGGTGAACTCTGGGTGTGTCAGGGACCCAGCACCCAATTTTATAAAAGGGGATCCCTGCACCAAAGACCCATGAGTTGCCACAGCCACAGAATTGCACCAAACATTTGGTTCACCTGTGAAAACTGACACAGGGATCTGGCCCCCCAACCTAGCGTAACACTATAGTGGCCATGAAGGTGTGGGAGTGTGACTGTGCATACTAGGAGAGGGCAGGGCAGAAGGAGTATGGGGGGTACCCTAGGGGTTGTGGGGGAGATGGTGGCAGAGCAGGGTGGTGATGTGGCACCTAGCTGGAGTGCATTTTGCAATGCCAGGGAGCAAGTCAGCTGGAGGTCCACAGAGGGTTGGCAGGAAGGGAAACTGACCTGGCCACAGGTGGGCACAGCCATGGCACCTGCCCCAGAGGTGCTTTGATCCACAAACATGTATACAGGAGGCAGTCTGCCACAATGCTGGGGGGCTGGGTGCCTGGGCTCTATTGCAGTGTCCGAAGAACATTCCCCTCCACCATTGGCAGCTCTCACTCTGGAGCCTGGATAAACCAAAGGGTTGTGGCAATCTGGAACAGTCTACATGAGACTATTGTAAGTAGTTCTAATATGGATGTGTTTAAAGCATCATTAGAAAATTATCTGATAAATAATAGTATACTATTACACATTTCTTTCATTAACATCCATCTGCCGATGGTCCTCCTCCCCTTAGCCCACTCCCTCTCCAGCCCCCTGCCCTTCCCTGTCAGCTGCTTATACATGCATGCATGCTCCTCTCCTTTTCTTAATCTCCCCCATGCTCAGCTCCTCTCCTCCTACCCTTCTCTTCCTTCATGCCCTGTGTAACTGATTAAACCTCCACTAGCTGGCATGCATTGTGTTAACTAACACTCCGTATATAGCTCAAATGCAAGTATGCACAATATCTATGAGGTTGCTTCTAATGATATGTCTCACGAGTTGTTGGCCTACTGTTTGCACCTTACCCGTGTCTCATCCTTCTGGCATGCTGTACATATGTAACCTATTTGTCTTGTTAATGTACTACAGTTTACATCTCACCTGGCCTGTATTACTTGTACATGTACTTATGTAATTTTCCTTGTATACGTGTTTTACACTTGTCTTACACATATGCTTCTAATGATATGTCTCACAAGTTGTTGACCTACTGTCTGTACATATGTAATTTTCTTTTGTATACGTGTTTATATGCTTGTTTTACAGCCTCTCATGGCTATTGTGCTGTTCAAAGGTCCACCTTGCAAATGAGCTCTGCCTCAGTGGTGCTCCACTTGACAAAATAAAGAACTGATTGATTGATTGATTGATTGATTGATTGATTGATTGATTGACTGATACTGTAGTCCATTGAAAAATGGTGAGTCAATCATGGCTAACGCTTCTGACTCATAACATTCCTATGAGTCCTATGAACATTAAAATAGCAACAAAGCTGAAAGCAATGTCACTGCCCCTACCCCACACAGAAATGCAAAAGGGCTAACACAAGATCTGACACAGATCATATCAGACAGCAAAATACCAATCAGGGCATCAAAGATTCTTTTTTCACTCACTCATGTTTGGCAATAAAAATAACCCAGCATTCTCCCTCCAATGCAGCTTCAATGGGTGACATCACAGGCTTTTGGTCAAGCTAAAAAAAAGGCTGTGTGCACAGAATTTCCTTGTTCAATGATCCCCAGTATGACAGCCCAATAGCATCTGCATAGCTCAACAAGTATATGAAGCACCCTGAAATACCTCACACCCCCCAAATCACTGTCAAAAATCTTTAGTAAAAAAAATATTTGCTCTTCCAGATTTTTTTACATGAATAATAAAGGACAGTGTTCAGCAACATCCAGGATCCACTGAATAGATACAGTTGTCCATACTATATAGGAGGATCAGACTTTTTGTCAGTCTAGTCTAGCCTTTCTTGAAGCTCCTAAATACACTGCAGTTTGTACTCTATTTGTTACAGTTTCTTTCCAGTGGCCTAGTTTTTCATGACTTGTCATCTGCACTTTCTAGGCTTTTACCATCTGCATCGGACATTAGGGCTTCTCACAGAACAGCATACATTTTATCTTTCCAACTAAATCCCATAACTTGCATGTGAGAAGCCACTTCAGGTAATCCATCATCTAAGGCATTAAAGGCATGCCAGGCAATATTTAAAAGATGACCACAAAAGTCAGACTTGTTAGTAAATGTAAAGGCTTCACTCCAACACTAAGCACACTCTGCCTCATACTAACACTAATTGATGTTCAAGCCGTTACATTTGTTTTGATTACATACATTTTGTTAAGGTCAATAACATTCAGTGAAATGCTGATTGCATAACCCTACTGTGTTACTTGGTTACTTGGTTACTTGGTTTTAGGGACAAAAGGAGGCCGAGGCCCATCGAGATTGTCCCCCACATTATTGTGGGACATTATAACCCATTATAAGTTCTTATAAGTGTTGTAGGTTGTTTATACCGAAACCAGTGCCACTATTAATTATTGTGACATTGAAATGATTGTAGCATTTTACACTGACAATAACTTTGTTAACATCAACACAGTTAACTTAAAATCACTGGTGTCTAAACAATACTGGCACTGAAGTGGTAGGAAAGGTCATTCCAATACAAAATCATTATGCTTAGTGTTTAACATTATCACTGTGATGTCTACATGATGCTTACAAAAGAGCAAACCCATACACTGAGCTACTATTTCTTGTCCAAGCTACTGTAGGTTAGAAAGAGGACAGGAAGAAATAACTCCTTACAAAACAGAGTTTTCATATGTACAAAAGAAAAATGGAATGATGGACAAGTACAAATGGCCTGAACACCACTGAGATTAACATCTACACTGCCAAATCCAGGATGGCTGAGTGCATGTTCACTATGGTGGGTACGACTTTGTGTCAAAAAAGTAATGGAGTTTTCTGGTCAGAGTCCTGTGCCAGCTACAAACCCAGTACAAACCATGTTCTGTTCTTGCTACTATAGTTTAGCAACTCCCTTATACCTGAAAAAACAGGTCTGGGACTGTAAATTCTATTCCCAAACTCAAATTTATTTAATTTTGAATTTGAACAGAAATTTGGAAAGTCTGAAACAGAATCCCAAACTGAAAGTTTAACTTCCAAGTTGGCCTACTAACTACACTGTAAGACATAAATGTTCACCCATCCATATAAAGGCTTGCTTAGATAGCATAGTGTTTCGCCTTCAGAAAGCTGTATGTAGAAACTTCAACCAGCAAACCCTCCATTGGATGAGAGTATTTCTTTTCCCACAGTTATCCAGGAGGAGATGAAAACAGCAGCAGTGAGCAAATCTACAATACGTAACAAACAGTAGGGCAGCTTGCATAACAGTACATTAGGAACAATATGCTATGGTCAAGGCCCCTGGAATTATATGATTCCATGGCCACATTTCCCACAGAATCTGTGTTCTGCCACAATACAGGTACGTATGAAATGCCATTGAATTCATTATTCTTGTTGATTTTTTTATTAAAATATACAGTTTTCCATAGTACCTGGCTCCCTTCTACTCCTTGTTGATACTGAAGCCTCTCCACTGTGCATAGTATGTGATGTCATCAGTTACATCACATCACATTTACCCAAAGACAGGAATACCTTCTGTCACAGACATGAATACATAATGCCATAGAAATGAGAATTACCTGCCACAGAAGGCTAGGAGCTTTGCCATAGTAATTTCAACTAATGTGCCATGAAAAACTGGGGCCTTGGCTATAGTACAGGTTTTACATTTGAAATGAATATACAGTGGTGCCCAGTGTAAGATTCCCCCTTTTCAATTAGTATCTTGAGTGAAATAATCAAAATGAATAAAGCACCTGCTTTCAAGAACAAAAAAGGCAATAAACAATGGTACCAAATGAAAAATCTTACTGTTTTTATTAAATAGCAGGAATGTAAAGCTCATAGACCTCACTGCCACGACATGTGCATTACACCATATGGGACAGTTCTGTGGACATCATGATGGGAGGCCACTTGGAGACCAGGGATCACTGTGCGGTGTGCTTCAATATAAGGATGGCTGAGGAACTGAGCCACACAATAAAAAGGGTCCTGGATTTCAGGTGGGCAGATTTTATAAAGAGGGATGACCTGGTTGGGGGGGGAATAGCCTGGGTGGGGTGGAAGAACAGTGGATGAAGATAAAAGGAAGCACAGTCAAGGCAACAAACCTCTGCATCAAACAGGTGAGCAAAAGCAAGAGGAAAAAGAGACCACGATGGTTTTTGAAAATAGTGGCTGAAAAGATAAAAGACTAAAAGGGTAGCACTCAGAAGGTGTAAGGAGACACAGAGGGAGGATGATAGGGAGTTTTATCAGTGGAAACAGAGGGAAGCAGGGAAAGCAGTAAGAAGCATAAAGGTGCAGACTAAAGAGAGAATACCTAGGGGGTAACAAATGGGGACAAGACATTTTTTAGGTATGTAAGTGAAAAGAGGAAGACCAAGGGTGGGACTGAAAGGTTAAAAAGGAAAGTGGGGACTGTGCAGAGGCAGACCAGGAAAAGGCTGGCATCCTGAACAAATACTTTTATTCAGTGTTCTCAGAGGAAAAAGAAGGGGAGGGGACACAAAAAAGTAACAAAAGATTTGGAGGGAGAGAGGTGGACACTAGTCCTTTTTTGGAAGTGAGAATACTGAAGGGACTTGCTAATCTGAAGGTGGACAATGCAGTGGGGCCAGATGGGGTGCATCCAAAGGTATTGAGGGAGCTCTGAAAGTCCTATTTAACAGCTCATTGGAAAGAGGTGTGGTTCTGGAGGACTGGAGGAGAGTGGAGGTACTGTAGTCCCAGTAAACAAAAGTGGTAACTGGGAGGAGGCTGGCAATTAAAGGCCAGTCAGTCGGACATCAGTGGATGGAAAGTTAATGGAACCAGGGAATCTCTGCTGAAGGAAATATTTGTGGAATATTTTGAATCCAATGGGTTACAAGACCTGAGGTAGTATGGTTTCACAGGGGAAGGTCATGTCAAATGACTCTGATAGATTTCTTTGACTGCGTGGCAAAGGATTTAGATCAGGGTGGAGCAGTGGTTACGGCCTACCTAGATTTCAGTAAGGCTTTCAATAACATTCCACACAGGAGACTAGTAAGCAAGCTGGGTAGCTTAGGAATGGGACTGAATTTGGTAAACTAGATAAGAAATTGGTTAGGGGATAGGCAACAGATGGTGGTGGCAAATGAAGTTCACTCAGAGGAAGGAAGGGGGACCAGCAGGGAGCCTCAGGGATCAGTGCTGGGACCAATCCTCTTTAATGTCTTTATAAGTCACATTGCAGAGGAAATGGAATGGAAGGTCTGCCTCTTTGGATATGACAACAAAATTGGCAATAGGGTGGACACTCCTGGGGGAGATAGAAAGGATGAGTAGAGACCTAAGAAAACTAGAGGAGTGGTCAAGGGTATGGCAGCTAGGTTTCAATGTGAAAAAGTGTAAAATAATGCATGTGGGGCACATAAACAAGGGGGTGGAGTACAAGATGGGTGGAGTGGTGTTGCCAACCATCAAGCAGGAATGAGACCTGGGGTAATCATAACAGATGAGTTAATGGTGGCCAGGCAGTGCAGCAAGTCAGTGGAGTGGGCTAGTGGGATGCTGGGTGCATAGAGAGGGGCGTTCACCGGCCAAAAGAGTGAGGTGGTGTTACCTCTGTGTAGATCACTAGTAATATCTTACCTAGAGTACTGTGTCTATCTCTGGAGGCCATGGGTGGGATTTTCAAATGCTATACATTACCGGAAGCCCTGGTGCACCAATGATATGGTGCAAGGGGCTTGTGGCAATTTAACAGGATTTTCCATTCCATGTGGTAATTTCCACAAGTTAGACCAACTTTTTCTGGTCCAATTTGTGGCAATCTTGGGGGCCGTTATTATGGAACTTGCACCAGATATATGGTGCCAGCTGCCATAATATGAGGAAACTGTTGCAACTGTGCATGAGCTAATAAAAGCAGGCATAGTTGTGGAAAAAGCACTGGTGCACAGCCAGAACCTAAGTGCCCTGGTGCAAGGCTGGATGCAAGCTCTGAGACAGGCTTTGAAAATCCAGCCCCACATCTCTGGAATGACATAGGCAGAGTGGTGGTCATCTAGAGAAGGGCAGCTAAAATGATGCAGGATCTGTATCAAAAGCTCTATGTCGAGAGACTAAAGGACCTCAATATGTACACTTTGGAACAGAGTAGGGAGAGGGGGGATATGATAGAGACCTTTAAATACCTCATGGGGTAAATAAGGTACAGGAGGGAAGTATTTTTCAGAAGAAAATGTGCTCAAGAACAAGGGGACATGCTATGAAACTGGAGCGAGGTAGATTCAGGAGAGTTGTAAGGAAGTACTTATTCACAGAAAGAGTGCTAGATTCCTGGAATAGCCTTCCAGCAGAGGTGGTAAGGGCAAAAACAGTGATGGAGTTCAAGAATGCATGGAATAAGCACAAGGATATCACAGTGGAATGGAAGGGGAAGGGAGAAAGAGCTATAGATCAGGCACAGTCTGTGGTAATAGTGTAGGTAGGGAGAAATGGGCAGACTGGATGGGCCAAGTGGTCCTTATCTGCAGTCAGATTCTGTTATGTTTCACCATGCTGGCTATGACTGATGATTTTATGGAAAGAAAGTTAACGTTTTGCTTGGGAACCCCAAGCTTCATCAGAGTGATGGTGCATAAATACAAAGTGCTTTTTGTAGAAAACGGTTGGCACAGAAACCAGTATTGTGAAAAATCACAACAGACAGAAAAATAAATGTGAGGAAAAAACAAAACTTGATCATGTCTAGCATAGTGCCCTGTCTTTGGTGCAGTGCTTTGGAATGTGTCCCCTTTTATGTTGGCTCGCGCATGCGCAGCCAACATATTGCGGTAGCAGATTTGTAGGTGCTGTTGGGCAAATTCAGGACACGCATCAGTTTGTGCATCCCTCATTCCCCAATAAGACTGCATGCCAGTGCCACACCATGCATACATAATATGGTGAGCACATCTAAAAAAAGGTCCACTGCTATGCGAGCAAAGCTCGTCATACGCAGAGGACCTCCCAACATGCTTTCCCTGGTGAGAAAAAACATTTAACATGGTGGCACACTGCCTGCCATAATGCTGACTTCAGGGGTGCCCAATCCCCTTGTCAGCAGGCCCTGCTCCAATGTATGTGCCAACAGGGGAGCCCACTCCCCGTTGGCATAATGAACCCCCTCCATTTGTTATGTGCCGAGGGGAGTGCCCAATCCCCCTCGGTTCTTGCCCCCTGCTTTCATTGTGTGCTGATGGGGGTGCCCAATCCCCCATCAGCTACAGCATCCCCCTCAAAACACTTAGGTGGCATGCTGGGAGCCCACCCTAGTGGGCCAAATCCCCTGAAAAATCAAAACCGTCCAGCAATGTTTTTTTTCCTTTTAACCCTGTGAAAAAAGAAAACAGTCCCTCGCCATCTCCCTGCCCCCCTCCCACAACCCACGCCCACCCTCTGAGCACCCTGCCTCCCCACACACCCCCACCCAATACTTACCTCCAGAGTCTGGCACGATGATCTTCGGTGGACCAGAAACATGCCTGCACTCTTCAAAGCCGACCACAAACTGAAGAAATGCTGGTAAGCTTTATAATGGCATAAATAGGTATTTTTCAACTTTGGGGCATATCTCGGGCATTTATTGGAATTTTTGCACCAAATTTTGAACATGGGGTTATTGGGACCCCTCCTCATGAATTCAGTCACTGTCATGGCATTATTCCATCCCAAAAGGTGATTTTGTGGTCACTGCATGAAAACACCTTCCGGGACTGAGTAATGAAATGACAGTGACACTCTTCATGAAGGGGGCTCTCAAAAAGCCTGTGTTGCAAATTTGGTAGAAAAAAATCCCAAAAATGACTGTTTTACGAGTGTACACTGTGCGGTCTCCACGCAGGCTTGTAACATCGTGAATTTATAATATTTTCACTCCAGATTTTCAAAATTATCATTTTTCCACACCTCCTGATGAACAGTACAGCTGTAATTTTACACATCCTGGCCAAAATGTGTTTTGGCACATCCGGCACAGAATAGCACAGTCACTGTGTGAAATAATAATAATAATAAATTTTATTTTGCATAAGCGTCTTTCAGGCCATCAAGGTGCCATACAAAAAGATAAAAACAATCATATTAAAACAATATATGTAATAATAAAATAAATAACACTCAAATAAAATAAATAACAGGGGATCAGAGTTATATGGAGCCAACATAAGTGAGACTCCATAAAAAGGTTTTCAATGCCTGTTTAAACCCCTCCATATTTGTGCACTCCTGGAGCTGAATGGGTTGAGAATTCCAAAGGGTTGGGGCCACGTGCATGAATACATGGGCCCCAGAAGATTTCAGAGACACCCACAGAATCTCTAGCAACCCCTCTTTAGCCGAACGCAACTGTCGCACCAGATGGTAAGGCACAAGAAGCTCTTTCAAGTAGTCAGGGCCCAGTCTTTGTAGAGCTTTATAAGTCAGTAAACCAACTTTAAAGGTGATCTGCCACCTAATCGGCAGCCAGTGCAGATTGCGCAGCATGGGATTAAGATGGGATACTTAAGAAGCCCCAGTTAACAATCATGCTGCTGCATTCTGCATGAGCTGCAGGTGGTGGATTTCAACCCCAGAAAGCCCTAAGTACAGGCAGTTACAATAATCAAGGCGCAAGGTAACAAAAGCATGGACCAATATAGGCAAGTCTCCGGATGGAACCAGGTGCTTAATCCTGGAGGTATTCCTAAGATGATAAAAGGAAGACTTGACAATGGCCGACACCTGTGATCGTAAAGTCAGCCCGTTGTCAAGCACTACCCCCAGGTTTCACACCTGTTCAGAGGATAGGATCTGAGAGTCCCCGAGAAAAAGTCCAGAGGGCTGATCATCCCTAAACCCCTCTATCCGGTGACCCAGGTCCACTACCATCACCTCCTTCTTTCCAGCATTCAACTTTAACCAGCTCAAGTTCATCCAGTCCTGTATTTCAGCGAGGCAGGTATTAAGTACTGAGACAGCTCTATCCTGGTCAGGGGCAAAAGACAGGTAGAGCTGGGTATCATCAGCCTAGCAGTGAATCCTCAGCCCATACCATCTTACAATGTCTCCAAGGGGCAGCATATACACTGCAAACAACATAGGAGACAGCACTGAACTCTGAGAGACTCCACATGGCAGGGAGGAAGGGTCTGAGGAAAAAATCCCAGATACCGCTCTCTGACTCCTGCCAGTGAGGAAAGATGTAAACCACCTAAGGACCATACCTGACAGTCTGGAGATGAACCTCAGATGTCCAAGCAGCACCCCATGTTCTACAATGTTGAAAGCTGAGGAGAGATCAAGGAGCACCAAGATAGAATGGTTCCTCCGACCCCTCATCATCAGGAGATCATTGAGCACCTGAACCAGTGCCTTCTCAGTACTATGACTCTTTTGAAAACCAGACTGGAGAGGTTCATAGATGTTATGGATGGTCAAGTGGTCATCCAGCTATACCACCACTACTGTCTCAATCACCATTACTATAAAGGGAAGGTTTGAGATCGGTCTGTAGTTGGCCAGAGAGTCCGGGTCCAAAGAAACTTTCTTTAGGGAAGAGGATTACCACCACCTCCTTCAGGGAGCTTGGAAACTCACTGGATTCCAAGGAACACTGGACTATCTGAGCCAGGACCTGGCCGATCATATCCCAACAACCTATAACCAAGGAAATTGGGCCCGGATCCAAACTACAGCACGTAGGTTGCATACCCTGGACAATCTGCATGACATCTGCATGCTCAGGCAAGGCAAAGGTACTCCAGAAAGCCCAAGGTGAGGTGACCAAGCACGGATCATCAGCAACCCCCATAGAGCGAGTTGAATGAACCTCTGACCTGATGTCAGCCACCTTATCCACAAAGAAACGAGTAAGCTCATCGCACTCTACTTGTGAAAAGGTCTTTGAAGCTACAGACAGGTTGGGTTGTACAACCTGTCAACAGTTTGGAAGAGCTGGGCTGGTCAATTCTGAGAGGCAGCAATCTCCCCGGACAGGAAATCTGCCTTCTTACAGGAGATCGTTGATTGATAAATCTTATAGTGTTCAACCAATCTAAGGTGGTCAGCAACCAGGGTGGATTTCTGCCAACACCGCTCTAACCTACATCCTACTTGCCGCAACTCCTTCAAAGGCCCATCAAACCAAGGGGCCCTAGGACAAAGGGGGAGAGGACGAACACAGATGGGAGCAATCAAGTCCAGAGCTGCTGAGATGGCCTTATTATAGGTCACCACTAAAGTCTCTGGACTCGATCTGGTCACAGGAAACTCTGAGAGGTCAATCACCACTGCTAGGCCTTCAGGACTCACTTCCCCTAAAGAGCGGTAACTGACCATCTCCACAGAGGCAGGCCTCCGAAGGGGGGCACAAAAGTTGAACCTCACGGTGTACTGATCAGACCAACTGACTGGTTCCACCTCCAAGTCAGAGGCCTCAATCCCCAGGAGGAAAACCAGATCAAGAGAGTGACCATGTTTATGGGTGACAGAGGTAACAACCTGTGTAAGGCCCAGAGATGTCATAAGCTAGAGGAAGTGTTGTCCAAACTGCAAGAGATCGTCATCGACCCAGGCATTGAAGTCTCCGAGTATCATCAACCTGGGAGACTCCAATGCCATGTCAGCAATGAAGTCTGCTACTTCCTGCCTGCAGGAATCCTGTCTCATCCCGGGGTGGACGGTAGACGAGAGCTAACCTGCAACCTACACCAGCCACCACAATACACTCAAATGATTCAGCTTCCTCAACTGGTACATTCATGAGGCCCAACTCAGTCTTAAAACAGACTGCTACCCCCCTTCCCCGTGATCCAATCTTGAGAGGTGTATCACCAAGTACCCAGTCAGAATTGCAGCATCCAAAATGGGGCCAGAATTTTCATCCAACCAAGTCTCAGTGATGCAAGCCAGATCAGTTGTTTCAATAAGATCTGCAATAATTGCAGTCTTATTTTTAATAGATCTGGCATTGCATAACACTGCTCGAGTTGGATGGGCTTCAAGGGCCACCCCAGCTGCTTGCCTGCCACATGAGGAAGTGCCCTTGGGTATGGAGACTAGATAAGGTGCACCCCATGCCAGACTCCATTTCACCCCAGGATATCTTCTAGGCCTGACCAGACTGATGTGAGAGGTGTGTTCATTCATCCTCCAATGTCCACACCCCACCGTCCCCACCCCCCCCTTTTGAATGATACCCGGTACATGACAGCACTGGTAAGTTGACAACAAAAAAGAGTGGAAGGGTGGAGGGCATGGAGAGTGGAGGAAGAATAGCGCAGGACCCGGGGGGGGAGCCTACATATTTACAGTAAGAATTAATACCAGCATACACAGCATTCAGGCACCCAACCTAAACAAAAAAAACAACAACACTAGAATTAAACAACAATACCCACCCACTAAAAATATACATAAAATATGACCCTGCTCCCCACTATGTGGATGATTTCAATCCCAGAAACTATTACAATCCTCTCTCACAGGATGCAAAACACAAATATATATTTACCCCCCCAAGCCCTCTTGCAGCCAAGGAATAGGGAAGTTCCAGGCACTCTCACTGCCCAGAATAAAATAAATCAATCAAATGCAAATGAAAATAAACATAAACATAACATTCAATAAAATAAATAAATAAAACAAATAAAATGTGGACTCCCAGGTCCTCTCACCACCAGGGAGACCACAAAACAGTTGAAATGTAGATAAAAACAAAATAATCCAGGAGTGAAATCATCCAAAAGTGTAGGTTAATCCAACAGGTAAATCCAATCCAGGGGAAGTCCAGCTGATGAAATCAAATACATCCAAAAGTACAATGAATCCAACAAATAAATCCAAGCCAGGATGGATCCAGCCAAGAAGAATCTGATAAATGATCGACAGCAGCACAGTCCTACCAAACTCCACACCTAGAAGACCCCAATCAGAAATATTTTGTTGCATCACCACAACACCCGGATCAAGACCACACAGTGGACAGTCCCAGGGGTCTAGGGGCACCGTAGGCTCAACAGCCAACTCCCTGACTAAGGATCCCCCTGAGCTCCTGTGAAGCAGCAGAATCTAGTCGGTGATCCCCAGCAGAGTCAGGCCAGTCTCGTAAAGCACAAACTTCAGGCCCACCAAGACACAGTCTAGGGCCCACCACTCGATTCCTAGACCCAGCACACCAACTGGCACCTTCACAAGTGGTCCACTTAACTCCCAGAACTCCTTCCTAGAGTGGACTCCCACAAACAATCTATTCGGCTCCCATAGCTCCTCCTCAGAACGGACACCTCTGCATGGCGGCAGCCTGTATCAAAAGTAATGATATCAGAGCTACGACTGATGAGCTCAGGGCAAATCCGTCTTGCTAAACTTTGTCATCTGAGCTCCACAAAGCAATTCTTCTTAGCATGGCTCCCATAATCTAGTAAAGTTCACTTCAAAGGTGACCCGATGGTCTAGTTTATGTGGCTGCCTCCCTTTCCACTCCAGGCCAGTCCTCCGGACTAAAGATGCCAGGCAGGTCACCCCAATTGCAACTGATCCACAGCCTTCTCCCTCTCAAACGTGGTTTAGCCATTGCCCTTGGAGTCAGCCTCAACTGCAGCCTGCTCTCTCCACTGGCTCCCAAAGTCAGATGGCTGGAAACCTCTTTGGTACTATATGCAAGCACCACAGTCCACACACCATAAACTGCACCTCTTGCAAATGTTGGTTCAGGTAAGCCCGATCGATACAGATAACGGGGCAAAGGCGTTTACTAGCTGGCAGTTGAGTTAAAAATCACTGACCATAAACTTCACAATAGTTCCAATACTGCTGCTTAAACACTCACAGTCCCAACTCCAGAACAGCACAAACTCCATGAATTCACTCAATAAAATAAGAAAATAAAACAGCAAATTAAAACAACTTTAAAATTATAACTGCTGAGCTAAAATGACAGCTGGCCCAGCATGGCAGCCATCTTTCAGAAAGGGGGGGTATTTGTCAATCAGTTTTGAAATCAGTTTTTGGGACAGTTTGAGGAAATGACTGTGACACCGTTCATGAGCAGTGGTCCAAAAATGCCTATGTTGAAAATTTGGTGCTGAAAGTCCATAAAATGAATGTGTTACAAGCGTGCATTGCACAGTTTCCACATACCCTTGTAACTTCACAAATTTGCAATGTTTCCATGCCAGATTTTCAACACTGGTATTTTTTCACATCTCCTTATGAACAATACAGCTGTCATTTTTCATATCCTGCCCAAAATGTGTTTCCACACCTGTGACGCACAATGGCATGGTCACTGTGGGAAATCAATGTTTGGGACAGATTAACAAAATCACAGCACCACTGTTCATGAGGAGAGGTCCCAAAATGCCTAGGTTAAAAATGTGGCTAACAAACTCCCAAAAATAATTGGGTTACGGATGTATGTTGCACAGTTTCTATGCATGCTCATGACTTCACCAATTTTTCATATTTTCACTCCAGATTTTCAAGGTAGCCATTTTTTAATGCTTCCTCATGAACAATACAGTTGTCATATTCCATATCCTGCCCAAAATGTGTTTTCGTCCCTGTGTCGCCAAATGGCATAGCCGCTGTGCAAAACTACCTTACAGCTAACAAACTGATTATGCCACTTTTCATGAGGTGGGCTCACAAAAAGCCCATGTTGAAAATTTGGAGTGAAAAGACCAACACACGCCTATGGTGTTAGGATTTCCAACTGTAGCACCCCACCCTGTAGAGACTGACAGGTGTCAGGGGTGTGACTTGGGATCATCAGCTGTAATGCTCACTCCATTCCATCCCCACCCCCACCCTGCAGCCAGTGACAGGCATCGTGGTGTGCCTTGCACTGTTCAGCCACAATGTTCACCCCATTCTCCTATACTGCACCCACCTCAGCATATTTCCTTATGGAATGGGGTAAGTATAATGCCCAAAGACCCCGAAGCACACCACAACACTTGTCACTGTCTACAGGGTAGGGTGAGGTATAATGGCATGAGCGTTACAGCTGACAACCCAAAGGCACACCCCAATGCCTGTAGGTTTCTACAGGGTGGGGGTGTGGTTGGCATCACTTCAATACTTCACTGCCATTCCTATTATGCGTCTCTAACTCCGGCACTACCAATGCCAATGCCAGCGAGACAACATTCAGCATTGACAAATGCTTCTTCTCATATACTTTGAACATTCTGCTAACTTATTTCTACATTGTGTATGGTACCTGACCATGCTCACATGGTTGTTTTGTATTTTTTATTCACATTTATTTTTTGTCATTTGGTTGGTATGGTGCCTGACCACTCAAAAGACAGTTTTGTGTTTTTATTCACATTTTATTTTTTGTCGTTTGGTTGTGGTAAACTTATCTCTGCATTATATAGGGTGCCTGACCATGCTTACGTGGTCAAGTTTTGTGTTTTGTATTTATATTTATTTGTTGTCATTTGGTTGTGGTAAATGATCCTTGGTAACTAATAGTATGTTGTTTTGTGATGTTAGTGAAATGATAGTCTCTTTTCTGTGAATCATCAGTCATAGCTGGCATATTATAATGTGTGTGTCATGGCAGTAAAGTCGATTAGCTTTGCATGCTTGCTATTTAATAAAAATGGTAAGATTTTTCATTTAGTACCATTGTTTATTGCCTTCTTTGTCCTTACCAGTGGGTGCTTGATCATTTCATTTCGATTATTTCAGTCTGTTGATTATATTGAGCACCACAGCTGAATCCTGCCTCTTGCCCACTGTGTGTTTTCTACCTTGAGTGAAGACTAATCAAGAATAGTCAGAGCCATCACTTTGCACTTGCTTGTCTTTTTTCAATTTGCCAGCAGACTACTAGCGCATGTAGAATAAAAGACCTATGGAGGCATAGACATGTGCAGCACTGTTTCTGTACAGGGCCACCCCTAACTGCAGATAACAGTGCATATTTGTTTAGCTTATAAAAATAATTACACAAAGCATTACAACTAGTTCTGACTGAGGACATTGTAAAAGCAGTGCCAGAATTTATTGGCCCAGATATTCAAAAGGGTTGTGCCATGCGCAACAGGGTTGCGCCATGCGCAAGTCCAAAATGTGCCATTCTGCGATATTCAGCAGGAGGCAGTTACGCCACTGGCACCAGGTTGCGCTAGAGAGCAATGCAAATGAATGCATGCTCAACAGGAGGGGGAGGATCCATGCATAACCTGCGCAACCCGATATTCAGTCGGGTTGCGCAGAGTTGTGCATCTGCGCAACCAACCTGCGCACGCACAAGCTTGAGCCAAAAAGAAGCAAGTCGGGGGCCACCCACAGGTGAGCTGCTGCATTGCAGGCGCAACACAGCAGCTGCCACCTGGCTGGCCCCAACTCACTCCCTGTGCCCCCCACCAGCCCGATCACGGACAGTACAGGTACATGTCCCCCACCTCCCACAGCCCGATCGCGGCAGAACCTGCATAAACCCCAGTGCCGGTCGGCGGCAGAACCTGCACTCAACCCCAGTGCCTGATGGCGGCAGAACCTGCAAACCCCAGTGCCCGATCGCGGGCAGATGTAACTCCCTCCCCCAACCGAATAACTCCCTGGTGGTCAGTGGACCGTAAAGCCCGATCGCGGGCAGAATGTCCAGCAGAACCCCCAAACATCTCCCTGGTGTCTAGTGTCCCCCCACCCACCCACAAGCCCCTCCACCCGCTCCCCGCGGCGGCGGGTGACAGCATCCACCCGCCTGCCGCCCGCGCCCGCCCGACTGACTGTCCGGTGGGGCTGCACCGATGAGTGCAGAGCTACAGCCAATGGGCGTGCAGCCCATACCGTATGACAGTCAGATTTGTGAATGATGAATTGAATTGAATGATCACAAATCTGACTGTCATGTACGGTATGGGCTGCACGGCCATTGGCTGTAGCTCTGCACTAATGGGGTGCAGCCCTACCGACAGTCAGTCGGCGGGCGCGGCCGGCAGGCTGGTGGATGCTGTCGCCCGCCAGCCGCGGGGAGCGGTGGAGGGGCCTGTGGGTGGGTGGGGACACTAGACACCAGGGAGATGTTTGGGGGTTCTGCTGTGACATTCTGCCCACGATCGGGCTTTACGGTCCACTGACCACCAGGGAGTTATTCGGGTTGGGGAGGGTTACATTCTGCCCGCGATCGGGCACTGGTGGGGGTTTATGCAGGTTCTGCCGGATCGGGCACTGGGGTTATGTGTTCTGCCTACTACTGGGCACTGGGGGCGACATGTACAGATTCTGCCCACGATCGGGCTATGGGTGATGTGTGGGGGTCATGTAACTGTGATGCCCGCGATCGGGCTGCATTGTGCGTCGGTCCCCGACGGCTGCTGCCTGGCAGGGTAGCCAGGAGCAAGTCCTCGGGGATCGGCGCACCTACATGCAAATGGCATGCAAATGGGGCCATAAAGAGATGCAAATGGCCCCCCCTGCGCCTTGCATAAATTATGGCCCCATTTGCATGTCACCTTTTGAATATCGGAAATTTGCGCATGGCGCAATGGTACTTGCGCCACCGCGAAGTTAGATATCACTCTGACAACTTGCGGTGGCGCAAGTTCCACTGCGCATGCCATGTTGTGAGCTCGGGCGAGATGCCCAAAGGAGTTGCTCAACAGCGCAACCCCAGAATATCACTCGCCACACCCCAGCTTAACTATTTTGAGCAGCACGAGGGCTGTCAGACTGGCGCAGTTTGAATATCTGGGCCATTGTATTTAGAATTTAAATAAAAGTTACAATCTCTCAGATACTAACCTGTATTTACTCTCATGCATACTTGTTTCTATACTTAGTAATTAAGACAGGCAGAAGGCTATTGTTCATTTTGTCTGTCTCCTGCATTAACAGGGTCATCTGAAACCATTACTAGATAGTATATGTTTATCCAACTTATTTTTGAAAGTGAGGAATGAGTCAGTATCCATTAACTCCCTAGGCAAACCATTCCACAGTGGTATGACCATTTGTGTGTAAAAATACCTTCTGGCATTTCTCCTCAGGAATGTTAGTTTTATTTGATATATATGACTTCTCAGACTAACAATTATGTTGCTAAATTGTAGACTCAAGCAATCCATCAACTGTCTATCTCTTATCATTTTGTACAGTTCCAATAAATTTCCTGTTATATGCCTTAATTCTAACAGATACAAGTCCAGTTAATACATTCTAGACTCATAGGGCTCACCTCCCAGGCCATGGATAATCTTTGTCATTCTCTGCTGAACCCTCTCCAAGTTATTTATGTCCCTCCTCAAGTAAGGGTTCCACAATGGAGTACAATAGTCCAGGTGGGGTCTAATTAAGACTATGTATAGTGAAACTATGCATCTCTGTTTCTTGTTATAAATGCCTTCTAAACACATCCTATGATCTTATTGGATTTCTTGATTACCTCATTGCAGTGTGGACTGAAACTTAGGTCATTGTTAATCAAAATTCTTAAGTCCCTTTTGTTCTCCACTGCCCTTAACTGCACACCATCCAGTGTATAAGTAATTTGAGTACTTTTAGTTCCAAGGTGCATGACTACAAATTCATCTGTGTTAAATATCATGCCATTCCAAGATGCCCAATTCTCCAATATCTTTAGATCTTGTCTTAAGGTGTCCACTTGCTTGTCATTTCCCATATTTGCTCCTAATTTCAAATCATCTGCAAATTTTGTGATCCAGTTCTTTACCTCTGAATTCATATACGTAATGAATATTAAAAACAATACTGGCCTAAGCACTGAACCCTGTGGTACTCCACTGATCATTGGTCTACTATCTGACAAATGACCTCTAATCTGAACCCTTTGTGTCCTTCCTGTCAACAACATATTGACCCATCTCAACACTTTTATATTAATATCAAGGTTTGTTAATTTGTGCACTAGTGTAGCATGTGGGACCTCGTCAAAAGCCTTTTTAAAACCTAATACACCACAGCCACTGGTTTATTGTGTCCAATGCTTTACTAACTTTGCCATAGAACACTAAGGTATTTGTTAAACAGGATCTGTGTTTCTTGAACCCATGTTGTGTTTCATCATACAGGTTTTTGCTGTTAATTTTGTCTTCCAGCCTGTCCTTAATGAGAGATTATAATATTTTTCCCAGTACAGATTTTAAGCTTAAGAGTCTATAATTACGCACCTCACCTCTATCTCCTTTCTTAAATACACTGACCACCACTGCTATCCTGCAGTCTTCAGGAGCCTCCCCAGTCTCTATAAATATATTATAAAGTTTTAATAGTGGATCAACCAACCAGAAATGTATTCCTTTTTATAATGTAAGGTGTTATTTGTCTGGTCCAGCAGACATTGATGGATCAATACTTTTGAGCTTGTTGGTTATTTCTGATCTTGAGATCTTTATAAGTGTTGTATTATTATTTACTAATGGTGTATTCCTACTATGCTCTTTATCATTCCCCTTTTCCTGTTCTTTCTCATAAACCAAGCAAAAATATTCATTAAATATCCTGGCCAGGCTGGCAACTTCTATACTTTCCATAGTACCTATACTAATAGGACCCACCATTCTGTCCATTACTTTATGTATATAGGCAAAAAAAAAAAAACCTTGCCATTGTCTTTTGAGTGTGCCAATCTGAATTGTAATTGACTTTTTTCAAATCATAAAATTTGTTTATTTTTCTTTAAATGCTGTTTAATATTTGTTGATGTTACAATGGCTATTATCCCTCTTTATAACCCTGTATGCCTGTCTTCTTTTGCTAAGCTGTTTTTTGACTTTGTAATTAAACCTTATGGGTACCTTTCCCCCTCTGTTGTACAACGGCCTATTTGGTACATACCTGTCTTCCAAATCTAGTATCTTATTTCGTATCCTTAAATTGTTTGGTACTCTGATTTCCAGTTTCCCAGTCCCACTCATTTAATTCTCTTCTAATTTCTTCAAAATATGCTTTATGGTAGCTCTTTATTACTGTTGTACTTGTATTTTTTGGGGGAGGTATTATGTTAATATTGAACAACACAGTCATATGGTCACTATTCATAAGTGGCTCGTTGATCTCTAAATCATTAAATCCATCAGTTCTATCTGTAAATACTAGGTCTAGAACATTTCTGTTCCTTGTTGGTTGATCCATCATTTGGTATAGTCCATTTTCAATAGATAGATCCAGCAGAACTTGACCTTGTTTATTAGATGTCCTGCCATTGTTCCAGTCTATACCTGGCACATTAAAGTCACCCAGGATTAGTACATCTTTATTACAAGTCATCTAACTTATGCTATTGAGTAAGTTGACATTGGGCACTCATTTCTATGTTAGGCACTCTGTAGCATAATCCTACATGTATCATTGGGTTGTTCTGCTTGCCCATGCACATCATGTTGTGATTCTGCCCTCCAGAACATGTCACCGAGGTATATGTATTAGGAGAAAAACAAAACATTTTTGTGTCGTAGCCTTTCAGTGCAGCAGGGTAAGCAGCACTGTTCACCTGACCTTAATTTTAAACAAAATAAATTATATAGCAACTGTTACCCAATCATGATTAACACATTGCGATAATCTTCATCGTTCTTTACCGGTACATCACATTCACTCGAGTTTTGCTTTCGTGAATTATGGACATCAAGCAAAGGACTCTGATTACTGCCCCATTAGTCATAATTGAGCAGCAGTCATCTATATTCTTAGTTAACTAGACACTAGGCACAATCGGAAGAAGAATCAATTGTATAAACAATCAACTGGAGCAGCTGTGGGATCCTAGTCTCAACTACAAATGCCCGCTTTGCACTTGAATGTTTGCATGAAATAACATTTCTGAAAAAGAAGGAAAGGCCAAGAATCTACAGTATCTTAGGCTTCAGTGATGCTTTTAAAATCATTAAGAATGAAGTTTGTGATTATCAAGAAAGACTTAGTAACTCATTTCCATGACTGTCTTTATAATGCACCCTTCCCCCTAAACAAAGGTTAAATGAGACAAAAAGGAAGGGGGAATATTTTTTTTTAGATGTAAACATTAATAGAATGCAGATATTAGAGACTAGATGGTACCAAAAGCCCAAAGCTTCTGGTAGGTATAAAAATTATGTAGCAGCACATTCTCACACCATGAAAAGATAGGTTTTTCAAGATATGGTTCAGAAGGATTAAGCTTACAGGAATTTTGGGATCTAGATCAAGATTATCAATTGAGCATTTTCTGTGGATGCCCCACTTTGTTGTGAAACCAGGTTGTGTTCAGAAATAAAAATTTGGAGTTGGAACAATGAGTAAGGTGATGAGACAGGCATAACTGGCATGCTAAACAGGGAAAATAACAAATGAAACAAGTGAAAGGGCAACAAAACATTGGTATCAGGGCTTAAGACAGTAAATAAGATATGTATTGTGTTATCATGGGAGCTGGATGAAAAATGAATGTCTGGACACAATGGAAATATATAAAACAGAAATAAATAAAAGGCATGAATGTGTATGGGGAGAATGTGTCAGAATGAGAGAATACAAATTACAGAAGCTAGCAGTATGAAATCAGAGGGTGTAGCTACCATAGGTAAAATGAATAGAATGTAAAAAAGTAGGAATTTAGTGAATAATACAGGTTCACTAAAGAACAGGGAATAGAATGTTGTTTTGAAATAAACGTTTCATACACACTGGGCTGGAATGTCAAAGCCTTGTGCCCATAATGCATCCAGGACAATCTTCAATGAGGCTGTGTTGGCATCTTTCTCAGATGCACTGCACAACTGGCAGGTATAGGGGGCTGGGATTATATCCCACTGTCTATTGACGGATGTAGAGGCCAAAGGGCTAAGTCAGTTTGATCATTTTTTTATGGTCTAAGTTGACTTAGGCCCTACCGGCAGAGCTATCTACATGTGGATGCATGCTGCCGGAAACCTCTATGAAATGTCAAGAATCAAAACTGATTTTAAAAATAGCACCTGCAGCATGCAAACAGGTGACTGAATGGTAGGCGCTTCTAACTCTGGCCTTTCAATAATCTAGCCCAATGAGAGCCAAAGAGCTTTACATCTCATAACAGTTGGCAGCAATCAATGGGTGTGTATACAGAGGTTCAGAAAGATTGGATATAGTTAAAGAAAGCTTGGAGCATGAGCAAAGAGAATGAGTAAGAGAGGCAGGAGGCAAAGCATGGGGATTTGACTTATTTAAAGCAGCAGTAATTGTTAGCCAGAATTTAGTTTCTCTTCAGCAGTATTTTGTTTAGCAAACCCATTACAGTATCTATTTTTGTTTTCATTTTCTGTCATTCCTTAACTGTAACATGGGATTTTGAGGTTTTTAAAAGTTCCTGCTCCCTTGCCATGCCCACCATTAAACATCTTGGTGGTGGTGTTGTGTTCTGTTTGCCATCAGAAACATGGCATGTGCCATCCTATTACAGTACATCGCCAGTATGAATCTAGTATGTACATTCAAAAGGTAATCTGAATGGAAGACATTCATAAAAAACTGCAAGTGGTGGCCATCCTTAATGACTTAAATTATTAACTGCAACATTAGCTGTTACTGCTGTTTTTAAAATATTTGAGAACATTAAAAACACACAAAGGATGACTCTAAGGAGTTCAGAAATACATGTTTGCAAATAAAAAAGTGATGCTATTTTGGATGACGAACAAAATACTGCTACTTTAATGTCATACAGTGGGTTAAAGGTGATGGCAGAATTTAAACCAGGGTGCAGTATGCTACATGTCCTCTAAAAAAGAAATTTTTTTTTACGCATGTATTCTCTATGTCCCAACTGGTTCGCCAACTGCCCTCTCTTTACTTCCCTCCAGCCCCTCAACCCCATCTACCTTGTGGTTTGCCTTGCTCCTTTGAGGCCCTATGTTGGAGCCTTTGGGTGATACAAACCCCCTACAGAAACTAAATCCATTGGTTTTCTGAGGATTGGACCGTTTGTGGTGTGATGCCATCAGGAGAAACTCTTCATTGTAACAAGGCCAAACATTTTTCCAACTTTTCACCCCTCTCTAGGATGGCAATGCAACATCCTCCAAAGGTACACTTAACAGGCTTGTACAGGAACTGGTAGCAGCTCCCATCTTCCTTCAGCCATACCATCTGCTGTATGCCACCCTGTGGTACTCTAGGATGCACTCTTGCAGCAGTCAGTAGACACCCTCCCAACCCAGAAGAGGTGAACATCAGCCTGAGTACTTGAGTGTCTCCCCCCACTAGTCCTTCACTAGCCACATACTTGTTCCCAATCCTGAATCACTAGTACCATGAGCATTAATGCAACCATTGTGCCAGTGGGCCTGCAAAATACCATAGTTTTAAGGCAAGCACATAATAAGGTGACATTAGTAAGTGAGAACTACATTTTTTATTCTTTGGTAGCTGGGTAAGGTCCACTAGACACAATGCCCGTTTTCAGGAGCAACCCAGGAGCACTGGGGAGGTTAAGTGACTTGCTCAGCAGCATTATACAGTATGCAAGTGGAGATTGTGAGAATCAAACCCAGGCATGCTAGATGTACCAAGCTTATTCACAGCTCATTGCTCCAACCTCTTGGCTATACTACAGCTCCATAAATGAGAACTATAGTGCTGTCCACCAGGATGAAATGCTCTGTGTGAGATTTCTGTTTACTGCATGACAAATTGGAGCAATTACTATTGGATTATATTGCGTTCATGCAGTACCCTGCAAGTTATCCTGTCAAAAGCTGGGATACTTATCTTAATCCTGGTAGATGACAATGTACCTGTACATCTTTGCTGCACCAGTAGTACAAATAAAATGAAACTGAAACATGCTAGCTCATCTGATAATTGTTATCCCACTGATGATGGCACAGACTGCCTATGCTTAGAAACATGTGGTCCATGAACTCATAATAAACTCAGTCTCTAGGTTTGAATAAGCAGAGGTTGAATATTACCATATTATAAACAGTTTTTTTTGTGAAAATGTGAATGTGTTTACCAAGTTTATGTCACATCTAAAACTTAATAAATCTATATGGCACATATGCACTTCATGTGCATTCATAGTTATAGTGGGTGGAAGAGGAAGAAATGAAAATAAAACTGCTAGTTGGTCAATGCTATACATTTTAGAAGCCACATGAGGTTTACAACTCTAGAACTGAATCTTGCTAAGAACTCTTTACAGTCAAATGTTCACTGAAAACCAAAGTTCAGGTGAGCATCTTTCAGAAACACTTCCATGTATTGTACTGTATTTGTGAAGTAGATAAGCTTTACTCTATCACTTTTTCTGATGACAGCTCACTCAGAGGTTTATTGCAATGATTTTTGCCTGAAAGAAAATCTGGATGGTTCACAAAAGCTGACCTTTTGATTCACTTGATACAGGGTGATGATCTAATTCCTTTTGATCACACACTAATGTAGATGTATTAGCTGGCAGGGATGCCAGAGGTCTAGGCTTCCATTTCTTTGAAACTCACTGAACTTTCAAAAATCTTGGCATTCCATGCGGTCACTCTTCCATATCGTAGAGAAAATGTTACACTATACATGTAAATCAACCAAATGCTGACCTGTGACTGAAGAAAAGAAAAGCTAAGAAGTCAGTACCGAACATTAGAAATCCTTTGGATTTACAAGCTGGGAAAAACTGTGCAGAACAAATTAGGCATAACAAGTGTTTGTCTTTGGTTCATTTTTATTTATCGATAAAACAATACTACAAAACATAAGAAACATTTGCATTAAATACGCATTTGCAGGTATCCTATTAACTTTTAACCTGCTGTAAAAGAAGGTACAGCAGTTTGTCTTTTTAGGTAACTTCAATATTTTTATTCATGGTTGTCAATTTAGTGCTAAGCAATAATTAGAATATGTTATTTCTCACAGCATATACAAAGGGTCCAAAAAGTTGTATGCCTTAAGTGTGGCTCACAGCAAGGCAGCTGCAAAATAAACTGAGCTGCTGCTAATCTTAGGTAATCCAGATTTCTCATTCCACATTTCCTCATATTTTATATTTGTCAGGAGCTTATAAAGCAGAAAAGGCCAGCACTGGCAAATGAAGCATACATCATTCTTCTTTTAGGTCACATCTAATCACTCTCATTACAGGGTATATCAGGGGAAGAAAGTGAGATTCCTCCACCTGGTGAATGGTGATGCACTCAATTTTATCTTGTCAGTATTAGCTTCCACTGCCACCATAATGACAAGCCCATTCTTTGTACTTTAAACCATCAGACTCAGACCTCTCAAAGCCATGTATGAATAAAAAGGTAGATGTGTGCTAAAATAGCTAACACTGCAAGACCTCAGCTCAGCAACATTCTGTGCTGCCTTCAGCCAAGTATGATTAGTTTCTACTAGTACACTTTTTCTACAGTTAACATTGTAATTGCTACTGAAGATATTTATATATGTATATACATGGTAGCCCTTTAAAATGCATCATCATGTACAAAATGACCCTTTCATGACCCCACCTTGGAGAAATGAAGCTTCTTGATCAGACACTGGGGATGCAACCCTTTTCTCTTTCAGCAGAAACAGTACCATAAGGTTTTTAAAAAACTGAACAAGTAACCATGAACTCAGTTTACATCAAATCTAAAAGATACCACTGCAAAGTCCAGTACTCTTATATATGCTAGTATAATTGCCGGGTTTGCTGTATGCAGAGTATAAACTTACACAGTAATTTTCTGGCACATAGATGAACGTACTGTTTACAGGTCCATCAGTGCCCTGCCCTACATTAAAAAAAAAGAGGTATTCTTTGAAATACCAATCAGGGTCAAGTGTGTTGCCTTGTTGGTGTTGCTGTAAAGAAACTGCTGAACCAAAACAGATTTCAAAAATAACCCAGATAAAAATTTTGGATTACTCAAAGGTGGTAGTGGCAATGTATTCACTGGCACAGCAATAAAGCTAGCACATTGATTAAGCACTAGAGTTTCTTGTAATGGAAACAGCAGGCTAAAAGTTAAGGATTATGAACCACAGTAAAAACAGTTACTGAGTTATTTGTCACAGTATATTATGTATATTTTATTCACAAACTGCTGATATTGCCAAGTAACCTTACTGGTGGAGACTGACAACATAAAGACATGCATTCAAGTGAGATCACAGTCAATGAAGTCTATATAAGCACATTCATTTGTTAACACCTTCCAGGAAAAAAAAAGATTTAAGAAATTTTAGATCCAATTGCTTCCACAATTATGCACAAACAACCTGTAAACAGTTTGACATTACACTTATGTACAAGTGAAACCACACTGGAAACTGGAGGTAATTCAGTGGGTGCCATTTTGAATGTGTCTGTGTGCAAGAGACTGGCCTAGTCCTAATAAGGTCACTAAATGTCAAAATGAGGTCAAAACATCCAACATAAGGTGTTCATGTCCTTAACATACAGTTTCACTGCAGTGCATTATTCAATGTGTACCTTAGAAACTGAATCTATATAGAATGATTTTTCGACTGGCCAATCACTGATATCTGAATAATCTCAAAATATCTCCTAATAAAAAATACACAATTGTGGCAATTTTAACTACAAAAATTAGATTCCATGCAGCAACTCTTTATGTATCTTTTAATAATAATTTATCCTGTTACAACAATTATGCATCAGAAATTCATTTTAAATAACCACAGCTCAATGGACATTTTCGGATCAATGAACATTTTCCATATCCCAATTATTTTTTGCAAATAAACAGCCACATAAAGGGTTGCTGGACAAAGATTTCATTCTTTCATTCTAATCATGTGTGGACAAGGAAGCAATCTTGAGTTCACCTCATCTAATTATTGCAGCAAGGATTAAAAACAAGTATTAAAGAGCAACTGTTGCCTCAATGAAAACTTTGAAAGACATGGAGACAGTTTCTCTGCAAGATCCATCCAAAATGCCTCAGCTGCTTTTTTTTAAAACAGAAATGAATTAACAACATCTGATTTCATGTCCTAAAAAGTAAAATGTTCAGTGACATAATGATGCCAACTGCATTAATGTCATTTTTGTACTGCAAGTGTGACTTTCTGTTGCAAACAGATGCATATCTTGAAAATAGTAGCAGGACTGCTCAGATGTATTTGAGGAGCTACAGATGCATGCACAAAATGTATTTGTTTTCACCCTTTTGAAAATCCCTCCCACAATATTTAGGACTAATTTTGTTGATATTTACAGTATTATATTTTTATATTTGCATTCTATATGTTTATCTTGTTCATTATTTGAAATGACCTTTGCACAAAAAGAGGATACTTTTTCTTAGAGATTACCAGATTTCTATTTTGATATCTGTTTTGACATAATCATTTTTGTATTGCAACTGATTGTGATGTCACAAGAAAAAGATTATTAATTATATATAGGATAAAGTATGGGGTGCAGTGTGTTATGAGAATTTAACACACACCCGAGTTGTTGGATGGCACATAAACCCCGAGGGGTTTATGAAAGCCATCCAACATGGAGGGTGTGTGTTAAATTTGAGTTAAACACACTGCACCCCATATTTTGTTTATATAATTGAAGGGCTACGTTTTTCCTATGGTTTGAAAAAAGACCTGGAATCTTACCTTGGAGATGAACGTTTTGTTTGTGTGAGAAAAATAGAACTGTGCTTCAACATTAACATTTAATTATTTAAACTGGTTATCGGAATAAACAAAATAAACACTTGAAAGTCTATAACAGTGGAGATCCTTCCAGTAGAGTTTCGTCATCCTTTGACCTGCAGAGGAAAGGTTAGGGTTGAAAGGGAGAGCAGTTAGGGATCGTGGGAAAAGGGTAAACTGTACAAGTGAGGTTTGATAGAATAAAACTTTTTTTTTCGGTCTAGGTGATGTGAAGCTGGTGGAGAATATATAACATGGAGGTAACACCAGCAAGTAAGCTAATTTTTCTGGTCAGTGATGTGTGAGGTTAAAGGGACAGTTGAAAGTGCGGGCTCGGTTTCTTTAGTGTGTGTCTCGAGTGCTTTGCTAGGGAAAGGGAGCACGTGAATGCTGTTACGGTATTTAATACACGCTTTTTTGTATGCAAAAACACGGAGACCATTAATTATGTTGGGGATAATACAGTAGGAGAAGTTGAATGTTATAGCCTCAGAATCATGATTTCATGGCAATTTCACTAGCAATAAAAAGTCCTGGAATAAGAAATAAAGAAAACAGAGCATAACAAATGTAAGCAAAACATTATGTTTTTCAAAGTTTTTCTTGAGCCTTCAGTTCTTTAACAAACTTGCCAAAATTAACTTGTCCTTAAATGTAATCTGACATCTGAGCTTTGATCAACTTTGTCACTTTTGCCAGCACTCGATAAGCTTGGTTAAAAAGAAACTGTGGTTTGGTCTGTATTAAAAGCCAACACCAGGAATGTATTCCCTTCATCATTCACACCAAAGATGCAGAGTAAAGGCTGAATCATCCTACACAGTCTTGTCTTTGGAAACTGGTATACACACACAGCAGCAATACACAGAGCTGTGGAATTCTGTGATGCTATTACACTACTTCTTAGCCTGTTTCTAGTTAAACATATCCCAGATTGAACAGTTGGGAAGTAACAGAAAATGTTATCCCAATCCACTTTCCTGATAAATAATAACTGAAAATGATGCTGTCTTCCCCAGAGCTTGGTAACTTTGTTGCTGATTAACGTCCAGTGACATATTATCATAATGAGGCAGAATATTGATTAGACTGAAACAAGCACTGCAAAGCCGATCAAGAGAAGTAAATTATATGTCTGAAGTGAGCTACCAAAAATGTGTGAGAATGCAATACTCTAATGAAGACATTATGTAGTAGAAATAAATATTGAAACATACTGGACTTTTAGACAGCAACACTACACATGATTTTCTATTCAATTAATCTCTAGTGATGGAGTTTATTGATTAAAGACATGCTCCCTCTCTACAAGAGTGGAAGCAGGGATGACACCATCTGCTACAGTCACTTTGACCTATATAGTAGTTAAACTACTAGAGACTACCATTGAGAAGCAGCAAATGCTAGATTCTGTAGAGGCAAATTGACTTCTACATAAAAGACAACATTTTTTCATGAAGGGAAGGTCATGGCAAATGAACCTGAGCTTTTTGACTCAATTTCATGAGCAGTGGACATTGGTAGATGTTATTATCTTGTATAAGGATTTCAGCTAGTGTTCTGATTCAGTACCACACAGAAGGCTAGTAACAGTGCTAGGGGAACAGGGGTAGGAGACAAATTAAAGATCTGCAGAGCAAATGGATTAGGGGAAGGATAGATGGTATATTAGAAATATTTGGGGATCAGGGCAGTGATGAGGAGAGTGGTGTCAAGAATGGTCCTGAGACTGGTACTTTTTAATGTGTTCTGCAGCATTGGAGAGGGAATTATGGAAAAAATCTGCCTCTTTGCATATGACACCAAAAATTGTGGCAGAGTGGGCAATGAAGATGGGATGAGGGATACTAAGAGTAATTTAGAAAGAATGGAGACGTAGTCTAGGATCTGGTGTCCTATGTTCAATGCCATGAAGTGCAATGTTAGCACACAGGTAGGGGAATCCAAATATTGATTAATGGCTGAGGGTAAAAGAGTTAGCCAAACCTCAGAAAAATGGGATCTAACAGTTATGATAAGCAATAGCCTTAAGTTGAATTTCCACTGTAATATGGCAAATAAGAAAGTCAACAGGCTATGGGGCACATAGGGAGAGGGTCACTAGCAAAAGAGAAGAGATATAGCTGGATATAGTTGTCCCTCTACAAATCCTTGTTGTAGCCACACCTGAAGTACTGTATGTAGTTCTGCATATTTGAAAAGGGATAGTGATCGTTTAGAGACAGTCCACAGGAGTACAACAGAGATGATATAGTGACAGCAGGGAAGCCTTAAGAAGAATGACTGAACAGTCTGACTATCTACACTTTGAAGGCTAGAAGGGAGAAGATGGCATGATAGAAACCTTCACATTCCTGAGGGTAATCAGTAGGGTGGATTGTCCAAAACTGCTTGAGGGGGTATGAGGAATCAGCATCAGCGGGCATGACTATAAACTGGTGGGGAAGGGGATTCAAAACAGATCTGAGAAAGCATTTTTTCACAGACATTGTGGATGATAAGTGAAGCAGTTCATTCAGAGAGGTAGTTAATGTTGAGATAGTGTCCAGATTCAAGACAGAGTGGGACAGATAAAGTACAAAGGGCTAGGGAGGATGAAGGTAGGGGAGAACGTGGTGACAGGTTGAGAATGGAAAGGACCAGCCACTAGTGCACTCGGACTAACCCCAACTAACAGTACATTGGTATAACACAGGTAGTGTATTGAGCAGACTTGATGTGTCATTGGTTTTTCTCTACCTGCAACTTTCTAAGTTTCTATTTTTCATTTTTTGCATCTAGTAAGATAAAGAGAGAAAATGTACTTAATGGGCAAGGAAAGTACTGCTGGATACAACTATATTATTGGAAAGGAAATTCTTTGCTTTGAAGGGTGTTTCAGATATCTGTAAAATAACATAGTGTCAACCACTGTATCTCACTTCTTGACTAATCTGCTAAAGCTGTGAATAATTGAGATTAAAGTCTCCTTCCAGCACAGAAGTACTGTAATAGCATTTCCTTCTATAAATAGAACTATGACAGTGATATAAATCAAATTCATTCTGATAAATTTCATTTACTTTCATTTTTCACAGATATAAATCACTTTATGACCCTGTGCAAATGATGCCTAATTGCATTCAGATTTTAAAAGCATGCTTATTCACTTCTACAGACCTTGTGCTTCTTGATAGCCCTCTAGAGATAAAAGCTAAGAAAATAATTTTAACATTTGTAGTTCTCAGTTATGGGAAATATCAACAGACCTCAGAGGAGGAAAGTAAGCATTTTGCAGTGACAATCTGACTATTCGATGCTAAAATTAATTTGATCCACAACACTAATGCTAGGACAAAAATGACTGTGTTTTAAAATTGTCTTTATGATTCACAGGCTTTCTGGATCATGTTCTTACCTAAACCTTCATAAGTAGTCAATCAACACCAAAATGTAAAACTTATACAGATTAAATATGCATGACATTTAAAAGCTATATACTGACATAGCCACAGGATGTAGGATGAGAAACACTAATGTGCTTGTCATAATAGAAAAGACAGAAACATTTCTTAACTTCCATTAATTTCTTTTCATCCAGCTGTACACCTTTCACTTCTTACAAGTAAGTTGATGATCCCATGCTACAAGTAGGCAGGAGACTGGTGAAACAAAGACAACCCATGTGATGTCCTTCTGAGGCCATCATAGTTTGATCTGCTGTGGCAGGACTTCCCTTACCTAGAGACTCCTAAGAAATAATAAAACAATAAACTGATAACTTGCAAACCTTATCCCAGTAAATCTAACAATGTACATCTCAAACCATCTGGTAGGGAGTGATAGAGATGAAAGATATTTGATGATGGTAAGAACGGAGTGACAGATGAACAGCTGGAAGAAATGAAACTACCAGAATATAAGACATTTTCTCTTTTCCAAATCAGGATGCATCTGCCACTCCTTACAAGTGAAATGTCAGTAGGAGTAGTACCCAAATAAGGAAGGGAAAAAAAATGCAAAGTGTATGGAAAGTTGACCATACAGAACCTAAGTTTGAGATGTGGACAGGTAAAGACATAACACGTTGAAGAATTTTATAGCCAAGCATCACATCAGAGAAGGAAGGTACTGCCAACTTCTCATGTTTTAAAAATGGGTTCAAAGATGACCAAGTATCCACCTTGTTAATGTCCACGTAGTTAAAAACCTTTGATTCTGTCCAGACACCATCAAAGCTTGGATGCAGTTGGCTGTAAGGTTCTTGGATGGTTGCTTGTCCATGGTTTTGATCAGTTCTGATATACATTATGTAATCCAACTGATAATGCAAAGGACTGAGTATTTCCAACCCTACTTACTGACACTGTCTGTAATTTGAATACTCAACAATTTCTAATCAAGGAACTGTACAAATAGTGCTGGATAACTCTTCTGAAATTTCTAGGATGGGACAAATCTTTGTAGGATGATTTTCAGGACCGGATCAAAAGGAGGAAAGGGGAGCATGATGAGAACTAGAGTCATATCCCAGTCCACACCTTCATCATAAACTGATGGTTTAATGAATGAATAAATATTGAATCTTGCTACATATGGATAAGCCTCCAATGGGGGAACTGCCATAAGTTTAAGGAGAGTTCCTAAGACCACTGCTAAAACTCTGATCATTGCAGTGCTGAGTCCCAGAGAAGAAGAATGTTTTCAGGAAATTGAGGACTTCAGCCACCAGTGAAGAAAGGGCCTTCACCGACTAATGTCTCCATTTTAGAAAAACAGTGCCCAATGTGGGAATACAATTTATTAGCAGATACTTTGCTTGCATGGAGTAGGGTAGAGATTATCTCCTCTGACTGAGTGATTGATTCATTCTTTTATTGGCTCATTTACTGATTTATTAATTTATTTCAAATGTTTTACCAGGAAAAGCATATTGAACTGTAACAGTACTGTATATAGTATAACATAGTGAAAAGAACAGTGGTGAAATAAATCCAGCCATTAAAAACAATCAATGGAGAACAATGCACATAGAATACAAAAACAAAGGTATAGCGCATCACACTAACAACTGCAGCAAAGAAACAATAAGCAACAAAATAAGTAAGCAGAATGCTTTAAAGTATATAGTATATCATGCTAAAAACAGAAGCAGTGAACTAAAGTACAGTAATTATTAACAACCAAAGGAAAACAATGTAATTAGAAATATAGAAACAAACCACACATTTAACAACCACACTGTGCCAGAGATCTCTGCTCAAACTTCAGGTTGCTAGATGTAGGCTGCTGAAGTTGAAGCATCTGGATGGGCCCTGAGATACTGTACATAATACAGTAGATATGATCAAAGTGGAAGGGTGAGATGGAGCCTCTCTAAAACTACAAAGAGTAACAGGATCCATGGGCACTTCAGCCAGTAAGAAGGTATGATGCTGAACCAGACGTGGCTGAGGATGATTTTTCTAGATTACTCAATAAACTACTGCCAAATGATGCAAGGCAAATGCTGTGAAGTTGGCCCAGTCCAGGCTGAAGGCATCAGTGCATCAGTTGTTCCCGCCTTTAAGTCTGCTCCTTCAGCAGGAGGTCACAGTTGGATAATGGCTGTTGATGCAAATAGAAATATGTCAGTGAGGAATCAGTTGTCCATTATCCAACCAAAAACCTCTGAATAAAGTGATTATTCTCTTGGAAGGACTGTGTTTCAACTAAGATAGTCTGTCTTTGTGTTTAGCTTTCCTTTGCGGTAAACTACTAACACCTGTAGATAAGTCTCTGCCCACAGAAGGGGGTTCATGCCTTTTTTTAGCAAAGCCCAACTCCAGGTTTCCTCCCCATTTTTCCAGGAATGCAATTGCAGCTCTGTTGTCACTTGCCCTCTGCAATGATCTGCTTTTCAGAGGCTTAGCATGGTGGAAGAGGTCTAGCTAGACTAACCATAATTGTGAGATGTTGAAGAGAGTCTGGTGATTCTGCAGTGACCAACAGCCTTGTACTGTGCATTAATGCACTAACCGATGTGCATACCCCACCCTCAGCAAGTGGCGTCCTGACCTAGGGGATAGAGCAGACATGCTGCAACCTTGCCCCTCCATGGCTGTTGTGTTAATTCCCCATATTATTGAGAGCTTTAATGAGTCAGGAAGGGTCTATAATTGACATAAATCACCCACCTTTTGGCATCAATTGTAGTGGGCAGAATTCTGGAGATCCGTAGGTGAAGCAGAGCCTAGGGTGGCTACCACCAAGCAGGATACCATGGTCTCTAGCATTTCAGTAATACTCTCCACCAATATCTTCCTGCTCTTGAGAAAACCCCAGTGTTTGGAATACGAGTCTGAGCACTGTGAATTATGAAAAGGTGAATATTGCCAGAGTGCACGGTTCGGGTAACTGATTACCCAATCTAAGGTGCCTAACATCTGGACAGTGAAGACCTGCTGCTCTTTCTGCATCCTAATAACACAGAGCTTGCAGGAAAATGCCATCTAGTTAGTGATACAGGCAGACACCCTTGTTCCTGAGATGTGCCATCCAGATGATGAGTATTTTGGTGGACACTAGAGATGAAAGAGAATCAGAATGGGAGATCCATATTGAGGGAATATTTTCCATCTGTGGCACATCTGAGAGGTTTGTTGGTCTGGCCAGGATGTGGTGAGAGGTATCCCAGAAAGCACAGAAAGACCCATTGAAACTTCCCCCTCATTGGATGGTAGCAATTGCATTTGAACATCTGAGACTGGAATAACAGGTACATGACTTACATTTGAAACTGAGTGAAAGCTCCCTGATTTCATGGCACTACAAGGAAGGGTGAATAACCCCTAACACTTCTTTGACTTTGTTACCATTTAGTTCCACCCAGTCGTTCTGACATTTGGTAAAAATCTGAAAGTGGAGCCACAGGGAAGTCTAGGTAATGGATGCATCAGGAGATTCCCCCTCTACGATAAGTCCATGTACAGTATATAAGAACCCAGTTTGTACTCTTCTAGATCTCTGATAAAGCCTTAGTGGCTATTGGTAGTGGGTTCCTGAAAAGGAAGCTAAAAGTTGTGGGGGAGGAAGATGGAGAAGAAAATTCCTGGATTTTACATATGTATGTTGCTGTTCCAACTCTTATCATCCTCTTGTGATCATATTTTTTATGGTGTCATAGCAGGCTTCTGTTAGGTATGCCCCATTAGGAGGCCCCTGCTGTACTGCTGGTGCCACAATGGCCATTAGCCTCAGCTCTTTCTGGCTCACTAAGCACATTGGGCCAAATGCTAAGGAGTAATAATGTGGGACAGGTAATAGCTTGACTTGAGATCTGAGTGAATAATACATTGCCCTGCCAAGTGGAACTGCTCCCTGTCTCATGCTCTGTGTGAACCAAGTCACAACACTGCGAGGGCCATCTCATTGAAGATTCTAGGAATGCAGCAGTTCCTGTCAAGTACACAAACTAGCTTGACACAACACCACATTAAAAGAACAGCTTGGCCTTTGTGTGAGAACCCAGGTATGGTAGAGATTGTTATGGTTCTCAAGCTGGGAAAAGGAAAAGATGCAGGATCCACACAACACACTTCTTGTCACATTTTCTGCCCTCTGGAGCACAAGCTGAGGCACTTTGGTGGTTTGTCAGTAACAGCATGGCCCTTACAAATACAAGCCATCGTGTTCACTTCCCTGTGGATGGAAGAGGAGGAAATTGACTTTTGCTTCTGCTTTTCCACCACTGCAGAGCCCACTGCTGCTGAGTTTCAGAGTGCCAAACAGGGACATCAGTCTGCAAGGCTAAGCCCTGCTACCTGTCTGTCACTTAGGTTGCTGTCAAATAAGGGTGCAAAAGGCACAGAAAGTATGATAGCCATCATCTGCTCCAGGAGTACCACCAACCCAGCTAGTAACTACCTGCAGCTGAGTTGCTCTCTCTAATACTCTGGTCCTCTTTCAGAGCATTCAAATACTGGAAGTCAGTCACTTACACTGCTTGTATGAACACAACTGTCCTCCTCAGTGATAACAGTCCCCCTGGTGGTTTCTTGTGAGCTCCACAAATGTTGTGTGCCAAGGGGCTCAGCTGCTGTTTATGTGAAGATCTGCTATTTTAGTCTTGTGGCACACTACCTGTGTAGTCTGAATTCTACATGAAGTCTGAAAAAAAACTGTAACCAGATGCTGACCAACATAAAGATTCATGAGGAAAGATGATTTGGGAAAATTCAGCCTCTGGTAGCTTTGGTCATGCAGCTTCTGTGATAAAAGAGGCTTGCTGCTTTGGAAGACACAGCTTGCATGGGAACAGGGGACTAGAGACAAAAGTACACATTTTTTATGCAGCTGGCATGGTAATTACCATTTAGAAAATTTGGCACTTGAGGCATGTCACTTGCATGAGAACTGTGACCTGGAAATGAAACAATCAGATTTTCATGCAACTTGTAAGGAAAATATTTCTTAGGGAATGAAATGATGCTCCCATGCAGCTTGTGTGCACACAAGGCACAATTATTCATAGCTTGCATGATGTCCGGGTTTCAGTCTAGACCTGAAGGTTCATAGTCTGGACACAACAAGTCATCTTGATGATCAGATTGATCATCAGCCCCAGGGCAGTTCCCTATTAGAGCCCCCAGAGAAAAAAATAATGGCCACCTGTAGCGTCCTCTTACCGTCTGGCTCAATGGCCACAGCTTCCATTGAACAACTGTCCCTCAGAGTTGCATGCCTACCTAGCTTTGATGACTCCAGCAGTGAGGTTTATTGCTATGGGGGGGGTGTAATCAGTAAAATGCTAGAAAGAGAGCAACCTCTGACAGTGGAGGTCCTATTGCTAGCCCCTACTGCATAGAGATGTTACTAAAATTATGCTTTACATTGGTACCATCACAGGGAAGAACTCCTCTTCATCAGCACTAGCTGACAGAATAAAGTGGCTGCGAGGGCCACTCGCAGCACACCAGATCACTGGCAAGAGACAGGACAAGGCTGGGGGCAGCTAAACAATAAAAGGTATAATAATTAAAAAAATAAATTCATTAAACAGCCTAACCAAAGATAAACTACTTAACAGAGCTAACTTAGTTACTGACCTACAGCTTGCAAAGCAGGAGACAAACTGGGGATGAAGCTACAGTGGCCTGAAAAGAACATCAGTTGGGGTGTCTTTGTCCGTATCAGTCTCCTGCCTGCCTAAAACAAGGAAACATCTACCCACTTGTAAGTAGTGACAAAAGCTCTTTGCAATGGAGAAGAAACAATGAGGCAGTTTCTGAGTGGCAATAACAGCATGCCATGACACTGCTATTTTAGTTACATAGAAACTTGGTAATGTACAGTCATAAGGGACCACAGGTAACTCAAGCCCCAACCCCCTGCTCCATAAGCGGGGACCATGATGTATGCTATGTAAATGTACTAATTAACAGATATTTCTCCACACACCCTACTACACTGCGTACCCTGTGTTTCAGAAATTTGTCCAGGAATACCCAGAAGACTGCTGCTGTCTTTATGTCCACTGTTTCCTCAGATAGTCTGTTCCATGGCATCACCACCTCCAGGGAGACATAGCTCCTAATGTTACACCTTATTTAAGCACTTTTGATATTCATAGCATATCCCTGTGTCTTGCTGGAGCACCACAGATTAAATGTCTCCATGTGTTTGACCATGTCGATACATTTTAGTGTATGGAAGACTGAAATCATATCCTCCTTTTCTTCATGGTGAACATGTTAAGGGTCTCCAGTCTTTTGTAATTGATTTTGAGCTCCTTATCTCCCTATATTTTTCATTATATATTATCACAATCTTGCAGTATTTATTAGAATGGTTTTGTCTTAGTTTGCTATATTTTGTGTTTTATTGCTGCCAAACAGAAAGAGTGCACCAGGCCGTGATGCAAGGGATAGATTTCGGAAAATATTTTCTGTTTTGTGCTGTTCATTTTGTTTAAACACTAGACACATAAAAGGGTTAATCAGCTCACTATGCTATATCCAGAATAATAAATAAAATCAAATGAAATTCCTCCTCATTTTGGGTGCCCTGACTTGCATCCTCTTGATTTCCCCATATTTCTTTTGTATTGGTTATCCTGAACTGCACTCAGTACTCCAGGTGAAGCCTTACCAGAGCCCCATACTGATAGAATTACTTCCCCTCCTCTGTTGATCACTCCCAGGTTGATACACCCAGCATTCTTCCAGCCTTACTCACAGAAGCTTCTCACTGTGTGTTATCCTTAAGCCCCTTGTCTATTATTACCTCAGATCCTTTCCATCCTCCACTTCAGCAAAAGGAACCCCACACAGTGTGTAGGCTCTATCTGTTTTTACTAAGTGTATCACCTTGCATTTGGCTATATTGAATCAATGATTCCCAGAGACCGACAAGTCACCAGTCTAGTTCTGGTCCTCCTGATGTTTGTTCCCATCCACAAGGGAATCCATCACCCTGGTCAGCTTAGTGTTATCAATGAACTTAAGCACCCAGCTGCAGACTACAGGTTCCAGATCACTGATGAAAATGTTGAATTGCAGTGGCCCCAGCACTAACCCCAGAGGGACATTGCTGAGTACTATTCTTCTCTTGGAATAGTGCCCATCAACCACAGCCCTCTGCTTCTTGCCCTAAAGCCATTCAATAATCCACCTTGTGTATGCCTCTAGCATTCTGCAGGTGTACTTTCACCAGAAGTTTATCATGAAATTCAAATATGACTATATATATAACTCTTCTCATGTTACATAGAACCATAGAAATTGTTGGTAGATAAGGACCACCAGGCCCATCCAGTCTGCCAGGAGGAATTAGGCTGTTGGTTAATTAGGATCTGCAGACTATCCAATAGGTAGGGAAATGGGCAGACTGGGTGGGCCAAGTGGTCCTTATCTGCCATCAAAGTCTATGTTTCTATGCTCATAAGCCCTACAATTGTTTGTGGCCACTGACCCAACGTCACCAATGGCTTTCCACCACTCCTTCCTACCTCTAAGGTTCCCTTATGCCCGTCCCAGGCATGTTTAAATCCCTCCACTGTGCTCACTCCCATCACCTCCTGTGGCAGACTATTCCATGTGTCCACCACCCTCTCTATGAAAATAAACTTCCTCACATTTCCCCTCAGACTGCCACCTTCAATTTCATATCATGTTCCCTTGTTCTTGTCCTCCTCCTACAGTATATTGGAAGATGTCTCCCCCTTACGCCTTGTTTATGCCCTTTAGGTACTTGAATGTTTCTATCATGTCCCCCCAATCCCTCCTCTCCTCCAGTGAGTACATGCTGATGTCCTTCAGTCTCTCCTCATATGTTTTCTGGTGCAAGCCCTGTACCATCATTGTTGACCTTCTCTGGACTGCCTCCACCCTGTCAATGTCCTTCTGAAGGTGCAGCCTCCAGAACTGTACACAGTACTCCAGGTGAGGCCTCACTAGTGTTTCATACAATAGCATCACTACCTACCACCTTCTGCTAGTGATGCCTCTGCCTATATTCCCCGGCATGCCACTGGCCCTCCCTGCAGCCTTTGTATTTTGCTTAGACACCTTCAGGTCATCTGAAATGATAACCCCCAGGTCCCTTTCTTCCTTGGTGATCATCAGCAACTCCCTCCCCCATCTTGTAGCTCTCCCTTGGGTTTTCTCACCCAAGGTGCATTATTATGCACTTCTTTGAATTGAACCTCAGTTGCCACACCTCAGACCATTTTTCAAGCTTCTCCAGGTCCCTCCTCATTTTCTCCACCCAATCTGGGGTATCCACCCTGTTGTGGATCTTGGTGTCATCTGCAAACAGGCAGACCTTTCCCTCCAGCCCTTCTGCAATGTCACTAATGAAGACATTAAACAAGACTGGACCCAGTACCGATACCTGAAGTACCCCGCTGGTCACCCCTATCTTCAGATTGGATCCCATTTACCATCACCCTCTGCATCTTGTCCATTAACCAGTTCCTAACCCAGTTTGCCACCTTGTGCCCCATGTCCAGAGTCCTGATCTTGTTAACCAGACTTTTATATGGGACGGTGTTGAAGACATTGATGAAATCGAGGTAGGCGATATCCACCTCCCCCAATTCACTTCCTTCATGACTAAGTCAAAAAAATCTATCAGATTTATCTGACACAACATTCCTGCTGTGAATCCATGTTGTCTCGGATCCTGGGCTCTGCTAGATTTCAAGTGTGCCACTATTCTTTCTTTAAGCAGTGCCTCCATGATCTTACCCACTACTTAGGTGAGGCCGACTGGCCTATAGTTCCCAGCCTCTTTTCTGCTGCCACATTTGTGTAGAGGGACCACATATGCCCTCTTCCAGTCCTTTGGAACCACTCCTGTGCTGAGTGACTTGATGAACATGGTTGCCAGAGGCTTTGATAGCTCTCTTCGGAGTTTCTTTAATATCCTAGGGTGTACGCCATCTGGGCCCATTGCTTTGTCCACCTTCAGTTTTGTGAGCTCCTCCAGGACTCTCTCTACTATAAATACAGTTGTATTCACCTCCCCCCTCCCTTCATGTTTGTTCCCTAGCTGTGGTCCCTGACTCTCCCTCTCTTCAATGAATACTGAACAGAAGGATTTGTTCAGTATTTCTGCCTTCTCCTGCTGTCTCTGTCCTTACACTCTGCTATATCTTCTCTGAGCCTTACAATCTCCTCCCAGTTTTCCTTCTTTCGCTGATGTACCTATAGAATGTCTTGTCTCCTTTTTTCACTGTCTGTGCTAATCTTTCTTCAGTCTGCGCCTTTGCACTTCTTACAGCCTTTTCTGATTCCCTTAGATTCTTTATCTACACTTCCCTGTCTTCCTCCTTTTGAGTCTCCTTATATTTCCTGAAACCTGCCCTTTTGGTCCTTACCTTTTCTTCCACCTCTCTCAAGAACCATAGTGGTTTCTTCCTTCTCTTGCCTTTGTTTACCATCTTGATGCATTAGTTCATCACCTCCTCTAAGGGTCTCTTCAGATGTTCCCACTGCTCCTTGACTCCCCCTCCTATTTCCCTCCTTTCCTAGGGCCTCTTTGATGCACCTCCCCATTTTAGCAAAATCCACCCTCCTAAAATATGAGACTATTGCCTTTGTATGACAAGCCTGTGTCTCTGTTCCCACACTAAACTACACTATGTGGTGGTCACTGGATCCCAATTGACCTTCCACCTGGACATCTGTGACTCTGTCCCTATTGGTCAGTACAAGGTCCAGAATTGCCCTGTCTCTGGTAGGATCAATCACTACCTGCCTGAGGCCTACCCCCTATAGGGAAACCAGGATGTCATGACTCCTGGTTGAAGCAGTTGCTGGATGGTTCAATCAGTGTCTGGGATATTGAAATCACCCAGCAGTAATACCTCACCTTTCATTGCCAACTCGTGAATTTGATCCACTAGATCCCTATCCCCCTCCTTCCCCTGCACTGGAGGTCTGTAGATCACCCCTGTGTGGAGTGCTGTGCCATTGCTCGGCTCAAGGGTGACCCACAGTGCCTCAGTCTCCCTATCTACTCTTCACCTCCATTGCTTTTATACCTTCTCTTACATACAGGGCCACTCCTCCCCTTTTTTTACTCCTCCTATCTCTCCTAAATAGAGCATAACCTGGAACATTAGCATCCCAGTCATGATTTGCGGTGTACCATGTCTCTTTTATTGCCACTATGTCCAGGTCTGCCTCTACTATCAAGGCCTTCAGGTCTGGGATTTTATTTCCCAAGCTGTAAGCATTTGTAACCATGGTCTTCCATGTTTTGCTGCCTGTTCTCTCCCTCTCCCTCTATTCCTGTGTTTGCCCTCCTGCTTCTTCCCAACCACCCCATTTCCTTTTGTATGCTGTCTCCCTACCCCTGCCTTTCCCTTTCTGTCTGGTACTGGTGTGGGGCAGATGAGATTTGATTCCTCTGCCGTTCCCTTTTTTGCATGGATTTGGTGTTACTGACATCAGCTCAGCTTCCTGTTCATCAGTTCTGGTATCACTGCCTTGTGGGGGTGGGCTCCTTGAGTTTTCCTGCTCCTGTTTGTGCCCCCAGCTAGCTTAAATGCTCATCAATAAAACTTTTAAACCATCCATTGAGGACTGCTTTCCCCTTCCTGGAAAGATGCATGGCTACATTGTTGCCTTGTTTTCCCTGTCCCCTCCCTGTGGTCATTGTCTCAAAAAAAAGATGAACTGGTTAGTTTGGCTTTATCCATTCCTTATACAACCTGACAGGGAATAAAAACCTTCACCTCAATCAAGAAATCCATTATTCTGTGTTTTTTAATATATTCCTAGACGTTGCCCAGAACTGATCTCGGGCTGACCCACCTGTAGTTGCCTAGGCCCCCTTCATGAAAATGGGGACCACACTGCCCATTTTTCAGTCAACCAGAATAATACCTTTACAGTTGCACTCATGAAAGATAACTGCAAGGTGCCCTGACAACTGTTCCTTTAGTTCAGCTACAATCCTTTGGTGTATACTGTCCGCCCCTTGAGACTGACTTGGCTTGATCTTTGCCAGGTAAACAGTTAGTCTATGAGGGTTATAGAAGATCCAGAAAACATTTTAGTGGTACTTAACCGTGACACAATTTTTATTTCACATTTGAGCTCAATACAAATGAAATGAACAGGCACTGAATAAATGAGATTTTATAAAATGACCTTCTTAGTTTTATTACTTCAAGATGAAAATATGAATTGGTGAGCCACCAAACTGAAAAAAAATGGAATAGATCTGAGACAAATGTTCAGGAATGAAAAAGGTATATTGCAGTACTTAAACTAAAATACATTCCATGCCCTTCTGAATGTTTTAAATCTATCTTTATATATTTCTGCAGTCTTTAAGCAGCTTCAGAACCACTCATATAGAAGATGACAGATCAAGAGGCCTACCAGGTACAGAACTCAAGGAAGTCAGCAATATTCAACAGCCAGAGATGTTTGATTTGGTGTCCTGCAGCAAGATATAAGGAAGCACCCAGAAGGTCAGAGGTGATAAATTTAAAGGTAACATTAGGAGTGGTTTTTGTTCTTCCAGAAGGTGGTGAACCTATGAAACAGCCTATCAGTAGAGAGAGAGAGAGAGCGAGAGAGGACATGAAAAATAGAGGCTTTCAGACTAAGCTTGGATAAATGTCTACTTACCAAGGAAATTGCCAAGTATCCTGAATAGCAGAGTGAGTTGTGAGTCCCTAAGAATAGGTGTGTGTTTGTATAGCATACACCTTTCATCCCTGTTTGTGAAGTATGGTGAGTACTTATAATTGAGCTAAAGTCTTTCAATTAAGCAATAAGGCATGACATAGGGGGTGTTATGGTGGGATAAAGGCCCTCCTCAGGTGGGTTGAAGCACAAAGTGAAGTTGAGTGACTCCACCACCTGAGAAGGGCTGTTATCCCACCATAACCTCCCCCCCCAGAGTGCCTTATTGCAATTATGAAATGGATCCATCCATATGAATAAATTAACATTTAAAAAATAAACAGTATCGGTGTTTTTAAATTGTTGAAAAACAACAAAAATTAGCAATGAATTGCAAAAAAGAAAAACGTAGCACCCTTTCTCCTGTATGATGCTCTTGTTGTGTTGCTCTTAGTCCAGAAGGTGGCACCAACACTTTTTAAATGTATGTATGAGAATGTGTGGCCAGCAGCATTGGGGATAGTAAGGGCAAGATGAGAATGGCTTCAATAGGAAGGTGAAGTGCTGAGAAGAACCCACCCGCTCCAGCTGCCATTCATCCATTATTCAGGTTTCAGTTTTTTATTTATTTATCTATTTTTATTACAGTGGAGGGTTTACCACTCATTAATGAGTGCGGTTTCTTTGCCTGGGAGAGAGTGAGAGAGAGGGTGAAGTGCGAGCAGCCAGAGAGAGAAGGAGTGACAAGAAATGAACAAAAAGGCCATGGCAATGTGAGGCTTATTACAGCGTAGCATCAGGTGATAGGCCACGGAAGAAGCCCTGTGAAGAAGAGTCACACTGGATGGCAGTTTGAAATGAGCTCCCTTCAGCAGCATTTCCATAGAACAATGTAGTCAGCGACATTTATAATGGCTGCTGGGGTGTCTGAGGATGATCCGCATTGGGAGGCAGTTTGAAAGATCCTCGATGAGATCCATGACTGACAGCAGGATTAGTGCGAGTTTACAAAAAGAAAGGCATTTTTTTAATAAGCCTCAGTTGAAAGGGAAAGTTGTGGTTGTTAGGCAATCCCTGCTGATCACCCATATGTGCGGTGCAATCAGGGGCAACTGGACACTTTTTTTTAAAAGAGGTGCAATCCGCTGCATGTGTAGTGGGTGGATGGGTGGATCATTAACTGAAGCGGATGGCTCCAAAGATGGGTGCTGAGCCTGTTCGTCTGGGAGTACTTTCAGCAAGACCATTGTGCTGGGATAACAGCCTGGCCTACAGTGCCTCTGGACCAGTCAGAATCCAGCATTTTTAGTACCAATTTCATAATATTAAATAATGATGTTGCTATGTGGGTAAGTTGATCTTCGCAGCACTTTAAATCCATTATGTTGCTGATGACAGCATTTATTATGCTCATTGTTTAGAGTTGTGGTTTATCAACAATGATGAAGTTAATGTCTTAGCGATATTAGTATCAACAAAATTTTCCTAACAAAAGGTTTCCCCCAACAGTTCACTGCTTATTGGGTGGGGGGGGGGGGGTGCTTGGTTTTCTTCTTATTTACTGTAGCTGCATTAGGATCATGAACCAAATACAAGGAAACTGGTTGAGAATTTCTCTCCAGTCCATGCAGATGTTTTACCCAATCATGTACTGTACAGCTCCTTCAGCTGATGAGGATATTTTAAGCATTTACTTATGCTAACCAAGTTTTATCTTCATTAGCTTTGTCTGGCCATCAGAGTCACCACTGGAGTTCATTTCATGACCTGGAACTGATCAGTGAGAATTCAGGGTTGAACTAGATTAAATTACAAATGTGTTTCAAGGGAATTAATAAGTGTGCAGGGCAAACTGCCCAGGAGTCAGTTCTCCATGACTGAATTATCCTAGGACAAATCAGAAGGAGAAAATTGTCTAGAGGTAGTTATCCTATACCCTGAAGATATGGAAGTTATTTAAGGAGAACTGGATATTCTGCAATCCAGTCATTGTACACAGAAATGTTGAACATCCACAGCAAATACTGTATGTTTTTTTTTATTTGACTATGAACTACCAAAGTCACTTAATGTATAAAAAGATTTTTAATAACAAAATCTTTAATACATTATTGTGAAAATAAAGATGCATTTAAATGATGTTGACATATACATTTTTAAACCAAGTGTAAATATAGATATAATGCGACTGCATGGATGTTTTAATTACATCAGTGCCTTCAGAATTGTATTTTAAGCATTTTGAAGCCATTACACAGTGAAAGATTTAATTTCTGTATATATAGATGTCAAATTAGTGGTGTGCCATGGACTTCTATACATGTACTGAATTCCAGTATGTTCCATATCTACTGGCAGCCTAAGGGTATAGTTTTACTTATTTAGTTATTTAAAATGTTTTACCTGACAAGACATACTGAACGGGTAGCAGCACATTCCCAGATGCATCCTGGGAGTTTTAATTATGTCAATGCCATTAAAATATTTCAAAGACTTTAAATTACATTGCAAGACCCATGTTCATGTAGTCTAAATTTGTCTATGCCTCTCTGACCTTTCAGAATACAGTATGTCCAACTAGCATTGTTGATTCAAACTGCATTCCTTTGGTTTGGTATAAAATGGTTGTACAGTTGATGTCATGTGTTAGATAAAAAATGTTAGACTTGTGAATGAGCCTGAGCCATTGGGTGCTGGATAAGGGGAGAAGGACGGAGCATCCCAGCTGATGCTCTCCTCCTGAAGGTATGTGGGGAGCAAGTTCCACTACATTACAACTACCTGGGTAGCCACAAGTGGTCGTGCAAGTGAGAGCCATTCTGGGAGGGAGAACACTTTCTGAAATCAATGTGTGAGTGTGCAGCATGCATGTATCATGATATTCATAATGGGTGGAATCCATGGGGCATGAAGAACATAGAGAAACACCCCAGGCCATCACAAGACAACTCCAGCCCATCATATACCACACCACTGACCACAGCACCCACCACTACACCAGATTCAGATTCAGCAGGGTTCCATGCCACCCCCGCAGCCCTGCCATGGGGTTTGTAAGCCAGGACAGAATAGGAGATGAGATGAGTTCCAAAGATGGTGGCTGATGGGGCTAGGAGGGGATGGCAGTAGGGAGACAAGGGGACATAAATTGTAAATAAAAAAAAAGAAAAATTGTAATGCAATTATGGACCTAATCTGTGTTTCCATAAAAATACCCCTGATGCATCACATTTCCCCCAGTGATGTGAGATGGATAATGTTGTTGTGAAACTTGGCTCCCTAGTCATAATATCGCCTCAAATCATGCACCATTAACAACTGCATGTCCTTATGATGTGTTAGATCAAGACATGTGTTAGGGTTAATGAGAGGAGTAAAATGGTAATATTAATGTTATTTCATAAAGGTGAACCATGCCATTATCTCTATTTTAAAAATTGTTACTATTCAGTTTCTGTTTAATTATTTTGTTGCTGGGGCCTTTCCAGCAACATGTTACATATGAAATTATGTTCACACTTCACCACTATTGTCTAAGGAGAATGAGGCATGGAAGATCTTGAATGAAATATTGCTAGACAGAGCCCAATGTTGATAATGATATCACAACAATCTTTCAGTGTCGCATGGTTCATAAAGTATTAAGTGCCTTTTTAGTTAGTCTGAAATTACATATAATAAAACAATTGTGATCTACATTATTTATAAATCTACTGAAGGACATTTCATACTGAAAAAAGCATTAATGTTTCAAAATCACATGGTAAAATGAGTTTCTAAGGATACTGGTTTTCTAAAATATTGAAAAAACCTTGTGATCTTTGTGTAAAACACTGGATTGGTGGAAACATTCAGTTTCAGAAAAGTATGGGCCATATGTCACTAAACTGGAATATCCTGTATCTGAACTAACAGTAAAATGTACAATATGTTATAAAAATGATTGCTCTCTGGTGAAATATCACAGTGGGTCAAATAACACCATGCAATGAGCACCACTAGAAACCTCCATTCCTCATTAGCTCAGCTGTATCAGTTAGACCCATGTAAAAGAAGGATTTATCTCTAAACTATAGGTTGAACTGAGAACTCCCATCTCACAAAGGTATGGCAATGAGAAAGAAACAAGAAGGTATAGTTTGCCTTAATGATTAAAAATGTGTTTCCTGTGAAATCAGGATGTCAGATTTTACTCGCATACCCCGTAACAACACACACATATCTTTAAATGTGAAGTAGTTCAGTTCACATTTTTCATACTACTGATGAGTCATAGGGAAAAAAAGTTAAAATAAATCAGCTATTAAGTATTGAATTATAGAAGCAGCTGTCCTTCTTTAGAAAGTGCAGAGATACAAGAATTCAACAAAATAAATTATGTATGCATTATATACATTTAAATGTAAACCTCTGTGGCATACTTTGTAATCATCTTTTTAAATTTCTGACCCAAATGGCATGCAGTTACAGCAAAATCTCTGTCCCCTCAAATTGCCTTACTTTGGAGACTTCTCAACTGAAGACAAGAATATCTGCTGTCCTTAATTTTTGTGTTTCGTGCTTAAAATAAAAATAACTATAACAAATAATCATGAACAAAAACAGTAAGATGTGCTTCCACTGCTGAATAATAGCTATACCCTGTGAGTGTAAATGTTTATGTGAACAAGGTAGGTTAGGCTGTACTACAGTTGGAATTTGAGAACCTAACAATTGATTAATTTTCTGGGAAAACAAGCAATGGTGGTGCTATTTTCTCCTATAAATGATATTTTCGCAAAAGGTCAGACTGCCAGGGATGTTTTCTTTCAGGAAATCTGTCTGGAATTCTGATTTTCAGAAAATCTTGAATGCATTTTTCTAATTCTTCTTCAATTGACATCTTTTCCTTTATGTTTTTCTTTTTACTCATATTCGACTCCCGAGAGCTAGCAGTTAGTGTTCGTAACAAGTCACTTTTTTGACGAATTTCTGACTGCTGGATTTGCTGCACAGGGCCTTTTTTTGTTGGACGATCCAGAGTCTGTATATTTGATTGACGTGTTACTGGGCCACAAATGACAGTTTCCTGTGGAGAACTTGCTTCAGATTGGCTATCACAGCTGGAGGTGGAGAGTTCATTGCATGAGGTGCCACTTTCACCTTCTTTTTCACCCTTGTTGTTTTTGCAGCAGCAGTCACAATGTGGGGATGACCACCTTGAAGGACCACCTGAAAGAAAGAAAATCCATAGATTACACATTATGTCATCAGACATCAAATATACACTAAACAGAAGTGGAAGTCACAGAAATGGGAACACAGAATAAAGTATTTGAAAGAGCTACTGGAGCAAAAACTGGCAGACAGGAAAATAATACAAATTTTAAAAAGTAGTGAGCTGTAACTTTTTATTTCTAAATTATTTTTATTTTCCATTTGCTCATTATAAAGTCTTCTATGTGATAATATTGTGCTGGATGTGTGGAACAGCTCTTAGCCTAGTAGTTGATATATCTGTCTATTTATTTATTTATTGAATTGTTTCACCAGGAAAGATACACTGAGCAACTTAATGCTCATCTCACAGTACATCCTGGGGAAAGGGGAAAGGGGTATACAGAGTACAGATATACAGATATACAGAGTACAAGTTCAGGTAAATACATACAAATGGTGTAATTATACATACAGTTATAAAACAGGAACATGGCACATGAGACAATATAGGCTGTTGTAGAGTTTCAGTGCAAGCAGATCTTAAGAGCAGCACACAAAGTAAAATCAGTACAGGTATTGAGCAATAGGATACAAGGTTGACAATGCATAAAATACAGACAGTACACTAGTGCAATATGCAGCAGGGTGAGCACATAGGAACCAGTCACCCCTATTTAAGAGCTGGTCTATCAGTATAAGTGCAAGTGGGGGGGTGAGAGGGGGAGAGGGAGATGGCGAGAAAGACAGTGAGGGAGACAGATAAGGAAGGGGGTCAAGAGCAGGTGCAAGAGGGTGAGAGGTAGTTGTACAATGCAGTGATAAGGGAATAGAGGGAGGAGGAGTGGCGGATTTGTGGAGGGAGAGCATTGCACATTTTAGGCAGGTAGTAGGAGAAGGCTTTTTGGCCAGAGGTACTGGTTCTGCATGGGAGTGATAGGGTGCGAGTGTCAGCATGGGATCTCAGAGAATAGAGGGAGAGGGTAGGGGTGCCAAGAGAGGAGGAGATATATGAAGGGAGAGAACCAAGCCAGAATTTAGAGACACATTTAGCACCATCAATCATGCACCAGGAGTGTAGGGGAAGAAGGTTGAGAGCGTGGTAGAGGTCACAGTGATGAGTACGGAAGGGGGCATCAAGAGCAAAATGACAGAAGGAGTTACAGAGAGAGTCCAGTCTGGATAGATGGGACTATGGGGCAGCATGATAGACTATGTCGCAGTAGTCAAAAATGGGCATGATCATCTTCTGTACCAGCTCATGCCTGGCGGCGAGTGGGATGCAGCTGCGGTTTCTGTAAAGTGCCCCAAGCTTAGGCCTTAGTTTTTTCAGAATGGCATCAATATGTACAGAGAAGTCAAGGTGTCTGTCCAGCCAGATGCCGAGATACCTGAAAGAGGTGAAGTCCTCTAAAGCAGTCCCATCGAGTGTATGGAAGGAGGGGAGGTGAGTTAGCCTAGCGAGTCTCTGCCTTGTGCCAAAGGACATGGAGACTGTCTTCTTGGCATTTAGAAAGAGTTGATGAGAACCAAACCAGAGTTGGACTTTGGTGAAGTCGGACTGAAGCCTGGTAGTAACATCAGCAACAGTATTGCCAGAGGTAAACAATACTGTATCATCAGCATACATGTGAATGTTGGATGTGGTACAAACCCAGGGGAGGTCATTTAAAAAGATAGAGAACAGAATGGAGCCTAGCACAGAGCCTTGTGGGACTCCAGTGCTTATAGACAGGGAGGAAGAGATAGCATCAGCAATTCTTACTGATTGTGACCTGCCGGACAGGTAGGCACTGAACCATCCTGTAGCAGATGGGGATAGACCAGCAACTGAAAGGCTTGTGAACGAGGAGGGGGTGAGAAACAGTGTCAATGGCTTTAGCCAGGTCTACAAAGATAACTGAGGTAATATGCCCTTTGTCAAAGCCTGAAGAAATGGTGTCAGTTAATCTTAGGTGTGGGGTGGTGGTAAAGTGGGATTTCTTGAAGCCAGACTGTAAGGGGGTGAACAAGGCAGAGTCTGAAAGAAACATAGAGAGTTGTTTGAGTGCTATGTGTTCCTGTAGTTTAGCTAAGGTTGGCAGTAGGAAGATAGGATGATAGTTAGCAGGGGAGGAGGGGTCGCCACCCTTCTGAAGGGGGAGGACAACAGCATGTTTCCAGACAGAGGGCACAGTGGCAGTCACAAAGGAGAGGTTTAGTAACAGGGAGAGTGGGAAGGTTATTGCAGGAACAGAGATGTGTAGGAGTCTGGGGTCAAGGCCATCAGGTGAGGAGCATTTGGTAGGGTTTAGGGCCAGGAGAGCTTGAAGGGTAGAAGCAGGGGTGACAGGGGAGAAGGAGAAGGAGGGGAGGTGTTAGGGGTTCAGGAGGGGGATGGGGCAGTGGAGCAGAGGGGGAAGGGGATAGGAGGAGGGGGTGGCCTGGGGGTAAGGAGAGTAGGAGTAGGGTGGGGGACAGTGAAAGGGGCACAAGAGGGAGCCAACGGGTCAGGGGAAGTGCTTGGGAGGGTACATAGCAGAGAAGAGGCATAGGTGGTGAAGTGGGAGTTGAAGTAATTAGCACTATCGATAGGTTCTGAGAGAACAGAATGGTTGTGCCTGAGGGAATGGGGTGGAGGGGGAAGGAAGACAAGAGAAAGGAGTGAACAACCTTCCAGAATTTAGAAGGGCTATTAGTATTGGCTTGGCAGTTGAATTTGATATGCTCTTTTTAGCAAGGCAGATTGCTTTGGTGCAGCCATTCCACAATTCACGGTAGCATTGGTGATCTCCAGGGCAATTGGAGGCTTTGGCTTTGTGCCATGCCAGATCATGAACACGTTGTCAGGCCAGAAGCTCAGGAGTGACCCAGGGGAGGTGGGCGCCGTGAACCCTGGTTTTGTGGGGCGGGACACAGGAGTTCCAAACCTGCAGAAACTTAGCGGTGAAGTAAGCAAGGGCATTGTCCACAAAAGCTGCTGTGATAAGGGGGGACCAGTCAGTTTGCGTAAGGTCATGAAGCAAGGATTGCAAGTTGAGTGATGCAAAGGGATGAATGAGAATAATTTTAGGAGGGAATTTAGGCTTATGTATTTTTCGCACTACGAATGGCATGATGGTCACTAATCGAGTCAGGAAGTAGCCCTGAGGACACTACTTGGTGTGGATGGGAGGTGACAACCAGGTCCAGCAGAGAGTGGTTTAGTGTATTATGGTTTAGACGACTGGGTTGCTGGATCAGCTGATGGAGGTTTAAGGCTTCGATAGTGGAGCAGATGTTAGCCAATGATGGGGCCAGCCAGTTTAGATTTAAGTCGCTCAAGATGAAAAGTTCGTCACAGCCGGCGAGCGAGGAGAGCTTAGAGACCAAGTCAGTGATGCTGGAATGTGGCTGACCAGGGCAACAGTAAACTCCTGCACTAAAAATGGGGTCTGTGTGGGGGTAAGAGAGTTTTAAAAGGAGAGTCTCGTGAGATGACTGGACAGATGTGGTGAAGGAGAGAGTGATTTGGAGAGAGGAGGAGGTATATACAGCCACCCCGCCACCTCGTCCGGTCCTGTCCTGTCAAGATAAAATAAAGCCAGGGATAGCTATTGCCTGATCAGGAATGGATTTGGATAGCCAGGTTTCAGAGATCACAATGATATAAGGGGCATAGTCCTGGACTAAGGGTTGTAAAAGGGAGATTTTGGGAGAAAGACTTCTCATGTTTAGGTGGATGATTTTAAGTCCACTTGGTAGAGAGAGTGGACTTGTGCCTGGATGGGCACCGGCTGGTGGATGGGCAGGTGCAGGACCTGGGTTTGGGTGGATGTCACTGGATGCTAAAAGGAGCAGGAGAATAAGAAGCTGTGGGAGCCTGCATCCCTTGGGAGAGAGAAAGAGAAGTCGTTTACTAATTTTAGGGGGGAGAGTCAGAATGATAGGCAAGGATGCTATCTTAAGGAGGGTAATAAGCTGAGTGTGCACCGACATGATCGTGGCAAAAGGGGGTATATGGCAATGGGGTAGGGAGGTAGCAACTGGGTGGGGCATTGTTCCAGTGGGGCATGCAAAATTGTCAAGCACCGTAAGGGACACCTGCAGACTCGGTTGGTCTGACAGCTGCTGAGCACAGATTGACAGAAGTTCGAATGGGATGAGCTGCAATTTTGAAGTCTGCCAGGACTCCTTAGTACACTCAGTCATGGTAACCGAACACAGGAGGATGATGACTAGAGTAAGCGAGCAGTGGCTCAAGAGGAGGAAGTCACAGCTTGATGCCTCTAGTGGTGGAGAAATATAAGGAGCCAATGGGAAGTTGGGTACATAGACAAAAAACCGGACAGGTGATAAGCGGTGACTATAAGTAAAAGTGTCGACCATGGGTGGGTAGGCGGGAGGGTTGGTAGCCGGCATGCAGCTCCGGTGGGGTAAAATGGCTGGTGACAAGTGCTGTACCTGGAAGGCTGAGGATCCGGGCAGGAGGACTCAGGCAGTAGCTTGAGGAGCGCTCAGTCCGGGGGCCGAGGGTCAGCGGTTGAGCCTGCAGTCCCTAGGGAGGGAAGTCCCAGCTGGAGAGAAGAGAGGGGGAGAAATTGGCAGCTGGCCAGTGCAAGCACAGACAGCACAGCAGGGAGCACACTTAACACAACAGAGGGACCAGAGATTGGGCCCCAAGTGCCGTACCTGGAAGGCTGAGGATCCAGGCAGGAGGACTCGGGCAGCAGCCTGAGGAGTGCAGTCAGTCCAGGGAATGAGTGGGTCAGCAGTTGAGCCTGCGGTCCCTAAGAGGGAGGTCCCAGCTGGAAGGCTGAGGATCCAGGCAGGAGGACTCGGGCGGCAGCCTGAGGAGTGCCGACAGTCCAGGGGCTGAGTGGGTCAGCGGTTGAGCCTGCGGTCCCTAAGAGGGAGGTCCCAGCTGGAAGGCAGTGGATCCAGGCAGGAGGACTCGGGCGACGGCTTAAGAAGCATTGCCAGTCCGGGGCCTGAGCAGATCAGCAGTTGAGCCTGTGGTCCCTAGGAGGGAGGTCAAAGCTGGAAGGCTCAGGATCCAGGCAGGAGGACTCCGGCAGAGGCCTGAGGAGTGCCGTCGGTCTGTGGGCTGAATGGGTTGGCAGTTGAGCCTGCTGTCTTTAGGAGGGAGGTCCCAGCTGGAAGGCTGAGGATCTGGCAGGAGGACTTGGGTGGCGGCCTGAGAAGCACCGTCGGTCGGGGGGCCAAGCGGGATGGCGGTTGAGCCTGCAGTCCCTAGGAGGGAGGTCCCAACTGCAAAGTTGAGGATCTGGGTAGGAAGACTTGGTCGGCAGCCTGAGGAGTGCCATCGGTCTGGGGGGAGTGGGTCGGCAGTTGAGCCTGTGGTCCCTAGGAGGGAGGTCTCAGCTGGAAGGCTGAGGATCCAGGCAGGAGGACTCAGGTGGCAGCCTGAGAAGCACTGTCGGTCCGGGGGCCAAGTGGGTCAGCAGTTGAGACTGCGGTCCCTAGGAGGGAGGTCCCAGCTGGAAGGCTGTGGATCTGGCAGGAGGACTCAGGCGGTGGCCTGAGGAGTGCCATCAGTCTGGGGCCGAGCGGGTCGGCGGTTGAGACTGCGGTCCCTAGGAGGGAGGTCCCAGCTGGAAGGCTGAGGATCCTGGCAGGAGGACTTAGGTGGCGGCCTGAGGAACGCCGTCAGTCCGGGGGCTGAGCGGGTTAGCAGTTGAGCTTGCAGTCCCTAGGAGGGAGGACACAGCTGGAAGGATGAGAATCCGGGCAGGAGGACTCAGGCGGTGGCCTGAGGAGCGCCGTCAGTCTGGAGGCTGAGTGGGTCAGTGGTTGAGCGCATGGTCCATAGGAGGGAGGTCCCAGCTGGAGAGAAGGGAGAGGGGGAGAGATTAAGTAGCTGGCCAAGTGCAGAAGGTGAAGACAGCACAGCACGGAGCCCACTTAACACAATAAAGGGACCAGAGATTGGGCGCCAAAAAGTCTGGACTTCAATGGAGCAGTACCAGTTCCCTAGGAGATCTGTAATCACAGCCCTTTTCACAATATTTTAACAGCTTAAACTCTAATACAGTAACAATTGAGCATACATTTTGGTAGAATCTTAAAATTATTGAGCAAAATTGGAGGCTTAGCAGGAACGGAGACCAGGAAGAGCTCCAGACCAATCAGAGCGGGCCCAGGAAAAGCGCTCACATTCCGATTGTCTGGCGTAAAGTGCTATACCTTGAAGGCTGAGGATCTGTGCAGGAGGACTCGGGCGGCAGCCTGAGGAGCACCGTCGATCTGGGAGCTGAGTGGGTCAGTGGTTGAGCCTGTGGTCCCTAGGAGGGAAGTCTCAGCTGGAAGGCTGAGGATCCGGGCAGGAGGACTCAGGCGGTGGCCTGAGGAGCGCCATCGATCCTGGGGCCAAGCAGGTTGGACGGTTGAGCCTGTGGTCCCTAGGAGGGAGGTCAAAGCTGGATGGCTGAGGATCCAGGCAGGAGGACTCAGGCGGTGGCCTGATGAACGCTGTCGGTCCAGGGGATGAGCGGGTCGGTGGTAGAGCCTGCAGTCCATCGGAAGGAGGTCCCAGCTGGAGAGAAGAGAGAGGGGTGAGATTAAGTAGCTGGCCAAGTGCAAGAGGCGCAGGCAGCACAGCAGGGAGCCCACTTAACACAATAAAGGGACCAGAGATTGGGCGCCAAAAAGTCTGGACTTCAATGGAGCAGCACCAATTCCCTTGGAGATCTGTAATCACAGCCCTTTTAAGAATATTTTGATAGCTTAAACTCTAATACAGTTACAATTGAGCATACATTTTGGTCAAATTTTGGAAATTATTGAGCAAAATTGGAGGCTTAGCAGGAGCAGAGACCAGGGAGAGCTCTGGACCAATTGGAGCAGGCCCAGAAAAGGTACTTGCATTCTGATTGGCTGGCGGCAAGTGCCTTACCTTGAAGGCTGGGGATCTGGGCAGGAGGACTTGGGCAGTGGCCTGAGGAACACTGTCGGCCCTTGGTCGAGCGCATCGGCGGTTGAACCTGCAGTCCCTAGGTGGGAGGTCACAGCTGGAAGGTTGAGGATCCAGGTAGGAGGACTCGGGCGGTGGCCTCAGGAGCGCCGTCGGTCCGGGGGCCGAGCGGGTCAGTGGTTGAGCCTGCGGTCCCTAAGAGGGAGGTCCCAGCTGGAAGGCAGTGGATCCAGGCAGGAGGACTCGGGCGACGGCTTAAGAAGCATTTCTAGTCCGGGGGCTGAGCAGATCAGCAGTTGAGCCTGTGGTCCCTAGGAGGGAGATCCCAGCTGGAAGGCTGAGGATCCAGGCAGGAGGACTCGGACAGGAGCCTGAGGAGCGCTGTTGATCTGGGGACCGAGTGGGCTGGTGGTTGAGTCTGTGGTCCCTAGGAGGGAGGTCAAAGCTGGAAGGCTCAGGATCCAGGCAGGAGGACTCCGGCAGTGGCCTGAGGAGTGCCATCGGTCTGTGGGCTGAACGGGTTGGCAGTTGAGCCTGCTGTCTTTAGGAGGGAGGTCCCAGCTGGAAGGCTGAGGATCTGGCAGGAGGACTTGGGTGGCGGCCTGAGAAGCACCGTCGGTCGGGGGGCCAAGCGGGTTGGCGGTTGAGCCTGCAGTCCCTAGGAGGGAGGTCCCAACTGCAAAGTTGAGGATCTGGGTAGGAAGACTTGGGCGGCAGCCTGAGGAGTGCCATCGGTCTGGGGGAGTGGGTCGGCAGTTGAGCCTGTGGTCCCTAGGAGGGAGGTCTCAGCTGGAAGGCTGAGGATCCAGGCAGAAGGACTCAGGTGGCAGCCTGAGAAGCACTGTCGGTCCGGGGGCCAAGTGGGTCAGCAGTTGAGACTGCGGTCCCTAGGAGGGAGGTCCCAGCTGGAAGGCTGTGGATCTGGCAGGAGAACTCAGGCAGTGGCCTGAAGAGTGCCATTGGTCCGGGGCCGAGCGGATCAGTGGTTGAAACTGTGGTCCCTAGGAGGGAGGTCCCAGCTGGAAGGCTGTGGATCTGGTAGGAGGACTCAGGCGGTGGCCTGAGGAGTGCCATCAGTCCGGGGCCGAGCGGGTCGGCGGTTGAGACTGCGGTCCCTAGGAGGGAGGTCCCAGCTGGAAGGCTGAGGATCCTGGCAGGAGGACTCAGGTGGCGGCCTGAGGAACGCCCTCAGTCCGGGGGCTGAGCGGGTCAGCAGTTGAGCTTGCAGTCCCTAGGAGGGAGGACACAGCTGGAAGGATGAGAATCCGGGCAGGAGGACTCAGGCGGTGGCCTGAGGAGCACCGTCAGTCTGGAGGCTGAGTGGGTCAGTGGTTGAGCGCATGGTCCATAGGAGGGAGGTCCCAGCTGGAGAGAAGGGAGAGGGGGAGAGATTAAGTAGCTGGCCAAGTGCAGAAGGTGAAGACAGCACAGCACAGAGCCCACTTAACACAATAAAGGGACCAGAGATTGGGCGCCAAAAAGTCTGGACTTCAATGGAGCAGCACCAGTTCCCTAGGAGATCTGTAATCACAGCCCTTTTCACAATATTTTAACAGCTTAAACTCTAATACAGTAACAATTGAGCATACATTTTGGTAGAATCTTAAAATTATTGAGCAAAATTGGAGGCTTAGCAGGAACGGAGACCAGGAAGAGCTCCAGACCAATCAGAGTGGGCCCAGGAAAAGCGCTCACATTCCGATTGTCTGGCGTAAAGTGCTATACCTTGAAGGCTGAGGATCCGTGCAGGAGGACTCGGGCGGCAGCCTGAGGAGCACCGTCGATCTGGGGGCTGAGCGGGTCAGTGGTTGAGCCTGTGGTCCCTAGGAGGGAAGTCTCAGCTGGAAGGCTGAGGATCCGGCAGGAGGACTCAGGCGGTGGCCTGAGGAGCGCCATCGATCCTGGGGCCAAGCAGGGTTGACGGTTGAGCCTGTGGTCCCTAGGAGGGAGGTCAAGCTGGATGGCTGAGGATCCAGGCAGGAGGACTCAGGCGTGGCCTGATGAACGCTGTCGGTCCAGGGGATGAGCGGTCGGTGGTAGAGCCTGCAGTCCATAGGAAGGAGGTCCCAGCTGGAGAGAAGAGAGAGGGGTGAGATTAAGTAGCTGGCCAAGTGCAAGAGGCGCAGGCAGCACAGCAGGGAGCCCACTTAACACAATAAAGGGACCAGAGATTGGGCGCCAAAAAGTCTGGACTTCAATGGAGCAGCACCAATTCCCTTGGAGATCTGTAATCACAGCCCTTTTAAGAATATTTTAATAGCTTAAACTCTAATACAGTTACAATTGAGCATACATTTTGGTCAAATTTTGGAAATTATTGAGCAAAATTGGAGGCTTAGCAGGAGCAGAGACCAGGGAGAGCTCTGGACCAATTGGAGCGGGCCCAGAAAAGGTACTCGCATTCTGATTGGCTGGCGGCAATTGCCTTACCTTGAAGGCTGGGGATCTGGGCAGGAGGACTTGGGTAGTGGCCTGAGGAACACTGTCGGCCCTTGGTCGAGCGCATCGGCAGGTGAGCCTGCAGTCCCTAGGTGGGAGGTCACAGCTGGAAGGTTGAGGATCCAGGTAGGAGGACTCTGGTGGTGGTCTGGGCAGTGCCATCGGTCCGGGGGCCAAACTGTTCGGCAGTTGAGCCTGCGGTCCCTAGGAGGGAGGTCTCAGCTGGAAAGCTGAGGATCCAGGCAGGAGGACTCGGGCGGCGGCCTCAGGAGCATTGCCGTCCGGGGCTGAGCAGATCAGTGGTTGAGCCTGCGGTCCCTAGGAGGGAGGTCCCAGCTGGAAGGCTGTGGATCCAGGCAGGAGGACATGGGCAGCGGCCTGAGGAGTGCCGTCGGTCAGCAGGCCAAGCGGTCAGTGGTTGAGCCTGCGGTCCTTAGGAGAGAGGTCCCAGCTGGAAGGCTGCGGATCCGGGCAGAAGGTTTCGGGCAGTGGTCTGAGGAGCGCTGTCAGCCTGGGGACTGAGCAGGTTGGTGGTTGAGCCTGCGGTCCATAGGAGGGAGGTCACAGCTGGAGAGAAGAGAGGGTGGGAGAGATTAAGTAGCTGGCCATTTGCAGGAGGTGCAGAAAGCACAGCAAGGAGCCCACTTAACACAATAAAGGGACCATAGATTGGGTGCCAAAAAGTCTGGACTTCAATGTAGCAGCACCAATTCCCTAGGAGATGTGTAGTCACAGCCCTTTTCAGAATATACTAACAGCTTAAACTCTAATACAGTTACAATTGAGCATACATTTTGGTAGAATCTTGATATTATTGAGCAAAATTGGAGGCTTAGCAGGAGCAGAGACCAGGAAGAGCTCCAGACCAATCAGACCGGGCCCAGGAAAAGCGCTCACGTTCTGCTAGGCTTGTAGCAAGTGCTGTACTCAAAGGCTTAGGATCTCGGCAGGATGAATCGGGCAGCAGCCTGAGAAGCGCCGTTGATCTGGGGGCCGAGCAGGTCAGCAGTTGAGCCTGTGGTCCATAGGAGGGAGGTCAAAGCTGGAAAGCTGAGGATCCGGGCAGGAGGACTCGGGCGGTGGCCTGAGGAGCGCCATCAGTCTGGGGGCCGAGTGGGTTGGCGGTTGAGCCTGTGGTCCCTAGGAGGGAGGTCCCAGCTGGAAGGCTGAGGATCCGGGCAGGAGAACTCGGGTGGTGATCTGAGGAGTGCCGTTGATCCGGGGGCCGAGCGGGTCAGCGATTGAGCCTGTGGTCCATAGGAGGTAGGTCCCAGCTGGAGAAAAGAGGGGGGGGGAGAGATTAAGTAGCTGGCCAAGTGCAGGAGGCGCAGACAGCACAGCAGAGAGCCCACTGAACACAATAAAGGGACCAGAGTTTGGGCGCCAAAAAGTCTGGACTTCAATGGAGCAGCACCAATTCCCTAGGAGATCTGTAATCACAGCCCTTTTCACAATATTTTAACAGCTTAAACTCTAACACAGTTACAACTGAGCATACATTTTGGTAGAATTTTAAAATCATTGAGCAAAATTTGAGGCTTAGTAGGAGCAGAGACCAGGGAGAGCTCCGGACCAATTGGAGCGGGCCCAGGAAAGGCACTCATATTCCGACTGGCTGGCGGCAAGTGCCGTACCTCAAAGGCTGAGGATCCGGGCAGGAGGACTCGGCCAGCGGCCTGAGGAATGCTGTCGGTCAGGGGGCAAGTGGGTCGGCAATTGAGCCTGCGGTCCCTAGGAGGGAGGTCACAGCTGGAAGGTTGAGGATCCAGGCAGGAGGACTCGGGCAGCGGCCTGAGGAGTGCCGTCAGTCCAGGGGCTGAACTGGTCAGCGGTTGAGCCTGCGGTGTCTAGGAGGGAGGTCGCAGCTGGAAGGCTCAGGATCTGGGCAGGAGGACTCGGGTGGTGGTCCGAGTAGCGCCATCGGTCGGGGGGCTGAGTGGATTGGCGGTTGAGCCTGCGGTCCCTAGGAGGGAGGTCCCAACTGGAAAGCTGAGGATCTGGGCAGGAAGACTCGGGCGGTGGCTTGAGGAGTACCGTCGGTCTGGGGGCCGAGCAAGTTGGCTGTTGAGCCTGCGGTCCCTCAGAGGGAGGTCCTAGCTGGAATGCTGAGGATCCAGGCAGGAGGACTCTGGTGGCAGCCTGAGGAGTGCTGTCAGTCAGGGGGCCGAGTGGGTCGGCGGTTGAACTTGTGGTCCCTAGTAGGGAGGTCCCAGCTGGATGGCTGTGGATCTGGCACGAGGACTCAGGCGGTGGCCTGAGGAGTGCCATCGATCCGGGGCCAAGCGGGTCGGTGGTTGAGACTGCGGTCCCTAGGAGGGAGGTCCTAGCTGTAAGGCAGAGGATCCTGGCAGGAGGACTCAGGCAGCAGCCTGAAGAATGCCATCAGTCCAGGGGCGAGTGGGTCGGCAGTTGAGCCTGCAGTCCCTAGAAGGGAGGTCACAGCTGGAACGCTGAGGATCCAGGCAGGAGGACTTGGGCGGTGGCCAGAGGAGCTCCATTGGTCCGGGGGCTGAGTGGGTCAGCGGTTGAGCCTGTGGTCCCTAGGAGGGAGGTCTTAGCTGGAAGGCTGAGGATTCAGGCAGGAGGACTTGGGCGGTGGCCTGAGGAGCGCTGTCGGTCTGGGGGCCAAGCAGGTCGGCAGTTGAGCCTAGCGGTCTCTAGCAGGGAGGTCCCAGCTGGAAGGCTGAAGATCTGGGTAGGAGGACTCGGGCAGTGGCCTGAGGAGTGCCGACGGTCTGGGGGCTGAGCGGATTGGTGGCTGATCCTGCAGTCCCTAGGAGGGAGGTCCCAGCTGGAAGGCTGAGGATCCGGGCAGGAGGACTCGAGTGGCAGCCTGAGGAGAGCCGTCAGTCCGGGGCCTGAGCGGGTTGGCGGTTGAGCCTGTGGTCCCTAGGAGGGAGGTCCCAGCTATCTCTAACCACCCAACATCATCAGCATTGTTGTCTCACTAACTGTGACATCACAGATGACTGATCTGGCACCCACTGAGTGGTTGTCCCTAAGCAGCAGTAATATCACAGTCAGTGAGGTCACAATGGTGATGATGTAGTGGGGGGAACAAAGCTAAATATATCAGCTGACAGGCAGAGTGCTGTCCCACACATCACACCTACAGTACTAACATCAAATAAACCATCTTATTATTAAACAAAAGGAAAAGAAAAAGTACCTCAGATAAAAAAAGGCAATGGTTGACGGCTTTTAAAAACTAATACTAGTTTTAGGCAGTGCTCTATCTCTTTAAGACTTAGGTACCAATACTTAATGGACACAGCCCTGATTAGCTTGAACAGAATATCATGTAAACCAGACTTGCTCCAGCACATATATTTTAAAAGGATCTATAAATGGATATGTTATTCACAACGCACTATTTTCACACTGAATGCACTGTACCAAGTGAACAGCAAATAACAGACATTATTATTTTAGACAACAAAGTCAACAAATACAAAAATTAAATAAAGTAACTAAATAAATAAATAGACACCCTTATAAAACATCCTAAAATGGAAAGATGAGATGCATGCTGAAGAATAACAAGAGTTAAGTACTAGGCCAGGGATGACAAGCAGAGGAGCTTTTCCCATATTTCTGTCGAAGTAGTTCAAGTGCCTATCAGCTGAATTGACAGTGGAAGGGAGTTCCACAGGACCAGGGCTGCTACTGAAAGCACCCTATCCCTGCTTGTGTTAACCTCAAGGGGAGACCACAAGCAGCCCCTGATCCCTGGGACACAGTGATCTATTGAGCTGGTGAAGTCAGAAGTTCACAGAGGTAAATGGGGCCTTATCTTTTTAGGGCCTTGAAGGTTACAACAATAACCTTAAAGTCAATAATCGGTCTAACAGGCAACCAGTGAAGCTCGCATTGTGCCAGTATGATAGCATCTGACTTCCTCAAGTCAGGAGGTGAGCTGCAGAATTCTGTACTAGCTGCAGGGTCTGAACTGACCACAAGGAAGGCCCTTAAAGAGAACACTACTGTACTGAAGGCACAAGGAGATTAAGGCCAGTACCAGTGTTTTCAGATCATCTGGTTCAAGAAAGGGGCAAACCTGATAATGTTCTTAAAATGGTAAAAGCAGCACTTAACTGCAGTCTACACCTGGTATTACACTGTCAGCCTTTTCATGCTGAATTGCACTTTACAAATACATTTTATTATTATTATTATTATTATTATTATCATTATTATCGAGGACTACTCCCAGATTACTGACCACCCCTTCTGCCACAAACTGAATCCCATCAAAGATGAATAGGCTGAGGTTATCTTTCAAGGCTGAGACCTGATGATCCAAACCCACATAAAGCAATTCCATTTTTCAGTGATTTACAGACAACCACTTAGGAGGCCATCCAGTCCTTAACCTTAGCAAAACACCATTTTATTTTTAACACTGAGTAATTGCCCACCCAGTCCAGGGGCAAGAGAAAGATACAGCTTGGAATGATCTTCATATCAGTGATACCCTGTAATGTACTGTACTTCACAAGGATCTCCCCAAAAGGTAGCATATACATGGCAAACAAAATAGGAGAAAACCAACTCCTGAGGAACACTGTTGTTGAGAACAATTGACTGTGACAGGCATGACAACACTTTTGACTACTCAGGATGCGGCAGTCAAGACCAAAACAATGCAAGCAACATACCAGACCATATGTTATCCTAGAGTCTGCACACTATCACCATGTGGTGAAATGACCCACAGTGTCAAATAATATATAGAGATTGATGAGGACTGCAATGGATACCTCACCTGCATCCCTTGCCTGGAGGACATCATGACACAATCCATGCAGAACTGTCTTGGGGCAGTAACATTGGTGAAAACTGAACTAAAAGGGCTTAAAGCTGTACCTTTACAAATGCTCACCAAGCTACATGGCAACCACCTTCTCAGCAACCTTAGCCAGAAACATTAGCCTGGAGATGGGGCAGTAATTAGTAGGGACATTAGGGTCTAAAAATTTCTTAAGTAGAAGCCTCACAATGACCTTTTCCAAGGCTGCCAGAAAGACCCCCCACCCCATCAATGAAGCTTGCCAATCCCAGCAATAGCCAGGGCTAGATCCATCATCCCAGCCCTGATCAGTTGGGGTGGACCTGGATATAGCCTGTAAGTTATGCAGAACAGCTCCATAATTGCCCAGTTGGTGCCCTCCACATCCATACAATCCTATGGAGACTGACACTACACAAATAAAAGTCAGTGCTACCTTCTGGGGTTGGCTAAACCCATAATATATCAGTGGATAATGTCCTCCACATCCAACTGGTTGAATTCACCACAAGTGTCTGGAATCTCCATCTTCCCTTCCCCTTCCTCTTACCTCGTCACTCATACCTTGGAAGGGATATGGTCCCAGATGCTATCAATCTTGACATTGCGAAAGAGATTTTATTAATTATTTGTAATGTTTGATTAAGAACAGCAAACTGAGCTATGACAGATTATTTCTAAGGGAATTCTGAGAGTGGGTTAAAGGCAAAAGAATACAGGGCAAGATGTGTCTCAGTAGAGGACACTAAACTTTGTAGGGGCTAGACAGTGAGGAGGGGTTAGGGAGTTGCAGATGGACCTGCAAAGGTTAGAGAAGTGGTCCAAAGTGTATCAGTTGAAATTCAATGCCAGGAAGTATAAATTGATGCACATAGGTAACAAGCACTCCAGGACTGAATTGTGGATGGGAAGGATTAAGTTGGACACCACTAATAAGGAACTGGTTTTGGTAATCATTATAAGTGACTCCCTAAAATAATCTTGTCACTATAACAAGGCCTACAGCAAGGCAACCAAAAGGTTGGTGTATACTGGCTAGGGGTTCAACAGAGGGAGGGAAGGAGGGATATTATCTCTCTACAGATCACTGGTGAGACCACACCTGGAATACTGTGGCCTGTTCCAGAGTCCCCATGTAAGGAAAGACAAAGGGTAGAGATGGTGCAGCATAGGGTAACCAAAATGATTCAGAGCCAGCACAGTGAATCCTATGATTATCTGCTTAAGGCTCTTAACTTGTACTTGTTAGACACCATAAGGGAGAGAAACAGATTGATAGAGACCTTCAAGTTCCTGAAAGGAAAGAATAAGGTAGACTGAGGAAATATTTAGCAGGAATGGTGAAGCAAGAAAGAACAGTTACATAAGAACTTACCGTAGCAGTGGATCTTTGAGAGGATCCTTTGCAAGAGGCCACACTGGTAGGACTTAGCCACCAGACAATAGAACTGCATGGAAACTTTCTAGATAGCATTCTGCCAGAGACAGCCACCCATCGCCGATATCACCTTCTGATGTCGGCCTACCCTATTGTAGTGGGCGGCCCCCACAGCCTCCTCGTTTCTCCCAACAGAGACCAAAAGCAAGAGTTGATTAGGGGAACCAAGCAGGAATCCAAGGTAACCATGGAGAAAATAGAAGAGAAGAGAAGCAGAAGGCTCTCCTCCATGGAAAGGGAGAACTAGGCAGAAGGCCTGAAGGCCATGAAAAAGGAGAAAGAGGGAAGGAGGGAGGGAAAGCATGGCCTGCTGCAAGAGGTCCTCTTGAAAATCTATTGTTATGGTAAGTTCTTACATAACTGTACCATCTTACTTTGAGGATATCTCTTGCAGCAGGCAACACTAGTAGAACGAGTTCCAAGCAGTTCTGGCACTAACCGTCAGATAGTTTGGGTGTCTGGCCATACTGACCTAAGAGAGAAGGCCTTGTAGAACAGCCAGGTTGAAGCTGGCCCTACGCCTACAGGCAATATCCAGACTGTACTGTTTGGTAAAGGTATGGATGGTGCTCCAAGTGACAGTTGCACTGATCTCCGCAGCTGAAACATTCCTGAAGCAGTCAACTGAAGTGGCCATGCCCCTGGTAAAATGGTCACAAACTACACCAGAAAGTTCCTTACTGTACTTCCTGTAACAGAAAACAATGCAATTGGCTAACCATTTGGATAAACACTGTTTGGACACCAGAATGCCCTCTTTCCCAAGGGTGAAGGAAACAAATAACTGAGGGGACATACTGTAGTCCTTTGTCCGGTGTGTATAGTATCTCAAAATTCTATGCACATTAAAAGTAAGGAGCAATGCTTCCCCTGGATTAGCATGCTCTGGAAAATAAATAGACCAGTGGATGGATTGATTCAAAGTAAACTCAGACACCACCTTAGGAAGAAACTTAGGACTGGTACACAAAGACACCCTGCCTTTGTGGAAAATTAAATATGACTGCTCACATATGAGCACCTGAAGCTCTGAAATGCTTCAAGCAGAAGTAATAGCAACTAAAATAATTTTTTCTATGACAGATAGCATTCCTTGCAACATGTGGCTGGTTCAAACGGGGGCATGGTGAGTTTCTAACACAAAATTTAAGTCACAAGCTGGGACAGGATTGTGGACTGCAGGCTTCAAGTGCAAGATACTGCTCAAACACATGTGAGACATGTCAAGCTGAGCCACAGTACAGCCATTGACAGGTGCATGGTAAGCAGAGATGGCAGAGAGATGTATCTTGATGGAGGAGTACTTCAGACTAGAGTCTGAGAGGAAAACCAAGTACTACAAAATTTGATTCACCAGACAGATGAAGGAGTCTAAGTGGTGTGATACAACCTAGATAGCAAAATTCTTCCACTTCATAGAATAGGTGGCCCTGGTGGAGGGTTTCCTAGCTGCCACCAGAACATCTGACACCTTAGGGAACACCCCAAACTTCGCAATGGCTATGTCCTCAGGAACCAAGCATGAAGATGGAGATATCTGAGATCCGGATGGACCACAGTAGATTCCTCATGGAAGAGCAAGTCTGTGTACAGGGGCAGAGACACTGGCAGTTCCACTTCCAACTGCTGATGCAAGAGGAACCAGATCTGATGAGGCCAGAAGCAGGTGATTAGGATCATGATTGCCCCTTCCATTTGAAGTTTGATCAGAACCCTCTGAAGGAGTGGAAGGAAGGGACAGCATACAGGTATCTCCCTTTCCAAGAGAGAGTCAACACGTCTCACCAGAAAACTCCAAGCCCTAGAGCAAGCAAGCAGAAGAGTGGCAGTTTTGCATTGAGTGGAGATACAAAAATGTCCAACTCTGGATGACCCCACTAGTCAAAGAGATCTTCTGCCACAGAGGTCAGGACCTCCCACTCGTGAGCTCATGACTGAGACAATCATAAGCTGTCCACCAAGACATTTTGGACACCAGGAACATGGACAGCCAAGAGTTTCAGGCCATGATCTACAGCCCAATACCAGACCCTCATCATTTATTGACACAGAGGGTAAGAATGAGTCCTCTCTCTTGTTTGTTGATGTAATGAACATGCTGGAACTGTCCATCTGAATCAGCAGTTGTCCCAGGGAGTGCTGGGCCTAGAAGAACTGCAGGGCATACAGAACCGCTCGCATCTCCATGACATTTATGTGAAATTTCCCTCTCGACCTTGGACCACATCCCTTGAGTCTGGTGGGCACCCAGGTGAGCCCCCCCCCCAGCCAAAGCCCGATGCATCTGTGGTGAAGATTTGCTGTGGGGGTGGAATGAAAAATGACACCCCTCTCAGGAGGTTGCTGGGCTCTAGCCACCACAACAGCACCTTCTTGACTGGATCTGAGACCAGGACTGGCTGCTCCAGGTCATCCATACACTGGTCCCAATGGACCTGTAGCATCCACTGAGGAAACCTCATATGCAGCCTGGGTAGGAGGACCATAATGATAACTGCAGCCATGAGTCCCAGGATATGCAGAAAGACCTGTGATTGGACATGATGGCTGGAGAAGAACTGACGGGTATGATCCATCAAGTGCTACACCCTCTCATGGGGCAGGATGGCCATCCCCTGAACCATATCAAATACCACCCTGATGTACTGAAGTCATTGGCAAGGGGTCAGAAATGACTTGGGCAGGTTGATAATGATTCCCAAATCCTGAAACAGGCAGCAGGTATGAGACACAGTTTGGAGCAGACTCTCTCTGGACAGTGCAGCTAGCAACCCAGTCATCCAGGTAGGGAAACACATAGAACCCCTGCCATCTGAAGACAGCTGCCACCACTGCCTGCACTTGGTGAACACCCAGGGGGCTGAAGGTAAGCCAAAGAGCGGCAGATCCCTTAATTGGACATGGTCTCCCGGAAAATGAAATCTGAGGAAGCCCCTGTGGGGGGGGGTCATACCTTGATAAGCAAATAGGCATCCTGCATGTCCAGGGAGCAAATCCAGTCCTTTCAGTGTAACAGAGGCAGCAGACCCTGAAGGGTGACCATCCTGAACCTTTTGTATTGGATTGACAAGTTCTGCTCGCTGAGGTCCAGAATGGGCTGGAGGTCCCCCATGCGTTTGGGAACCAGGAAGAAGTGGAAGTAGAACCCCTTTCCTTGCTGGAACTGTGGAATGGGTTCTATGGCCCTTTGGTGATCCCAGACCAGAGAGACATGACCAGGAGGGTACAAGGATGGAACTGGGGGTTTGTCCTGAGGCAACTCCAAGGGTTGCAGTGAGTGCCTGTGCTGCATGAGCTGCAGCACCCAATTGTCTGAAGTTGTCTCCCATCACCTGTTCAGATGGAGGGAGAAGCAACCCTCTATGGATAGATCCTGTGCTTTTGGAGGGAGGGGGTTTGTCAAGGAGTCAGGAAGGGGGCACAGCCAGGGCTGCAGGACCTCCCTGAGAACTCTTGCTGGCAGAAGAGGCAGGATTGAGCAGGGCTGCCCCTGCCCACTGCTTTCCCTGAGGCTTGGCTGACATGCAGGTTTGCCTGTGGGAAGCCCGATGAAAGGATGATCTCTGCCCAGACTTGGGCTGAGTATGATACATAGAATGCACTGACCTCAGGGTAAATCCCGATGCCTGTCTTTGGGAGAGGATATCTTCAACATCTCCTCCAAACAATTTATACACTCTAAAAGGGGGCATTCATGATGGACAACTGGATGTTTTGGGTGAACTCAGATACTCAAAGCCAAAAGTGCCGGTGCATGCACATGAAGACTGCTGAGCCCGGGCCGATGTATCCACAGCGTCGTAGGCCACCCAGTGTAAATGGGTACCGATGTCAGAGGCTGAATTTAGAGAACCCATGGCTTGCTGCTTGGCAGGGTCATCAGGTAAGGACTGGATGGTGTCCCTGGTCTGGTCCCACAGGGCATTTTGGTATTGGAGCATGTGCATCAAGTAATTTAGGGTATGGATCACCAGGGTGGCTGAGACGAATGCCCACTTGCCCAGAAGGTCCCGCCAACGTGATTCTTTGTCAGGCAGCAGGGAAATCAAATGCTTGGGCCATTTAGTGTGGCCGGGAGTAGCATTTATTACCAAAGAGTCTGCTTGTGCCTGCTCCCTGAGAAAGGATTTTCTGGCCGGGGCATTGAACAGCCTATTGATCTTTTTGGACATAGCTGGGACCAGATTATGCAGATGGCAGGCAGCAACGGTGTTGTCATCATAGGTGTCTATGAGAGGAGAGATAACCAACGGAGGTGTCTCTGGCTGTCAAAGGTAGATAGTGAGTCAGTGCTGCTCTGGATAATGCTCTTCTATCTTAAACCCCACGGCCTCCTGAATATGTCGCATGACAGCTGTAAAGGTGGGATTGTCTGGTGGGGACTTGAGGACACACTAAAGGGTTCCTTCCCCTTCAAAGTAGCCTATTGAGAGGGGGGTCATCTTCACCCCTCATCTCCCTGATCATCATCCTAATCAGGCAAGTGTAGATCTGGATGATACTCATCCCCCTCATCTGTGGGCCTTCGAGGGTTGTGGGGTTGGTCGTGGGGGCACTGGAGTGGATGGCCCCAGAGAAGGCCCATGGGGAGCAGGAAGTACAGGTCCCTGAGAAGGGGGAACCTGAGACTGCATAAAATCCCAGAGAGACGGAATTAGGCATTGCAAATCAAGAGTGACAGGCATCAGTCCAGCAGTTGCCAGATAAGGGTAGACCAGTGCTGGTACCATGGGCGCCAGCTGAGGATAAACCGGCATTGGCCCAGTGGGTGCCAGCTGTGGAATGACCAGTGTAGGTCCGACAGGTGCCAGCTGAGGGTAAGTTGGCACAGGTCTGACAGGCATCGGTTGAGAGTAGACAGGTGCAGGCCCGACAGGTGCCAGCTGAGGCAAGACCGGTGAAAGCCCAATAGGTGCTAGTTGAGGCAAGGCTGCTGAAGGTCCCACAGGCACTGGCTGAGGTAAAACAGTTGCCGGGAAAGGAGAAGCCCTTATTAGCAAGAGTGGTAGAGAACAAGGCCCTGGGGAGGCGTTAGTGTCCTGCAGCACCAGCTCTGAGGCCGAAGGATGGGAGGCGCACCCTGAAACAGAGACCAACGCCAGGGTTGCAGGTGGCAGGCAGGAGTCAGAAGTCAAACCACAGGCCAGAAGAGTTGATAAGAAACAAATGTTACTTCAGAGAGAATGTAGATGGATATTTACCCTCAAAAGTCTTGCCCCTAAAGGTTTGAATAAGGAGTTGGATGTATCTGTGTATTTATGATGTGTATTAAATAACACAAAGATGTAAAATGAAGGATTTCAGGGTGGGAACAAATACACCCACAAGCTGCCCTTGGGTTTTGCACCTTTTTCTTTCTTCCTTCCTTTTTTTTATTTTTTCTGTTTTCTTTTATCTGTTAACCTTGTCCCCATTTTTCTTTTTTTTTCCTTCTTTCCCTCCCTTCCTCCTGTCTCCCCAATTTATTTTACTTGTTTTCTCTATTTCCTTCAGTCCCTTCACTCTATACTAAGTTAGGGTTTGTTAGTGCTGATTAATTAGATAATAAAATGTTTTTTGCTCTCTGACTAATTATCTTTCCATCTGTTTCACATGTTAAGATATAAACCAACTTCTTTTTTCTTACTTTTGAAAGTTATTGTAAGATGTATTCTAGAAGTGATCGCTACCAGGAGATCCTGGAAAGAAAAGGAGTGATAATTAATTAGTTAACACAATTTGTACACTAAAGAAGTGGGTTTCTTGTATGTTACTTCTAAAGCCATTAACTATCGATTGTAAGACATCTTATTTCTATCAGTAATAATGTAGTTTGTATAAAGACGTCAAATAAGGCCAAGAAACCAAATCTAATACTGCTTGCATAGGCAACAGTTTGAAATGGGATTAGATAATTATTTTAACATTTGCATTTTATAATTGGTGAAGGTATTTATAATGCTTGTGCTATTTAGTACCTTTTGTAATCCCACGTATGATTAGTGTTGTTGGGCAATAATGAAATTATTGACAAATTGCTTAATCAATTGCTTGATTGATATAAATATTATGTAATGTTTGGTGACCCCACCTCGCCTGATGAAGAGGGATTGTGCCCTCGAAGCACTAGAGATAGTTTTACATGTCCTGTAATAAAGTACTTTAAACTTTATTTCTGACTCCAGTCTGAGTGTATCGCTGTTAAATTTGCTTTTCTATTGGAGTCAGAAGAGAGCCCGACCCTCACCAAACCTGCGCCATCTGAAGAGATGCTGGCTGAGCTGCTATTCTGTGTGCCCGATGAGAGCAAGGGCCTAAGCAGCAGGGGCTGAAGAGCAAAGAGTGAGCCCTGACCCATAAGACCTCCACCCGAAAGTGGAAGGGTGGTGGAAGGTGGTGCCATTTGTAGCCTGTGAATGAGAGGGCATATGCAGCAGCAAGGGCCAACCCCCTCCCCCCCCCCAAGGAGGAAGATCCCTTTGCAGGTGAAGAATGGTGGGGAGACCATGAACTGGAGGAAGAGGACCGGGGCCTATTCTGATCTTTATCCCACTGTTTGTGTTTCCCGTTGGCCTTGTCCCATAACTTCAAGGACCGAGAGCCTAGGGACTGGGCAGGGGAGACCAAGGAGCTCCTGACCTGTCACTCCTGCTCCATGGAGATGACCTTTTGCTACAGGAGAAAGTTCTCTAAGGTTGGCTGGTGGCATCACCAGGTGGCCTGGTTGAATCCCTGGCAGACCTCACAGGCTTGGACATCGTTGTCTAGGCCTAGGCAGCAAATGCAAGCAGAATGGCCATCCTTCTCCGGGATTTTCTTTCTGCAGTCACACTTTGTTTTGGAGTGATCCAAGGTCAAAGTCAGTTTAGAAGACATAAAAAAGGAAAAATAATGAATAAGAACTATGGTGAGAAAAGGAAAAGAAAAAACACTGTAAGCATGCAAAAATGGCAGTCAACTAAAACTGCAGCAGTTTTCAGAGGTCTGACGTGCATTGGTCAATGGTGGGAAAAGAACTGAGGAGGCTATGAGGGGATGCTTACTATTATAGGGTAGGCCAGTGTCAGAGGGTGATGTCAATGGTGGATGGTTCCCTCTGGTAGACTGCTAGCTAAAAAGTTTCCATGTGGTCCTGGTGCCTGACAGTTAAGTCCAACCAGTGTGACCTGCTGCAAGAGATACCCTCGACATACGATCACTAGGACACAGTTGAAAGCTGACACAGGGGAGATTCAGGTAAAACTTAAGAATGCTATATTTTATATAGAGTGTGGTCAAGCCAAAGAAGAGCCTACCAGCAGAGGTGATAGGTGTAAGAAACAATAATTGTCTCAAACATAGCTTGGGACCAAGTAAAAGGTTTAATAGTTACATAAGGGGAAGCAGTATTGCATGGGGTCAAAGTGTGCGGGTGAGGTGCAAAGTTGAGAGCAATTACCCCAGCTCTACAACAGGTCATGGGGTAGAACAGCATAAAACTTTGTCCATGTTTCTCTGTCTCATGTGAACAGTATTGTATACATCAGTGTTGGTCCACTACCCCATTATTAAGGGCAAGCAGCTGAGAGCCTGCTTTAGAATATGCAGACCCATCCCTTGGTTTACAGTAGTTGCTATGAATACATTTTTTATTTTGACCCAGTATGCATTAATAGGGATACAAAACAATTTTAAATATGTGTGTACATTTACAGTAAAACCTTTTCATCCCGTTTCTTCAATGTACAAGTCCAGCACTGTTTAATGATATGCTTGCGACATTTTGATGTTGAATACATTTTTATGTTTGCTTGCACGCATGTGCAAGAAACATAGTGCCACCATATGAGTTTTCGTAGGTGTGCCTTACCCACTTCAAATGCCCTGCTCCCTTTTGCAGGCACGACTGCCCCACGCCAATGAATGTCTGAGATGTCTATGACAGCCGTTCAGATGCAGTGGCGTACAGTTCTAAGGAAAACACCACCACAGACGGCAGTATGCAAATTGCCTATGTTGGCACTGCATCTGAACTGTCATAGACAGTTCCCCCCCCATTAACACATACATGCACACTGGGAGCCCACCCCAGCATGCTCATGCGCTCCCCTCCCATACACTGTATGACCAACGGGGCTGCCAATCCCCCATCTGCTCCATGGCACCCCCAAACACACTTCCAGGTACCACGCTGGGAGCCCACCCCAGCGTGGCAAATGTCCATCTGATGCACCCCCCCAAACATATTTCCAGGTGCCATGCTGGGAGCCCACCCCAGAATGGTAAAAGTCAGAACGGTGACGGGGTGCCCAATCCCCTGTCAGCAACACTGAACTCCCCCCCAACAAAAACAGACTTCCAGTTGCCATGCTGGGAGCCCACCCCAGCATGGAAAATGTCAGTATGGCCGACGGAGGTGCCTAATCCCCGTCGGCTCCATGCCCCCCCAAGCACACATCCAGGTGCCACACTGGGAGCACACCCCAGCATGGCAAACATCCATCTGTTGCACCCCCAAACACACTACCAGGTGCCATGCTGGGAGCCCACCCCAGCATGGCAAAAGTCAGAATGGTGACAGGGGTGCCCAATCCCTCATCAGCTCCACTGAACTCCCCCCCCAACAAAAACAGACTTCCAGTTGCCATACTGGGAGCCCACCCCAGCGTGGTAAACATCTGTATGGCCAACAGGGTACCCAATCCCCTGTTGGCTCCGCAGCACCCCCAAACACACTTCCAGGTGCCATGCTGGGAGCCCACCCCAGCGTGGCAAGCATCCATCTGATGCACCCCCCAAACACACTTCCAGTTACCACACTGGGAGCCCACCACAGCATGGCAAAAGTCAGAATGGTGACAGGGGTGCCCAATCCCTCATCAACTCCACTGAACTCCCCCCCTGACAAAAATGGACTTCCAGTTGCCACGCTGGGGGCCCACCCCAGTGTGGCAAACATCTGTATGGCTGATGGCGGGGCCTAATCCCCCGTCAGCTCCACTGGCGCCCTCCAAAAAACACTTCTAGCTGCCATGCTGGGAGCCCACCCCAGAGTGGCAAAAGTCCTGCGTCATCTTCCTAAAATGAAGAAAACACTTAAAAAACAAAAAGGGTCCCTCGTTGATTGCCTTGCCCCTTCCCCCAACCCGCACCCACCCTCTGTGCATCCATCTCCACCAAACCCCCGACCCCATACTTACCTCCGGAGTCCAGCACGACGATCTTCGGTGGACCAGGAACACGTTTGCACTCTTCAAAGCCGACCATGAACTGAAGAAATGCCAGTAAGCTGTATAATGGCATAAATGTTTTTTTTTTAAACTTTGGTGCATATCTCAGCCATTTTGGGGAATTTTTTCACCAAATTGTCAACATTTTATTTATTTATTTATTACATTTTGGTGACCGGGTAGGCCCACTGAGCCCCAAAGGTCCTTTTTTCAGGGGCAACCCGGGATAACAATACAAGATATGATACAGTGGAGAAAACCTTTTGATTACATAGGTTTTATAAGCATAAGGTGGTTACAGACAGTGGTTACAGACATGGTTATCATCATGGCACAGTTTTGCCTTGGTACTACTTGGCATAGTAATATACATGAGGTAGCACTGGTCCGTAGGTGTCCAGATACTAGAAGGAGGTACATGGTCGGCTCACCTTTGGGAGTGTTTGATGCAGAAAAGGGGATACCTTAAGAGCCGTGGCAGTGGCATGCACTTGTGTCCAGTATATGGGACTTGAGCCTGGTGTGGAAGTTCATGAGTGAGGAGGTGTCCTGGACCAGGGGAGGGCGCTTGTTCCATAGGCTGGGGGCTTGGCAAGAAAAGGATCTGCCACCAGCATTGATCCTTACTCTGGGGACTTCTAGTAGTGTTCGTTCTGATGTCCTTAGATTCCTAGGGTTGTGTTTAATAGCTATGGTTCCGACTATGCTTGGTGGAGTGGGGGGTTTGAGTAGCTTGTATGCCTGGACATGCAATGGGCATTGGAGGCGAGCGGCCAATGTGGGCCACCGGAGCTGGGCCAGAATGTCACAGTGGTTTTGTCGCTGGTGGTCTTGGGTAGCGAACTGAGCTATTTTGTTGTATAGGATTTGCATCTTGGATACCTCTTGCTTTGCCATGCCCTGTATAATCAGGGCCACATAGGTCAGGGTAGGAAGCAGGACACTTGTCACAATGGAGAGCCTGGCCTCAGGGATGAGCTGGTCCTTGAGTCAGTACAAGATTCTGAGTTTGCAATGTAGGGTCCTGGTGACCTGGTCCACATGGTCCTTGTAGGTGATTGACTGATGCAGAGTTAGGCCTAAGTATTTTAGGGAGGGAACTACATTAATGCATTTGCCAGAGAATGTGGTGAGTCGCAGGGATGAGGACCTGTCAAGTCCCAATGATCTTGGCCCGAATAGTATTGCCTTGGTTTTGTCTGCATTAAGTACCATTCTGTTCTCACACAGCCACATCTCTAGGTATGTGAGGTCCTTTTGGGGAGGGGACCAAAAGCAGCCACATTGCCCAAGGGTTGGTGGATGACAGATGTGCGGAACTACCTTTTGGGACCCAGTAACAAAATGAAAATTTGATGAAAAAATTCCCAAAAATGACTGTTTTACGAGCGTGCATTGTGCAGTTCCTACGCACGTTCATAACTTCACACATTTTTAATATTTTCACTCCAGATTTTCAAAATTGCCATTTTACTACACCTCCTTACAAGCAGTACAGCTGTCATTTTTGGTATCTTGCCCAAAATGTGTTTTCATGCATGTAGTGCACAATGGCACAGTCGGTGTACAAAATCAATGTTTGGGTCAGATTAAGAAAATCACAGTGACACTGTTCATGAGCAGAGGTCTTAAAATGGCTATGTTGAAAATTTGGTGACAAAAGTCCATAAAATGGCTGTGTTACGAGTGTGCATTTTGCAGTTTCCACTCACCCTCATAAGTTTACGAATTTGTAATATTTTCAGTCCAGATTTTCAACACTGGCATTTTTCCACACCTCCTTGTAAACAGTACAGCTGTCATTTTTCACACCCTGGCCAAAATGTGTTTTCGCACTTCCAGCACAGAAATGCGTGGTCTCTGTGGGTAATCAGTGATCAGGACAGATTAAGAAAATCACAGTGACATTGTTCACGAGCAGAGGTCCCAAAATGCCTGTGATAACAATCTGCTGTAAAAAATCCCCAAACTAATTACACTACAGGTGTGCATTGCGCAGTTTCTATGCACGCTCGTTACTTCACAAGTTTTTTTATATTTTCACTCTAGATTTTCAACATTGCCATTTTTACACCTCCCCAAGAAAAGTACAGCTGTCATTTTTCACATCCTGTTTGAAATGTGTTTTTTGCACCAGTGGTGCCAAATGGCACAGTCGCTGTGCAAAGTCAGCTTTCCGCTAATGAATTGATATTGCCACTGTTCATGAGGTGGGTGCCACAAAAAACCCATGTTTAAAATTTGGAGTGAAAATACCAATGCATGCCTGGGATGTTAGGGTTTCTGACCATAATTCTCCACCCTGTAGAGACTTACAGGCATCAGGGGTATGACTTGGGATTGTCGCCTGTAATACTCCTGCCATTCCACCCCCACCCACACCCTGCAGCCAGTGAGAGGCATCGAGGTGTGCCTCGGACTCTTTGGCCCCAAAGTTCACCCCATTCTCCTATACTGCATCCATCTCATCATATTTCTTATGGAATGGGGTGAGCATAAGACCCAAAGACTCCAAAGCACACTGTGACACTTGTCGGTGTCTGTAGGGTGTGGTGAAATGGCATGGCCATTATGCCTGATGATCCAAAGGCACACCCCAATGCCTGTCAGTCTCTGCAGGGTGGTGGTGGGGTTGGCTTCAGTTCAATACTTCACTGCCATTCCTATTATGCATCTCTCTAACTCCTACACTACCAATGTCAATGCCAGCAAGCAAACATTTGGCATTAACAAATGCTTGTTAGTATAGCTTTCATTTTCAGTGTCAGAATCACATTAATCAGTGACTGGTATCAGTGCAGGAGTTACACATAGACAAACTACACCTGTGCTTAAAGTCCAAGATTTACTGCAGCCTGACTTGAAAGATTAGGAGCCCAATACATAGTCACATGGGACGTCGCAAAGTTGTCAGATGGACCACTTAGCACAGTCCCTCAGTAGTGACCCTGTTACATGTAGTACAATGGGATTACAAGCTGTTGCACTACGTTCAATGGATTGCAAGCTCTTGTAATATTTTCACTCCAGATTTTCAACATTGCCATTTTACCACACCTCCTTATGAGCAGTACAGCTGTCATTTTTCGTATCTTGTCCAAAATGTGTTTTTGTGCATGTAGCGCCCAATGGCGCTGTAGGTGTGTGAAATCAATGTTAGAGACAGATTAAGAAAATCACAGTGACACTGTTCATGAGCAGAGGTCTTAAAATGGCTATGTTGAAAATTTGGTGACAGAAGTCATGAAATGACTGTGTTACGAGCATGCATTGCGCAGTTTCCACGCACACTCGTTTAGTTCACAAATTTGTACTATTTTCAGTCCAGATTTTCAACACTGGCATTGTTCCACACCTCCTTATAAACAGAACAGCTGTCATTTTTTCACACCCTGGCCAAAATGTGTTTTCGCACTTCCGGGACAGTAATGCAAGGTCGCTATGGGAAATCAGTGTTCAGGACAGAGTAGGAAAATCACAGTGACACTGTTCATGAGCAGAGGTCCCAAAATGCCTGCGTTGACAATCTGCTGTAGAATATCCCCAAAGTAATTACATTATGGGTGTGCATTGCACAGTTTCTACGTACACTCATGACTTCAGTTTTTTTATATTTTCACTCCAGATTTTCAACATTGCCATTTTTTACACCTCCCCATGAACAGTACAGCTGTCATTTTTCACATCCTGTTCGAAATGTGTTTTTGCACATGTGGTGCCAAATGGCATAGTCACTGTGCAAAATCAGCTTTTGGCTAACAAACTGATATTGCCACTGTTCATGAGGTAGGAGTTACAAAAAACCCAAGTTGAAAATGTGGAGTGAAAATACCAATGAATGCCTGGGGCATTAGGGTTTCCAACCATAGTACCCCACCCTGTACAGACTGACAGGCATCAGGGGTGTGACTTGGGATTGCCACCTGTAATGTTCATGCTATTCCACCCCCACCCACACCCTGCAGCCAGTAACAGGCATCGAGGTGTGCCTTGGACTTTTCGGCCCCAAAGTTCACCCCATTCTCCTATACTGCACCCATCTCACTGTATTTCCATATGGAATGGGGTGAGCATAAGGCCCAAAGACCCGAAGGCATACCGTGACACTTGTCGGAGTCTGCAGGATAGGGTGTAATGAAATGACATGGCCATTATGCCTGATGACCCAAAGGCACACCCCAGTGCCTGTCAGTCTCTGCAGGGTGGTGGTAGGGTTGGCTTCAGTTCAATACTTCACTGCCATTCCTATTATGCATCTCTCTTACTCCTACACTACCAATGCCAATGCCAGAAAGCAAACATTCGGCATTGACAAATGCTTGTCTTTTTGTTACTACCACTATATATTGACTTCTTCATTCATTGTTTACTACTGTCCACTTCTAGATTTCCAGGATGCTCTATAAAGACACTTCCACAATACAGTACTATTCACTTGTGAGTGCAGAACCAAGGAACTGACATAATGGATTAGTCTGAAAGCACAGAAAGAAGCAGCAGTATGTAGTGAACGAGCATCTCTCTACTATAATAAACAGTGTAAAACTATTATAGTTTTGTTTTACTTTTTCCTGTTGTTAGTCTAATAAATGCTGCAGATAATGTAGAACTTATTTCAGAGTCTTTTCAAAATATTCAGACTCTCCCTTGCTGATCTCACAATTGCTGTTTGTGACATCACAGTCTGTTGTCGTGGGGGCACTGTGATGGGATAAACAAAGGCACCGGAGGTTAATAGTGGAGAGGCAAATAGTTTTTGTATAGAATCTTTGGATAGACTAACAAGATGTGTTGAAAACCTTGGAAAGAAACATTTAAAATGAAAAAAAGTATTCTCTAGTAAACTGTGATAGCTGAAACAGGTACCAGGTTAAAATAGTGAATCCTGAGCAGTGCCGTCTAAACTATGCTGTCAGGACCATGCAATACCTGAATAGGAACAGGGGTGGAATAGCAAGGCAAGGCAATTTTATTTATAGGGACCCTATTCCCAGAGGCTCTGGGTGCCTAACAAACATCAATAAAATAGAGCAAGCAATTAAAATACAATAAAAAAAACATTCAAAAGTAATAAAATACAATTTAAAACACAGCTTAAGAGACAAAGTTTCAGGTTTGCCAACTGTATGGACTGGACATAAAGGATATACTCAGCAGTCTGCAAAGGCCAGGCTAAAGAGGTGGGCCTTCAGCCTCAGCTTAAATACCTTAATTGAGGGTACCTCTTGGACTGCAGGTGGAAGCAAGTTCTGCAGGGTCGGCCGACAGACACTAAAAGCACGATCTCCCAATGTCCTGAGTTGAACCCTGGGAACATCCAGGAAGCCCCTCAAAGAGGAGTGGAGGGAATGAGCAGAGGTCACCAGTGTCAGTAGCTCTGACAGGTAACCAGGACCCAGTCTGTATAGGGTCTTATAGGTGAGAAGATCCACCTTGAAAAGGACCCTCCACCTGACAGGCAGCCAGTACAGTGCACGCAGAACTGGGGTCACATGACTAGACCTCGAAAGACCCTTCAGCAACTGGGCTGCTGCATTCAGCACCAGCTGCAGTCTACAAAGGGTCCCTCCCATGACTGAAAAGTAGAAAGAGTTACAGTAGTTGAGCCTAGAGGTAACAAAGGCATGCATCAGCGTCAGCAGATTCTTGGGCAGAACGAGGGGCTTGATCTTGGCAATGTTCCACAAGTGGTAAAAAAAACACTTTTGACTACAGATGACACCTGGTCTTCAAAGGTCAGTCTGCTGCCCAGGCTCATGCCCAGATTTCGCACTGTGTGTCACCTACCGCTAACCCTGTAGCTGTTCAGGCACTGGTAAGGATGCACAAGTAGCAGAAAAGTGTGGTTGCTGGCTAAGCTGCTCCCATGGAGGAGAGGGTTAAGGCAGAAGACCAGGGTTCTGCTCCTTGTCTCCCGATACAGCAGTTTGTCTTCTCCCCCCAACCCAAAGTGTCATTTTTTTTTTTTATGGACAGCAGCAACAGTAATTCCCCGTTCTCCTTTTCCCTGAGATCGGACCCCTCCCAGAGTTGGATATTTAAGTTAAAGGGTGCAGGGGTGGAGCCCCACCTCAAAATAAATGTGGTCAATGTAGTTGTTGGCAATGGTAGCGGTCATCGGTGTTGTGTATGACCACTACCAAATGGCATTGTTTTTTTGCAAGGTATTATGTTCTGGCGCTGTTGTTGACAGCACTGTTTATACTGTGCTGTTCTTTCCGGCACTGCTCTTGTTGGCAATATTCAAACCTAGTGCCCTGAAACATCCTATTTATGAATGTTCATGATGAAGTGCATGTTTGCTCTTTAAGACACATTTAAGAAAGTATTTGTATTTATTTATTTACCAGGCAACATTAATTGATCACATCTGCCCATTTTCAGTGATGACCTAGATGACAGTTATACAAAAATTACATTTACAATTGACAATATGCAATACAAATAACTTAAGAAAAGCAGAATATATTCATAAAATATTGTATTTCATGTTAGAGATGAGGAATAATAGCTCAGATGCACTGGTTAAATGCTTGTAAATATTTGGGCATAGAAGCCTTGAAAGTGGCAATAGTTCTAATAGAAAATGTACTGCCGGGGAGGCTGTTCCGTATTTTGACTGCTTGAATAAATTCCCTGTGCATGTTTAGTTTTAAAGAAATACTGAAATGGAATTTTATAGATGAATTTTTATTTTATTTTATTTATTTATTTGGTAACCTGGGGGGTACACTACAATGACAGATTGTTTTCAGGAAAGACCCAGGCCATCAAGATGGCACAAACAACATATTGAAAGAATCATACATAACAAATGGTACAGGTAGAATCAGTAGAGTCATTCTGTGATGCAATACAGGTAAATGACAGTTAGGGCCCCCAAATATAAGGTCCTGAAATAAATATAATTACAGCTGAGGCCCACAGTACTAAGCCCTGAAATATGCAGAGAAAAAAGTCCACAATAAAGGAAGAGGTTAGCAGCACAGGACACAGTAACATCATGATTGGATTGGGATTTAGACTCCAGACCATAGCTAGCAACATAATACCACACGATAGACAGTATGACTAACAACTAAGTAGTCAGTTGTCTAGAGGTCTACATCCGGACGAAGGATCACCACCATCCCCAGGTTAGGAGGGGCACTTGGATACAGTGGTGGTTAGAGAAGTGTTTTTAAAATGGGTTTTGAAAATGATGGACATGCCTAGCAATGGAGGGAGTCTGGCAAACCATTCCATAGCCTAGGGGTGGCTCTGGAAAAAGCTTTCTGACCCATCTCATTAGCCATCTTAGGAAGGTCAAAGAGGCATTGGGAGGAGGCCCTGAGGTGTTGTGAGCCAGTCCTAAGACTGAGAAGGTTTCCAAAGGGCAGTTCACTTTATCCCTGAAGGACTTTTCAACAAGGTTGCCTATAATCAATCAATCAAAATCTTTATTTATCCAGGCGGGCACCATTGAGCAAGGCTCATTTGCAAGGTGGACCTGGTCATGAATACATCAAAGTACAGTACAGAAGCAGGTAAACACAAAGCAATAATATACAAGGAAGAAAAAGTATATACAGTGTATACAGTACAGTACAAGGTTGAGATAAATAAAAAACCAAAAACAGCATTATTTTACAATTGAAGAAGTCAGCAGATGTACAATCAACCATAGGATTGTAGTCACGACATGCCTGTGGGGAGAGCCAGCCAAGCGTCTGATAAAGGGAACAGTGATGGGTGTTACAATGGGTCAACAAGGTAAACCTACAAATGCTATTGTAGGCAGTGTTAAATCTAGTGAGGTTGTGAATGGAGGTTTGAGAATAAATAGGGGAGCAGTAATCGAGGAGTGGAAGAAATGTGCCTTGGGCTATGGCCAGCCGTACTTCTTAGGTCATGAGGTTCTTTAGCCTAAAGCAGACTCCCAGTTGCTGGTTAACATGCCAAGCCATCGTTCCAATGAGGTCAGTGAAAGTTAGTGACGGGTCCAGGGTGGCACCTAGGAAATTGAATGTAGTGACCTGTTCAAAGTAGGAGCCATCTGAAGACTGGATGCTGAAAGCGTAGTGGGTATTTGGATTTACAGTCCACTTTGCAAGCCTGGGTTTAGACCTAAAAAGCCTAGCCTTCATCTTCATGTCATTAATATACAACCTATTTGCAGTGAACCACCCTTGGATTGAAGTGAACCCCCTGTTGAGGATGAGGGATTGTTCCTTAGGGTTCTTGTCATTGTCGTAGATGATCAGGTTATCTGCCTACATTAACACATGGTAACCCCTACTTTCCCTGAGGAGGTGGTCCATGAAGAAGGAGAACAGGATGGACCCCTGTATGGACTCTTCGTGGACCCCACTATTTACCCCCAGGGAGCTGGTGGTGGACCCCCCCCAGTGCAGACCACTTGCAATCTCCCAGTGAGGTAGTTGTCAAATGAGGCTGAGGTATTCACTGAGAAACCATAATGGGCCAGTTTTCAAAAGAGGATGCCATGTTCTACCAGGTCAAATACCTTTGGTAGGTTTACAGAAATGGTACCAGTGAGCTCGACTTGGTCCAGGCTTCTGAAGACATGGTCAGTGAAACAGGCCAATGCGGTAGTGGTGCTTCTTCTAAAGCCATGTTAGCAAAGAGCGAGGAGGTTCTACTTAGATACAAAGTCAGAAATTTGCTGGAAGACTACTATATTTTCTGCAGAACTTTACTTAGGTGGGACAGGATGAACACTGGCTAACAGTTGTCAAGGAGTTTTGGGTCCCCTTATTTAAATATGGGTACAGCTCTAGCTGGCTTCAATATTGTTGGGATGGTTGAGGAGGTTAATGATAAATTATAGAGGATGGTCAGGGGTTTAGCCATGAGGCTAGCTTTAAGTTTGAGGAACCATGAACAGAGACCATCACTACCAGCTCTGTCATAATTGGGTAGGGCAATGAGGAGCCAACTGACCTCTTTGGATGAAAAGGCCTTGAAGTGGAATATAGGGATTCCAAGGACACCCTCACTCTTATTTCTGAATGCAGGCTTGGAGTTCTTGGACAGGAGCTTAGCCAAATACTCCAACAGGTTTGTAAATTTCTTGTTCAGGGCCTCTGTGGCCCTATGAGGGTTCAGTTAGGGTCCCATCATCAGCACACAGGGATACAGAGCTTTGGTTAGTGCCAGGCCTAATTGTCGAGTTCACTAATGCTTAAAACTTGCAAGAGTCACCCAGCATGTGAACCTGTTGATTTTTAAAACAGGCAGCTTTGAGTGCTTTTGTTTCCTGCTTAGAGAGGTTACAGAGACTCTGATACTTGCTCCAAGTGGTGGGGGAAGGGGCAGTTTTGTGATCAGCCCATGGAGCATCCCTCTGCTTCATTTTTGCTAAGAACTATTTAGTAAGCCATCTATTGTACCCACCCCACACTCTCCAGGTGATGATAAAGAAATGTTTGTCCTGGATGGAGGACAAAGCAGTACTAAGGAACCCTAGGGTCAAGTTCATATGAGATTGGTTGCGGTGGACAGGCCAATTCACAGCCCTGATATCTGATTGCAGTTTTGCCATATTCCATTTAGAGACATCCCTGAATGACAGAAACTTGGGTGGGGGCCAAGGGTGCCTGCTGGTGGGCCATTAAAATGTTCTAAAGTCAAACAGAAAAATAACCACTTAATATTTCCCAGATCATAACACCTATAATATATCATGTATGGCTTTCCAAATTTAGTCAAAGTCTTGGTAAAAGTAAAACAAAATTTATTCTAATAACAGGAAAATTCATCATACGCATTAACAGAAGAATGGACACCAATGAAAGAAAAAACAAAAGGGTCTTTTTTAATGGATTTAACATTATTCCTGTCCCATTTAGGGGACACTGAGATAACATAAAGACATTCACACTGAAGATCACTATGAAGGTGCTGTTGCATGCAGTAATGCACCCAATGTGGTTACATGTAGTGAAAGAAATACAATTACTGGTCGCCACTGCCCATAACATAGGCACTTGATAATTATACTTGGTGGGGTTTAAAGCACCAGCAAAGGTTTTTCTTTTTCTGTAAGAATTGTGTTTTGTTTGTAATATTACAATTTTGAGCTCTGACATGAAATAGACAGACTAGGTGTGCCAAGCGGTCCTTATCTGCCATCAAATTCTATGTTTCTATGACATTCACCTTGCCAATTGCTATTCAGATTCTTTCTGTTCCATGGTGATTTTATTTTACTATTAACAAAAGGTTATTTTTTCCTTTTTTTACAAAGGATTAAATTGGCTAGGAACAAAATATTTTCACTAATGGTATCAAAACCTCATACAGTATTTAAAAAAAAGCATGTCAGTAATAATTGCCCCATTCTCAAATGCAAAGAGCGGAAATGCAAAAGAGGAGGTATTTATTATGTTGCCCCATTGCACTGTCAATCTTTGGTACCACAAAAACACTCCTCATTAATCTCTTAATTGTGGGTGTGATGTAGTCCTTCCCCCAGACATTTGGTTACAGTTCAGCAAGGTTCCCAACTACTAATGTACTGGTCACTGACACCCCCAAGCTGCTGCATGGTGTAGTACCAGTTGCATAGTGCTGTGCCATGCAGCAACCTGGTGCAAATATGAAGCGTGCTGAGAAGACTTACCCCTCCCTTGCCCCTTTTCCATTGGTGCCCCAGTGTCCCCATGCCTTGCCCTTTTTCTTTTGGTTCCCCAGTGTTTGCTCCCAACCCACTTTTCATTTGACACCCCAGTGAGCATACTGGTTACTGAAGTCCTGACCCAATAGCCACAACTTGGCTGATGTATGTTTTCCCCTCTCAAACCCCAGGCAATCTAGAGTAAACTGTCACATTTCAGCAGTGTCCCTCTGAATGCTATCCACCCCACTCCATCCAGTTCCAGTCATAGTGCTATGGCCTCCCTTACTGCCTGCCTTTATTAGTTTTAGAGGCAGGAGGATCAGGAAGCTATGACAGGCTTTATGAGAGTCACATGCGGGCCATTTGCTTGTTGGCCTCACCCCATCCCTGCACAGCTGCAAGCACCTTTAGGACTATACAGGTAAGGTTGTGACCCCTGTTAAGCAAACACTGTAGCTCTGCAGGGTCACAATGTTGCCCATGGTGCTTTTAATTAGATTCACTGACAATGTAATGAAGATACAAAGTAGGTGATGTAATATATTTTGCTAGAGTGATATGTAATTGTCTGTTCAAAAGCATTCAGTCCTACACAGGCCCTTCTTCAAGTGATGACAGTTTTTACAAAAAGCATATTTATTATACACTGAATAGTGCTACCATCTAACAGCAATTAACATTGTTACAAGAAAGAGATGTTAGGCTTTGTGACAGGATGAATATTATCAGGTTGGAAAACTCCTTCTATTGTCTTGCCATGCAGTTTAGGACACAGTGGCGTTACATGAAGATGTGTATGCGAGGTGGGGGAGAGGGAGCACTGATCAAATCTATATGCTATGCAGGCCTGCCACATATAAGTGATAAAACTTGACAGGATATGCAGCGTTATGGGATTCTCACATGCCCAAAGCATAGTGAGGCCCAGTAACACTGGTGGTGGGCCTTACAGCCCTGGAAGTGCAGACATCCCCAACAATGCACATTCTGAAGGGTCTTATTGCACTTAGAAAATGGGCTGTGCTGGCCTGACACAACCCATTTTTAACCATGATAGGAAGGTGGTATTAAAGTACTGCAAGCAACACCAAGCAGAGTGGAGGCATTGGAAGAGTGGAGCAGAGGGCTTTCAGTTTTCAGAGAGGTAGCACTATATGTAAATGATGTATAAAAGCCATAGATGTCATTGACAGTGGGGAGGGCAGGTCCATATACACAGTGTGGGTACTGGTGCTAACAAAGGGGGAAAAACATTAGGATAAGAGCAGTTTACAGACCACCATCACAGAAAGAGGAAGCATATGAAACTATAGAATTAAATCAAAAGGACAGCAAAGCAGGGGATAATGCTACTAATAGGCATCTTCAATATTCCAGATGTAGACTGGAGGATCTCAGTTGTAGCAAGCAGTAGGAATCAGCTGCTGGTAGATGTGTTCCAGGAGGCATTTCTGACCCAGTGAGTAAAGGTGCCTACAAGGAAGGGGACAATTCTTGACTTAGTCCGTGTGACCAGGGATAGAATAGGGGAGATCACAGTGCAGGATCGGTTGGGAACCAGTGACCATCTATTTATGTGGATTACTCTCATATTAGAAGTGGAGAGAAAGAAGTCACAGGTAAAAGTCCTGAACTTCAGGAGGACAGATTTTGATAGGCTCAGGAGTTGATGCAGGAGACATTAGAAAGGGTGAAGGCAGTAGAGGGGGCATAAAAGAAATGGGAATTGATTAAGAGTGCTAGTATATCTGTGGTCATGAATCACTGTATCAGGGTAGTAGGGAACAATAAGAGGGGCAAGAATCCACTGTGGTTCACATGGGAGGCAAGTCAGGCCATAGAGGGTGGGATGAGGCTGTGAGGGAAAGAAAAAGGCCTTCAGAAAGTTTAGGAACAACCAGAGTGAGGGAGGCTGGTTGACCTGGATAGTGACACCCTCACTATTTAATTGATGCCTCAGTTTAACGTGTGATGCAGGCAAAAATCTTATACCGATGTTTGCTACTAACCTCAAATCAGGACAATAGGGCCTACACAGAAATGCAGCCTGGGTCTATGCACCAGGCAAGTACCCATTCTGCATGCATCTGTACCTGTAGACAGGCATGCAGGGCACACCATTGACTAGTGGGGACCACCTGTCTGCAGCCTCACCCTGCTGGTGCATAGCTGCATGTGGGGGTGGACTTGCAAATACAGGCAGGCATCCAATCAGATGCCCGCCCTGGTAGCAAAGTGGATCCCTGCTCCGTGCAGAGCAGGGAATTGTAGGACACTACACATCCAAAATTTTCTTAAGGTTACGCAAGTGCCCTAGTGAATGTCCTGGGCTGAGCTCTTTCTGCATATCTGGAGGGCTAGGAAAGCAAGGCAGCAGGGGTCAGCTGCCCTGCTGGGGCCAGCAGGTGCAATATGGTGGGGACACATAGTGGCTACACCAGGGTCCCTGCCCACGTAGCCCATGACCCCTATCCTAGCATTGCACCTTGGTGAATGGTGTGGAATGTATGAACACTGCCTTGCCACTCCCCTAGTCCATCTGTTCACAACATAGCTGCAGAGACTGATGGGATTGGGTGTGGATGGGATGTACACCCCTTCCATAAATGCCATGGGTGTCTGCAGGACCCCTGATGCACAGCTGAGTAACTTAGGTATGCCTACTCATTGTGGATATGTGGCACGTAGGCATTGTGAATAAATCCCAATATAAGGAATGAGAAACTGATAAATAGCAGTATGACAGCAAGGAACAGGGGAAAATGGTAATCATGGGCAATGTAAACCAAGCTGGTATCGACTGGACAGGAAGGGATGCCAGCAGCAGTGCAAAATCGATGTTTGTTCAGGCTGTAAACAAAAATTACCTTTAACAACATATCACTTAAGCTACAAGGGAGGGTAATATCTTGCACATGTTCTTTAGTCATCTTTTTGATACCATTGAAAACTGCACTATTTGAGACCCCTAGGAAACAGCTACCATAACATGGTTCAATTTAGTATTAAAAGTAAGGCAGTGAGGGGAAGGGAGATCTGAAATGCAGGATTTTCAAGCTGATTAGCTTCAAATAAATAAAAAACAATCTAGCAAAATGGGACTGGAAAAAGATTTCAGGAATGAGGATACAGAGCATATGTACTAACTTCTAAAAAGGTTAAAAAGGACTTTGAGATAGGTTATATACGAAAAACCAATTAATAAAATAGCTGGGGTAGGATCCTGGTATGGTTGGTTGAGCAGGAAAATAAAAAGAAAACTGAACAAAAAGAAAAGTTTATATAAAAATGCCAGAGTGAAACAGTATTGTTAGCATTGTCTAATTTTAACACAGCCCAAAAGGACCGCAAACATGGAATTAGGAAAGTAAAGAGTGTGAATGGAAAAGAATAAAGTTGAGAACACAAAAAATACTGTATTCACAAGGACTTTTCAAATATGTGAGGACACAGAAACCTTTTACAAGGACAGGAAAACCATTAGCAGAAGGCAAGAGAATTGTCAGCAGTGAACATGCAATGGCAAAGTCTCTAAATCAGTTTACTCTGTCCAGTATACAATCAGTCTAAAATGGGTGTTCCCAAGGAAGTAACAGGTAGTGGAAAACATTTAAAAGTGCCTGTAGATAGTGTATTGAAAAGGCAACTGGGTTGGTACCCAAACCAAACAACTCAGAGAGGCAAGATGAATTTCATACTAGAGTACTCAAGGAATTTGTTCAGGATTTCTTTTTTCATATAAACTTTATTGCTTCATGCGGCTGGGGGTGTTAATAATAGTTCCCCCTGATCCGGCTGGTCTAGCAACTCCCTCACTGCTCCCACCCCAAGCTCAGCCCCTTCCTCCGGTCCACACAGTGGCTGCATTGCGGCGGGTACGAGACAATCACCGCAGAAACCGGGGGGGTGGGGGCAAGAACCAGGGGGAGCATCCAGGGTTAGGTGGGGTGGTGCTTCCAGACCAACCATAATATGGCACGCCAAGGTATTTTCCAAGTTAGATCCCCCCAAGTTCCCTGGCATGGGCATGCAATGGTGCCAACGACATAGTAGGGCATGCTCCTATGTACCGCGCATCAGACGCCACCCGCACCAACCCACCGTTTGAGCCGCCTGCCTGCAATGACCCCCATCCACCGCCAGGAGCTGACAAAGCTGCTGCTTCCCCAACCCTCCCAGCCCAGAGAAGGAGAGCAGTCACTAGGATGCTCAATCCTTCGCCCCCCCCCCGCCAACCCTGACGACTTGGGCTCACTCCCGAACCCAGGTCTCTGGTGTGGCGCGAGGTGTGGCGTCCAGCACCTCAACCCTCAGCACCACCTGGCCTTCCATTTGTTCAGGAAGTAGCCGAACTAATAACTACATTATTCAATAAAAGGGCTGCATAAGTGGTCACTGTCTATACAAAATGTAAAAAGAGGGTATGTGTAAATTATAAACTAGTCAGTATAACATCTGTGGAGGTAAACAGTACTGGAAGGTATTATTAGGGAGGCATTAACTTCATCAATACAACAACAACTCAGATTGAATGCAACATGGGTTCAACTCAGCTTAATCTATTCAGCCTTTTCTCCCTCTGACAATGGTTCAGCAGAGCTAGGTAATGTTTGACAAACCTGATCTCATTCTTTGAGCCAATTAGCAAAGTTACAGAGGAAGGGAAAGCTACAGACATGAACTATTTAGATTACAGCAAAAGCGTTTTCCACAGTGCCTCACAAGGAACTGATTCTTAAATTAGGAAATACAGGAACTGAACAAAGCTTAATCAGATAGATCAGCTGTTGGCTAGATACTGTAACTGAAGGCAGAGGGTTCAAATTTATAATGTCCTTACAAATTTGGGTAGAGTTACTAAAAGCATCCCTCAGGGCTCTGTCCTTGGACTAACACTGTTGAACAGTATACTAGTGCAAAAATTGTAGCTCAATGACTACATTTGCAAGTTAATTCAAACTGTGGCACATTGGCCATGATTCATGAAGGGGCGGGTTACCCACACAAAATGGACATAACCCGCCCACACAGCTCCACACCTGCGGATGGGTGTGTGGTGGCCAACATCCACGATCACTGGCCAGCATGCGCCTCTCATCCGTGGACCCTCCACCAGGCATGCTAGTTCATGGGGGTGGATCGGTGGACACGGATGGGCAGCCAATGGGATGCCAATGCTCGGTCTGCTAGTGGATCCCCGGCCCCGCACAGTGCCAGGGTTCTTCAGACCTGTGGACTGGCTCCATGCAGAGGCATTATACGAGTGTCTGGGCAGTCACACTCAGACTCCCCTGTGGTCCATGGGATTGGTGCAGCATGGAGAAGGGGCTGACAATGCTTTGCCATGGCCAAAGATGACATAGGAAGGGGGGCGCAATGGCTATGCCTCCATCCCCTGACTGTGAAGAGGATGAAGCCCCAAATAGCATGCAGTGCCATTATGAATGGACGCCACCACAGAGCGCTCCCCTGGCATGCCCCGACCAACCCCTGGCATGGCTCCTTGTGGTCGACTGGGGATCTCTTACGGGGGGGGGGGTCTAATGAGCCCATGGGTGAATACCGCCAGGGGTGCACAGGGCACCACTGTGCAGCAGTTGTCTGTGGTAATGCCTATGCACTGCCCTTACACTACCCTTACATGGTGCGTAGGCATTCGTGAATCGTGGCCATTGTTTGTAGTATTACTGTTATGAAGAACCATTCAGACTCAGGGAGCTGTGACTAGGGAGACAACTTTAGTCAAACTGAAAACAAATACCTGTAAGGGCACCTAAAAGTTAAAAGACTTTAAACTGAGCATGACAAGAAACTTCAAGGACTACAAATTGCTCACTACAGGACTACAAGTATGATGGCTGCCAGGTACTTCCTTAAGGTCAGTACCACATCTGTTACACTCCTCCCCCTTGGCAAAACTAGTCTACAAACAAATATATTCAACCTCCAGGGCTGAAGTGGACTGTTCAGGTCCCGACAAGTTCTGGGGATTGTTCGGCCCCTACTGTAACAACAATATAGTTTGGTGGCACCAAAAATATTTTATTCACAAATCAAGTCTTTGTGTGCCTTATGCTGCTTCATTGGATATCTGCGACCTGAGGGTACTCAAGCCAGGACATGTGTGAAATCCTCCTATCATCTTGTTCTCAACAGTGGTCTTCTACTGAAGTGGATGGAGGAACATGTGATGGAAGGAGACGATCAACATGGACATGTATAGTCCAGTGACCAAGTAGGTTAAAGGTCCCCAAGTCTCCTGCACTGTCCCTGAACTCCAAAGCTGCTTCTTGCTCCTTGCATCTTTTGAAGACCTTCTTTTTGGCTCTCACTGCTTCTCTGACCTTTCCAGAGAACCGTATTGGTCTCTTGTACCTTTTTATTTTGATTACCATTCTCATGCAAGACTTTGTTCCCTCAAAAATGGCCCCTTGCTTGTCCCATCTTTCCTCCACATCCCTGATGCTGTCCATTCCAACTAACTTGTCCCAGACATGCTCCCTCATCCAGTTCAAGTCTACCCTCCTAAAATTTGGAACTTCAGTCTTTGATGAGGGCTTGCTTGTCTCAAGAACCAGGTCAAGCCATATAGAGTTACGGTCATTGGACCCTAGTGACTCCCCAACCCTCACTTTTCCTACCACTTCCTAGTTGGTGAGCAGCACATCAAGAATGGCACCTTGCCCAGCGAGTTCCTTAACTATTTGCACCAGGAGGAAGGAAGGAAGGAAGGAAGGAAGGAAGGAAGGAAAAGAAGAAAAGAAAAAGAAGGGTGGGTGGTGGGTGGGTGATTGTACTAGGGCACTCACAAAATCAACATCAGATAGGTAGGGCTGGGCTCAATCAATGGGTCACATGGCTTTTTTCTGCTGACAAAGTCTGTTTTTATGTTTCTCTTCCATGTCTGTTGGGGGCAGCTCTTGCTGGCCTGCACTCTTTCATTCATTCCCTCAATAGGAACCAGCCCTGATGGCTTGGGTTCATAACTCCTCCTTTCCTCTACTCCTTCCATCGTTACTCCCAGTGTTCCCCCACATTTTCTTATTTCAACCTGGAACTCTCCTCTAGACATGGAAGCAGGTTAAAATCCTCCCTTTCTTCAAAGAGGCTGACTTCTCTTCCCAAGTTATTACCATCTCACCTCCCTCTTTCCTGCCCTGGTATATGTGCAGGATATACCTCCTCTATCTTAGCTGTCATCCTTCCTTGACTCCTCCTCTTTCCCCTTTCCTTTCTGATCTGGTTTCCACAAACATCATTCCACCGTCTCCTCCCTCCTCAAGGTCACTAACTCCATTCTGAAAAGAATGGACCAGGGCCTGATAATTGCATCCATTTTCATTGATTTTGTCAAGGCCCGTGACACTGTGGCCTACCTATCCTACTGGATAAAGTAGGGAGGAGGTTGGAACTATTTGACCCAGCTGTCCAGTGGCTCCATTCCTACCATTCTGATAGGCAACAGTCTGTCTAGGTTAGCAACAGTTTATCCTTCTACCTATCTCTTATGTCTGTTTTCCTACAGACTCCATTCTTGGTCCCATTCTCTTCATTTTTTAAATGACATTAGTTTGTGTCTCTTCACACATCCATGTTTATGCAGATGACACTAATATCTTTTCTTCCGGTGCCTTAAGCTTGAGTTGGAATTGGCCCTTCAGCATGACTTGGACAGGTCTCTAGATGGTGCCCCATTTGAGTAAGAACCCTATCTTAAATGCAGTTGTGATGAGTGTCTGGTTCCCAAATTATGACATCTCATGACACTGCTTCAGTGATGTCCTTAGTGATGACTAGTCATAGTATTTGGAAACACTAGGCAATTAAGCAATCAGCAAGTGATCATTCTGTCTATTCTTTCTTATGAGTTCTTCACTGATGATCCAGATTGACATGACTACACAAGAAGGAACCTGACATTTGCTCCACTGTATTATGGTGTGTGGTTAGATCAAAACCTTAACTTCTCAATCCACAGAGACAACTTTGCACCAAGCTCAGCACACTGTATCACAACAAATCCTGCATTCCACCTGTCTTTATCCACCATGATAGCCTCTCAAGATGATCCTGCCAGTGTTTGATACATGCATTTATTTATTTGATGTACACGTATGTGTCTCACATTGCTGCCTCAAATCTACACTTGCCAGACTGGATCACTTTTTTCTTTCCTTCTGCTGATTTGAGTGTCACCTGGGTCTGACTCACCACTACTCCCACTATTAATCCATCTCTTTCCCTTCCTTGAGTCCTACCTTCTCTTTCACTGTGTGCCCCTTCTTTAATAGCTGAATTCTGTTCCTCCACATTCCCTTTTGCCCATCCTTCCTCCTCAGTCTTGGTATCTCATCCTCCTACTCCACTCTTTTCACATCCACCATTACAAAACATTGGCTGGTCATTCTGCTTTCTCTGTCTGACTTCTTCACCTCTGGAACAGCCTCCTTCTTCCTATTTATCTCTCCTTTCCTTCTACACTTTTCGCAAGTGTAAATGGGCAAATTGCTTATCTGCTTACAAGTAAAACAGATTAAACAAGCAAACATAATGCACCTTTTGGGTTCACCTCTGCCTCTCTTGCTACATATTCCTCTCTCTCTCTCTCTCTCTCTCTCTCTCTCTCTCTCTCTCCTGTCTCTCTCCCTCCCTCCCTCTCTCTCTCTCTCTCTCCCAAGCCTCACTTCTTACACCCCTCCTATAAACTGAAACCTACTGTTTTTGCTCAAATGCCTCACACCCCTTCTCTCTTCCTGCTAACTCCCACTGCCCCTGCAACCCCATGACCTCCTCTTGCAGTCTTCCCCTGCTTTTCCCTTCCTGCCCTTATTCCCTTTGATATTCCTCTACTCCAACCCCATAGTCTCTGATTTGTTTTGAAATTTGACAGATTTTGCACTTCTTACTCTCAGTCTTTCATTCAAATGATTTTGGTCTGCTCAGTTATAACAGGTGCTGAGGAGACTTTCTGTGTTTTGAGTATTGTGTATAATATATAGTATAATGTATGGAAGACCATAGACAGCATGGCTGTGCTTTAATTGAGGGGTGTGATGACAACATAGACCTTGAGAGCAAAACTTGAGGGTTTCTGTAATCTCATCCTGGGATGGAAACATCAACTTTGCTGTGTATGGTTGCCCATTCAATATTTTGTATATATATTTTTAATTAATTTACCTTCTTTCTAACTTTGCCTTCAACTGCGGTCAACTAAACAGAAAACAGTACAAAACAGGATAAGATTTAAAACGTATAATGTAAGTAATAGCTGGGCTTGATCACATTATAGTGTCCCCAAAAGTGTGACACATTTTCTGTCCAAAATAACATCAAAACCAAAATGAATTAACTAAATTACTTTGCAGACACAAAGAGAAATTAGATTAAGCAAACTGATAAGAATTCATTAAAACTATAGCAAACAAATAAAGAAAACTGCAGGTTCATAAAATATGCAATTTATTGAAATTATTTGTGTTTTTATACTATTTCATGTTGTGACAACAGGTTTGAGCTTACAGAGAACCTACTGTTCATTAAATTACAAAAATGCATATTTATTATTTTACAATGTAGGTTACTTTATTCATTTACTATATTTTTCTGACTACAAATACTGCTGTTTAACAAACAAATAATGTTCCTAGTGAACAGTAAATGTTGTTAACCTATAGTGGCTCTGACATTATTTTGGACAGAAACTTAACATACAGTACTTTTTGGGTCACTATACCATTATCAATCTGGGCTACGTGAGTTGGCAATATTTCTAGTAGTTGTCTTTTCAACAAACAGTTCAGTTGGTGTGTTTTGAGTCTTGATGATATCTTTGTTATGAGGAATTTGTAGTACAGGTCAGCAAGAATACTCTTAAGCCATGTTTACACGGTGGCAGTGCTGTGGAATGTGCACCACTCCCTTCCTGATTCACTGGCTGCATTTGGGTTTACACAGCCCACCCTCACAGTGCTGCAGGTTGCTCTGAGGAAGGGCTGAGAATGCACCGAAGGCTGAAGAAAAAATAGCCTTTGTAGCGAAGCAAGCACAGTAAAGCGTTCACATTGCCATTTAATGTGCTCACTCTGCTACTGATCCCACATCTGAGTCGGATCAAAAAAATGATTCAACGAGCACTTAAGTCACTCCTGACAGTGTTTGCACTGTCAGCATTGCAGCATATTGACCCGTGCACATGAGTTGATGCACTGCAAAATCGGCAGTGTAAACAGGGTTTAGGAGGCACAGGATGCTATGCTGTTGTACCACAGTAGTGACATAACAGCTGAGGTACAACAGCATTCTGACATCACTACTGTGGTGCAACAGCATCTGGAAGTGTATGGATTTCCACATGCAACAGCATGGAAACATATACCATATCTACAATAGTTTTGGAGGGAGTCACGTGATGCAGCCAACCTATTAAGACATGCTCCGCTTGTGCTCCACTCACCCGGCTCATTTCTTTTATACTTCTGTGCTATACTCCAGCGTGATTTGCTCAGGGTTTTATCAGACAGCAGACAATTGAACTCCTTCTGCCTGCTGGAGACCTGTTTCTGACTGGAATGGAAGCGGAGATGCAACAGGTGGCACCTCGGCATATCCCGCCTGTCACTCCGGAGAAAACCCTGAAGAAGCCCAGGGTGCAGCCTCCCAATACAAGCCGCATGCATGCAGCAACTACCTCCTTACTGCCTGCTCCAGAATTGTCTCCTATAACTCTGTGGAGCAATTCCTCCTCAAGTTTCACTCCTTCAAAGAGGAGGTCCGTTCGATTGTCATTGAAGTGAAAAGTATCTTGGACACCTTGGAAGAAGCTACCAGGTGTGCCTCAGATAATGAGGCCCAAATAATCTCAGTGGGAAAACAGGCTGATAAGATGGACTCCCTCATTACAGTAAACAATCAGCACCTTAAAAAACTGGAAGCAAAAATAGAAGATTTGGAGGGTAGAAGCTGACAGAATAATGTTGTTATTATTGGGCTTCCCAAGAAGGAAGAAGGAACTGACACTATCCTATTTGTGCAAAAGCTGCTGGTTAAATTGGCTGGGCCCTCTCCCTTTGGAACTTCCTACATCTTACAGAGAGCCCATCAGGCATTACATCCCATGCTCTCACCTAATGCTCAGCCACAGCCTCTAATCTTTCACTTCCTGAATTTCCAGGAAAAACAGTATGTCTTGACAAAGCTGAGAGAAATTCAAGACGTTCTCTGGGAAGGGAAGAAAATTTGGGTAACGCAAGATCTGTCTGCCACCGTTCACCAACACAGAGCCCTGTTTCATCCGATAGTCTCCACATGTATTGCAGCAGGAATCAAGTTTTGGATGGCTTTCTCCCACCTTTTCTTTTCTTTTTTTTTCTCAAGCACAGTAAAAGATAGAAATAGTGAGCAAATCAACCAGTTATTGAATATAGGTAAAATAAATAAAGATATATAGGGCTGGATTTACAAAAGAAAGTAGGGCAGAAAAAACCTGCAAGTGTCCAAAAATTGTGCAGGTGCGGGAAAACACAGCTACATGCGCTACGGTGAATTCACAAATCCCCCGCAGGTGTGGGAAAAGTATCCTGCGGTTGCGAAAAAAATGCACATGTGGAAAATATGTTGCAGGGAAATAGTGCCATGATATGTATGCAGCATCCTCTGAAAGGCTATTCACAACCAGTTTTTTTCCGCAGTTGCGGAAAAAATGTTACACACAGTGGAATGAGGTGTAACTCTCCCTCAGCAAATTGCAGTAGTGCCCCAACAATTGGAATCAATTAAGGTGGAGGTGAGCCACAGGTAATAGCATGCCAGATAGTGTAACAGTGGCTGCTGTTACAGCAACAAAACCACACATTGCCATGATATGGCAACAGGCAACAACGACCAGACAGAGTGCAGCCCATGACGGAGCCCCATAGGCAGTAGAGCCTGGCCAGCATGCAGTGAGTGCTACCCCTGCAGGCAACAGGAACACCCCAGGGAGGGAGGGAGGACCAGCAGTGACAGTTGGCCACCATAGTGCCATGGTATTGCTGGTGCCTGTGGTGCTGCAGTGGTCCCAGTTAAGGGACTGGTTGCTGGTCTCTTTGTGGGTGCTTTCAGCTTCATTCTATGGCAGCACTGTTAAAGTCTGCTTTTCCAGCTTATTATGTTCACTGTTGCTATGCCTAAGCTATTTCTGCAGCTGCGGATCCACAGTTGCAGATTTTCATCACGTGCACAATTTCCACAGCTGCTGAAATTCCACAGCTGCGGGGATTTTACGAAATTCTGCACCTGCTCAAAATTTCTATATGAATATCACGCAACTGCATTTCTGCATTGCTGCAGGCCTTTTTTCCGCAGCTGCAGGACTTTTGGGTTTCTTTGTGAATCCTGCCCATATTGTAGAAATAATAGTAAGCACAAGTTATCAACCTGGTTTGATGCTCAATGTGCAAGAGAAAAAATAAATTTCGGGAGGCTTATTAGACAAATAAAAAAAAAGATAAACAGTGTGATTTTAAAATTAAACAAAGCTCGTAGAGATTATAAAAATATTCTTGCACAAAAAAAACTGAGTTTACACACAAACAGTGGGAAGTTATGCATCATGCTATTAAAATGAACGATTCTAGACTTTTTTGGTCATTAGTAGCAAAAGGAAACAAAAATCAGGGGGTCAATTTTACCACTATAGATCCCAAAAGAAACTTGGATAGTATCATTTAAAAAGAGATTTCAGAGGAGTCACGTGATGGCAGCTTGCTGAATGGCAGCAGGGGCTTAGGGCTCTCCCCTCCAACCACTCTAGCTGCCATAATCTGCATTTCCTGGACCAGTAGTGCGGCCAAACTGGTATTATTGGATCGCCCACGTTCTGATTTGTGGCCCTCGGGTGGTTTTTCTGCTAAGCCTCTTGTTTTCGCCTGGAGATGGATGTGGATAGAAGCAGGTCAAGAACTAAACATACGCCCGCCTCTGCAACTCCCTAAAATCAGCGAAGAAGTCATGAACCAAGCAGGTATGGGGAAGTGAGAAGACCGGAGACAGGTCCCAGCAGTCGGGTCCCCTCACGGAGGACAAATTTATGCAGGAGCTGGCCCCAATTAAAAATTTCCTCCAGGATATCACAGCTGATTTAAAGTCACTGCGGGGCAATCTCTCTTCTCTCACCATGAGGGTGGCAGACTCAGAGGCCAGAACTTTCTCTTTGGAGCAGTGGAAGGCCAAAGCTGAAGCAGAGATGTCCGGGCTGACCCAGCAGGTGAAGAAACTCCAGCTGAAAGCCGAAGACCTGGAGGGGCGAAACCGGAGGAACAATCTCCTCGTTTTGGGCCTGCCGTAGTTGGAAGAGGGGCCAGATTTGATGGCTTTTCCACAGCTGTTCTTCACTAAAGTTGTTGGTCCCTCTCTGATCAACCCAAATTATCACCTCGAGAGGGCACATAGGTCGTTGAGGCCTCGTCCACCGTCCGCCTCCCCCCCACGACCTATCATCATTAAGTTCTTGAGCTATATTGAAAGGCAGCATGTGTATAGCAAATCCCGAGAGCTGCAGACGATTACATGGGGGTCAGCTAAGCTGCGAATTGCCCAGGACCTCCCTAAAGAAATGAGAATGAAAAGGGCTGTGTTTCACCCAATTGTCCAGAAACTGATCGCGGCATCCATTCCTTTCAGAATGGTGTATCCAGCCACCCTCAAAGTCTCAGTGGGCAGTACCACCTACAGTTTTGATTCTCCAGAGATGGCCCTCAAGGACCTTGCCACTAGACTTCCCGATATCTTCAAGACCAATGGCTGAAGTGGACAGTGGACACTATTTTTCTGGGATCTCTGATTAGATTCAGTCCAAAGTTTGTTTTTTTTTCTTATTTCCCCTTTTGGTTTCTCTTTAATATAGATATGTTGGTTTCCCTTGATACTCGCCCTGGCCCTCTCATTACCTTTCTTTCTGGTTGAATTCTGGTTTTCTTACCTGCTTTGGCTGGCTTTCAGGTTTTCGCTATGGGCGAGGTCCTGGTCGGCAGAGCAGGGGTCGAGCTGGGCCGTGGCAACAGGTCCTTCGGTCCCCTCCCAGAACCTTATATTTAGGGGTGAGGTTTTCCGAGGTACTGGTTTTAAGTGTAGGACCCGGTTCTGGTCCTGTTATTATATGGTACCCTCTGGAAACATAATTCGCCCACCCAAAGGCCTACCCAGCTCATCTCAGTTTGCCCCTTGTCCCTATTACTTTAGGGGGTGAATAATAAAACCCTGTGTTTGGGGTTTTTTTTTTTCTCCTTTCTGGCTTTCTTCCTCAAAGGGATAGGGGACAGCTTCTACTGCTGGTCGTCAATCGCTATGAGGTTGTTTCTTTTTTCTGCAGTTTTGGCGGTTGGTTGGGGGGGGCTTTTCCTGGGCCCGGCTTCTTGAGGTAGCTGAGTCGCGAACCTATGGAAGGGGGGGTTGCCAATCCAGCCTCATCAGCAGGTTTCCTGCTGGGCTTCCTCGGGGGGTCTAGAACTGATTTATTCTTCAGTTGGACGATTTTCAGCCCTTTTTTTTCCTTAACTGACCCCTGTGTGGTGAGGTGTTCTGGATTCGCGTTGGGGATGTGGTCTCCGGAATCCTGGTTTTCCCATGTTGATTCTGTATGTTGCTATTTCTGGGACCACGCTGTACATAGCTTTTAGTCGGGGAGCCCTGCCAAATTGCATATCTTTATGACTGCACTCTAACTGTGGTTTTTTTCCTCAGGTTGTTGATCCTTTTATTCGCCCTATTTGGCAGGCTGGGGGCATGGGTTTTGGGTTTCAAGTGTGCCTTTGCTTCCCTTTCATTCTGGATGTCTCAGTCGTTGCTTCCTTATTACACTGTATTTAAAATGGTTATAGTGCGATTAAATAGCATTGTGGAATGTGCGCGGGCTCAGAGAACGGGTTAAAAGAACTCAGGTTTTTAATCATTGTGCTTTGCTACAAATAGACATACTATTCATTCAGGAAACCCACTTAAGCTGTGCAGAGATTAAGTTGCTATCTCGAGCCTGCTTTTCACAGACCTATGTGGCGGGCGGATCTAATTCTAGTAAAAGGGTTGCTATACTCATTAAAAAACATATCCTGTTCTTGAGAGACCTGGCAGTGGTGGACCCGGATGGAAGATTTGTTTTGGCTAAGGGCACCCTAATGGGAGCATGTAGTCCTAGGTTCCATTTATGGGCCCGTTGGGGCTGCCTGATTTTTTCATGATTTTGGCCAATAAAATCAGTGCTCTCCTTCCTTCACAACTCATTTTGGGGGGGGATTGGAATGTCACGCCTTCATACCTTCTGGATAAAGACCCTCAAGACAGCTAGCCTCTTACACCCGCCCAAAGGGCTTTGTATGATTTCCTGCAGAGGCTATGGTTGTGTGATCCCTGGAGACTTCTTAATCCCTCGCTCCGGGCTTTCTCGTTTTTTTCCCCACCCCATGGGTCATGGTCGAGAATAGATTATGTCCTGATCAGTAAAAGTCTCCTTCTGAATATTCTTCAGTCTGGCATTGAGCCAATTATACTCTCGGACCATGCAATAGTTTGGATTAAGGTCTCTCCAGATCCCGAATTCCACCGAGATACTACCTGGAGACTTAATACTCAATTGCTTAAGGATCCCCATACGGTGTTGCAAATAAGATCTTTGATTTCCCTCTTCCTTGCAGATAATCTCGACTCTCAGATTTGATTCTATCTGGTGTTCTCTAAAATGTTATCTCCGAGGTGAGTTAATTAAATTAGCCTCTGCTAGGAAGAAAAACCCGGCAGCGAGCTTTTCCCTAATGAATAAAATTAAAGAACTGGAAGCTGCTTATTCTCTGGATTCTCCGTTGCCTCTTTGGAAGCCCTTTTGGCAACTAAAATGAATACACGGACCTTCTAAAGAAGGCCAAGTACTGTCTTGTTAGAACCCAAGCTAAGTACATTGACCATGGGGAAAAGGCCGGAAGGCTTCTAGCATCTGCGTCTTGAGCATTGGAGGGCTCCAGGATAATTCTATCCTTACAAACATCCACGGTTCTATAGAAACCTCTCCCAGAGGAATCGATCGTTTTGAAAATTACTATAAGGTTATACAGCCTGCCCTTATCCCTGCCCCTTTCGGATATTACGTGCTGGCTGATATTAACATTCCTCAGCTTCTGTCACCTCACAAAGAAGTTCTAGCGCTCCCCTTTCTCTGGGAGAGATAGAAGGTCATAGTTTCTATGACTCGGATAAAGCACCGGTCCAGATGGTTTCCCTGCTAATTTTATAAGGTCTTCTCCAAAGATCTTGCCCTATACTCCTTAAACACTATGAATATCTTTTTCCTCCAGTGTTATAGATCCTCGCTTCTCAAAGCCACCATTGTTTAATTCCCAAACCTGGTAAAACCCTACCGATCCAGCGAGCTATCGACCCATTCTCTTCAAAACTACAATATGAAAACTCCTCTAAAGTTTTGGCTGAAAGGTCAAGAAGGTCTGGACTTGCCTGCTTAGTCCAGAACAGGTCGGCTTCATGCACTCCAGATCCCCCTCAGACCATCTAAGAACCCTTTCTCACATCTCTCAGTATGCTCGGACATCTCACAATCCTATGGCCTTAGTCTCGTTAGATGCAGAGAAGGCCTTTGACCGAGTAGATTGGCCTTTCCTTTGGGCAGTGATGGGGAGGATGGGTTTCCCGATATCTTTCCTAAAGTGGGTTCAGATTTTCTATAGTGTTCCCTCGGCCAAAATACACTGTAATGGAGGTTTTCCTCATTGTTCGGTTACACACGGTGCCAGAGCAAGGCTGCCCTCTCTCACCCTTTTTATTCAATTTATATTTGGAACCCCTTCTCATTAAGCTCCAATCCTCTGCACTCATCAAAGGCTGTTCAATACATCAGCGGGAACTAGTTCTCTCTGCTTATGCAGACGATATACTCCTGCATGTTGAATGCCCTGCCGATTCCCTAAGATTTTGCATTAGACGTTATTAGACAATACGGCGCCCTCTCTCGATACAGGTTGAACATCTCTAAATCGGAAATTTTTCCACTAAATGCTTATACTTATAAACAGGACCTGGCCAATTTTGGTATGAGATGGTCTCTAGATCGATTAAATACCCTAGGGATACATTTTTAGAAGCCCTCCCTTCTTAAAAGCTCAACCTAGATGATCTTAAAGGCCTTATTCAGCAGGATCTGCTGCGGTGGTCCACCCTTCCCATTTCTCTTTGGGGTCGGATTAATATTATTAAATAATGATGTTCTTCACCGTATTTTACCCTCTCAACTTACTAAATCTCTGGTTACCTGTTTCTTACTTCCAGCAATTCCATGTGATGTTTTCAAATTTTATCTGGCGAGGGAAAGAATGCGTGGTCCTTTCTTAAACTATCTCTTCCCAAGGATAAGGCGGCCTTGGCTCCCCAACCTTTTGCTCTATCACTGGGCGGCCCACCTGGCTAGGTTAGGGAGATGGCTCTCTGCTACTCGGATCTTTTTCTGCTCAGTTTGGCTCCAAATTGAGAAGTCGATCCTTTCGGAGGTTGGGTGGATCCCTATGCAATTTATATACCCCCAATAATCCCAAAATGGATCGCTGACCATACGATTCTCACTTCCCTTAAATCCCTTTCTCAATGTCTGCGCCTTATGAACATTTTCCCGTACAGGATTTGGGTCAGCCGGTGATGCTTAACCCTAATATTAAGTTAGATAATTCTGTAATTGCTCCCGATTGGCTTCCGCAAATTAGAAAGCCAATTTGGAACACTCTCTGACCAAGGATCCCTCCTCCTTCAGTGGATATACTTGTCCGTCGCCATTCCTAATACCCAGATTTTCAAAGTTTATCAATTGAGACATCTCATTGCTGAGAATTTGGCACTTCCTTTAGTCAGCGGTAGTTCACCCTTTCCTTTCCCAAATAATAACTCTTGCTTCTAAGCCGCATTCTATCTCGTTAATATATTCCTTTCTTTTGAACTACAAGTTTCCAGAATCTATTGAAGGCTCTAGCATTTGGTCTTCTTTACTTCCTGGTTCCACTCTGAATTGGTCCCATATTTGGAAGAACCTTCACAAATATCACACACAGGACAGATTTCGGCTTACTCAATACTATATTGTGAATAACATGTACTTTACCACTAAAAAGCTTTTCAAACTTAAAAGGCTCCCCATCCCTCTTTGCTCCAGATGTATGCAGGGTGAAGGGGATTATTTGCATATTTTTTGGTCCTGTAGTAAGGTTGCCCCGTTGTGGTCCTCTATTCGGGATAATCTCGACCCCTTGCTAGGTCTCCCAGGTTTTTTCACCCCTGAGATCTGTATTTTGGGTGACTACGCTAGCATAGATAGTGTGGAACGCCGGTATCACATGGCTTTGGTGTCCATTGCGGTTAAGAGACTGGTCCTTAGACATTGGACTGATCAATTGGCGTTGACTTATGCTGCGTGGTTGGTTGAGCTCTCTGCCTATCTAGCCAAAAATTTGGTGGCCAGTTTGCATTGCCGCATGGACTTGTTTCAGAAAAATTGGGGTAAATTGCAGGCATTATACTTGCACCTATGAGTTCTTGGCCTATTCCCTGGTGCTCGCAAGGATAACTCGTGTTAGGTATATACTGTCAGTTGTACCTTTTGCTTTCAGAGTGAAGCATTTTCTTGAGCGGCTAGTATTTTTAAATGTCCAGTATGGATATAGTGACTGTTTGGCACACTTAGGTTGGGTGGGGAGGGAGTTATAGTGGGGGAGGATGGGTGGGTGGAGAGATGGGGAGGTTTTAGGGGGCGGGTTTGTTTGTTGGAAGGTGGGTGGATGGGGGTTGTTTTTATTTCTTTTCCTTTCTTTCTGGGGTTTCCTTTGTTTTTGGTTTTACCATGTTTTTTCCTGTGAATTTCTATTTGGTGTATTCTATGGTTTTATTTTGTTTGTTAAATCAATAAACTTAAATTTAAAAAAAATAAATAAAAAGAGATTTCAGCCATATTGGTCCTTGCAAAACAGGAGAAGATGGAAGGTTTGATACCTTTTATTGGACCAACAAGTGTTTTGTACAAAACGCAGAACTCAGAGGAAAAAATATAATAGTCAAAGAGTAGGAAAACATTTTTCACAAACAGATCACTCTGTGCTGGATTTATCTGTCCTGATACTAAAAGGCAACTTCAGAAACACACAGGACAGAAGGACATAGGAATTGAAATATATAAAACAATTTAAATCTAACATTTCTGGACTGAATCAGGACATTGGTTTCATGACCCATTATGGTAAACTGTAATTATTTTTTATTGTGTACTTATCATGTCTCTATTTATCACACTTTGGTTCTGTGTCTTTGACTATTATACTTTTTCCTCTGTGTTCTGCCTGTTCTGTTTTTTTTACCTATACCTCACATCCTCCCTGCCTCTCCTATTAACTCCTGAGCTCAGTTCCACCTACTCCCTCTTGTTTTCACACCTCTGTTTATCTAGTCCTTTGTTCTTTTGTTTCTACTAATTTCTTAATTTCCTTGCATCTATTAGGCATTTCCTGTCCCATTCTACTCTTTCAGCCAGCCTCTGATCTCAGGTCCTATCTGCATGCTTTTATCTTCCCTTTAGCTTCCTTAGATCTCCTACTGACCTGCTCCTACTATGTGCCCCCTCCACATTTCTTCTCATGTTATTTTTTGCATCTTAGACTTTCATCTCTAGTCCCCTTTATCACCTTCTTACTTCACTTCCTGATTTTTAATTGCTCCACAGTGGATATAAATGCTGCTTGTTGCTCAGTTTTGCTATTCACCTGAAGAAGGGACCTGTGTGGACCCGAAAACTTGTGTATAATTCCATCTTTGTACAAGACACTTGTTGGTCCAATGAAAGGTATCAAACCTTCCATCTTCTCCTATCATTACTTAACAAAGATTCTAATTTAGGGATGGATTTAGTAGTCATTTATCATAAAAGGGGGGGAGTATTCACCTTTAGTGCTCACATTTTCGGAAGTAGAAGATGCTATAATGAATCCCCCAAACAATAAAGCCCCGGATCCTGATTTAATCCTGGGAGAAGTGTATAAAGCACATCTGAACTATTGGGTAGTTTTCTTTACAAATTTTTTGAATATACGTTTAAGGGAGAGATTTGTTCCATCTTCATGGACTAAAAATATAATAATACTGATTCATAAGAAAGGACATTTTCAAACTCCATCTAACTATCGTCCAATCAGCTTAATGGATATTAGTGGCAAAATTTCTGCCAAAATATTTTTACAAAAACTCCAGTTCTGGACAGAGACGACTTCCCCCTTGTCTATTTTTCAAGCTACCTTTTGTCATAATTTCTCGACTACAGATAATATCTTTATTCTTTCACACTTGGTGGAAAAGTACAAGTCATTTTGTAAAATGAAGTTATATGTGCTGTTCATCTATTTTTTGGCAGTGTTTGACTCTATAAACAAAGGTAAACTTTGGGAAATATTAGTCGATAAATCGCTCCCTTTGAAACTTTTGGTTCCAATTTATCTGTTATACACACACATACCTCATCTGCTGTTAGATATGATAATAATGGCAATATCTTAGATTATTTCTGAACAACTGCAGGAGTGAAACAAGGATGCCTTTTGGCACCCCTTTTATTCAGTTTGTATATTGACTCCCTTCTGTCTTACAATGAGGTACCTTATCTAGAGTCTCCTAAAATTAATAAACTTCCCATACATACTTTTGCATATGCAGATGATTTGATTTTGTTAGCACTCTCTAGTCAAGGACTTCAAAACAAAATAATGCAACCTAACACCAAGTGTGAACAATTAGATTTAAAGATAAAGCTTAAGAAAACTAAGCTTATGATTTTTGGTCCACATATTGTAAAAACAAAAAAAAAACAAGGTTTTATTTAAATGATAATCTTATAGAAAACCTGACTTCATAAACATATTTGGGTGTCAAGTTTACCTCAAAAGGAGCATGGTCATCACTTTGGATGGCCCAGGTAGTGAGGGCAAGATTGATAGCCAAAGCACTGTTATGTTTTAACACTAAATATGGGGGACATTTGGTTCTACCCACCATAGTGGCTGGTGAAGCTAAAATTAACCCCATTCTTATGTATGGTGCAGAGGTTTGAGGTACAAATTCCCCACCCTGTTTAGAAATTCCACTTTCAGCCCGGTGGCACTGAGGGTTGAGGTGCTGGATACCACACCCCGTGCTACGCCGGCACCCTGGGTTCGGGAATGAGCCTGGGTTGTTGGGGGTCAGCAGGGAAGGGAGAGGATCAAGCATCCAGAGGACAGCTCTCCTCTCCTGGGATGGACAAGGGTCCCTGTTTGGCACTCGGCTGACCTCTGGCGGAAGCCAGAGAGACAGCATGTGCTAAGCATAGTGAAGGGGGGGAGTGGCAGACGTTGGTGGCACACCTTGACATCAGAGCGCCAGCCACTCCCCAGAACAGGGGAAAATACCCTTCAGCTCTGGTGGAGTTGGAGCACTGGAGCTTGCCCACAATATGCGTCCACCCTCCTGACCGACACTGCCAGAGGAATTCAGGGTGTTGGGACCCACCTTATCCCAACCCAGGGGGTCAACCGAGGCCACATGGGTGATGGGGGACTGACCAAGTAGGTGCAGACCGCAGCGGGATAACTCCTATGTGCTCCCGAGGAGACCGGAGCTAAAGGGAGAAGGAGAAAATTAGAAAGAACAAAAAAAAAAAAAATTCCACTTTCCCTATTTTATAAATCCTTATTACAGGTTCCAATAGCTACGTCTAATGTTATAGTAAATGCTGAATTGGGAAGAGTTAACATAGAAACATAGACTTTGACTGCAGATAAGGACCACCTGGCCCACCCAGTCTGCCCATTTCCCTACCTACTGGATAAGCTGCAGATTCTAGTTAACCAAAAGCCTACTTCCTGCAACCTTCCACTATAATTGCCTTGTGTCTGTCCCATGCATTCTTGAATTCCCCCACTGTTTTAGACCCAACAACCTCCTCAGGAAGGCTGTTCCATGTATCCACCACTCTCTCCGTGAAAAAAAAATTCCTCACATTACCCCTGAGCCATCCCCCCCATCTTTAAATTGTGCCCCCTTGTTCTTACACATCTCTTTTTCTGAAAGATGCTACTCTCCTGGACTTTGTTGATTCCCCTGAGGTACTTGAATGTTTCTATCATGTCCCCCCTGTCCCTCCTTTCATCAAGAGTATACATATTAAGCTCTCTCAGTCTCTCTTCATATGGTTTCTGCTGCAGACCCTGCCCCATTTTAGTTGCCCTCCTCTGGACTGCTTCCATCCTGTCTATGTCCTTGCATAGATGAGGTCTCCAAAACTGCACACAGTACTCCAGATGGGGTCTCACCAACTGTCTGTATAGAGGGATAACCACTTCCCTTTTTCTGCTTGTGATGCCCTTCCTATGCATCCCAGTATCCTCCTGGCTCTCCTTACGACTTTTCACATTGCTTACCCACCTTTAGGTCATCTGATATGACTACCCCAGGTCCCTTTCCATTTTGTCGTTGTTAGTACCTCCTGCTATTGTACTCTTCTCCTGGGTTTTTGTTTCCCAGGTGCATTACTTGCGCTTCGTTGCATTAAATCTAAGTTGCCATATGTCTGACCATTCCTCCAACCTTGCCAAGTCCCTTCTCATCTTTTCTACCTCCTCTTGTGTATCAACTCTGTTACAGATCTTTATGTCATCTCCAAAGAGCATACCTTTCCTCAGACCCTCTGCAATGTCACCTATGAAGATGTTAAAGAGGACTGGACCCAGTACTGAGCCCTGAGGTACTCCACTAGTAACCCCCTTTCTTCGGAATGTGTTCCATTCACTATTACCTTCTGTGTCCTGTTGTGCAGCCAGTTTGCTACCCAGACTAACACCCTAGGACCCACTCCCAGGCTGGTTAACTTGATTATTAATCTTTTGTGCGGGACTGTGTCAAATGTCTTCCTAAAGTCTAGGTAGGCCATATCCATAGCTCCTCCCCGGTCTATTACTTTGGTCACCCAGTCAAAGAAATCAATTAGATTCATCTGACATGACCTTCCTGCTGCAAATCCATGCTGCTTTGGGTCCTGTGCCTCGCGGCCTCTAGGTACTCAACAATTCTTTCTTTCAAGTGATTCCATCATTTTCCTACCACTGAGGTCAAACTTACAGGTCTGTGGTTTCCTGCTTCTGCCTTGCTCCCACTTTTGTGAGGGGAATCACATCTTCCCCCTCCTGTCCTCAGGTACCGCCCCATCCTGCCATGATTTATTAAAAAGCGTGATCAGTGGTGTCACTAGGTCCTCCCTTAGTTCTTTTAGGATTCTAGGGTGAATCCCGTCAGGCCCCATTGCTTTGTCCACTTTGAGTTTTAGGAGTTCTTTCGGGACTCTTTCTTCTGTGAATGGACTGGTGTTAACCCCTCTACCCACAGTGCTTCTATTGTCTGGTTTAGGTAACTCCTCCTCATCTTCTTTTGTGAATACTGAGCAAAAGTATTCATTCAGTATCTCTTCCTTTTCACTGTCTCCCTCTGCCCACCTCCCCTCTCCTTTATTAATCTTCACTATCCCTCCCTTAACCTTTCTATGCTCCCTAATATACCTATAAAAGGTTTTATCCCCCTTCTTAACTGAGTTGGCTATTTGTTCCTCGGTTTGGGCCTCTGCTAGTCTGACTGCCTTCCCCCCTTCTTTCTGCTTTAATTGATACAGTTCCCTGTCATGCTCCTATTGTGATTCCTTATACTTTTTGAATGCAGCCTTTTTCTCCTTAACCTTCCCTGCCACCTCTTTTGAGAACCATAGTGTTTTTTTACTCTGCTTTGTTTTCTTTATTTGTTTCACACAAAGGCTTGTTGTCTCTATGATGGCAGTTTCGATTGTTCTCCATTGTTCTTCCACCCCCTCCTTTTTGGTCATTTGCTAGTGCATTCTTCAGGTATTCACCCATTTTGCCAAAGTCAGCCCTTCTAAAGTCCAGTATTCTTGTTTTTGTATGGCTTATCTCCATGGTTGTGCTCACTGTGAAGCACACTGTGCAGTGGTCACTTGTTCCCAGATGTCTACTAACTTCTAAATTTGTGATCCTCTCTCCATTTGAGAGTACCAGGTCTAGTATTGCACCCTCCCGAGTGGGTTCCAACACTAGCTGTCCAAGGCCTGCCCCCTGCAGGGCATCGAGAATGACCCTGCTCTTGGATGTGGCTGCAGTACATGTTATCCAGTTAACATCTGCCATATTCAGGTCCCCCACCAACAGTATTTCCTCTTTTTCAGCCACTTTGAGAATGTCCTCTATCATTTTGTTGTCCATTTCTGAGAGTTCCCATTGCTATGATAATTGACATATGACTGGTGGGCTATTGGACAAAGATTATTAATAATCAGACTAACTCCTTGCCCCCTATTGTGCTTGAAAGAAAAGATCAGTTGGTATGAACAAAATTATACACCCCCATGGGTAAAAACTCTTAAAGGAATTTTGGGAAGAATACTTATGCAACATCTTTGGTTAGATTTTGAAAAATCAATTGTAATATCTTCCTTGTTTAAGCAGGTTATTAAAAAGAAACTTATAAGGCTTGCTCAGGAGAAACAAATGGAGCTAGTCAGAAACCAACGTCAGGCCATTTGGGTTGGTCAAAATAAAAAAGGTGCTTTTTTTGAGAATTATTTAGTTATACCTCTTACTCCCTTAAATAGGAAAATATTACATGGGCAAGGATGGGAATTACATGTTCTAAATATGCATATTTTAATAGAACTGCTTCTGATAGCCCCCATTCTGAAACCTGTAGGTGCAATAAGGGCTTCGAGGAAAATCTTTATCATATTATGCTACAATGTCCATTATATAAAATTCCACAGACAAACTTACTAAACAATTTTCTTGTAAGATATGTAAATGCAGAATATGATCTGTTGTTTGTCCTCTTACATCCACATACAATTGAGGATGTGAGGATGGTCACAATATTTTGTCATGAAGTGATGAAGTTAAAAAAAAAATAAACACCTCCCTGCTCTGGAAAAGAAAAACTGAGGCTGAAATTTAAAATGACTAAAATTATTAGTTTTTAATATACGATTGAAGTATATTTTTTTTGCCTAAGAAAAATTATTGTAATGAGTAACAACTTAGGCATAATGAATTTTACTGTTTTTAATGAGCCTTATTTATTCTTGTTAATTTATTCTGTATGATCGTGATGTTCATTTAGTTTTATGGAAGAACAATAAACATGACTTGACTTGCCTCGGATGGCTTATCCTGCACGATTTCAGGTGCTCCTAGATGGGTCCTGGTCATCATTTGAGGAAATTAATCCTGCAATGGAGTTTTTCAAGAATAAGAGACCAGCTTTATTTACTGACCGTTGATAGAGCCCAGAGGATCGCAGGCATTTTCCTTGGGTTGTTTAAAGTATGAGGATCTGTATGAATATCCCTTTGAGCATCTATTCTCCCCTATTACCAAGTCATTCCTGTTGTCTGGCATATTTATTATGCTGCTGAGATGTATGCTTATATTCTGATTTGCTCCCACATCATATCTATGAGGACATAGCACTTGGGCCTTTAGCCTATTAAAGATACCGTTTCTGTGATACAAGCCCACTTGTTTCCCTCTTGTCTCCTTGCAAAATGAACTTGTACAGTTCTGTTCTGGATTTATGAATGTGTTGCCAGAGGTTTCAGATTTTTAACTGAGACTTTCCCCCTTTGTTGTGTACGCTGTATTCATAATACTTTCCCCCCTTTAACAGTCCCTGCATGCTGTAACCTGCCTCAATGGACACTTAGTTTGGAGTTAACTCCTGGGCTATGAAGTCAATAGCTCCTACTGTTCCTTATTATAACCTGGGAGTATATTTAGTGCCCCTCCTCCACATCATGGGATAAGAATCATGCTAATGGATGGTCATGCTATAGAAACTGGTTTGTCAGCTAAAGCTGTTTTCAGTTTGATGAGTCAATCTAAATTTCAAAATGTTTTTGGGGATCAGTTATCTACTTTCATACATTGGGAAAGTTATCCTTTCCTCTTATGGGGATCACTGGGTACTCCATCATGACTGGACCTCAGTTGTGGTGGGAGCCAGATGGACCTCACTTGCTGTCAATATGTTGCTTGGGGAGATACCATTCAATCATTCAATGGGAAGGTTTGGGATATTGTGTTTTGTTTATAGTAGCTGGGTGGGTGGAGGGAGGGGGGTGTAGTGGAAAGCTGATTGCCATGGGCCAATATGTTGGGAGGGTTAGTTCCCAAAGTTTCATCCCTTTATTTGGTTTCAGGGACTGTGTGCTTTTTGAGGTTTTATATTGTGACTTGTCACTGGATACATGGCCACTTTTGACCTGTGGAAAGGATGGGATGTTTTGGAGGGTGTACCTTGGGGGGAAGGGGGGCATGGGATCTTATTACTTGGGTTATATGGGGATGGATTAACAAGTGCCAACAGGGAAATTTGGAATGTTTTTTAGACTGGATATTAACATCTGTGCAGTGAAGTGTTAGATGTCCACAAGTATGCTTGTCATATGGCATCATCATCTAAGTTCTGTTCATGGAATGTAAAGGGAGCCCGGCACCCCCTTAAATGCATGAAGTTACTCAAGCATTTAGGGGTCCTACACAGTGATGTGATTATTCTACAGGAAACCCACCTTTTAGAGCTAGAGGACAACGTGTTGAGGAGGCAGCAAGTGGAGCAAGTCTTTGCAGCTGGAGACAGCCAGAACAATAAGGGTGTATATTCTAAATTATATGCTTATTTTACCAAATATTTAGTAATACTTGTATGCATTTTCCCTGTGATCTTTGCATAATCTGCTTTCACTCTATAGTCTTGCATTTTTTTTTCACTATTTTGCATTACTTTATCTCTACCTCCTCCACTGAGTGACACATGTTGACTAGCTTTGCCTCAGTCTGCCTTTCCTGGTAACCAGTTTCTAAATAAATAAATACAATTACTGTCCTTGGTTCAGTCGTGGGCACTAACTTGTTGTAAATTGCCCTTGTTCTACCTACTAATAAGGGACAACTATGTTGGTCCTTATTACTTAATCAATTCTTAGGAATTCCTCATTCTCCATGGATTGGAGGGGGTTTCCAAACACAAAAAACTGTGTTACTGGAAAATGCAAATGTCAGGAAAGCAATAAGACATGACAGGGTATGGGTTGTTGATTGATAAGAGCACACCCCCAGGTGTGTTGTTAAGTATGAGGCGCTTGCGCTGAGTGACTACAGCAGCTGGGTAGTGCTGTTATCAATCAACATCCCACACCCTGAAGTGTCTTATCGCTCTTACAAAATGGGTAAAAACTGTTTCTATAACAATTAAACAAAACTCTGGACACATTATTAAAGATTTAATAATAGTATGTTAATCTATTTAAATATGGTGAAAAATAGTCCCCAGACTTGGGTAGATGAGTGGTAAAATTTATTGAATAGCAGATCACTGAAAAATGCTAAACTAGTCAGTTGGAGGGACAGCAATGTATTATTTCAGCAGTTTGGATCTGCCTCTACCTATGTAACTGTGTTTTCCCACCTTTTCTCTTTGTTTATAAAGTATTACTGTAGTGCCTACTTTCTTCATCCTGTTTTTTTTCTGTTTGTCCCCTCATTCAAGACATAGAATGTTTATCATGGAATGTTTACCATGGAATACATGGATTCAAAATTCTGCTCAATTCTGCTGGTAGAATGCTACTCTCCTAACATACTGTACACACAGACAACAAAGGCCTGTTTTAGAATCAGTGACTCAATTATTTCACTGTCAGGGCAAGCAGAAGAGATTTCCATGATGAGCAGGTAAAGACAGAAGGGGGATGTTTCACTGTTAGTAAAGAAACAGCTGTAATGAAAACTATAAGCAATACTTAATGTTTCTAATTTGTTTATGTGTGCAAGGAGAGTGTGATGATCAGGGAAACCACATTTAATTTAATTTGTTTTATTTTTTATTTAATGTAGTTTTATTTTTAAGGCCCAGTTGAAGGTTTTTACAGTGTAAAGGTAGCAGCCATGTTTGTGATGGAAGATCAGTTCTGGTTGCAGAGGGACTGATGGAAGATAGTTTTGGTTGTAGGAGGACTGATTTGCTCATTGTGTAATGGGGTTTAGGACCAGGATGACTGTGTGTATATATACAGATTTAATGTACAGTCAGCTGATGTCTCTTGGCCAATGAGATTTCTAGATATTTTTTTGCCATTTTATAAACATGAATAACCCATCCCTACCATCACCAGCAGGAAAAGGGAGGTCATAATTCCACTATACAAGACACTAGTGAGGCCCCACCTGGAGTACTGTGTACAGTTCTGGAGACCTTACCTACATAAGGACATAGACAGGGTAGAGAAAGTTCAGAGGAGGGCAACAAAGATGGTGCATGGATTGCATCACAAGTCCTATGAAGACAGGTTGAAGGAACTGAACATGTACTCCCTGAAGGAGAGGATGGAGAGAGGGGATATGATAGAGGCATACAAGTATCTTACAGGGAGGAACAGGGTGCAGGAATACACTATTTTTAAGTGAAAAAGATGTCCCAGGACTAGAGGGCATGGGATGAAGTTGGAGGGAGGACGATTCAGAGGAAATGTGAGGAAGAATGTCTTCACAGAATGGGTGGTGGACAAGTGGAACACCCTTCCAGAGGAAGTGGTGGGGGCTGAAACAATCACGGGATTTAAGAATGCATGGGATAGACATAAAGGAATTCTGGAGGTCAGGGGTAAGGGGCAACAGACTTCTAGGAAAACATAAACTGAACTTACAAGCTCAAATGGGCAGACTGGGTGGGCCATAGGCCCTTATCTGCCGACACTGTCTATGTATCTATGTATCTATGTATGAACAGGTATAAGCTGGCTCTTTATTGGTAGTATAGGTTTCAAAAATCCTCCAGTGAGCCACAAATTCTATGACTATTTGTGTCTTGCATTACAACAACAACAAAATTAATAAATAAAAATGCCATGTCCCTTCTGTAGCAAACAGAAACATGGGATATAAAAAACATGAAGAATGCAGGACCAATGGTATAATGAAAATGAGACCGATGGCCTCTAGAACAATTAGACCGCAGCCTGGATCCATCGTCCCACCTAACAGGGCAAACATTACAACAAATGTTGGGAGAATTTATTTCCCCAGTGACAGACTCTGTCTCATCAGTGATTTATGAGCCTGATGGGCTGTACAGTATGGCCAAATTTAATTTAGAGAGTTGATGGGATTCATTTTGTAACTTATACATCAGGTCAATGAAGACTAAATTGAAACTTTCAAACTGTGGACATATCACAAAATCCATTTATGGATGCTTGGTAAGAACTGGTCAGTTACTTTTCTACAGTTTATACAGTTGATACCTATTGTAAACCCCCTGAAATACCACACACACATTTTTTCACAATGCATCAATGAAAACAATAGAACTAAATTAAAAATTAAGACTTTATATATTTTATATAATAAACAGCAAGTCAAACTCTTTTGTTGTAGAGTAAACCAATCATGTCAGAATATGGGGACTTTTTAAGATTATCTGAATAACTGTATTGTTGTTAAAACTATTCCAGCAGGTAGTGGCTGGAATAAGAACATTTTTTTTAATCAGGCTTTTTTTCTGGCCCACTTGCAGTGGCCTCATCAGGCCTACCATCCCAGGTATGAGGATCTACACGCTCCCCATGGTCCTCATTGTTTATTGTCTACGGTGTGGCTTGGGCTTCCTATTCAGCATCAGTGAGAGACTCCTTTGAGTAACAGGTGTAAAGGGCACATTGAATCATGCTGGTAGGACCACACTGTGTGATGGGGTAGGACCCCCTCCCCTGAGGCAGAGAGTGCTGCCAAAGACAGTACCTCTGTCTCAAGCTACCTGCAACACAGGGATACAGTCTCACTCCTAAACCCAGGTTGCCCTGATATTAGCACAATGTACTATCAGTGGGCCATTGGGCTGGCCCCTTCATAATAAGTGTCAAAGTGCAGATACAAAAAGGGTTCTTATAAATGGTTTTATCTTATAACATAACTTTGTATCTATAAGCTTCATTGTGTTATTTATTTCTGATATACTTTCAATACTCTTTCAATACTCTTGCCAAGATAGTACTAGGTGACCTATTTAGTTTAACCCCCTTTATTTAGCTAGGGTCGATATACATAAAAAATTGAGGGTAAATCCTTGTTGATTTTTTAGGCTTTACTGTTCTATTGTTTGTCCAGTTGTAGGGTATAACTCACAATATTTCTGAAATCCACACCAGCAATACAAGATTAGAAAACCTTGTTTATTTCATAAAGTTGCTTCTATGCTTATCCAACACAACTGGTATCGTAGCCATCCTTGTGATCCTCCATTTTTAGACTGTGTTCCTGAAAGATGCAGAGCTACCAAAATGATTAGCGGTATTAGGGACAAAAACTATGGTATGAGGAAAAGCTAAGAGGAGACATCATTTCATCTTTTGCACACTTAAGGGTATCGACAACATAAGACTGTCGGATGTATTTGAGCTAGTTCCCTGCAGCAGGATGGGGCACATACCCTAAATCTCAGGGGTGGTAAATTCAAGGATAACATTAGGAGGCACTTTTTATCCCAGAAGGTGATGCACTTATGGAACATTCTGCCAGTAGGGAAATTGGGCATAAAGACAGTACAGGTATTTAAGGAAAGCCTGAACAAGCTTTTGTTTAACAAAACAATCACCAAGTACCCTGGGCAGTGAAGTGGGTAAGAAATGCAGTCTCCATTATTATGTCAGATATAAAAATTATTTATGAAATATGTGCAACCACTCATTGCTTTATGTTTCCCTCAACAGAATCTCAGATCTAGTATTGCTATCTATCTGCATATCCCTGTCAGCTGTTTGTGTGCAATTAGGAATTATTTTCTTCTGCCAAACTCTAGAATTCTCTACCCAGTACTGTTTTCCTCTTAGACACCCTTCATAAATTTTAATCAGCATTGACAGTTAATTAGCCATTGATGCATATAACGTTACAATTATGTTTGCCCTTTTCTGTCTGAGTTATTTTATTTAAGCAGTTGTACTCTATTTATTTGTTTTGTATTGTACCTTAATACCTACTGCCTGTTGATGAAAAATATTTGAAGGGTGCCTTCAACTTTAGTTCTTGTGCACGTGCAGATTTCATTCTGTACTGAATGTTGTTATTATATCTGTACTGAGAGTGAATAAATAAAGAGAGCTCAGGTCTCAGCAATATAAAATATCCTGTCTATTAAATCATAAAAATGTAATCCACCCATAAAAACAATTAACAATGGCTTGGTTTATACATAGAAGTAAAATGGTGAGATTCCCAGTCCAGTCAAAACAGTAGTACCTGCCAGAGTCAGGTGTCTTAGCATAGGAAGTGTAAGAAGATGTATGAGCAAAGCAATACTATTAAAGCCTTAAATATGTTTGCCATTAGCTCAGTGGTAATAATCAGTTATGGCACTTGCTTTCAAATGCACATCCAGGTTTCTTTTAAATGTGCCAATTCACTGACATGACACCACAGTTTCTAGAAGGCATTCCACATCCCTATTTACACTCAGGTTAACCAACTACCCCTTCTGGTAGTCCAGTATTTATCTCCTTTCAACTGCATATTGTACCTTCTACCCTCATAGGTGCAATCCCTTGCTTCCAGACCTAAACAATTCAACAGGTCCTTGTTTTGGAATGCCCTGAAGACAAGTTACATATCTCCCTTTAGTCTTAGTTCTAAGCTACACATATTAAGCTAGCAGAATCTCTTTTCATAGTTCTTCCCATTCATACCCATCACCATTCATGTGGCCCTCCTCTTCACCCCCACCAAGACCATGATGTATCCCACAGCTTGTGGGGCCCACAACTGACTGCATTATTTGGTGTGGGGCCTCACCAGAGACCTGTACAAGGGCAGCAGGACCTCCCTACTTCTACAAATGGTATTCCTTTGGATACAATCCAGTATTTTATTACCCTTCTAAGGAACCTATTGACTTTGATTGCTAGAATTTAAAACTGTTAGTGACCCTAACACCTAGGTCTCATTCTTCAGTTATCTCTTGCGGATCAGTACCATAAAATTTATACTTGCATTTTTGGTTTATGACCACAAGATGCATAGCTGAGCATTTATCTTTATTAAACGCTAGTTTAAATTTAGTGTCCCATGCCTCAATGTCTTCTTTTTCCTTAGATTCGCTGCCCCCACCTTGTTGTCCACTACCATGCTGATTTTAGTGTCATCTGCGAACTTGCTCATCCATGCACCCCAAAGGGCTGCATGCTTGCAAAATATATATTAAATAGCACTGGTTCTAGGAACGACCCATGTGAGACACTACTTTTTGCTGCTCCCAAGCTTGATTTGTGACCCCTAATGCACAATTTTTGTTTCCTATCAGATAACCATGACATGACCCATGTTAGCTCTCTCCTATTAGAGCTTAGGCTGGATAACACCTCAGTTATTTCCTGATGTGGCACAGTACCAAACACCTTACTATAATATAAAAAGATGTCATCTACAAGGAGTCCCTTATCAAGGGCTTTGCTAGTTGGTTCAAAAAACCATATAAGACTGGGCTGACACGACTCTCCTGTTTGGAAGTCATGCTGGGTATCAGTGAGCAAATTATTACTAATAATTGTTTTTTTTTTAATTTCTTCTTTTACAAACACCTCCATTATCTTTCATAACACCGATGTCAGGCTAATTGGTCTGTAACTCTGATGGTTAGTTCTAGCAACTTTCTTAAAAATTACTGTAGTACTACCAATGCTTCTCTCCAATATCCAACAACCTGACCAGAGTTTAGAGATACTTCAAAAAAGTATTTAAGCGATACTAAGAGTTCTTCGGGTAGCTCTTTAAGTACACATGGGCGAATTTAATCTGGTCCCTGGGCCTTACTGCCATTTAGGTTATACTCTAAGTGTCACTTAACTACATTGAAGTTACATGCAACAAACATGTAACTGCACTGCATTGCAGTCACTCTGTTGCATGGAATTAGGATATTTAAATTTTTAAGTACATTAATAAATCTGTCTTTATTGATCACAAAGCCTTGTGTATCAATGGGTATCACAATCTTCACCTTTTCCCTGGAGCCCTTGTGGAGGATACAGCAAAAGTGTTGACTGAAAAGTTCAACCATATCTATTTAATTTGAAATGGTGTTCTCCCCACAATGGGGGGGGGGCATCACTGGACTGGAGCCTTGGATGCTATTAACATACTTGTAAAAGCTTTTCTGGGTGTCATTAGTTGCTACCACAATTTTAAATTTCCTTAATGCCCTACTCTGCCTTGCATGTTTCTTATGTTGCTTGGCCACAATGTTGTATTTGATCCAGTCTGACCTGGTGCCACTCATCCCAGCCTTCTTGTATGCCTTTTTTCTTCTTCCTAAGCCCTTTCTTGATTTTATTATTTGAGCCACTAAGGGATTATGCTTCTTTTACTATATTTCTCCCTTGCTGGGGCATAGGTATCAACCAGTTCCTTGATTTTGCGTTCTATCCCACCCATGTACTATCTACATCCAGTCCCCTGAACTGAAATTCCCAGTTCCACTTATTAATATCGCTCCTCATTCCATTAAAATTAGCCCTTGTGTAACATTTCATTGTAGTGTTCCAACTTATATGCCTTATAACACTGTTAATCATGAATATGACCTTTTTGTGGTCACTGCAACCAAGTGGATTTTCCACCACACAGTTCATAATGCAATCTTCTATGTTGGTCAGCACCAGGTCTAAGATTTTACTGTTCCTATTGCCAAGGGTTACATGCTGGTCCAAGTTAAGATCATTTATGATATTAATGAACTCTCTTTCCAAGAAAGTTGCTCACAACATGTCTGTCCAATCAATTACTTGCATGTTAAAGTCCCCCACCAGACATAAATTATTACCCATGTCAAAAATGTTAATTTTTTTAAATAGTTCTTCCATGAAGTTACTGCGCATTGAGAGAGGTTTGTGTAGTATTCTGAAGTGGAATTTCCTCATTCCTTTGGGTGAGATTTTAACCCACATCATCTCTAATTCATCATCATCTTCACTTTTCATCTCAATAGCATATACAGCGCAGTCAGCCATGGTGCAATGCAGTAACCTGCAATAAATGACATGTCAAAAAAATACTGCAGCAAAAAATAGCATACTTGCCATTAAATTGCACCATTCCCTGAGCATACTGCAGCATTTTGATATACTTTAACATTACTGAGTTTAGTTTAGTTTAGTTTATTATTCCAGGAATTATTACATTTGAGCCAATGGCTCTTTTACAAAGGTTCCACATCATCAATGTACAAACAAACAAGACATGTTACATACAATTGTCAGCAAATTATAAAGGTTTCAATAAGCCAGTATAATACAGTACATCACAGGAAAAAAACAAAACATTGGAGGAATGGTCAAGGTGGGAAGGGTAGGATGAGATATGGGGAGGGGAGCAGACAGAGTAGTTAGAGGTACTCAGATGCCTTTGTCAAGAAAGGAGCAGAAGAGGAGGATGAAAAACAGTAAAAACAGCCATGAGGGAACAATCATTAGTCAAGGCAGTCACAGGAGCTAGAGGCTGAGAGGTGAGAGTAAAGCATAGATTTGAAAGCTCCTAGTGATGTGGAGGATGTAATAAGCGAGCTCAGGGCATTGTACCAGTTGGGGGAATGATAGGCAAAAGATCTTTGGCCCTGTGTGGTCTGGCACCTTGGGACCTGGAGAGGCTGGTGTTCCGATCTTCTGGTGGGACGGATGCTGGTATTCGGGCAAAGTAGGTTTTGGATACACGGCAGAGTGTGGCCCAAGATGGATGTTTTTGCCATCAAGCATGTGAGGTACTTTATGCTATTTGAGAGTTGCAACCATCCTGTTTCAGTGTAGAGCTCACATGTATGAGTACATCTTTGCGCTCCAGTGAGCAGCCGACAGGCCTTGTTTAGGGTGGTTGTGATGCGCCTTAGTGCGGTGGTAGTGGCAGAGCCATAGAGAATTAAGCCATAGTCTATGATTGAGATGACAGAGCTTTGGATAGCAATCCTCAGCACAGCTTGGGTAAGGAATTGCCGGTTTTGGAACAGGATAGCAATGCGCTGGTTCACCGTTTTTGCTGTGTTATCAATGTGGGTCTCAAAGCTAAGACCTTGATCAAAGGTGATTCCAAAGTATTTAAATGTTGACACTTGTTCAAGGGTATTTCCTGGGTATGTTTTGATAGTAAGTGGAATTTGTCTTTTTCTGTTTTGTGGACTGGAGAAAAGCATGGATTTTGTTTTTGTGTGATTTAGGACCAGCTTGTGATCTAGGAACCACTTTTCAACATTGGAGAAAGCAAGTTGCAGGCTCTGGAGTAAGGGTTCCGGGTCCTTATGACAGGAGAGAATCATGGCATTGTCAGCATAAAGGATTATTTGTTCCGGGCAGGATTTGGGGAGAGAGTTTAGGAAAAGGCTGAAAAGGAGGGGGCCTAGGATTGACCCCTGTGGAACACCCGAGAGGACCGGTTTTGAGTCTGAGAGAACTTCTGAGATTTTTACTGATTGAGAGAGAGTTGGGCCAGGTAACTTTTAACCCAGGCACCTGGTCCTTCTGAGAGCCCAAGACTGTGTAGTTGTGTGATAAGTAAGCCACGGTGAACAGTATCAAATGCCTTTGTTAGGTCAATGAAAACAGCTCTGGTTTGATATCCTTTGTCCAAGGCAGTGTGAATCTCTCCTGAGAATTCCAGTAGGGTGGTCGACGTACTGTGTCCTTTCCTAAATCCATGTTGCTGCAAGCAGAGTATGTTATACTTATGCAGGTAGTCTGAGAGTTGGTCAGCCACAATGCATTCTAGGGCCATGGAGAGGGGTGGAAGTATAGATATAGGCTGATAGTTTTCTGGTAGGGACTTGTCACCACTTTTGAACACTGGTGTGACTATAGCAGACTTCCATTTGCTGTGAAATTGACTAAGGCAGAGGGAGAGATTGAAAATTTTGGTGAGTGGGTGCACCACCTCTTCCAGGGTAAGGGACATAATTTTAAGATCAATAGTATTACTGCTTGCTCTGGATTTAGAGATAGCCTTTTTTATATATTTGTAGACTTCATGTGCCTTAACTATTTTGAAGTGGAAAAGTGGTTGGTCAGGTGAGGCAGTAGGAGATGTTGGTTTTGGAGAGTCTGTGTCAGAGAAGAAGTCCAGCGGGAGGACCCCACTGAGGTCAGTGAAAGTTTTATTTAAGGCCTTTGTCATGACCATTGGGTCTAGGGTAGTGGTTCCATCAACAGTCATTATAGTGGGAGAGGATTTGGACTGCTTACCTGTGATATTTCTGATGTTGTCCCAGAATGATCTCCCGTCACCCCAGGAGTTTGAGAGGGCATTTTTGAAATAGGAGCTCTTCATTAGTCGGATTTGTTTGGTACATTGGTTTCCTGCCTGTTTATACTTCTGGACATCCATCAAGGAGCCTGTGGCTCTGGCTATGGCCCAGAGGTGGTCCCGAGCTTTGAGTTGGGCCAGTAGTTTGGCTATGAGCAGGGGATTTGAGAGTGCTTTGATTTTACGCTTTTCTACTGGTGTGTAGGTGTCACAGGCAGTGTTAAAAGTTGTGATAAAATAATCTAGGGCTGCGTCAACATCTAGAGTATTATACACTGGAGACCAGTCTTGCTGTAAAAGACAGGTCTTGAGCTTAGTAAGGTTTCCATGGGGTAGCACTCTGCTTGAGATGATTTTTGGAGGTGGTTTTTGGAACTTATTTGTCCAGGTACAGATCACAGGGGAGTGGTCACTGAGAGAGTCCGGGAGAACAACTGTGTTTTTTATGTGGGCTGGGTGGCTAGCAAGGATCCAGTCAATGAGAGTGCAAGTTCCAGTTTTGAGTTTTTTCTAGTGTGGGTTCACCATCTCGTTAGGTTAGCTGCTAGGATAGCATCCTTGAGGACCAACGTCTGATGCAGTCGATTTATATTAAAGTCACCAAGGAGAAGGAGCTCAGTGTCAGGTGGTTGTGATCTTACAAATTCAAGAACAGTCTGGTGGCCAGACCCTGGATCTTTAGGAGGGATATAGACAGCGGCCACAGTAAGCACTTTATTTTGGGCACCAAGTAGTAGCTTGACAGGGAGAAATTGCACAGAGGAGTTAGTGGTGGAAAAGCAGACAGGGTGGCTAGAGAGGTTGTCCTTAATGTAAATAGCACTACCCCCCCTTTTATTAGTCCTGTCCAGTCTGAAAATATTGTAGCCTTGTAGTGAGATGGCATTGTCCGGAGTGCTTGGTGTCAGCCAGGTTTCAACAATGGCTAGTATGTCAGGATTGTGTTGACTGGCAAAGACTTGAAGGGATGCCAGTTTTGGAAGGAGGCTACAGATATTTAAGGTGGCGATGGTGAGCCCCCACCCCCATTTTTGTTACATTTGTTACCCTGGTAGAAACAGGGCCAGCGTGTGGATGGACACTTCCTGACATCAGAACGAGGAGGAGCAGGAGTTTAAGGGACATCTGCCGCAGCTCACAGAATGACATGTAACACCTCTGTTTCTTGTTAGTTTGAGTACAGTGTAGTCATTTAGGGTCCCAGCATAGGGTAATGGCTAGGAGCAGGTGTCGAGTTGTCAACTTTCCAGCGTAGCTGTCATTTGCACCCAGTCCTTTGTAGGAGGGTGCCACAAGTGAGGGTAGGAAGGGTTTGCCATGGTGCCAGGTTGCTGGTATTGAGCTTGAATGGTTAGTGTGAGAGGTAGAGGAGACTGCAAATGTTAACTGTAGCAAGGGTGAGTGTTCCTGAGTGACTCATGGTGAGCTACTGTGGACCAGAAAACTGATTACTGTAGATCAAAGACCCAGAAAGTGTTGATTTCCTGAAGGTGATGAACATTAGCCTAGGGCATATGCAGAATGTAAAAATCCTTTGTTAGAATCTTCCCTTTGTTCTCCAAAACAGTTGTGAACAGACCTCAGAGAAATGCACACATCCTTTAAGAAAGTCAGATGGAAATGTGGATTCAATGCAGCACTCCACAACCCAGAAACTTGTATAAAAGATTTACTGACCTCACTTTTGCTTTTTGATGTCTTCCAAAAAAGTTGATTTATGATGAGAATGCCTATACCTGGTGGTGATGTTTTGTAGTTTCTTAGTCCAGGAAATGTTCATAGATGTTACGTCCAAGAATGGTCCAGTTCCTCCAAGTAGAAACACATGAAAAACCACAAAAACTAAACTACTGACAGAGACAAACACAAACAGCCAGCCACACTTGTTGCCTTACTGGGTACTCAGTGTTGCATCCTGGCTGGTGCTGCTGTATTTCTTGTTGAATATATAGGGCTATCCCTCAACCCCTCCTGTTTCTCCTGTTATATCCTTTAATAGCTTTGCCCCAGTTATTGTCCTCTTCCCACCACATTTTTGTGACTGCACATACAGTAAATCATGCTGTCAGATAATATTGTAGCTTCTAGTTTTTGCTCTTCTGCCTGAGACGTCTGGTATTGACTGGAATAAATAAAAAAAAATAACCAGCATACATTTCCAGCCACTGCCTAATCCTGCTTGGTGCCCTATTTTGGTGCACTCACATTTAGGATACTCTTCTTCCATATTTAAATTGACCCCCCCCCCGCCCGCACTTTTTAGTTGAAATTGTGACTGATGTTGCAATTTATTCTGTTGTCCATGATAACAGCACCTTTTAGACCAAGATTTAAGCCAACTCTGACATAAAGGGATACATCACTAGGCCTATGTGGACTTGGCCTTGACTACCTGAAAGAACTTCTGTCCCCTTATCGCCTGAAGTGATTGCTCCATTCAGCAGGTGAGGGGTTGCTAGAGATTCCAAGGGTAGTTTTAAAATCTTCGGGGGCCTGTGCATTCGTGTATGTGGCCCCAGCCCTTTGGAATTCTCTACCCCGTCTGATTCGGGAGTGCGCGACCCTGGGGAGGTTAAGCAGGCATTGAAGACTTATTTGTGGAGCAAAGAATTCTGTGACTAATAAGGTAACTTCTGGATTTTATTATGTATTTATTAATGCTGTTTTTATTTGTTATTTTATACTGTGTAATGTGCCTTGATATTTGAAAAAAGCAAAATAAAGATTTATTATTATTATTATCATTAGCACATCTCTCCCAGTTAACAAAACTCCATCTTTACTACACCATCTTCTGAACCAACTATTAACATATTGAATGTCTCTGGTTTTTAGTAACTCCAGCTCTTAGAATTTGCAAAATCTCAGAGATAATCACTTTTTTTACTTTTTAAAATCAACCTCAGCTATGCAAAATTATTCACAATGTCCTTCATTTGGCTCCTTCCTACATCATTATTTCCAACGTGTATTGCCACTATCTTTTCCCTTCTCCTCCTTAATAGGCATTCTTTTTTGTTCTTTATAGCTATGATTCTTAGCTTACAGTATTCTGCTCCCTTTTTGCTCCTGCAAATTTGCCTATCTGTGTAGCAGAGTATTGAATCCCCTGTTACAGTTATTTTGCTTTTGTTATTGTTCATGTGTGATAAAGACATATTGGCTTGAGCTTCTGAGTCATCACTGACCTCTCTAACTCCTGATTCAACTGTTGCATGAAGTGGTCCACCAGCTGGGTTGTTTTGTTTACCTCTATCAATGATCAGTGCAATCCTCCATCATTGCTAGTTGCAGTTCCTAGGATATTATTCTGGGACTCACTTAGTATATTGCTCTCGCATGCTAAGAGTCTCCTTACTGAGGCTTCATAATCTTCTGCTTCTTCACAGGCTCCTAATTCAGCTGTTCCCAAAGCCAAACTATCAGTTGGGATATTTTGCCTCATCCTTATATTGTGTAACTGATCTCCTCCATTACCAGTACATTTATCAGTTTGTGGATTCAGTGATTCTTCTTTGGGTGATACTTGTATTGGCTGGTCCTCATCCAGCAATGCATTAAACGTGTTAGTCAATATTAACTGATATTCTCTCCTGTGCCTTTTATTTCTGCCTCCACCTGGTTTTACTGTGCACCATGCCTCCTGCCCCTCACTCTCCATCCCCCCGAGTCATCACTGAAGTTCCTTTTTCACTTATCTCTTACTGTTACATGATTGCTGCTCATTATTAGCACATATTTCCCTATCTTCTACTAAATTAGTTTGCCCAGCTTGCAGAAGTGATCTAGAGCTTGATATAATGTCCTCCATTTCTTTACTGCAGTTATTACATTCAAGTCTTTCCTTCAGTATGTTAACCTCCAATTGCAATTTCTTAACAGTTTTGCATTTAATGTACTGACATGCTATGACTTCAGAATGCAATCCAACATTTGACATGATGACCACTTAACCCAGCCCCCAATGGAATTACCCAATGATGCCATTACTAAGTGCTAAAATGTTGGGCTTACCTAAATAAAAGATTTCTGTCTTGAATCCTCCGCTGCCCTGGCAAACACAGCAGACTCTTTCCTGTGCTGTGCCCACCTCCACTCATGTTCAGCTGCACTAGCAGAGTTTGACCTTTTATCCTTGTACATCTGGAAGTGCTAGTTGCCTCATGTGCTATACATAAAATGGAGGTAATTGACTTAAAAAATGCCCCTCCTACAAAATACACTGGTGATCTCTAGACCCGTGTATTAACCTTCACCCACTTCTCCAACTTTAAAATGAGCACTAATAAAATTATAAGAGCCTACTTTCTCTGGCAGTAGTTCTCTTTATAGTAGGAGGGAACTACAACTCCAGCAGCCTACACTGTTACTTGGTAACAGTCCCTAGTACACAATGTGCACTATTCAGCCCAATAGATAGACAGGATTATGGTAAGCAGTTTTTTTTTCTCTAGTAGATAGTGAAACACATCAACCACACAGATAGTCACACAGTTTGAATAATTTGGGTAAGGGATTATCAATCACACAATTGCTTTGCACTAAATCAAATTTCTCATTCTGAACAGGCAACGCCCTCTGTCATGCCTATCTTGTTTACTGTATTTCTTCAAGTTATTTAAGAAATGTGTGATACTACTTGGCACTAATTGTATTAAATATGTAAGCAACAATCCAAAACACAGCCACTGATGCCTTGAGAAGAACTTTGAAAAACATAATATTTGGACCCAAAGAAGCTTATATTTCTCATTAACCCTGTATTTTATATCCCCATTATTTATTCCTGAGGTCACATGCATGAAAACAGGATAGTTGTTCCTTGAGGGTCTATTAGCTCCTATTGCTTTTTCTCAACCTGATGTCATATTATTCTGCTTGTGACATCATAATTATTCCCATGACAACAGACTGTGCTATCACAACAGAGCATGATAATTTCAAGTAGGGGAATAATATATAAAGGCAAATGAACTCTAAGTGATAAGGACCTTGCTTCTGCCAGAATATCATCTGTAAAAAATAATGGAGAGGAGAAATATATATGGGATATGACATGGGTGAGAGTGAGACAGAGCAAATGTCTTCATGAGCTGTCACTGAACTCTTGATATCCCATGAGTGGCAAAGCCATGAGTGGGATACAAGAGTTCAGTGATAGTGAGTAAATATATTTCTGCTGTCTCACTCCCACCCATGTCATATTTGATTTGTAAGTGTGGGTCTCATTTTTGGTTTTTAAAGTTATTTGCATTTGTTTGTTGCAAAAATTGGTAAAAAAATTGAATTTTCTGCTATTTTTTGCTAATTACAAAAAAACTAAAAGGTATATGTAAATGAAACACCACTCATTTTTTAGATTTTTTTGTGCTGAACAAATGCCATGCTCATAGTACCATTCTATCATTTTTCATTTTAAAGTTATTTACATTTAGTTGTTGAAGTGAAAAGAATTGAATTTTCTACTGTTTCTTTGCCAGTTATAAAAAAGAAACGGTACCTGTAAATGAAACACCACTCATTTTGTAGATATGTTTGTACTGAACAAATCTCATGCTTACAGTACCATGTTGTCATTTTTCATTTTTAAGTTATTTGTTTGTCAAAAAAGTGAAAAAAATTGAATTTTCCACTGAATGTTTGCTACTTTAAAAAAAATAAATAGAACGTAACTATAAATGAAATACCACTCATTTTGAAGATATTTTTATGCTTAACAATGTTTATGGTCACAGTACCATGCTATCATTTTTCATTTTAAAGTTATTTGCATTTGCTTATAGTTAGTACTGCTACTGAGGCCAAACATTCTAAATGAGTTTCAAACTTGTTGTGGCATACCCAGCATGAAAAGGTTTCCATTGTGGCACACCCACCTTGATGATATCTGACATACTCACATGTGATCTGTGAGATATCTCAAGTATCTTTCTGAACAAAGACCCACATGTGGTGTATAAATAGAGGATATATGAAATACAGGCTGAATTGTGTCTAAATATTATGTTTTCCAAAGTTTTCAAAAAGGCATCAGTTGCTCTTTAAGACAGATCTTATCACACACCTCAGGGGTGTTGTGAAGTGTGAGGTGCATCCAAGTTCTTTCAACCAGCTTGAATGCGGGGTTAAGATATCATACCCCACACTCTGGAGTGGGTTATTTGGCTGATAAAAGGGTTCATTTAGGCAGAAAAAATGTCTTAAAGAGACATTTTAAATTTGAGTAAGAGCCCGTCATGTGGTAAGACAAATCTTACTGCATGGTCACATGATGTATTTCAGCTAGTTACATTTTGTGTTTACTCACTGACATTTTATGAGGTTAAATACATACAGCACTATCAGCTTGACTGAACCCACCATCATATGTAATTGGCCCACTAAATTCTGCTTCAAAAGGGCACTACAGAACCATTTACTTTAGCCAAGGCCCTGAATGAATGGTTCTTCTTATAACATCAAGCTATTTTGATTCAACAGTTTAGATTATAGTCTTTATTTACTACACTTTTCTATTTGTTATACTTTGCCTTAATGTTATCATGTCGTTGCCTTAATCTTGATATTTCACACATATTTTCTACCTCAGTCAAATCATTTTGTTGTTAATTGTTGTTATCGCTGATCTAACCTTCTGGAATCACTGCTTTTACAGCTGTTGCTGCTAAGTGTGCACTGCCTTCTTCTGTACTCTCCTGGATCATATCCAAAAATGGGTATTCCTTTGCCTAGTATACCCTACCTGGTTAACAAAAAACAATGAAATAAATATATGTAAACTATGTAAACCAAGCAGTTGTCATTTATTCACCAGTTCCTCGGGTAACTGGGCCTTATTTCCTTGAATATGTCTGTTAGAAAACAATGGAACCATCTGCAATTCTATCAAGTCTCCCTAAAACCTCAGCAGCTTCACTAAACATCAGACCAAATTTGCAAGTATTTATTTTATGTGGTGCTTTTTTAATCAAGTTTCTTTCCATGTTTGTTAGATGCTATATTTTTAAAGTCTGTACACCTGGTATGCATTCAGGTTTTCTGCATACTTTAGCTTTTAAATGAATGCAGAGTAGACACACATCAGCCAAGAACTGATTATGTGATTGGCTGCAGGAAATGCAGGTGTCTGGAGTAGGTACTGTTGCTCAAAGCAAACCACATTATACTGTTGGTAAACAATGATAGACTGATAAATGGGTATCATTTAATTACCACACTCCTGTCTGCCATATATTCATCTTCATATTGCCATAGCCTAATGCTTTATTCTTATTTTGTTCATACTGCAGTAAAACTCAGCTTGCAGGGCATACAGTACATAAAAACATACACAGCTGTAACTGGCTCATTCCAAACTGTGAGCCTAACCACACACATCACTACTGAGGGAGTCAGTATAATACAGGAAGGGGAGAGGGGTGAGTCCTCAACAGGGGATTAGCTGAAGGTGGCTAGCATATCACAATATCAACCATATGACATAAAAAGTACAGTACTTCAGAAAGGCCTGTCCATTGTACACAAGTGCAATATTAACCCATTCAGCGCTCTTGTGGAGCTTCATAAACGTACAAGACAATTACATCTCAAATCCTTCTTTGCAGTTGGAACAACTATGAAGAAATCAGCTGTAGGGGATGGAGATGCTATGCAGCCCACTGATGAACTTTCCTGAGTGATTAAAAATTATAATGCCTGTAAGCAATCTAACTTTGCCCTTCAATAAAGGAAAACTGTCAGCACCCTTAGGCCTCAATGTGTCTCTTGTTTATGTAACACATTACAATTGCTCACATTCTGTAGAGATTGATAATGTAGCTGGTAGTTTGATTCTGATTCCTTTTTTTCTTTCTTAATGTGAAAAACAGAGTGCCCACCATACAAAAATGTATTTGTTCACAGTCCTTGATTATGTCCCACTGCATTTTTCCTGAACTTGTGAACACTTTCAACACAGTTTATTTGTTCAGTATGCAGTGGGGGTAGAGGAGAGGATTGCATCATGACAGGTGGCATGGTTTGGGTGTGTTCTTAATGTTCACGAAGCATACAATAAGAGCAGATCAAGGATTTGAAACAAAACAAGCATGGTCATAATTACACCATTAACATTCATTTTGGTTATCCTAAGTAAGGAAGCATATAAAACAACCAGCAACATCAATTAATTTTAGAGAAGGTAAGGAGTCATAAAAATGTAAGTTTCAGCTACAAATAATATGATGAAAAAAAGTGGACAGATCTCAGTTTAAATCATACTGTAACAGTACTTGAAAAGACTTTTGAAAGGGACTTGGATATTTCATTTTCAAAGCAGGAAAAACTAACTTTGTTAATGTCACTAGACAGTAGATGCAGACCCTTAGTAACCTAAAAAATTACTATAGGATCACATTCAGCCCAGATGATAAAGAAGGTTTGATTGTTATTATGGATACAATATGAAAAACTGATTCTAGATCAATTGCATACCAGCACTTTTTTATAGAGAATTACATAGTGACCTTCACTATGCTGTATAAGAATTACACTGATTTATACATATGAAGAGCACATGTTAAATGTTATTTCTGAGTAACAGAGTAATTTTTTAACAACTGATTTTCTATTAGGGTGACAATGTGCTGTCTTCCTTATAATAAAATACAATTTATCTCTTTCCGGAAGTTTTCAGGGGAAACAATTCTTGCAGTTTTTCCACTTAAAACTAGGATGTCAGCATTTCCTTCGAAAATTAAAGCTATGAAGGAGTAAGATTAATGCTGCAAGCCTCCTTTGTACCTCAGATAGCCTTTTTAATCTATCAAGGAGCTGTATTTCCATTTAATTTTAAAACCCACAATTTAGAAAGGAATATTTTAGTGTAAAAGTTCTGTCATTATCTTTGATGACACCTGAATCATAAGTATTCCCTGACAGAATGTTATGGAGCATGTTGGTCATATGACTCACGAGTAATGATGGCAAGCCTTTTACTTTCTCTTTTTAAACAAAAATTACTCTTAAAGGCTTGCTTGACATTAGCAGTAAATGCAGTTTGTTTTATGGGAATCTTACCACAATTGACTAAATGACATGATTAATATCTGTAAGTAGGCTGTGGGAAGCTCATTTCTGTCCTTTTAAGAGAAAAACAGCAACTGAAAGATAATGATGATGCAGTGATCAAATGGTGACAATAACAAAGGGGACTCTAGTAAATAATAGGAAGGACTGTGAAAACCTAAACAGGGAAAACACTGCTAAATAACAAGAGAAACAAAAACAATAATGAAAACACTACAATATACCAAGGAAATCACTAAAATTAAAGTACGGAAACTTTGGAAAAACAAATAGCAAGGAGAACAATAAATGTTGTGGTCAGTCCAGTGGTTAGAGTACCAGCTTGAGAACTAGTGAATCATAGGTTCAAACCTCACTAGAGCCAAATCTTCATTTTCTGACCTTGGGCAAGTCATTTAACTTCTCCGAACTCCAGTCCACCAAACTGCAGAAATGGTTAGAAGCAGAAACCCCAGAGGAAATTAAATTTTGCATCTCTCTGGGCTATCTTAAACTATGAGAAAAGAATTCTAAAACATAATGAGGGAGCACTAAAAAATAAAATTGTGAAATATGATATAACAACAGAAGTCTTGTCTATTGGACCCACATACAAGAAGACATGGTTAGCTACTATGAACATTAACACATGCAACTGAGTTTATCTTGTAAATTTTAAAATGCCATGTGCACTTTTCACAATTGTAGAAGGAGTCACAATGAGCACACACCCTGTTGATTAAAAGCCCATCAAGTTATGCTCAACTGGTCTCATAAACCTTCCCTTCATGGTCACTAAGTGTATACAACTCTACAGAAAAGTGGGTGAGACATCATGCAAATGGCATGAACAAAATCTGATGTTCATCAGTAAGCTGCCTGCTGCCTCCTTTGACTTCCACCCAACAGACATCTGTAGTACAACTGCATGCTGGTGGCAATGGGTGGGGGGGGTGCAGTGCTGTGACTGAAATGAAAGAAGCAGGTGGGGAAGGAAATTAAGGGGGTCACAAAGCCTTAGAGGCTTTTATAGAGAATGTGAGCACAGAAGGGGGTACTACTTGATGCCTGGGGTGTGCATTATTTCAGGGAACAATTAGGTGGATCCAATGCCTTGCTAGGGGAAATGTCCATTAGGTCAGGGCCCACAGATCATACCTGCCTAGTGAGTCATAAAGATAAGGGAGGCTAATAAGTCTAGGGGCAAGTACTGCAGGGGGTGCCATAAAGGGAGGGCAGGAGGGGGGAGGAGAAAGGAAGATGATGGAGGATGGTCTCATTAAAAGCTAGAAGCCTGGGGAATAAACTAGGGGAACTATAGGCTCTCATGGCTGAGGGAGGGGTGGACATGGTGGCCATCACCAAGACATGGGCCACCCAGTGCCATAACTAGGACCTGGTAGTTCGAGGATACAGATTATTCCACAAGGCTAGAGTTAAGGGGAAATGGGAAGGGTTGGCACTCTACATGAGAGAAGGGCTAAAGTGTGTAAGGGAGGAGGGAGACGAGGGAGATACAGAGTCACTATGGATGCAAATCCAGGACACCAAAAATAGGACACTAAGGTTGGGAGTGGTGTACAGGCTGCCCTCCTGATCAGAAGGGATAGATAAGGTACTGGTGGGACAGATCTGTAGAAACTGTGGGAAAAGAGGGGTGGACATAGTAGGGGACTTCTTGCTGGGACTGGATTGGGGTACAATGGCCACCAAGTGTAGAAGGGAACAGGTAATGCTGGATGCCTTCCAGGATAACTTCCTGATGCAGATGGTCGGCAAACTGGGGAAGGGAACATTCTTGACCTCATGCTGACTAATGGGGAGAAGGGTAAAGGATCTGCAGGTGGAAGAGCCTCTGGTGGGGAGCGACCACAGAACAGTATGGTTCCAGTTGCAGATGGGTAAGGAGAGGGGTGCATCTGATACAAAGGTCCTGGACTTTAGAAAGGCTGACTTCAAAAGGATGGGTGAAGTGGTACAAGGGTTCCTGGCCAGAATTCAGCCTAATATGGACATGAATCAGGGGTGGGAGCTCATAAAGCTATAGATAGTAGCAGCAACTAAATCCTGCAGCAAGGCCCAGAGTAAAAAGGCTATGGTGAAGAAATCTAGCTGGATAAGCAAGGGAGTCATAGAAAGGGTTAGGAAGAAAAGAGCCACCTATAAGAGATACAATAAAACAGGGAGGGTGGAGGACAGGGAGGAGTATCTGAAAGAAGTGAAGGAAGTGACCAGGAAGGGAAGGGCAGCCAAGGCATCCAGGGAATTCAGGCTTGCGCAGGGCATTAAAGAGGGGGAGAATGACTTCTTCAGGTACATCAGGGAGAAAAGGAATTGTAAGGACCCAAGTAAGTATTAAGAGGGAGGGGGATGGCTAGAAAGGAAAAAAGGCAGAAGCCACTTAATGACCACTCTGCCTATTTTTACTCAAGGAGAAGGGGGGAAATATTCAAGGTGGGGGGGAATTGGAACCAAGGGGGAGGGGTGATGGACAGGGACATCACAGAAGGTTGAGTGGTAAGGGGGTTTAGGGCACTGAGAGTGGATAAGGCACCAGGGCTGGATGGCATACATCCCAGGGTACTGAATAAGCTTGTGGAGGTCCTAGCAGGCCCCTTGGCAGACCTATTTAATGCCTCACTGGACATGGGGTGTACACCTCAAGATTGGAGGATGGCTCATGTGATTCCCCTCCATAAGAGTGGCCCCAAGGATGAACTGGAGAAGTATAGACTAGTGAGCCTTACATCCATTGTGGGGAAACTAATGGAGACAACCCTGAAGGAGTGGCTGGTGACCCTATTAGAGGTCACTGGATTACAGGACAGTGGACAGCATGACTTTGTCAAGGGCAGATCGTGCCAGACCAGTCTAGTAGAATACTATAACTAAGTGACTAGGCAAATAGCCAAGGGCCATGTGGTGGATGTCCTGTATCTGAACTTAAGGAAGGCATTTGATTCAGTGCCACATTGGAGAATTGGAAGTAAGTTAAAGGGCACAGGGGAAGGGGCAAAATTGGTGGGATGGGTGGAGAACTGGCTGCATGGAAGGCAGCACAGGGTGGTGTTGGGAGGGGAACTCACATCCCCAAGGGCAATGACTAGAGGGGTTCCACAGGGGTCGGTACTGGGGCAGGTGTTATTTGGGATATTTATTGTAGACATTTCAATGGGCATCAAGAGCAAAATCAGTCTATTTGCAGATGAAACAAAGATGGAAGCAGTAGTGAATGATCTGCGGGGGTGGCAGGGTTTGTAGGAAGATCTGGCAAGGCTGGAGAGATGGTCGGACAACTGGTAACTGGAATTCAATGCCAAGAAATGCAGGGTGCTGCATTTCAAGCTAAGAATACAAGGAGAAACTACCATCTGGGGGAGTACATCTAGCTGAGACTGAAGAGGAGAAGGATCTGGGGTGCTCATTAAGGGAGCAATGAACAACTCTGTACAGTGTAGGAAGGCAGCAGCAATGGCCAACAAAATGTTAGCCTGTATTGCAAGGGGTATAACCTCAAGGAGGGGGGAGGTGATTCAATCAATCAATCAATCAGTCAAGTCTTTATTTAACCAGGAGTTCATCATTGAGCAGAAGCTCATTTGCAAGATGGACCTGGGTTGAGCATGAACAATTGTATATACAGGTCCACACAGGTATTTACAAGGCAATACAGATAATACTGTTTACAGAGAGGAAGAAAAAGAAGTTCATATGTACATAGAATTATACAGATATTGTACAGATTACACGGTATTTACATACATAGAAGTGTCTATAGGAAGATAAAGCAGGTTATCTAAGATTGCAGGAGGAAGTAATGGAAGAAAAAATATAAAAATATACACCAGGTTGAGGTGAAGGTAGGGATGTAGGGGGAGAAAGGCTAGGAGGGCACGGTGCACAGAAAGGAGTTGGTAAAATGAGATGTAGAGAAGGTGGATGGAGAAAAGGAGTATGTGTGAGCCCTGGGATTGAATGCTATAATGTACGGGGGCATGGTAGGATGTCACAACCCAGGGTAGTGAGCTCCTATCCGAGGTGGGAAAGGAATAATAAGGGGATGGACGGGCCTAGTGTTGATAAGAGAGGGGGATAAGAGAGAGAGAGAGAACAATTAGGCTGGTGAGGAGCAAGCTGGGGGGTCAGTACGAAAAATTGGGTCTAGGCATGGCTAAATACCAGTGCAGACACTGGTACTGGGTCTGAGTGGGTGAAGCAGTTACATACTTCTCTGATTGTATGGAAATAAAGCATCTTGAAGGCATTTATACTGATTAGAGTGCTTAATTTGAGGGTTTTTGTGCGAAGGGACACTCAAGGTCATGAAATGAGATTAGAGGGGTGTAAGGTTTAGGAAGGAATTGAGAATGCACTTTATTACAGAGAGGGTGGTGGCAGTGTGGAACATGGAACCAGCAGAAGTGGTGGCCTGTAAGACAGTGGGATGCTTCAAGAGGGACTGGGACAGGGTAAAAGGGAGAGTCAAGGGAGGGGTCTAGGGAGGGAGGGGCAGCCACTGTACAGATCTCTGGTCAGGCTCTACTTGGAGTATTGCATGCAGTACCTAAAGAGGGATATTTGATTACTGGAAGAAGTGCAATGCAGAGCAACAACAATGATCCAGGGTCTGGAAGAGTTACCATATCAAAGTAGACTAAGAGAGTTGAACATGTACTCAATGGAGGAGAGGCGGGGCAGGGGAATAAGATCAAGACCTTCAAGTACATGAGAGGAATAAACAGGACAGGCATGGAGGGACTATTCAAGGGGAGAGTGCGGAGGGACACTCAAGGTCATGAAATGAGATTAGAGGATGTAAGGTTCAGGAAGGAATTGAGAATGCACTTTATTACAGAGAGGGTGGTGGAAGTGTGGAACGTGGTACCAGCAGAGGTGGTGGCCTGTAAAACAGTGGTATGCTTCAAGAGGAACTGGGACAGGGTAAAAGGGAGAGTCAAGGGAGGGGTCTAGGGAGGGATGGGCAGCAGCAGCATAGGGTTGCTAGCTGCATAATCGAGCAGACTCAATAGGCCAAATGGCCTTTTTCTGCTGGCAGTTTTTGTATGTTCATATGAGGGTATAGACTTCTGGGTGGCATATCAATTCACTAAATCTTTGCAGCATGGCATATTGTAGCCCCGTATGTCTGGTACTTTGCCTAGCAGAGACAGTTGGTAAACAGATGTACATTAGTAGATGTAGAAACATCTGGAAAATAAATTTGCATTGTGATTTATTCACAAATTGGAAGAGTCTAATGTGAGTAATCAAGCATTTAGTAAAAATGGAGCATCACTTCGCCCTCTGTATTGTTTCATGACCAACTGCAAATTAGTATGGGGTCCCTTGTTTGGACAAACACGTCTGTCAGTCCTTAATATAAAAGACTCCCTAATGTGCAGGTTGTGCAGCACTAGACAAATGCAGTCATAAACACATGAAATGCACTATAGTTTTAAATTCTAGAGCTGTTTCTGGAGACTTGGCAGACCAAACTATATTCATGTAAGTTCCTCTTGTAAAAAAGAAGCCATATAATTTTTTAGATATTAAAAATATCTGTATATGCATTTTGGCTGCTCAAGCACATTTGAAATGTTTTTGTTAAACACAAGGATCACTTCACAAATCACTAGACCAGACACATCATGTGTAAATGGTAATGTAACCTTACCAGATCAACTACCACTCCTATTTTAAAACCTGGTACATTATTGCTTACTTACCCTATGCATGTAATGTATTGTTTTACAAATAAGTTTCTGTTCTCTCATTCTACATGCTGCAGTGTTTTTTTAAAAGTAATGTGTGTTATGTCATTGTACCTGCTGCAATGTTGAGTAAACATACATGTAACTAAAGTCTTACTGTTATGTCATACACTTACTATACCTAGTCCCTGAACAAGACTGAATATCTCTTTTTCCTATCAAAATGAAATAAACTAGGCAAAGATTGTAGTTCTCCCTGATGGAATACTGGTACATCTAGAACAGCAACTCCTGCATACTTGACCCAGGCTATTTAGAAAATTGACTCATCACATTTTTGGCTGATGACCATGGAAAGAATGAGGTGGCACTGCTATAAGATGAATGTCATTAAAATATGTCTTATTGATACAGTTCACATATCCATATACTTTGATATGTATTAATATACCTCTAGTCAAGTCATAGCTAAAAGTGCACTGACATATATCGATGTGTGTTGAAGTGTACTGAAGCATGGAAACTGTATAAAACAGGACAAAACCATGTTAACATAATTACAAGCTTTAGTTTAAAAACGATTATGTTCCTCACCCAAATGGTTTGAAAGCCATTTTCAAACAAATTATCATTCAATGCAGTTGTCTTTGGACTAGTTAGGGAAAACAACTTAACATTTTTTTTTTATTACAGTACGGAGGCAGGGTGACATATGTATGTCTTGTCAGTGCAGTTTCAGTGTACTGTATCTGTATGTTGAAACCATATTAATACATTTCTACTACATCAATATACTTTTCTGTTTTTGTTTTAACAAACACATATATGAAAACTGTTTTGGCAAGACTTATCAATGCAAAAAAGACATTAAGTCTTTTTTTACGAAAGATTAGATTCCTAACCTTCATTCCATATTGGTTCCAATGTTAGTCCTTTTGTAAAAAAAAATCTTTAGAAATGCCTAACTTTGGAACAATACAGTAAGTTATAGGAACATTTGTTTCTTGCTCTAATGGTTCCAAACCAAGCCTTAACTGAAGAGAAGTTTCTTGCAAATAGCTTAAACTGGATCTGCTATGGCTAAGGATGCTTAATGTTCTAATTAATGACAGCATACATGAGTAGAGATGTTGTGAAGTAAAACTTTGCCTGTGAATTTTGCACAAAGTGACGAAAATTCACAGAATTCACAAAATTCTGGGCTATCCATAGAAATTTGCTACACACAAATTGCATGAATTCTGCAGCAAAATTCACAAATTTTTGCCACAAAGCATGAAATTCATGGGAGAAATGTGTAATTCAGGGGCGAAATTTGGTGTTTTGTGGTAAAATTTGCACACTTCGCGGCCTGTGAATTGTGCAAATTTCAGGGAATGTGTTCTGCAAAATCCACGAAATTTTTGAATTCATTCATGGACTTCACATATCTCTATACATGAATGTGTGTGTGTGTGAGTGTGTATTATATATATATATAAATATACTGTATATATATATATATACTGTATACAATATATAGTGGTGCAGTACCACCACCACTACAATTAGGGTTGAACAGGGTTTCTATGTTAAACCCCAAACTTTGCACTTTAATAGCTTGGCAATCATTCAACAGATTTAGACAAAAATTTACATGAGGAGTTTCAGGTGTAAGATCTCTTGACATGCCAAGTTTAGTTCCAGTTGGATGTGCATATTCCGAGATCCAAATTCTGAAAATAATATGGGTGTTTTGCTGTTTGTTTTGTTGTTGTTTTTTGTCATCACATAGCACCCAGACAGTTTGGAAGTTTGCTCTGAAATTTTTAGGGTAGAAAAAGCTTGGGCCACAGTGCTGTCTTTCACTGGTTTGGTGAAAAAATATGAATCTGTTCTAAAGTTATAAGAATTTGAATTTTCAGTTCTGAGCATTCTCAGTATGTTTTTTTTTTTTGGATGGCTGCTTGGAATGAAAAAAAGAATTTGGTTCATCGGAAAAAAGATCCTTTTTTATGAGGGTAATCCTTTTTCATGAGAAAAAATAATTTTTTTTTGCATGGCGGCCATCTTGTTTCTGTTTTTTTTTTCACAAAATATTTTTTAAAAACCCATAAAAATGAGACCCTGCAGAGACACCAACACATGTATCTTGCTAACCAGAACCCCGTTAGGTGGATTGTGGAGTTATGTTTTGGAAAAATGACTCCGAAATGTGTTTTTACACATTTATAAATCTTTTTTTGTGACTTGATTTTCTTTTTTCATAAGGCCATATGAAAAAGGAACGGGGTCGTATGAAAAAGGATCCCTTCATATGAAAAAATAGTTTGGACTTATTTTTTTTTCCAGTTTCTTTTTTCATAAGAAGGAATCATTTTTTGTAAGAATAAAAACCCCTCATGAAAAAGGATCCCTTCTTAAGAAAAAATAAACTGAAAAAATTTAAAATCCCATTGGATAACACTGGAAGTTTAGCAAGCTATACAACCAAGAAAAACATTGCGTTAGGGGTGAAACGGAAGCACAGGGCCCGAGGACTCGCCCTGAACCTCCACACCAACATGGATATATGCATCTATGAAGGGATAGAAACATAGGGTTCAGAAGGACCTGCTCTTCCATAGGCAAATGGATATGTTAATGCAGGTCCCTAATGAGGGTACAATTATACTATCTCAAGAAGTAAGGAAATTCTTCACAAAAAAAAAACTCATTAATGCACCAGTTAGGGTTCAGATTAAACTGACAAAATTTGGGAAATGTGGTGTTATGGTTCCAATGTCTGATAGTCTGCACATCTCAGCTTCTTTATTTATTATTTATTTATTTAGTTAGATTTTGTTGACCGGGTAAGTGCATTAGACAAATCCTGCCTATTTTCAGGCATGACCCGGGGGAGGGGGATACAGATGAATGCCAACTGACCTTGAACCAGATTAAACTGTTGGTGGTATTTTTTAGTGAATGAGGGAAATTTGGCCAGGACACCGGGGAAATTCCCCTACTCTTTCTGGTGGCGGGTTTCCTGCTGCTGAGATGGAAGATTCGGTCGGAGTACAGCGATGCTCTGATGAGCAGCTTACCTCATTGATGCAGTTAGTACCGATGACAATGCCTGCCTGCACGACTACACGGGAGACTGTTTTGGAAGCTCCTGCTACGCGACCATTACCACAGCCTGAATGTGATGCTGAGGTGCTTGAAACTACGACGGCTTATTTTCACACCGAGGAAGGCACTGACGCTGTTTCCTGTACTGCATCTCCCTCAGCATCTCGATTGGACACTTCAGAGACCTCTACATGTCCTAGGAGGATGGAACCTTCTGCTCGAGTGCTTGCCGGTACGACGTCTTGTATTCCCCCTACCATTTCCGGTGCTTGTTTCTCGGCTCAGGACACGGATACCAGCTTATGTTTGGAAACTGTAGGGGATATACATTTTAAACTTGGCTCTCCCTTGCCTGCTACTACGCTCCCAGTGATAAAAACAGTGAATACTGATTCAGTATCTACATCCTCATTGATTCGCACAAGTTTTGGTATTCACAGGACCACGCTATAGTGAACCCTCTGTGGTCAGTCTCTTCGGCTCTCCGCATAAATGGTTGGATGAAAGCGGACTCGATTTTTGACACCGGACCCAACGCGGGATGCGGATACACACGGGTTCTATACTCTCCACACAGGCCTGCACCTACAACTATGAGCTCCACCAAGGTACCTAACTCTGCAGCTGCTAATTTGACTGATAATATTGTTTCCACTCCTGTTACTCATGGGACTACATGGGGGGATATGATGGATTCTATAGATCCATGTAGTATGTCTGCAACTGGTATGCCTAAACTTGTTTCTACTGTTTCTAGTGACATCCCAGATGCTTATCCTACTCTGTTATTACAGGAGAATGATACCTCTAGGCCCCAGATATCTTCTGGTACCCCTAATATGACTTCTGTCATCCCCCCCTCCCTGATACTCCTTCTTTCTCTTCCACACTGGGTGTTTTCCAGAAAGCACAACAACCCAATACTGACTTGTCTACTTCTATAGTTAATGTGTCTGCTCCCACTTTGCCCCCAGTTCTCAGTTCATCCCCCTCCATACTAGCACCTGTTATGCCTCTTGGTATGGATCCAGGAGAAGGAACTTCCTCTCTTCCGACTCCCCCAATACAACCAGGTATAGCATCTGACAAAGGTCCTATCTTGTCTGACTTGTTTAAAAATAAGTTAGATCAGGCCCCCAGACATCATTCAGTATGTCTACGTTATAAAGGAGGTCTATCTGTGTTTCCTGGCCGGTATTATAAACTTATTGAAAGGTGATATGCATTTTCAGGCATCTGATATATATGCTTTAATCCATATCTCTGGGGAGGAAACCTTTGATATTAACTTTAAACATGCTAGTGGTTTGGATAAATTTTGGAATAAATATGCTACACTGAAAACTTCCCCTCTATGGGTCCCCTTTTCAGTCATTCCGCTCACCAAACCAGCAGTTTGAACTGTAACTATCATGTTTTGCAACGAAGGAGTTAGTGTAAGCGATATTTATCATTGGCTACAAAATAGATGTACAGTCCTATCCCCTCCTGAAGCTGTTATAGATGAGGAAGATCTTTGGACAGGTAGCTGGAAATTTGGTGTAAAGCTGTTTCAAGTCAATTCTGAAGTTGTTCACCTTCCCAACAGCTTTTTTTTGGGTAAAGATAGAGGGGTATGTTTTTATGGAGGTCAACCCAGAGCCTGTTATAAATGTGGCTCATGCAAGCATCTCAGTAGCACATGTGACTTGCTAAAATGTAGCTTATGTGGGGGTTTTGGACATCCTAGTGTGTCTTGTACAAATGTATTCCAGTGCAACTTATGTGATGAGAAAGGGCACGCATATCATCAATGCCCTTGGGCTAGCAAGAATAGACAGGAGGGGTGGGATTCCACTGTCCTAGTTCAAAAAGCACAGGAGAAAGCTCAAGATCAATCTGTGAATTTAATATCCCTGTCTGATGTACCTGAGGTGCCTACGCCCCCCCAATATGCTTGATACCTCTGTTACCACTACACCTGCAAGTGATCCTCCTAAGGATGTAGAGCTTATTCTCACTGCTCAGGTATTGGTTACACATCCTCTACCATCTTTACCTAATCAACCCAGGAATGCTCCTTTGTTGGATTCAGATGGTTTTCAGATTAGCAGGAGAATAACCAGGGCAGCGTCTCGTAAATCACTGAAGCTGCCTGAAGTTTCCCTTTCTAACTCGTTTGACTGTTTGAGAGATGGAAGGGAGGACTCGGAAGGTGATTCAGAAACATCTGTCTTACCTTCTGATATGGATATTACTATACCCAAGCCTCCTGATGTTTCTCATAAAAAACTGTCTAAAACCAATAAAGGAAGTAAAAAAACGCAAGAATGTGAATGTTACGGAAGGAAGTGGTTGATTGCTTATTCTCCATACTGGTTTTTCTTCGCTTGGCTTCCTTCAATGTTTGTAGCCTGAAGAGCTACAAACGGTGAACGTTTTTTTTTTTCATCTTGCTGCATCTCTCACCTTAGATGTACTCTTTTTACAAGAAACACATCTCACCTCGCTAGGTGAAGTACAGCTTCTTAAACGGAGTTAGTATAAAGGTCCCTCATACTGGACTTTTGGAGATGATTATACTGATGGCATAGCTATTTTATTCTTTTCTACGTCGTTTTCGATCTCACGCATTCTGGACATTCATCCTGGTAGAGTTTTGATACTTGATTGTACTTTTCAGGAACATCCTATACGCCTCATAAACTTTTATGGTCCCCAATCAAAGCGTGCTCGGATACAGTTACTAGATCTTGTCACTCCTTTTCTCTGTACCAGGAAACATCTTATGTGGGCTGGTGATTTTAATTGTTCTTTGGACATATCCTGTAGGACGGAAGCTGGGAAAAAGATTTATTGTGATTCTACTGTGCTCTCTCTTATTGTCAAACAAGCTAGTTTACATGATGCTTACTGATATTTACATAAAGATCCTGGCTATACATACCATAGATCCATATATCACACCCGCATAGATTATCTCTTCTCCTCTAGATATTGTATTCCATTGACAGCTTCCATTAGACCAACTGAACTTTCGGATCACTTCTTATTGTCCTGTACATTTTCCTTAGATAATGACTCCTTACCTGTTATGTCCCCAACACCTCAATGGAAATTAAATAATACCTTATTAACCAAACCTGAGATTCAAGCACAAGTGAAATCCTTCTTTCAGACTAGAATCACGGTTCTTTGTTGTTATGATTCCATCTGGGAATGGTGGTCAGATACAAAACACGATCTACGTAACGCTGTTTCAAAAAATTGGATGTTGCATGGCGCGTGATTCTTACCTTACTTATTTGGATTTTAGGAATCAACTATATTACCTAATGTCTCTTTCGGTGTCTTCCTTGATAGACTATTCTTCACAAATTGCTAAAGTTAAACGTCATATGTTTGCACACCAATACAAGAGTGCTCATTCCTTAGATTTCCTTATGAGAGTGGGAACCTCAGTGTCCCCTTCAGCTAACTCATTTTCCGCACATGCTTCTAGACTTCAAGCTACAGTCATGCATGGTCTTTTTGATGACTCAGGAAGTGTTGTTTCAGATGTTTCTGGTATGCTCTCGATTGTTCATGATCATTTAATTTCCCAATTTGGTACTATACCTCATTGCATTCCTGATTTCGCTCAGATTTTTACGGGCCCCTGCTCCACAACTTTCAGTACACCTTGCTGAAGAGCTTGTTGCTCCCATTTCTTGGGAAGAAGTTGTTTTGGCTATTTCTCATCTTAAATTGCAGGTGGCGCCAGGACCTGATGGTCTTACACATGAATTTGATAAATTGTTTAAGGAAGATTTGGCGGAAATATTGACCCAAATTTACAACTACGTTTTACGAGACTCTACTCCGATAATAAATTTTGGTATTTCTTTTCTTAAATTATGTTCAAAAGGTGACAAGCTCACTGCTGAACTGGAAGCCTCTTCATCTACTGAACACTGATTTTAAAATTTTATAGATATCTTAGTACACGTTTACAGCATATGGCTCCAGATCTTATAAACCCTGCTCAATCTTGTGCTGTGCCTGGGAGATCAATCAATACCAATCTATTTCTTTACGTGAAATCTTTGAAGTGAAACACCGTAATGACATTGGAGTTGTATTATCCCTGGATCAGGCTAAAGCTTTTGATTCGGTGTATCATTCGTATCTCCTTCAGGTTTTACACTTATATGGTATTCTGACAGCTTTTATACAATGGATAGCCCGTATTTTTTCTTTTGCATATTTTTCTCCACTGGTTAATGGCTTCATTGGGGAACCTTTACTTCAGCAGATTGGGGTGCGACAAGGGTGCCCATTAAGTCCACTGTTATATGTTTTTGCCTTAGATCCCATTATACGACAAATTAATTGGGATTCTCAAATTATAGGCTTAGCACCTCATTATTCCTTCCCCAAGGTTAAGATTGCAGCTTATGCGGATGATGTTGTTTTATTTATGCAAGATATTTTCTCTGGTAATAAAGCAGTTCAAGTATTTCACGATTTTTCGATTTTTTCGGGAGGCAGATTAAACCTTCAAAAATGTGTAACAATCCCTTTGGATGCAGACTCTGCTACTGTTGCTACAGTTGCTGGTATTAGTATATCCCTCTCCCCTCAGAAGATTTTGGGGATTTGGTTTAACGTAGATGAGGCTGCTATTTATAATTGGGAAAAGCGCTTACATATAGGTGAAAGCAAAGTGAGTATATGGAAATCATGGAAATTAGGCAAACGGAAGAGGGTTTTAGTTGTTAAAAAATTTATCCTCCCTGTCTTTTTGTTTCTCAGTCATATTTATGCCCCTCCTAAACAATTAGAAACCCGTATTTTTAGTATGTGTTTTCGGATGGTTTGGGGTAGTAGACTTAACCCCATTAAACGAGATATTACATACTTGCCGATTTCTCAGGGTGGACTTGGTATGATAAATCCTATAGCTTTTTTTCTTTCTTTTTTTTCTTTTTCACCTATTTCAGAGTATTAAATATACATCTAACATTAGTGATGTTTGGATTGACTTTGCACTAGTTTCAGTTATGGAGAAATGGGATTTACTCCCGCCTATACCATCTCGTCATATATGCTATCCCACATATGCTAAAGACAGCTTTCCGTAAGTTAAGGATCTGGAAGCTTTGTAAATCCTCCCTATTAGTATTATCCAGAAAACAACTATATGAGGCCTTTCTAGTTATTACTAGACCAGTGTTATGCTTCCCTTACTGCCCCCCTTCTAGGCAAAATTGTGCCCTGTCTATCCTTACTGATAAAAGAATACCACTTCATATGTGGGATGTGTCCTGGCTGTGTTGTCATGGCAAGCTCCAAGTTAAGGGGAATCTTAAACATAAATCTTCTCAAGAACGATTCTGCCCTAAACCTACTTGTGTACATATTGTTGAAACTATGTCACATTTCTTTTTTGAATGTCAAGATGCTTTATTATTTTGGAAAACTTTGGCAAATAAGTGGAAATGGCCTTTTCTTAGCAGAATAACCTATCAGGTCCTGATATTGGGGGGAATTTTCAGATGTTTGGAATAGATTTCACCCTAGTACCCTTGGACTTATTTTTATGATATGCAAATATTATATGTGGCAAGCTCGATGCCAATTTGTATTACAGCAAATTCAGACTGTACCAACTGTTATTATACAGCATATTGAACATGCTCTATTGACTATTATGGAATCTGAACGTCAGAGACTTACGTTGCATCGGTTTCACATTTTGTGGAAGTCTCTTTCTTGTTATAATTTTTCTTATATTATTTCTTGCTTGGTATATATTGTTTTCTTTTTATGTTCTTTTTTTGGTTTCAAGGATTGTATTTTCTTTATACCTGCTTGACCATTATATGATCTTTGTGAATTTGTTTCTGTATGCCTATGTATGATGTTTTGATTTATTTCCTAATAAAATTCCCCTACTCATTTCGATAAGTGCCATGGGATCTTTAACATCCACTTGAACTACCACCAATCCATGCAGATGGGACCTCGGTTTAACGTCTCATCTGAAAGACGACACCTCAGAAGTGCAGCACCCCTCTCATGCTGCACTACAGTGTCAGTACTGGGATATTAACCCAAGTGCCAAATGTAGGAAATGAACCCACAGCCCTCTGATCTCCTGGCCTCAGAGGCAAGTGTGCTACCTGCTGAGCCACTGACACTGACACTGACTGATTTACTGCTGGAATACAGTGAACATTTGGGTTGATAACCTCAAAGAACACCCCAGGCCTGATTTTTGAAAATTCAGGAGATGTGAAACCATAATGTTTTTTCCTTTTGCTGCCTGTAGGGTATGGATGGGGAGTTAGGGTTGGGAATCCTAACACCACATTTCCCTATTTTTGTCAGTTTAATCTGAGCCCTAACTGGTGCACTAATGAAGCTTTTGCAAAGAATATATATATATATATATATATATATATATATATATATATATATATATATAGTGGCATTTTGCAGCACTCTGCTTTATTCAGTAGGTCTGCTGCAGCATTCTGCAATGTAATTTCCATAGTAATTAGTCCCCTTTGTCATTCAGGAAAATGTGACACTGCCAGGATGATGTGAATGCCACCAAAATCTGAGCAGTGGTGAATGGAGAGGAGGGATGGAAGCAGCTGCAGGGGGACCAAAAGCAAGCTAAAGGAGTGGTCAGAGAGGTGGCAGCTGGGGTTCAATGCAAAGAAGTGTAAGGTTATGCACTTTGGGGTGAAGAACCCAAGGAGAGAATACTGGCTGGGAGGGGTTAAGCTGGGGATCACTGAGGAGGAGAAGGGCCTAGGGGTAATGATAACAGGGACCATGGACAATACTGCCCAGTGAAGGAGAGTGGCTGCAAAAGCAAACAAAATGCTGGGGTGCATAGCAAGGGTTTTTTTGTCCAAGCAAAGAGAGGTGATCTTGCCCCTCTACAGGTCACTGGTAAGGCCACACTTAGAGTATTGTGTGCAGTTTTGGAGGCCGTACCTAAAGTGTGATATCAGTCTACTGGAGGGGGTGCAGAGGAGGGCAACAAAGATGATATGTGGAATGGAAGGGACCGTCTATGACAGTAGGCAGAGAGAGACCTGAATATGTTCACCCTGGAGGATGGGGGGACATGATAGAGACATTCAAGTATCTGAGAGGAATCAATAAGGATGGGACAGATGGGGTCTTTAAGTTAAGGAGGTGGAGGGTCACAACGGGGTATCAGCTAAGAATAGGGGGAAGATTTAGGAAGAAATGAGGAGACACTATTTCACAGAGAGCGGTAGCAAAATGGAATGCCCTACCAGAATGGGTGGTATCATGTAAATCTGTAAACGGCTTCATAAGGGCATGGGACAGGGAACAGGGGAGAGTGAGGGTGGGGGAGGTGGGGGTGGCAGTGGTATGACAAATGGGAGGGGGGTTGGGGCAGCTGCAAACTAGGGGTGCTAGCTGCACACTCGAGCAGATTTAGATAGACCAGGTGGTCTGTTTCTGCTGGCACATTCATACGTTCGTATGTGCTTTTCGAAGATTTTGTGAAAAAATATTGAACAAGTTTCCCATTATAGCCAATGGGAAAAGTTAAAATATGCGAAAGTGCTGCAAATGCAGTTTTTAGTGTTGCAGATGATCCTTGTAGTGTTGCAAATCCGCCATCTTGTTTTCAGTTGGTGGTCACCAAAATGCTTGGCTTTTAAATTTGGGACCATCTAGAGACACAGTTATTGCTGCAGTCACCTAGTCGAGTCCTGAGGATGCTAGCCATGTCTTTTTGGGGGTTAAACACTCCAGAAATATGTTTTTAAATTTTTTGTAAAAAGTAATGTCGCAAAGTAGAGTCGCACATGCGACACTTTTGTGATTTTATTTGCGAAAGTGTCGTGATTTGCGACACTATGCCCAATATAGCAGGAAATCTTTGCCACCAAGCTGCAAAAGAACAGTTTGGTCTTTTGGGCTGAAATTTGGAGGGAAGAAAGCCAAGATCTCACAGATGTGCCTTTTGTGGTTTGGTGACAAAATATTAGAGGGTTGCAAAGTTACGGCACTCTGAAGTTGATGATTTTTCTCATAGGCTAACATTGTGGAGTCCGCCACACCTTTTGGGGCCCGTATCTCGAAAACACTTAGAGATACAGACTTTTCGTCTGAAGAATTCTTAGTCCCATACTAAAGGGCTAAGTACAAAACTAGCCAGGAAACTCATAAATAATATGAGATTTTTAATTTTTTTCTACATCATACGGTTCCTGAGATATAAGCAATTTAGTATTCCAAGTGTTCATTTTCTGCTCCGGGTTCCATTATTATGCATACATTCTTTGTATTCACTGTATTTCTGAATGCACCTTTTTGGGAAAAAAAGGGTGTGCATTTGCATTACTGTTACAGTTAGCGTTTCCGCTTGCATTTCCACTACTGTTTGCATTAGCATTTCCATTTACGTCACCGTGTGTGTTACCCTTTGCATTTGCATTTGTGCTTGCATTTGTGTTACTGTTACCATTTGCGTTTCTATTACTGTTTTTGCTTGCATTTCCTTATGTGTCACCTTGTGCATTACCTTTTGCATTTGCGTGTGTGCTTCCGTTTGTGTTTCTGTTTGCATTTGTGTTTCCTTTGGCATCATCGTTGCTGTTACCGTAGAGTTTGCTTTTCCAATTGCGTTACCATGACTGTGCACGTTACCATTTGCATTTCCGTTTGTGTTACTGTTCTATTTGTTGGTGTTATCATAACCATTTGCGTTTCCAATTGTGTTATCTTTACTGTTTGCGTGCTCGTCACCGTTTGCGTTTGCATTTCTGTTGGCCTTAGCGTTTGCATTTTCGGTAGCATTTCAGTTGTCAATTGCATTACTGTTTCCTTCTGCGTCACCGTTGCTGTTACCATTTGCATTTCTGTTTGTGTTTGTGTTACTGTTTGCATTTTTCATTACTGCTTGCTTTTTGCATTTCCATTGGCGTTAGTGTTTGCATTACTGTTTTTGTTTAAGTTTGCGTTTCTGTTGCCGTTAGAGTTACCATTTCTGCTTTCATTAACATTTGCACTTGCATTTCTATTACTGTTTACGTTATTGTTTATGTTTGCGTCACCATGTGCATTCACGTTTGCACTTGCATTTGCATTACCATTAGCATTACTATTTTATTTTACCTCACTGTTTCCATCACAGTTTGCGTTAACATTACCATTTGTGTTTTTGCATTTGCATAGTGCAATGCAAAACATTATGTTTTTGCTATTTTTCTGCACTGTCTTCCATGACACATAGCACAGCCAGTGTGTGGTTTATTGGTCGAAAACTTGGTAGGTAGAAACACTTTTGTAAAAGGAACATGCCAGTTTTTGTTTGGTGAAAAAATGTTGTTCCGTTCCAGAGTTATGGCCATTTGACATTGGCCTGCTTCACAGGTACTGATTTTTCAGCCACCAGGTCCACCATCTTAGTACATTTTCAACCATGATTTCTGCCATTTTGTGGTGGAAGACTTCTTAAAGGTATAGAAACATAAAAACTGAATATCTCTGAAATGGTTTGGTCTTTTCACATGAAATTTGGATGGTGTTAAGTGGATGTCCTCGAGATGTGAAATATGTTTGAAAAATAATTTGCTGCAGAGATACTGTGCGACACAGTTAACATTTTGCACATAGCAGTCTGCATGGTGTTACTGCCTTTAAATTTATAGTGTAGGTTGCCCTAGTGGCACAGAGGTGCCTTATATTGTTTTCGTGTGTAAGACATTAACAGGTGTGGAATTATGCCACTCTGATAAATGAAAATGTAGTTCATTATGCTTCAATAACTTCTGAACCGTGTGTCTGATTTGCCTGGCATTCAGAATGTACAAAGATTTAGAATTCCTCTTTCACTGTGCTAATTGTTGGACTGATGGCACTTACGGTTGCTGAATTGTGCATGTTACGTTGTTTGCTTGTGGTGCTGTGCGACCGTTGAATGGATGTACACACAATTCTGGACACACGGTGTGCCATGGTACATGTCTTCATTTAACTATTTTAATTTCGGTTGGTCATACAGTTTTTGCAGCTGATGGCACTTACGGTTGCTGAATTGTGCATGTTATTTTGTTTGCTTGTGGTGCTGTGCAACTGTTGAATGGATGTACACACAATTCTGGACACACAGTGTGCCATGGTACATGTCTTCATAGAAACATAGAAACATAGAATTTGATGGCAGATAAGGACCGCTTGGCCCACCCAGTCTGCCCATTTCCCTACCTACTGGATAAGCTGCAGATCCTAGTTAACCAGCAGCCTACTTCTTCCTACCCCAACCCCCCAGAATTGCCTTATGACTATCCCATGCCTGCTTGAATTCCACCACTGATTTTGACTCCACAACCTCCTCCGGAAGGCCGTTCCATGCATCCACAACCCTCTCTGTGAAAAAATACTTCCTTAAATTACCTCTGAGCTGCACCCCTCTATCTTCAAATTGTGCCCTCTTGTTCTTGTACACCTCTTTTTTTGAAAGATACTACCCTCTTAGACTTTGTTGATTCCCTTGAGGTACTTGAAAGTTTCTATCATGTCCCCCTCTCCCTCCTTTCCTCGAGGCTATACATATTAAGCTCCTTTAGTCTCTCTTCATATGTCTTCCGGTGCAGACCCTGCACCATTTTAGTGCCCTCCTCTGGACAGCTTCCATTCTGTCTATGTCTTTTGCAGAATTGGGTCTCCAGAACTGCACACAGTACTCAGATGGGGTCTCACCAGCTGTCTGTACAGAGGATAATAACTTCCTGTTTTCTACTGGTGATGCCTCTTCCTATGCATCCCAGTATCCCCCACCCTCCTTGCTGCCCTCTCACATTGCTTGCCCATCTTTAGGTCATCTGATATGACTACCCCCAGGTCCTTTCCATTTTGTTGTTGTTAGTATCTCACCCCATTGCATACTCTTCCCTGGTTTTTGTTTCCCAGGTGCATTACATACTTAGCATTGAATCTAAGCTGCCATACATTTGACCATTCCTCTAACCTTGCCAAGTCCCTTCTCATCCTTTCCACCTCACCCTGTGCATCAACTCTGTTGCAGATCTTAGTGTCATCTGTAAAGAGACATGCTTTTCTTCCAGTCCTTCTGCAATGTCACTTATAAAGACATTGAAGAGGACCGGATCTATCTGAACCCTGTGCCACCTAGTAACCCTCCTTTCTTCTGAGTGGACTCCATTTACTATTACTCTCTGTGTCCTATTCCCCAGCCAATTCTTTACCCAGGCTGTCATCTTGGGACCCACTCCCGGGCTGGCTAACTTGTATATTAATCTTTTGTGTGGGACTGTGTCAAATGCCTTGTTAAAGTCTAGGTAGGCCATGTCCACAGCCCCTCCCTGATCTACTACTTTGGTCACCCAGTCAAAGAAATCTATCAGATTCTTCTGGCATGATCTTCATTTAACAAATTTAATTTCAGTCAGTCATACAGTTTCTGTGCAGCAAAGCGACAAATAATCACATGGTGGGAGCGCAGGGCCTCCCACCACCACATTTCATTCACTATTTATAGTGCACATTCTCAAAAAGAAAGGAAATTCATGGCAAAAAAATTAATTTAATGCATCAGTTAGGGTTGTTCCACAGTGACAAAAGTGAGGAAATTTGGTGTTAGGGTTGCCACCCCTTGCACCTCACACCCCCATCCCCACCAACAGGCAGCAGGGTGTGCATTGTGGTCGTCGGTCCTAACTCTCACCCCATTCTCCTATACTGCACTGCCTCAGCTTATTTACACATGGAATGGGGCAAGAGTTAGGTCTGACAACCCCAACTCACACCCCAATCATACAATAAGCAACTCTATATTCAGAAGGCAGTCACCAACAAAAGGAATGGCTACTTTACTATTTGGGCATGTAGGTTGTGGAATGCTCTCTGCTAGTACGTTGTGGACATCTCTAACTTTGGACAAATATCTCTTTGACAACCCAGGTTAAGTTCCCCCACATGGTGTGGGGAAGGCAGTCCCGATGGGCCATGTGCCCCATTCTGCATTTAGAAATGAATAAACCAAGTAAAACTGAGAATGTGGCAAATTAGTTGCTTAGTAACTTCTGATAATCAAGGCAGCATTTGAAAAGCAAATATTGTTTTTTAGGTAGCAAATTATGGTGCAAACCTGCATGTGTGTGTATATATATATATATATATATATATATATATATTTATGCAATACCTGTGAGTATATTTTCTGGCACCTATCAGTGATATTTTTTCTCACTCCAGACCTACAGAGAAAATATTTAAATATTCTCATGCTACGTCCCCATAAGCAAAGATATTCTCACAGTAGGTCCTCACTGCCTAGAACCACCAGTACAAGCAGCACGTTCTATTTTTAGAACTCAGCTGCTTACAATCATGCAGATTCCAGCTCTACAGTTTCATTCTGACTTTTGTTTCACACCACAACTGCTCTCTCCAGAAACAGTATAAATGGCATCAAAAAGTTAACTGTCTCTAAAATGTATCACATTTTAACAAACACCATCTCCCTTTCCCTGGACCCTACCTCTAGTCCATTACAGACCCCCAAAAGATGTCTCTCTCTCTCTCTCTCTCTCTGTGAGCAAAACTTCCAATCCCTCCTGACTGTAACTGGCACTCCTATTCTGTCTTTCCTGGTTACGGCTCTTCTAGGGTTTAATTATTTATTTATTTGTTAACCGGGTGGGTACACTGATCCCAGGGATCATTTTCAGGCACGACTCGGGCCAATCAGATGGCACATCCATTACAAAATACAGTTACAATAACAATCACAGTTGAAGAAGTAATAACAAGTAAACAATATAGAGATGGCAATACAGTGGAGATATGATGTACATACATAAGACAGGTGGTCAAAGCCTCCAAGGACTTTGGCCGTACATGACACTGGCAACTAGGAATAAGTGCGTATATATGTTATCATGCTAGTCATATGCTATAGGTGGCATGTGCCATCATTTGGTATGGCATTTACATACTGGGTTTCCTAACATGGCTTCCCTGAGGTTCCATTTGATTATGTGGGGATGAGACTGGAGCCTGAGATTTGTTAGGAATGGAGTTCCAATACTTGGATGCTGCATATGAAAAATCTCTCCTACCCATCTCAGTGAAGCGCCTGGGGCATTCCAGCAGTCTGCAGGAGGAGGACCTCAGTTTTCAACTGTTACTTTTTAATGTTAGCATCCCTGACATAGGTGATTTAACACCATCTTGTAAGGCTTGGCTTCTCAGAATGCCATGCTCACCCACTACTACACTGCACTGCACCCACTCATTCACAGACAACAGACTACCCACACATGCTGATGCATGGCACACAGAGGCATGCAAAAGCATCATGTGTGTCACCAGGAAGCAAATACTCACTCATGAGCAAGCACCGCTCGATCATCCTGGAAACATATTTTACGAGTTTAAAAACCTAAACAAAGCCAAACAATAATGCAAAAGGGCACAGAAAAGAAAACTGAATTTCATAAATGAAACATGCCATGACACCAGCAGAAATATCTGAGATATTTCTCCCTCAAGCAGTTTGACCTTTGAAATCACTTGTGATGTCTTAATGCCAAACTGCACTAGGGAGAAATTTCACATACATTTTTGGCATGTACTGTACGTATATTGCGCTCCTATGGTTAGGGCTGAGTTGGGTGTTAAATCCCTAACTTTGCACATTAATATCTTTGACTCCCTTTGATGAAGTGAGCTGAAATTTTGTATATGTTGCATAGGAGGTGAAGTCTTGATGTGTTTAGAATTATGTGATGGCATCTTGTGCAGTTTCTGAGATCCAGATGTGTCATTTTCTGTAAATGTCTAATTTTTTTCCTATACTTAATTTTTTTTTATTTTTTGCTCTTTCCTACAGCCTACATGGAGTAAAAAATTTTTCACAAACTTGCAGGAGACATTTGTCATGTTCTAAGGTAGTGCCTTTGAGAGGTCTGGTGAAACAATGTTAAAGGGTTCCAGAGTTAAAAGGTTTTAAATGTTAGTGTTTTTTGACTTGCACATGCACAGTAGGGTATCTGAGTTAACATTCAGTGATGAAGTAAAAAATTGATGTTGCAAATGCCAGTTTTGGTTTTGGGCCACTGAACTGGCAGGGCACCAAATATTTTTGGTGCCGTGCCAACCACCATCTTGTTCATTTTTCCATGAACTGACAAACATAGAAAATACATAAAACTGTTTTGATTTTAAAAACAAACATCAGAACCTAGCTAAACAGGATCCATTTAGAAAGATGCTGATATTTTTTTTTTTTTTCATGATGCTCAGGAATCCATTTTCTGGCTACCCAAAATCCCAGGTACCCAGCTTAGAGAGAGGGGTGCTTCTCCCACATTCTCTGTATGAGAACAGCAGGGATTTCTTGACTTCTGCAGTCGCAGCTGAAGTCATGCTGCCAACTACAGTGTTAGTTGTGAGCCACCCTTTTACCTGGTGTCCAGTGGCACCTCCCACCCTCTGATCACTGTCCCTGGTGTCTAGTGGCACCCCCACCCTCCAATCACTGTCCCTGGTGCCTAGTGACACTCCCCGCCTTCCAATCACTGTCTCTAGTGTCTAGTGGCAACCCCCACCTTCTGATCACTGTCCCTGGTGTCTAGTGGTACCCCCACCCTCCAATCACTGTCCTTGGTGTCTAGTGGCACCACCACCCTAGAGTCACCCTTCCCTAATTTTTTAGTCCCCCCCACACATACCGCAGACTGTTGTTTTACAGAATGTGCTGACATCGGGGGCCAAATCTCCACGCCAGCATTAAAAGCTTGGCCAGCAGTGTGGGACACTGGGAAGCCCACTCCCAGTATCCTGCAATATTTATTTTAATTGTACCTGTAAAAAGAAAACAGTCCCCAGAAGTATTATTTTTAACCTGAAAAAAGAAAACGGTCCCTCATCGTCACCTCCATCCTCCTCTCCATCCCGACCCTCCCACTGAGCATCCTCCACCCCACACCCTCCTCCTCACCTTATATATACTGCCAGAGGTCATGGGTTGTCATTTCCTGGGGAACAAGACATGTCTGCACTCTTCAAAGCTGAACTGTGAACTGAGGAATCAAGGTAAGTGCTGTATAATGTATTTCAATAGCGTTTTGAACTTATGTTCATAACTTTGTCATTGTTTGGAATTTATACACCAAATTTTCAACATGGTCTTTTTGGGATGTCACCTCATGAACACTGGCACTTTCATTTCATTACTAGAGCCCGGAAGATGATTTTGCAGTTGCTGCATGAAATCACCTTTTGGGACTGAATAATGTTTCATCACCAGTGTTCATGAGGTGAGGTCCCAAAAAGACCATGTTAAAACTTTGGTAAAAAAGTTTCAAAAATTGCCAAGTTATGAGCGATCATTGAAATTTTTCTATGCGCACACATAACCTTGCTAATTTTAAATATTTTGACGCCAAGGCCCAGATATTCAGAGCAGTTGTGCATGGCACAACTTAGTTGCACCGGTGCAAGTGCAGTATTGCACCAAGCAGCCATCTTCAGTGGGAGCCAGGTCGCAGTGCAAATACCATTGTGCAAATGTGCAACCATAATGAATGCATGCACAAGAGCAGGGGGCATTCCCATGAATATCCAGCATAGTGGGATATTCAACTGTGAAACCATGGTGCAAATGTGGAGCAAATCGAAGTTGCTCCAAGCAGACTTGCTCCTAGTAAAACAGGGTGCATGCACATAGACAGCAGTTGTGCCAAGGGTGGGAGTGAGAGGGAGGGAGAGAGACTGAGAGACAGACAGACAGGCACACATCCAGCCATACAACTGGCACAGCCCTGTGCCATGCCATGGATTTGACCATGGGGACATCCCCACAGGCTGCCCGGTGGGTGTGTGTGACACAGGAAGGGTGCAATTGGTGGTGCAGTCCTGGGGCTGGGGGTGGGCAGGGTGTGCAAGGTGGTGTGGGTGCTAGGGACAGGCAAGGGGTGCAGCACAGCATAGCAGAGGGCTAACTATAGCATGTGCCACACAGGTGACTGCGCATACCTGCTGAGGCCCTGGCAGCATCACCCTGGTTCATCCCACCCTGCAGTGATTGCTGCCCTCAGTGTGCTACTGCAGCATCCACCACACTTATCATGGTTGCACTACTGGTACATGGCCTGTGCTGTTCGGTGACACTTCTGGCATGCAATGCATGGAAATGAGGTTGTGCGCAATGATAATGATATGCTAATGCACCCCACTGCACCATGCATTGGCTGATGAGCTCATTTGCATGTGGCATCTGAATATCAAGATATTGCACCATGCACAATGGCATTGCACCGGAGCAAGTGGTGGCACAATGCCCACGCATGCACGGTTCTTGGCCATGCAGTGTGCATGAGCACTGTGCTGACATGGTGGCAATCACGAAGTCCACATGCCCAGTGCTCTGTATTGGCACAGCGCAAGCTGCGCAGTGCCGGTAAGATGCATGTCATGCATAATGGTGTGTTCCCTATTGTGCACATGTGCACAGTGGGTGGGTATGGGCCCTTGGGGCCATTGCACTGGGCACCTGACATGTCCCTTGTTATAGGTGTCTGGTGGCCAGTGTGGACACCACCGCACCAGATGCTGCGCTGGCTCATGTGGCAGACCTTGCTTGTGGTCTCAGGCATACTTGGGGTGGTGGCGGCCATGCAGGACATGCTGATGGCAGAGGGGTGTGTAGGATGGCATGCCAGGGTGGCTGGCTGGGGAACATCACTAGAGTTGCCCCAGTGTCCCCTGTAACCCCTGTAGGGCCTTTCCCTACAGTACCCCTTCCCACCACACAGTCCCTGTTCCCTGTCTTCTTCCCTCACTGTCCCCACCCTTCCCCAGCCCCTGCTGTGTCCATGCATAGTTGTTCCATACATATATCTTGCCTAGAAAACCCGCCTGTGTCCATATCTGCTTTGCAGGTGGTATGGGGCACAATGCTGCAGTGGCCCAGTGTCCGTCCATGTTGTGTGCATGTGGGAGGCGCATGCTTTGCTTCTATGGGTCCTTGCTGTGTGCTGTGGTGTGTCCCACTGTGGTGGTGTCCATCCCCTGGGTCAGTGGCTGTGAATTGGGGAACCCATTGGGTGGTGGTCAGGGTGTGTGTGGCGGGTGTATGCATGGTGGTGGCTCACGGCAGTGGTCATTGGTTGGGTACTGTCCACACACTGTGTTGGGGTTCTCTGCCTGGAGTTGTGTGGCCTGTCCCATGTGGTCTGCCATGCTGCCTGCCACCCAGCCTGTACAGTCCCCACTATGTGGGCTCCCTGTGTGCCTGTGTGGTGTGTATGCTTGGCTGCATGGTCCTGGGTGTGGCCTGCTCTGGGTCTGGGGGGTGGGGCACAGCCAGAAGCCTGCTGGGGGGGCTCTCTTGCTGGCCCTCCATTGGCACCTCCTGTCACCTGCTATCCATGTCACTGTTGTGTTCCGGGGTCCAGTGTCGGGGTGCCTATGTATGCCCTTCTGGTGGAGGCTGTGCTGCCATGGCCCTGTCCCTGGGTCTATTCTCTGTTCCCTGCCCCCTCTGTTGCTCTACTGCTCTGCTGCCACAGGTGCACTGGAGCATCTCTGTGTACAGCATGGTGCAACTCTGTGTGTGCCATGGTGCAACTCTGCCATATTCAGCTGGGTTGCACTGGTGCAGTTCGGCCTGTGCAACCTCTGAATATGGCTCCTGTTCTGCCATGGCGCACTGGATTTCCCTGCACCAGACTTGCACCAGGCTTTGGTGTATTTATGAATATCTGAGCCAAAATGTTTAACATAGCCATTTTTTCACACCACCTTATGAACAGTACAGCTGTCATTTTTCACATCCTGCCCCAAACATGTTTTTGCACCTGAGGTACAGAATGGTGTTTTGGCATGGATTTGAAAAATTGTACCTATGGGATTTATGAGGTAAGATCATAAGAAGACTATGTTGAAAATATGGGGTCAAAATAAGAAAAAATGCCAAAGCTATGACCATTTGTTGCAATTTCACTACGCACGTTCATAACTATGGAAATTTTTAATATGTTGAGGCCAGATTTTCAACATAGTCTTCTTGTTACCAAACCTCATGTATGTCACAGCTGTCATTTCTCAAATCCTGGCCAAAATGTGTTTTTGCACCTGTGGCATGGAATGGCATTGCAGTTGCACAGAATTATGTTTTGGCAGGGATTCAAACATTTTCTGTACTGGGTACATGAGGTGGGGTGATACAGTGGCTATGCTGATAATTTGGTCGCTGTTGTCCTATAACTGGAAGCTTCCACAGCTACATACATACATACATGCATTTATAGAGGTATCTTCAGGCTCTGCACTCCCACAGGTAACTAAGCATAAGATTATACTATCTCAAAAAGTAAGGAACCAAGCAGAACCAACCAGCGAGGATGCTATACTGGATTTAGTCCTGACCAACGGAGACAGGATCACAGATGTGGAGGTGGGCAGTCCCCATTGTACCAGTGACCACAGCACAGTATGGTTTAAGGTAACCATAGCAGAAAAGGCAAGCCATACAAGGATAAAGGTTGTAGATTTCAGGAAGGCTAACTTTAAGGAGATGTGAAGACATCTCAAAAAGAGCCCTAGCAGTGGAAGGTACTGTGGAAGATGTGGAAAAACAGTGGTCTAGACTCAAGAGAGTTGCAACAGAAGTAACAGGTCACTGTTTCAAAATGTATAGCAAGAGTAAAAGAAAGAGCCATTATGGTTCTTGAATGTACTGGCTGTGAAAGTAAGGGAAAAGAAAAGAGCCTTCAGAAGATAACAAGGAAACACAAAAGAATGAGGACAGAGACAACATCTGGAGAAGCAGAGGGGATCTGGGAAAATTAGAAGGCAAAAGCACAGACAGAGGAAGATATAGGCCAGGCTATTAAGAAAGTGATAAGACCTTCTTCAGATACATTAGTGAGAGGAAAAAGACCAGAAATGGGATCGTTAGGCTGAAGAAGGAATGCAAAAGGGTGGAAGATGACCTAGAAAAAGCTGAGATACTGAAAAAGTACTTTTGCTCAGTATTCACCAGGGAAGGGGAGGGTGAGGGACCAAGACTCATTAAATGGGCTATTCAGGAGAGGGAGGTAGATACCAGCCCATTCACGGTGTAAACAGTCCTAGAAGAACTCAGGAAAATAAAAGCAGATAAAGCAATGGGGCCAGATGGGATCCACCCCAGAGAATTAAAGGAACTCAGGGAAGTGCTAGCAGAACAACTAGCTGCCTTTTCAATGCATCACTAGAGAGAAGGGTGAGATTCCTGAGGACTGGAGGAGGACAGATGTGGTCCCTCTCCACAAGAGTGGAAGCAGAGAGGAGACAGGCAATTATAGGCCTGCAAGTCCTCAGTAGTGGGGAAACTAGTGGAATCCTTACTTAAGGAGAGGATTGTGAAGTTTCAGGAGGATAACGGGACACAGGATCCAAGGCAGCATGGATTCTCAGTGGGAAGGTCCTCTCTGACGAATCTTCTAGATTTCTTTGACTGGGTAACCAGGATGGTAGATCAGGAAGGGGTAGTGGATTTGACCTACCCAGATTTCAGCAAGGCCTTTGACACCGTCCCACACAGGAGATTGCTAAATAAATTGGGGAGCATGGGAGTGGGTAGTACAGTTGTAAAGTGGGTTGAGAACTGGCTAAGGGACAGGACTCAGTGGATGGTAGTAAATAGCATGAAATATGATGAGCAGAAGGTGACCAGCAGGGTGCCACAGGGGTCAGTGCTGGGGCCAGTCCTTTTCAATATCTTCATTAGCTACATTGCAGAGTTTCTGTAGGGAAAGATGTGACTCTTCGCAGATGACACCAAGATCTGCAACAGAATGGACACACCAGAGGGGGTGGAAAAAATGAGAAAGGATCTAAGCCTATTAGAGGTATGGTCTGGTGTCTGGCAGTTAAGTTTCAATGCTGAAAAGTGCAAGATCATGTACCTGGGTCACAGAAATCCAAGGGAGGAGTACAGGATGGTTGGGGAAATTTTGGCCACCACAAGTCAGGAGACAGCCCTGGGGGTTATTATAGCTGATGACCTGAAGGTGACCAAACAATGTGAAAAGGCAGTGAGGAGAGCAAACGGAATGTTGGGGTACATAGGTAGGGACATAACAAGCAGGAGGTAAGAGGTGGTGATCCTACTGTACAGATCACTGGTGAGGCCTCCGCTGGAGTACTGTGTCCGGTTTTGGAAAACACATCTCCAAAAGGACATTGACAAAATAGAGGCAATCCAGAGAAGGGCAACAAAGATAGTACATGGACTAAACCAGAAGCCCTACGAGGAAGGACTTAAGGACCTTAAATCTATTCACTGGAGGAAAGAAGGGAGAGGGGCTACATGCTAGAGACTTTCAAGTACCTTAGGAGAATGAACAGGGTACAGGTGGATAGCATATTTCAGAGAAAACTCTGCACAAGAACAAGGGGGCAATATGAGGCTGAAGTGTGAAAGGCTCAGGGATAATATTAGGACTTACTTTTTCACTGAAAGGGTGGTGGAGCCATGGAACAGCCTTCCAACAGAAGTGGTGGGAGTGAAAACAATACAGGGGGTTCAAGAGTGCATGGGATAGACATAAGGGTACCCTGGAGATGTGCAGAGCAGGAGAGCCATAGATCAAATAGGATCTGGGGCTGCAGCAGTGAGTAGGGGGAAATGGGCAGACTAGGTGGGCTGTATGGTCCTTATCTGCCAACAGACTCTATGTTTCTATGAAATACATTGCAAAAAAACTGCATTAATGCTCTAGTTAGGGTTACAGCCACAAAAGTAGGGAACTGTGGCATTAGGGTTTCCAAACGTAACACCTCACCCCCATGTTGCACATACCAACAGATGTCGGAGTGTGTCTTAGGGTTGTCAGCCCTAATGCACACCCCATTCACCCATATTACACCTATCTTAGCTTATTTAGTTATGTAATGGGGTGAGTGTTAGGGCACACGACCCCAAGGCACACCGCTGACACCTGGTGGAATGTGCAGCATGGGGGCTGGATGTTAAGTTTGGGAAACCCCAATGCCACATTTCCCTACGTTTGTGACTGTAACCCTAACTAGACCATTAATGCAGTTTTCTGCAATATACATATATAACACTGGCACAGTAGTGCCACTATAGTTAGGGTTGAGTACCCCACTTAAGGTTAAATCTGAAATTTGGCAGCTTAATAACGTTGCCACTATATGACGGATTTGTCTGAAATTTGGAATGCATGGTTTGTTACCACTAATCTCTGGACCTGCCAAGTTTCATTTTAGTTGGATGTACAGTTGTGGAGCTATAAAGCGCCGAAAAACGCACAACTTATGCATTTTTGTGCATTCTTTGCTCATGCCTACAGCCCGCATGGTTTGCGTGACTGGTCTGAAACCTTCAGGAAACTTGCAGCCAGTGTCCCCAATGTGTCTTTTGAAGATATTGTGAAAAAATATTAAATGGCTCAAAAGTTATACAAAAAACAAGTTTCCCATTATAGTCAATGGAAAAAGTTAACAAAAGATGCGAAAGTGTCACAAATGCACTTTTTACTTTCGCAAATGACCCTTGTAGTGTCACAAATCAGTCATCTTGTTTTCAGCTGGTGGTCACAGAAATGCTTGGCAATTAAATTTGGGACCCTCTAGGGACACAATTCTTGTTGTGTTCAGCTAGTCGAGCCCTAAGGATGCTAGCCATGTCTTTTAGTGGGGGTAAAACACCCCAGAAATATGTTTCTTAAATTATTGTAAAAAGTAGTATCACAAAGCACTTTTGCATATGCAACATTTTTGTGATTTCATTTGCGAAAGTATTGAGGTTTGCAAAAGTACTTTGTGACACTATGGCCAAAACAATAGGGAATCTTTGCCACCATGCTGCAGAGGAACGGGTCTTTTGGGCTGAAATTTGGAGGGAAGAAAGCCAATATCCCACAGATGTGCCTTTTGGTGGTTTGGTAACAAAATATTAGAGGGCTGCAAAGTTATGGCACTCCAAAGTTGACGATTTTTCCCATATGATGACATTATGGCGTCCGCCATGCCTTTTGGGGCCTGTATCTCGAAAGCGGTTCAAGATACGGGCTTTTTGTTGGAAGAATTCTTAGTCCCCCACTAGAGGGGTAAGTACAAAAGTAGCCTGGAAAGTTATAAATAATATGAGATTTTACATTTTTTTCTACGTCGTACGGTTCCTGAGATATAAGGAATTTAGTATTCCAAGTGCTAATTTTCTGCTCTTAGGGCCATTATTATGCATACATTCTTTGTATTCACTGTACTTCTGAATGCACCTTTTTCAGAAAAAAAGGGTGTGCATTTGCGTTACTGTTACCATTAGTGTTTCTGCTTGCATTTACTTTACCATTTGCATTAGCGTTTCTGCTTACATCACCATGTGCATTACCCTTTGCATTTGTGTTTGTGCTTGCATTAGCGTTACTGTTACCGTTTGCATTTCCATTACCATTTTTGTTTGCATTTACTTTTGCATTACCATGTGTGTTATCATTTGCGTTTGCGTACGTGTTTGCATTTGCGTTTCCATTTGTGTTACTGTTTTCTTTGATGTTACCGTTACTGTTTGTGTGTTCATTACCATTAGCATTTCCACTTGCATTTCCAATACCATTTACATTTCTGTTTACATCAGCGTGTGTGTTACCCTTTGCGTTTGCGTTACTGTTACCATTTGCGTTTCCATTACCATTTTTGTTTGTGTTTACTTTTGTGTTACCATGTGCATTACCATTTGCGTTTGCGTATGCGCTTGCATTTGCATTTCCATTTGTGTTACTGTTTCCTTTGGTGTCATCGTTGGTGTTACCATAACCATTTGCATTTTCAATTGTGTTACCGTTACTGTTTGTGTGTTCGTTACTGTTAGCATTTCTGCTTGCGTTTTCAATACCGTTTGCATTTCTGTTTACATCAGCATGTGTGTTACCCTTTGCAGTTGTGTTACTGTTACCATTTGCATTTCTATTGCCATTTTTGTTTGTGTTTACTTTTTGCATTACCACGTGCATTACCATTTGTGTTTGCATATGCGCTTGCATTTGCGTTTCTGTTTGTGTTACATTTTCCTTTGGTGTCATCATTGATGTTACCATAACTGTTTGCATTTTCAATTGTGTTACCGCTACTGTTTGTGTGTTCGTTACCATTAGCATTTCCGTTTGCGTTTCCGATACCGTTTGTGTTTCTGTTTACGTCACCATGTGTGTTACCCTTTGCATTTGCGTTTGCGCTTGCATTTGCGTTACTGTTGCCATTTGCGTTTTTGTTACCGTTTTTGTTTGTGTTTACTTTTGCGTCACCATGTGCATTACCATTTGTGTTTGTGTACGCACTTGCATTTGCATTTCTATTTGCGTTACTGTTTCCTTTGGCATCATTGTTGATGTTACTGTACCTGTTTGTGTTTCCAATTGTGTTACCATTACCATTTGCGTGTTCGTTACTGTTTGCATTTGTGTTTCCATTGGCCTTAGCATTTGTGTTTTTGGTAGTGTTTCTATTGTCAAGTGCATTACTGTTTCCTTCTGCATCACCGCTGCCATTACCATTTGCATTTCTGTTACTGTTTGCATTTTTGTAACCATTTTCATTACCATTTGAGTTTCTGTTGCTGTTTGTGCGTGTGTTACCATTTGCATCACCATTTCTATTTTCATTTACATTTGTGCTTGTGTTTCTCTTACCTTTTGTGTTATTGTTTGTGTTTGCATTACCGTATGCGTTACCGCTTACGCTTGTGTTTGCATTACTGTTAACGTTACTATTTTCTTTTACCTCACTGTTGCCATGACCATTTGCATTGATGTTACTGTTTGTGTTTTTTCATTTGCAAAGTGCATTACAAAACATTATGTTTTAGCTATTTTTCTGCACTACCTTCCATGACACACAGTGCAGCCAATGTGTAGTTGATTGATCTGAAACTTGCCACTAAGAAAGACCTTTGATCAAGAAACCTGCCAGTTTTTCTTTGGTGAAAACATTTTGTTCCTTTCAAGAGTTATTGTCATTTGAAGTTGGCCCCCTCTTATGGTAACAGATTTTTCAGCCACTAGGTCCAATATTTTAGCACATTTTCGGCTGTAGTTTCCGCCATTTTGTGGTAGAAGACTTCTTAAAGGTGGAGGGTGTTGAGTGTATGTCCTGGGGATGTGAATAATGCTGTTTACATGTTGGAAAAATAATTCTCTGCAGAGATACTGTGTGACACAGTTAATGTTTAGCGCATAGCATTCTGCATGGTGCTACTGGCTTGAAATTTATAGTGTAGGTAGCCGTAGTGGTACGGAGGTGCCTTGCAGTGGTTTGGTGTGTAAAACATTAACAGGTGCAGAATTATGCCATTCTGATGAATGAAACTTTGGTTCATTATGCTTCAATAACTTCTGAACTGTGTGTCCGATTTGCCTGGTAATGTACAAAGATTTATAGTCCATCTTTGACTGTGACAATTTTTGGGTCACTGGTTCTTACTGTTGCTGAATTGTGCATGTTACATTGTTTGCTCATGGCGCTGTATGACTATTAAATGGATGTACACACAATTCTGGACACACGGTGTGCTATGGTTCATGTCTTCTTCTAACAATTTTTGGTTTCATCGCATATATGGTTCTTGTGTAGCAAAGTGGCAAAAAATTTATTTTCTGCACTCCTGCACAGTTTTCCTGGCATGACGCTGTGCAAATGTTGAACAGATTCAGATAACATTTGCTATACATGTTGTGGTATGATACATGACTTCATTTACCAATTTTCATTTCAGTCGATCATACAGTTTTTACGCAGTGAAGTGACAAAAATTCACATGGGGTCCCACGCTCCCACCACCACACTCCATTTACTATTGATTGTGCATGTTCTCAAAAATAAGAGAAATTCATGTAAAAAATCTATGTTTAATGCATTAGTTAGGGTTGTTCCAGAGCGACAAAAGTAAAGAAATTCGGTGTTAGGGTTTCCACCCCTTGCACTTCATGCCCAGCCCACCCCCCACCACCAAGCATCAAGGTGTGTGTTGGGGTCATTAGTCCTAACTCTCACCCCATTCTTCTATACTGGAAAACCTCAGCTTATTTACAAATTGAATAGGGTAAGAGTTAGAGCTGATGACCCCAATGCCTGTTGGTGGTGGGCGGTAGGTATGTGATGCAAGTGGTGGCAACCCTAACACCAAATTTCTTGCTTTTGCCACTGTGGAACAAATCCAACTGGATACATTAAAGAGAGTTTTTATCATGAATGAATATATATATATATATATATATATATATATATATATATTTCATATATATATATATATATATAGAGAGAGAGAGAGAGAGAGAGAGAGAGAGAGAGAGAGAGAGATATTATGGTGGCATGGTAGTGCCACTATAGTTAGAGTTCAATGGTCACTTCTATGTTAAACCCAAAAGTTTGTACTTCAATAACTTTGTAACTGTTCAACCAATTTGCCTGAAATTGTGCATGTGCCATCTGATACCATAGATCTCTGGATGTGGCAAGTTTTGTTCTGGTCAGATGTGCCGTTGCAGAGATGCAGAGTGTCAAACAATGTGAAAATTATCATTTAGAGGAGCCGGATTGGTGGCACAGAAGGTTGAGGTGCTGGACATCTTACCTAGTGCTATGCCAGTGACTGACCTTGGGTCATCAGGGTGCTGACATGGGCGTGAGGACAGAGCAGGATCAAGAATGTTGATGGGCAGCTCTTCTCTCCTGAGGGTGGTGAGGGTGGGTACATTGGTGCCCCCCCATAGTTTCACTCCCACCTGCTGGAGGTCCAGTGGGTAATACAGGTGGAGAGGGGGTATCAAACAGTTACGGGAAGTGGAAGGGGCTAAGCTGGTGCTATGGGGTGTGTGCATGCCTCCACATACTCACACGGCCATGTGTGGGGTCTTGGGGGGGGCAAGGGGAGAAAGCCTGTAAAATACCTATGTATCCCTGTCGCCAGTTGGTGGGAGAAGGTGACGGGGACCAAATTGATATATATATATATATATATATATTACCATGAAACAGCTTGGTTGTGTGGTCTGAAATTGTTAGGGAATATGTGGGTCTGGATAGATAATCTGCCTTTTGAAGATTTGGTGAAAAAATATTAATCTGTTCAAAAGTCATGAAACTTTAAAGTTTCCCATTATAGCCTATGGGAAAAAATACATGTTCCATGTGAAAGCAGTTTCTGCTTCCATAAAAGCACTTTTTAATGCCGCAAATGGTTTCAGTAGTGTCATGCTGCTGCCATCTTGTTTTCAGTTTGTGATGGGGAAAAAAAACACTGTAATTCAAAAAATACTGCCCCTTGATAAATACCAGCAGTTGTGTTTACCTAATCAGGGCCTGAGAAACAGGATCCTGTATTTAGATTTCTAAAATAATTTCAGGAAATATGTTTATTGAACTTGTCTGTTGGCAGTGTCTCAAATTTACAACACTACTTTTGAAAAAGTGCCGCAAATTTGCAACATAGTTTTGTGAAACTGATATAGTGATGTTGCAAATCTGTGACAGCTTTCATGAAAGCCACAGCAAAATCTGCAAAAGTGTCATAAATTTCTGACAATACTTTGCCAGAAATGCCTGTTTCTTTGTCACAGCATAGCAAATTAACTGTTTTCTCTTATGGTCTGAAATGTTCAGGGTACAAAGGGCTCACCTCACAGATGTGCATTTTCCTGGTTTGGTCAGAAAATGACAATCAGTTGCTTACTTATAACATTCCAAAGTTTAGAAATGTCTCATAGGATAAAATTGTGGCAGTCGGGTACCTTTCTGGGGCTATATCTTGAAAACGCTTCAAGATATAGACTTGTTGCATCTGGAAGCTTAGTTACTAAGCACTTATGCATGTTGCCAGGGCTTGTTTACAGTAAACAAAAATATGAATGGGCATACAGTGACTGTGATATTGTGCCTTTGGCAGCACAAGTATTAATTGCAATGTCTCAACACCTATGGATAGGCACTCCTACAAATGGATAACATTATGAAGTGTTGAAAGCGCAAGGCCCCACAGGGAGATGAGGGTTAATTACAATGTGTCTACACTTATGGATAGATGGGAGTGCAGGAGCCAGAGGTTCCTGTGCTCCCACGTATGGATACCAAGAGCTCTGTGCTTCCACATCACAATCAGGGACAATTTCTATATGCATATGTGGGAGTGCAGGGCCCTCCACAACAAACTATGGAGTGATGGGAGCACAGGGCCCAAACAGCCAGATAAGTATAAGATTACACTATCTCAAAATGTAAAGAAATTCATTGCAAAAAAACTTTGTTAATGCATTAGTTAGGGTTCATATTAAAGTGACAAAAGTATGGAATTGTGGTGTTAGGGTTCAAACCCTAACACCCTACTCCCTAACCAACTGTACCTCCATACCCCACTACCACCTCCACACACCAACAGGGATTGGAGAGTGTCTTGGGGTCATCAACCCTAATGCTTACCCCATTCTCCTATGCTGTACCTTCTCTGCTTCCTTACACATGGAATGGGGTGAGCGTTAGAGCTGAAGACCCCAAGACACACTCTGATGCTTGTTGGTGTGTGGATGGTGGAGTGGGGTGGTACAGTTGGTTGGGGGGGTGGGATGTTAGGGTTTGAAACGTAACACCATATTTCCATACTTTGGTCACTTTAATATGAACCCTAACTGATGCCTTAAGAAAGGTTTTTGCAATGAATTATATAGCTACAGATATATATTAATCTATATAGATAAATACACATACACACACACACACACACACACACACACACACACACACACACACGATTATACATAGTGCATACTGTATGTCTTTAACAAAAGCATTTTTAATTTTTTGCTTACATTCAGAAAATAATAGTTTCCTTGAGTTCCCATAATTATAGCTGATTTGCAAAGTACTAAATTACATCATAAAAATTGCAAAGATCTTAATTTCACGTTTGGTGTCTCTGACCACAAAATCTTCTCTGTTTTCATAGGCTATGCCTGCAAACAATGCAGAAAGTAATAAATTAATGTTGCCCCCCACTTTCATACAGTACAGTTCAGATAAAACTTTTTGTACAACCTGTTGACAGTCTGTTGATACCTGAGCTGTTAGGGCTCTGCACAGGAAATCACTGATGCTGTATCTTGTTGCTACATAGTTTTTACTGAACTCTGAATGGGTTGCCTGAATATACTGTACTTCTAGTTGAAAGTCACATTCTGTAGTGGAGCAGAAAAAAAATATTTGGCAACTCATTGCAATTACATTGAGAGTTTGAGTAAACCCCTATTTTTTCTGAATTAGATGACTGTTACAATTAAGTAATTTTTGAACAAGGAATAGAGCTTTTTAGTATAAATTTGTAATATAGTGCTTTATTTAGGGTTTGACCATGCTTACTGAGCTCCTCTGCCTACTGAATAGCCTTGCTACACAAGTCTGCACTCCTTGAAGGAAATGTCCAAACTGGCACAAATTACATTTCTGTTCCAGCAACTCTTTCAGTTAATGGGGAAACAGCAGTTAAGACTAGAGGTGAGGAATTCAGAATTCTGCTGGTTGAATTCATGCCACAGAGCAATCTTGTTTAATTCTAAGGAATTCCAAAAACTATGGATTACATTATTGTATTTATTTATGTCTTTGGTTACCGGGTAGGTGCACTGATCCAAGGGACCATTTTCAGGTACGACCCAGGCCATAAAAGATGGCAAATGGTAACAGCAGTACAATCAAAGGAAACAAAATAGATACAAACACAGTCCACTTATTTGCAAACAGGATTTGGTATGCAGGTACAGGAGATAGATTACAGGTAAGTTTACTGTTCAAGATCTAGTAGGGTGCAACAGAGAATACCCCTCCCTCCAGCCAACACACCATCAAGAGACACAGACAGATGGGGAAGGGTAATGAGAAAAAGGGATGTATAACAGTAAGAGTAGAAACACTCCCACCGTAAGTCAGGTTATCATGGTGGTAAGGCTGCAGTGAGCAAGAGAAGGGGCTATCCTGGTGGGCAGAAGCAGCGGGTCCTGTCCATAAGTCAGGTTTTAAAGAGGTGTTTGAAAACCATATGGGTGTTAGATGACCATCATAGATAATCTGCAATATGAAAATGAATCTGTGGTTTACATAAACTGTGGAATACTATTTCACAGCTCACATTCCACTTTTGAAATTCCAGAATGTTGCTTCTGATGGAATTCCACTGTATTAGGCATAATGTCTGAAATTCTGTGGAATTCCAGTGGAATATGAAAATTCTGCACAGCTCTAGTTAAAGAGTGAGTGGTTCATAAACAGGCAGACAAGAAAATAATTCACATTTTAAAAAGTAGTTATAACTTTTTATTTCTGAAGTATTTTTCTTTTTCCTTTTGCTCAGTAGAAAGTCTTCTGTATGATAATATTGTGCTGGATGTGTAGAACAGCTTTTATCCTGGCAGCTGACATATCTTCTGCATTGCTATCCTGCCCATTAGATCATCAACATTGTGATCGCACTGACAGTGATATCACAGGTGACCGACCTGGCAACCACTGAGTTGCTATTCCTAAGCAGCAGTAATTTCACAGTTAGTGAAGTCACAATACTGATGATGTAATGGTGGGGAACAGAGATAGATATGTCAGCTGCCAAGCAGAGTGCTGTCCCACACATCACAACTACTGACATCAGGAAAACAATCTTCTATTTAACAAAAGGGAAAAGAAAAGGTACCTCAGATATAAAAGTTTTTAAAAACTGATATTAGTTTTAGGCAGTACACTAGCTCTTTAGGACGCCTCATGCAACTTGTTTTGATAGAAGGCACCCTTGGGATGGCAGAGAAAGGTGAGATATTGTTGATGGGGGACATGAATATGCCAGATATTAACTGGGGTACCTTTGCTGCAGCCACATCCAAGAGCAGGGCCATTCTCAATGCCCTACAGGGGGCATGCCTCAGACAGCTAGTTTTGGAACCCACTCGGGAGGGAGCAATCTTAGACCTGGTACTCTCAAATGGGGACAGAGAGAGGAGGATCTCTGATCTTGAAGTGGGTAGTCATCTGGGAACAAGCAACCACCAAACAGTGTAGCTCATGATAAACTTAGCTATAGAGTCAAGCCACACAAAAGTGAAGGTACTGGACTTCAGAAGGGCTGATTTTGTCAAAATGGGAGCGTGTCTCAGAAAAGTACTAGCAAACAGGCAAGAAGGTGGGGTGGAGCAACAATGGGGAAACATCAAAACTGCCATCACAGAGGCAACAAGCCTTTGTGTGATGCAAATAAACAAATCAAAACAAAAGAAAAAAAAAACACTATGGTTCTCAAAAGAAGTTGCAGGGAAGGTAAGGGAGAAAAAGACAGCATTCAGGAAGTATAAGGAAGCACAGAAGGAGCAGGAGAGAGAACTGTACCAGTTAAAGCAGAAGGAGCTGGGGAAGGCAGTCAGAGTAGCAGAGGACCAAACTGAGGAAAAGACAGCCAACTCGGTTAAGAAGGGGGAATAAAACCTTTTATAGGTACATTAGGGAGCAAAGAAAGATGAAGGCAAGGATACTGAGGCTGAATAAAGAGGAAGGTGGTTGGGCAGAGAGCAACAGTGAAAAAGCAGGGATACTGAATGAATATTTCTGCTCAGCATTGACAATGGAAAAGCACGGAGAATGACCTAATCCAGTCAATAAATGCACTCTGGATAGGGGGGTTGATATTAGTCCTTTCACAGAAGAAAGGGTTATGAAAGAATTAGTAAAACTGAAGGTGAATAAATCAATGGGGCCTGATGGGATTCACCCCAGAATTCTGAAAGAACTAAGGGAAAACTAGTAACACCACTGACTACCCTTTTTAATAAATCATTGGAGGATGGAGTGGTACCTGAGGACTGGAGAAAGGCTGATGTGATTCCCCTTCACAAAAGTTGGAGCAAGGCAGAGGCAGGAATCTACAGACCTGTCAGTTTGACCTTAGTGGTTGGGAAAATGATAGAATCACTTCTGAAGGAAAGAACTGTTGAGTACCTAGAGGCCAGTGGGGCACAGGACCCAAGGCAGCATGGATTCACAGCAGGAAGGTCATGTCAGACAAATCTAATTTATTTCGACTGGGTGACCAAAGTAGTAGACCAGGGAGGGACTGTGGACGTGGCCTACCTAGACTTTAGCAAGGCATTTGACACAGTCCCGCTCAAAAGATTAATAAACAAATTAGCCAGCCTGGGAGTGGGTCCCAGGGTGGTAGCCTGGGTAAAACACTGGCTGGACAACAGAACATAGCGGGTAATAGTAAATGGAGTCCATTCTGAAGAAAGGAGGGTCACTAGTGAGGTACCGCAGGGTTCAGTACTGGGACCAGTCCTTTTTAATGTCTTTATAAGTGACATTGCAGAGGGACTGGAGGGGAAGGTATGTCTCTTTGCAGATGGCACCAAGATCTGCAACAGGTTTGATACACAAGGTGGAGTGGAAATGATGAAAAGGGACTTGGTAAGGTTGGAAGAATGGTCAAATGTGTGGCAGCTTAGATTTAATGCTAAGAAGCGCAAGGTAATGCACCTGGGAAACAAAAACCCAGGGGAAGAGTACACAATGGGGGGTGAGATACTAACAGCAACAAAAATGGAAAGGGACCTGGGGGTAGTCATATCAGATGACTTAAAGGTGGGCAAGCAATGTGAGAGGGCAGTAAGGAGGGCTGGGGAGATACTGGGATGCATAGGGAGAGGCATCATCAGTAGAAAACAGGAAGTTGTTATCCCTCTGTACAGACAGCTGGTGACACCCCATCTGGAGTACTGTGTGCAGTTCTGGAGATCCAATCTCCGCAAGGACATAGACAAGATGGAAGCTGTCCAGAGGAGGGCAACTAAAATGATGCAGGGTCTGCCCCGGAAGACATATGAAGAGAGACTAAAGGAGCTTAATATGTATAGCCTCAAGGAAAGGAGGGAGAGGGGGGACATGACAGAAACGTTCAAGTACCTCAAGGGAATCAACAAAGTCCAAGAGGGTAGCTTCTTTCAAAAAAAGAGGTGTGCAAGAACAAGGGGGCACAATTTGAAGATGGAGCGGCTCAGAGGTAATGTAAGGAAGTATTTTTTCACAGAGAGGGTTGTGGATGCATGGAACGGCCTTCCGGAGGAGGTTGTAGAGTCAAAAACAGTGATTGAATTCAAGCATGCATGGGACAACCATAAGGCAGTTCTAGGGGGTGGAGGTAGAAAGAAGTAGACTGCTGATTAACTATGATCTGCAGCTTATCCATTAGGTAGGGAAATGGGCAGACTGGGTGGACCAAACGGTCCTTATCTGCCATCAAATTCTCTGTTTCTATGTTTGTATATCTATGTATGTTAGATAGGCCCATTTAATATATGAACTTCAGGGATAAATGTAACTGGCTGTAGTGCCATTACATTAAATTCAGATTAGTTTTTGTCCTTCCATATTACAGTAAAAAAACAGGTAGGAATATTCTTTGGATTTAAAATGTCAGAGCAAAGATAAGGAATGTTGAAATAAAAGAGTTAACACATGCAAGCAAGGTTCAAGGCCAGACAATTTACATGCAAGGGTGCACCAGAAACTCAGATAAGATATCATTATCAATGATAAAGACTTTCAAGGACTCTCTGACGACTGAAGTATACCAGTGGACAGGAGACATGAAACAGAAGCATAGAATTTGTCTGCAGAAAATGACAGGTAGGCCCATCCAGTCTGCTCTATAATCCCTGCCTAGTCTGACACCTTTGACCCTATTTGATCACCAGCATCCCTGCCACCTCCCTTTCCTCTACTTATTATGCCCACTTCTGGCAGGCTGTTCCAGGCATACACATCCCTTTCTGTGAAGAAGTATTTCCTCACATCCTTCTTAAACCGCTCCCCCCCAGCTTCATTGAATGCCCCTGTGTTCTGGTGCTTTTCCACCTCTGAAGGAGAGTCCCTTCCTACAGCCTGTTCACCCCTGTAAGGTACTTATAGGTCTCAGTCATGTCCCCTCTCATTCTTCTCTCCTCCAGGGAGTGCATGTTGAGATCCCACTGCCTCTCCTCATATGAGTTCCTGTGCAACCCGCCCACCCCCACCATTTTGGTAGACTTCCTCTGGATTAATTCTACCCGGACAATGTCCTTGTGGAGATGTGGTCTCCAGAACTGGACACAGAACTGTAGCTGGGGTCCCACTAGTGACTGATACAGGGGCAACACTGCCTCCCTTCTTCTGCTAGAAATTGCCCTCTCAATGTACCCTAGAATCTCACTAGCCTTGTCTACTGCCTCATCACACTGCCCTGCCACATTGAGATCATCAGATATGATTACCCTGAGGTCCATTTCTTTTTTATTTATTTATTGAAATGTTTTGCCAGGAAGTCACACTGAGCAACAAGTCGCTCATCTCCTGGTGTGACCTGGGGGGAAGGGGTACAACAGGACTGAAACACTAAACATTCAAGTTACAAGATCAACATTAACATGCAGTTCTAAGGCATGTGTTACAAGTAGTGGTACAACAGTGTTGTGCATAATAGGTAGAAAGATTGGTCAATAATAGGTGCCGGGTTAATAAGTAAACAAGTGCTTACGTAAAAGTAAAGAAAAGTGGGGCAGGAAGGCGGATGGAGGAGGAGGAAGAGTCATGTTCAAGTTACACTCAAGTTACAAGATCAGCATTATCATACATTTGCAAAGCAGGTGTTACAAACAATGTTAAAACAGAGTTGTGCATAATATGTAGAAAAAGTTCATCAATAATAAGTGTCGAGTTAGTAAGTAACAAGTGCTTACATGTAAGAAAAGAGTGAAAGGAGAGGGAGCGAGGGTGAGGTGAAGGGATGTAGGGGAAGGGGAGTAGATGAGGGATACAAGCTATGGGGGGGTAGGAGAGGGACCCATAGAGAGCATCTGCATCCCTTACATTCTGTGAGAGATTAAGGGAGGCCAGTAAGGGGGAGCAGTTTGGAGGAAGGAGAGGAGAGCTAGAAATTAGTTAGGTGACGGTAGAAGGGTTTCTTGGTTGGTGACCGTAAATATCTCCCCCATCTTATACTCATTTCCCTGGTTTCCCCACCCCAGGTGCACAACTTTGCACTTTTTGGCATTGAAACACAGCTGCCACAACCTAGACTATGCCTCTAGCTTCCACAGATCCCTTTGCATGTGCTCCATACCTTCTTGTGTGTCCACCCTGATGCAGATTTTTGTGTCATCTTCAAAGAGATACACCTTCCCCTCTAGTTCTTCAGCAGTGTCACTTATGAAGACACTGAACAGGACCAGTCCCAATACTAATCCTTGTGGCACCCCACTAGTCACGTTCCCATCTCCCAAGTGTCTGCCATTTACCACCACCCTCTGCCTTCTAGTCATCAACCAGTTTGATACCCAGTTTACCACTTTCTCCACAGCCCATAGGGTGCGTAGTTTCTTTACTTGCCTCCTGTGCAGCACAGTGTTGAAGGCCTTACTGAAGTCCAGATAGGCCACATCTAATGCCTTCCCCGATCCACCTCCTTAGTCACCCAGTTGAAGACATCGATGACATTTGTTTGGCATAACTTCCCCATGAAACCATGCTGCCAGAGGTCCTGCAGCCCATTTGCCTTCAGGTACTCCATTCACCTCTCATTCAGCACGGTCTCCATTAGTTTCCCCACCACTGATGTGAAACTAACTGGCCTGTAGTTGCTAGCCTCCTCTCTGCTGCTGCTCTTGTGCATAGGGACGACATCAGCCCTCCTCGGTCCTTTGAAACAATCCCTGTCTCCAATGAGGTGCTGAATAGTGTTGTCAGAGAGCAGCTAGCACCATGCTTAGTTCTTTTAGAACCCATGGGTGAATCCCATCTGGACCCATGGTTGCCTTGTTCTCCTTTAGGGTTTCCAACCCCTTTAGGACTCTCTCCTCCAAAAATGGACTTGTGCCCACTCCCACTACCCCACCTGAGGATGCATGTTGGTCAATCTCCTTCCCCCTCTTCAGTGAAGAACAAGCAGAAGTACTCATTTAACATTTTAGCCATTTCCTGATCTTCTTCTGCACAGTCCTCCAACCCTCCTGATTCTCACTATTCCACCACTTGCTTTTCTCTTTTCATTCATGCACCTGAAGAAAGTCTTATCTCTTTTTTGACCTCCTTGGCAATCCTTTCCTTTGTGTGTGCCTTAGCTGCCCTCACCCTCCTTTCTGCCTCCCTTTGTTTTTCCAGATATTCAGTACCTCCCTGTCTTCATCCCGCTGGGTCACCTTATGCTCTCTAAATGCTGTTTTCTTCTTCTTCACTGCTGTTGCCTCCTCCATAGAAACCATAGTGGCCTCTTCTTCCTCTTTGTTTTGCTCACTTCCTTCAAACAACATGTCATTGCCTAGGCTATACCCTCTTTAATTTTTCTCCACTGAGCCTCAACTCCCCCTCTGCTTCCCCTCCACCTTTGAGACATTCTCTGAGACAATTTCCCATATGTTTAAAATCTACTGTCCTGAAACCCATGATCCTCAGCTTAGTGGGGGTTTTTCTTATTTTTCTCCTGTCCTATCCATATGCCAAACCGCGCAGTACGGTGATAACCTGTACCTAGGGGACTGCCCACGGTGACGTTAACAATGCAGTCTATGTAAGTATACAAGGTCCAGCAGTGCTCCATCCCTAGTGGGTTCTAAAACCAGCTGCATGAGAAATACATCTGTATGGAGCCCAGGATGGCCTTGCCTCTTGACATAGCTGCGGCAAGAATGCCGCAATCTACATCTGCGATATCACAGAGGAGCTGGGGGGGTGTGATATTTGCAGATGACACTAAGCTCTGTAACAAGGTCAACACAGTAGAGCAGGTAAATTAAATTAGGGATGACCTCCACAAACTAGAAAAATTGTCTTCCAATGGCAACTGGAATTTAATTCCAAGAAGTGCAAGGTCATGCATCTCTGAAAGGGCAACACCAGAGCCGAATACTACTTGGGAGGGGAAAAACTGTCTCTAGTCTGACCCACAGTACTTCCAGCCCTTCACTGGCCCCATGTTGCCCATGTATCTCATTGGCCCTTATACCCTCATTCCCCTATAAACTTATATATTTGTTAGGCATCATAGAGGAACAGGTCATTTAAAAAAAAATGTTAATTAGTTTTAGAGTTACTTATGATTGGTTGGTCATGCATACTCAGTTAGTCAAACATCACTGAACAAAAAGCTAAAAGAGGGTGTCAATTCTTTTTTAATGTTACAGTCCAACATGAACAACAACCTTAAGGTAAGATAGCTTTATAAATACTTAAGAATTAAGGGTGACACCTTCGTGTTTGTGAGGGAGGGTTTGCACCAGTTCCACAGTATATTTTTCATTAATTACTAATTAATGATTAATCAGTTCTCTTTGATTAAATAAAAATGTTCACATTGGAATCCTTCACAATTTGTTCTGTAAAATCTACATGAAGTACAAATACTGTATTTTAAACAGGCTTTCAAAACATTCAAATTACACTGTTTTTTGTTCTGTGACAATTTTCAGAAACTTCATGAGGTCATAAAGTACTTGATAAAATCGTCATGATGCAAGACAGTTTTGAAACTCTATGTACTGCACAAGGGTTTGGGCAATCTGTGTTGATCAATGGTTTCTAAAAACTATATGCTGCATGATGGTTTTTACTAAACCTTCGCACAGAAATCCTTCACAAAGGTTTTCAGAATCTATATACTGCATGATGGCTTTGAAAACTGATGTACTGAACAAAGGTTCTGAACATGTATGTGCTGAATGAAGATTTTGAAAATTTTTGTGCCGCTTGATGATTTTGAAAATCTATGTGCTGCATGACAGTTTTGAGAATCAATGTACTGCTCAACAGTTTTCATGTTCTACATGCTGCACAAAGATTTTTTTGAAAATCTATGTGCTGTGAAAATATTTATTTTGTTTTGAAATTCTACATTAGAAAAAACTTTTAATTTACTATATTTTATTAAATACTTAACTATTAAGGATGATCTTTCAGTATTTCTAAGGGAAAGGTATAATTAGAAAAACAAGGGTCCAGATATTCAAAACTTTGCCCTGGGGCTAAATTAACACTGCCCGTCATGCTAAATTAGCCTGGTAATAATAGCCCGCTATATTTGAAAGGGATAGCAATGGTGCTAAACCTGCTGAATATAGTGTGCTAAGGAACCTGGGCAAACTGGGCTGGGAGTACAGTGCAAAAATAGCCCAGGAAATAAGACAGCTCTGAATATAGAAACCAGGAAGTGCAAACCACAACAGCAGTCCAGTGCACAGTGACGGAGAAGGAAGTTAGAGGTGAACTGTGTGGCCAATGTGTGTGCTAGGAAAGGAGTGGATTCATTAAAGCTGCAAGCACCAGCGCATGTGAAATTCTGCAGAAATGCACCATGTTTCCAAAATGCTTGCATGGCACAGACACATTTGTGTAGGTTTTGCACAGAGCTAAACCATTTGCCCAGTACTATCACGTGTGCCCAGGGCAAAAATTTGCTATATTCAAAAGTGACATGCAAATGAGTCTACTTAAGCAGTCTGTGGGCAAACATCCAGATTAGCATCTCTTTATATCCTGATTTGCATGCAGTTTGCCCAGTGCTATTGCAGAGTTCCACAGCTCCACCTGTAGGTCAGTCTGGGAAGTGCATAGTGGTAGCTGCAGGCTACATTTGTACAGGACTGCATAGAATATTGTGCCCCAGGTGATTACATAGTACAGGCACAGGTGGTGGTGCTACATGCAATTGTCAAACTAGTTCCTGCTACAGTGCACAGCAGAGACTACAGTGATAAGGGGGCCAGTAGTGTGAGGGACACAGCAATGCCTATGGTGTGTAGGGCATCAATGACTGCTGCACTTTACACAGTGACAGGCCCATCTTGCAAGTGTGTACTGACAGCGAACATTACTGTTATGCTGTTGTGCAACCCACAGATGCTGCATCACTGGCATGGGATACTCACAGTGACATATACATGGCTGGCTGTGTGTGCTGTGGTGTCTGTACAGATGTGTGGTATGTGGCTGGGGGGCATATACACTCAGACAGGCACACTGGTGTTGAGGTATTCCCTACACTGGACCATTTGCACTGCATGGATTGTCCCAGTCTTGTGGCAGCACACAGTATGTGGTGCAGACTGGCCACCTGTACACTATCCCCTCAAAACCCTCCAAGCCCCCAGTGCTGCATGTGTGTGCTGGATTCTGTTGGTGTCCACCGAAGGATGGTCTGCAGGTGTGTGCTATATGAACACACTGCAATGGTGTCCACTGGGGTGCCGGGTCACCACTTAATGCCTGACATGGCTGGGACTGGTGGCAGATGATGTCAACACAGGAGGTGCCACCCATGTGCAACATGTTTCTTACATGTCTGGTTTTTTTCTATGTTTAATATTTACTGGTTAGGATCAATAAACTACCACTGGCAGACCCTGCAAACTACGTAATTCACACTTGTGAATTACAGAGTTCCGAAAACCATGGTTCTATGTTGCACAAAGTCATGCAAAGCCAGGCAAAGCTGCGCAAAGCCACAAAGTCGCACACAGCTGGTTTCCCCACAGTTAAGACTGCCTTTTCCTGGGTGGTAATTTGCACCATGCAAAGTGTTGCTCTAAGTCATGCAAAAACACCTTGAGCAGCACTAATGCACTGAATATACTGTAGCATTGCGCCTGTATTCATGTACATGCCCCCTCATTTTGCCCCTTGCATACATTACACTTTTGCCTGACACTAATGCAGTTTGCCTGCACTATTTGTCCTTTTGAGTATAGCAGACCCACACAAACCTGGCACAAACCAAGTGCAAATGGTTTGCACCCAGTGCAAAGTTTTGAATATCTGCCCCTGTGCAAAACTGGGCATTAATACGCATATAATTTTTAAAGTCCAACAAAAGCAGTATTTGCTTGCTAACTTTGGATGCATTTGTTTGTAATATTCACAAGGAAAAGTCAATTTTATTTTGCATATTTGTACCTACATTTTGCATGTGTACGTTATACTGTTTGCAAATTGTTTTATGCATTCCAGCTTCTATTAGCTGCCTTTTGTAACTCTGGAACGCACCTAAAAATGGGCATTTGGCTCAGGGTGCCACCCCAGTTATCAAATAAAAAAAAAAATACAAATGTGCCACAAAGGAAGACTTTTAAAATCACCCCCTGAAGCAGACCTATGGAGCACAGCCCTGGACCTGTAGCTTGTCCATGGTTCACAAGGCTAGAGGGGGTAGATTTTGGGATTGAAACAAACCTACTGCCACATTTTCCTCCTTTGGTGGCCTTATAGTCCTAATGCATACATCAGCTTTGATTTTTGCAGTGAATGTTCAAACATTTTTGTTTGTTTTTAGGAGATTCCAAAATAGCTGATTGCAACTAGTCACCTGTAATGAATGCTCTCTCTCACAAACCATTTCAGAAAAGCTTTTTTTTTCTTGACAATTGAACATTTTTAAATTTGTAAACATGGAGATGGATCTTTTAAACACTGCTCCAACAAATCTTAAAATAAAATAGAGGAAATGCACTTCAGAGAAGTAGAAACAAGCTCTAAAAAGAAAAGATTCTGACTTCTTACTGACAGAGGCAGAGAATCCGGACAAGTGTGAATGAAAGGGGCCCATTGATAAATACCTGACTATGGACCTTGTGTGCAGTTCAGCAGAGGTGCAATCAGCTGCATTTAAAACTGCCACCACAGTTCCCAATAAGGTGGAGACTAAGGTAAATGCCAGTGCTGAGCAGGCTGGAAAGATTTTTTTTTTTTAGTCTTTGGTAACTGGGTAAGGCCCACTAGGCACAACTGCCTGTTTTCAGGGACAACCTGGGAACACTGGGTGGTTAAGTGACTTGCTCAGAGTCACACAGTATGCAAGTAGAGGTTGTGAGAATCGGACCTAGGTCTGGTCTGCTGCTGGTACCAAGCTCGTTAACAGCTCATTACTCTAACCTCTAGGCTACTGCCAGATTGGGATAACTGTTCTAAAGGTGAAACATTTGGAAGGCATTGATAGATCCTATCAGACCCTTATAATAATTATACAGAAGCAAGTTTTGAAAATAAATTGGATTTATTTGTAAGTTGGAATGATTCATTTAAAAAAACACCCAGTGTTATTAAGGCTGAGAATTTGAAGATTCAGACATCTCTTGAAAGACAAAGGGCCTTATATGTGTCCCTGTTTAGAGATAACTTGTTATAACGGCCTATAAACGTGGGATGGACTGCATCTATCCGGGGGGAGGGGGGACCAAGATCCTCAGTGAGAGGTTTAACTGCTTAACTTGCAAGCATTTAAACAAGCCAAGGGGGAGCCGAAAGTAGGCAGGAAGAAGCTAACTGCCCCCCTCCCCCACAGGATGAAGCAGTCACTACAGTATGTAGGACCCTAGGGTTGGGAAATTGAAACTAAAACCTAAAACTGAGATAGGTAGGCTGGAAGAGATAAGGACGAATGGGAGCAAAAACAGGACTGGAAGGGAGGAAAGACATGGGGATAGGAGGGGGAGCTACTTGAAGGGGAGTTTACAAAACCTAGAAAGCCATGTGCACGAATGCCCGCAGCCTGGGAAATAAAATCCAGGTTCTAGTGGCCTTGATGGCAGAGGCAGACATGGACATTGTTGCTATTACTGAGACATGGTACACTGGGAACCATGAATGGGATATAGCTATACCAGGTTACATTCTATTTAGAAAAGACAGGATGGGAAAAAAGGGTGGAGGGGTGGCTATCTACGTCAAGGAGAGAATTAAAGCAACTGAAGTTCAGGAAATGCAGGAGGGAGCATAAACACTGTGAGACACCCTGAAGACAGGAAATGACACCGCCATTCATACTGGCATGATCCAACAGACCTCCAGCACAAGGGGAGGAGATGGACGGGGTAGTAGTGGAAGCTAGCCACAGAATGACAGCCAAAGGTGAAGTGCTGCTGGTGGGAGACTTCAATTTGTCTTATGTGGATTGGAGCACCCAGGCTGTAGCCACAGCCAGGAGCAGAGACATTTTGGATGACCTGCAGGGGGCATGCCTCAAGCAGCTTGTGGCGGAACCCACCAGAGAAGGAGAAATATTGGACCTGGTCCTCATCAATAGGGACAGAGTCACCGATGTAATGGTGGGTAGCCCCAACCCCCCCAGTCCAGTGATCATCGTATGGTGTGGTTCAATGTAAGAACAGTGGAGGAGTAAAACCACATGAAAGCAAGGGTCCTGGATTTCAAACTGGTCGACTTTGTGAAAATGGAGGAATGTCTCAAGGAAGCCCTGTCAGGGAAAGAAGAAGAAGGGGGGATGTAGAGAAACAATGGGCTAACCTTAAGGGAGCCATAGCAGAGGCAACAAGCCTTTGTTTTAGGCAACTAAGCAAAACAAAGAGAAGAAAAAAACACCATGGTTCTCAAAGGATGTGGCCAGGAAAGTAAGAGAGAAAAGGCTAGTTTCCAGGAGGTACAAGGAAATACAGAGGGAGAAAGACAGGGAACTGTATCTTGAAAAAGCAGAGGGAGGTGGGGAAAGCAGTCAGGAGCGTAAGGTGCAAACTGAGAAAACAATAGCCCAGACAATTAAGAAAGGGGACAAGACCTTTTTTTTTCAAATACATTAGTGAAAGAAGGAAGACCAGGGTTGGGATTGTGAAGTTAAAAAGGGAGGGAGGGGGTAAGCAGATGGAGGCCTAGAAAAAGTAAAAATCCTGAACAAATATTTTTTTTTCAGTATTTACAGAAGAAGGGGAAGGAGAATGGCCACTTTTGGGCCATAGGGGCACCAATGGAATAGAGTTGGACACTAGCCCATTTATGGAGCAAAGAGTCCTAAAGGAACTTGAGAATCTGAAAGAGGATGACACTATATGGCTGGATAGTACACATCCCAGAATATTAAGAGAACTTAGGTGCTGGCAGTATCACTATCAGCCGTATTCAACAAACTGATAGAGACAGAGTGGTTCCAGGGGAATGGAGAAGGGCAAATACAGTCTCTCTCCACAAAAATGAGAACAGGGAGGAGGCTGGCAACTATATGCCACTCAGCATGACCTCAGTGGTAGGGAAATTCATGTAGTCACTGCAAAAAGAAAGGATTGTAATATTTTTTGAATCCAGTGGAGCACAGGATATGAGGCAGCATGGATTCACAGTGGGAAGGTCTTGTCAAACAAATCTGATAGATTTCTTTGACTGAGTGACCAGGGAACTAGATCAGGGAGGGGCAGTGGATGTGGCCCACCTAGATTTCAGCAAGGCTTCGACACTGTCTCACATAGGAGGTTGGTAAATAAGTTGGGCAGCCTGGGAGTGGGCCTCAAGGTGGTAAACTGAGTCAGAAACTGGTTGAGTGACAGGACACAGAGGGTGGCTATAAATGGCATTCAATCTGAGGAAAGAGGGTGACCAATGGGGTGTACAGGGATCCATGCTGGGGCCAGTCCTCTTTATTGTCTTCATAAGTGACACTGCAGAGGGGCTGGAGGGGAAGGTATGCCTCTCTGCAGATGACACTAAGATCTACAACATGGTTAACAATCCAGGGAGGGGTGAAAAAAATGAGAAATTACCTAAACATGCTTGAGGAGTGGTCGAGAGTGTGGCAGCTAAGATTCAGTGCAAGCAAGTGCACAATCATGCATTTGGGGCACAGAAATCCAAGACAGGAGTACAAGAAAGGGGGGGGGGAGAGGTATCGATAGCCACCAGTCAAGAAAGGGATCTGGGGGTAATCATATCTGAAGACCTAAAGGTAACCAAACAATTTGAAAAGGCTGTGCGGAGAGCCAATGGGATGCTAGGGTGCATAGGGAGTGGTATCACCAGCAGAAAAAAGGAGGTGATTATGTGACTTTACAGATCACTAGTGAGACCTCATCTGGGGTACTGTGTCCAGTTATGGAGCCCGCATCTCCTGAAGAACACAGACAAAAATAGATTTAGTCCAGAGAAGGGCAACAAGAATGGTGCAAGGACTGTACAAAAAGTCATATGAAGAAAGACTAGAGGACCTCAATATGTATTCCCTGGAGGGAGAGAGAGGGGGGGATATGATAGAGACATTCAAGTACCTCATGGGTATAAACAAGGTACAGGAGGGTAGCATCTTTCAGAAAAGAAGGTGTACAAGAACAAGGGGGCATGATATGAGGCTAGAGGGAGTAGGCTCAGAGGCAACATAAGGAAGTCATTTTTCACAGAAAGAGTAGTGGATGCTTAGAAAAGCCTCCCTGCAGAGGTGGTGGGGGCAAAAACAGTAGGGGAATTCAAGAATGCATGGAATAGACATAAGAGTACTCTCGCAATAGGGAAGAGAGGGTAAGCCGCAGATCAACCAGGGTCTGCAGTGTTGGATTAGGTAGGGGAAAAGGGGAAGACTAGGTGAGCCACACAGTCCTTTTCTGCCATCACCTTCTATCTTTCTATGTTACAGGCAAAAAAAGAGCAAAACTCTAGAAAACAATATTCACAAACTAACCTCTGGTTTAATGGTGTTTCACTTCTTAGTGCAGAGGACCTAGTTGACTATCTGGAGAGAAATAGGCTCCAGAATAGCAAGCAGCATGGGTTCATTGCAGGGATGTCTTGTCAGACCAAACTGATAATGTTCTTTGACCTGGTAACTAGGACAGTGGATAAGGGGCAATCAGTGGATTTACTCTACTTCAACCTCAGCAAGGCATTCACCTCTGTTTTATCTGGGTGCAGTGAAGAGTCTAGCTAGATGAGTGGAAAACTAGCTAGGGGCAGACAGCAGAAGATGATGGTAAATGGCATTAAGATGATCAAATAGGGAGGTCGTAAGTGGGGTGCCATAAGGTTTAATCATTGGGCCAGTCCTTTTCAATATGTACACCAGTGACATAGAAGCAGGACTGCAGGGCAAGATGGGTTTCTTCGCAGATGACACTAAGCTCTGTGGCAGGGTAATCTGCAAAAAGGGGTTAGGGAGTTGCAAAGGGACCTGCAAAACTTTTTGAGGTAGTACAAAGGCTGGCAGTTAAGAAATTCAATACCAAGAAGTGCAATGTGAAGCACGTTCAAGATTCGAGATTTTTATTTTATTTATTTATTTATTGAATACAATCAGAATTAATACCTTTGAGTCAGAGACTCCTTTACAAAGGCTCCACGTCATAGAAAACAATACAGAGCATACAGTGTACAGATATCACAGTATAAATAGCAGTGTTGGAAATATCACACCTTTCGAAAGATACGTGGTAAATTACAACAGGTGAATGTGTTACAGGGTAATTTCAACAAAGACAATGCAGTACAGTGGCAAAATACAATAAATACAGTAACTACAGTGGCACTCAAGAAGCAGGACCAAATGGGTCCATTGTCATGGCAGTTATAGGTTGTGGGTAGGTCAGGTACAGTGACAGGTGGAGTCACGCAAGATACTGCTACGGAGAAGGAATTTGAACAGTCCTAGGGTAGGAGCCAGGAGAACTCTTTTTAAAACATGAAAGGAAGATGAAATGTATAGCCAGTTGAGCTTTCGCTTCAATTACCTCCTGATAACACTTACACAGTAAATAAACACAGTAGAGTTAGTTTTGTTATCCTAAAATTACACAGATACAGACAGCTTATAACAATTTCTTGCACTTATTAAAAATATACAGCAGCACAAACAAATCCGTACTTGCAAATTCATACAAGAATTATCCAATGCATGGCAATTCTCTCTACACCATTCTTTTAAAATGCATAATGCTGGTAGATTATCAGTACTTTTTCAGCGCATACAGGGTAAAATGTTTCAATATTTAGGACTTTTGTGAGATAATCATTTGACCATTTAAGCTGTTAGTTCTTGCGTATGACGTTCAAACCCATTTTCTGCACTTAATCCAGATTTAAATATATGATAGAAAAAAGATTAGTAATGTAGGTTGGTACCTTTTGTTTTGCCACACTTACACTTGAAAATTAATACATGCACATAGGGAACAAGAACACTAGGACAGAATACTGGATAGGAGGCGATATGTTGGACACCACCTCTGAAGAACAAGGTAACCAAATTTTCAGGTGTATTGGGAGGAAGTTTCACAGCAGGGGTAAAGAGGTGACACTACCTCTATATAAATCAGTGGTGAGGCCACATCTGGAATACTATGCCCAGTTCTGGAGTTCTCACTTGAAAGACTAACACAGGCTAGAAACAGTGTAACATAAGGTGATCAAAATGATTCAGGTCCAATAGGGCAGATCCTACAAGGTTCAGCTTAAGGCTCTGAACATGTCCTTGGAGTCGCTAGAGACTAGAAGGAAGAGGGGAGATACAATAGCGACCTTTAAGTTCCTGAAAGAATGAACATAGCAAATTGTGAGGAAATATTCAGCAGTAATGGCAAATCAAAAACACAGGGACATGAGTGGAAGCTGCCGGGGTGTGGGGGGGGGGGTTCAGGAGGGACATGAGAATGTTTTGTTTTACATCAAAAGTGACTGAGCCATGAAACAGCCTACTAGCAGAGGTGATGGGTGCAAGAATCATTAATGGTTTCAAATACAACTGGGACCAGGTAAAAGGCAGTTACATAGGGGATAGTATTAGGAAGGGGGCAAGGGGGCGGTGAGGGTAATAACCCTAACTAGACAATAGGTCCCAGGGTAGGATAGGGTAATCGGGCACACTGGACTGACATTTTCTATATATCTATTTCTCATTTTTCATGCTGTTTTCCCATTAGAGTTCCTTTATGACCAGTCTAAAGTGAGGGTAAATAGTCAAAGCGAGGGTAAATTATTTACCTTCTTTGGAATGTTTAAGTGGTTAAAGGAAGTTATTCATATGTAAGGTTTAAGGCTCACTTACTGTACATTGTACACCTACTGTATATTATAGGGTCACGTTAGTCCCCCCCCCATATTAGGGAAGAGCAAAAAGGGAAGGCACCACTCATCATATTAGGGTTCAGAAGGCAGTTTATGTTAAACCCCTCTGAAACCTTTATGATGTGGGCATCCCTGGAGGGAACAGCCTGAAGTTTTGCAGGCACAGAATCTGTGCCAGGATCCCTGGATTCTTTAAATTTGGTAATGGTCAGTTCAGTAGTTTAAAAGTGCAAGAAGGTTAAAAGCACATGCCAAATATGGAAATTGAGGCTTTTGTTTTGTTTTTTTTTGCTCTTCAATAGAACAAAAGCTCATCAATAGCACAAAATAGACTTGCAGTTAATTCCTGAAACTGGTAGACAGAGATGACGATGACACAAAAATGGCAAATGTTAAAACGGCCACAGCTTTTTGGCGACTGGAAAGATGGCAATAAGTCGCATTCCCCCCCCGAGGTGCTATGACCTAGGGAGTATATTTAAAAGAGGGGTGGGGCAAAGCCCCATTAATGAGAAAGGGTGCAGTAAAGCACCCCCGCAAAGAAAACCGTTGCCATCTTTCAGTTTCGATTTCGAGCCATGGCAGTTTTAACGTTCACCATTTCTCCTTCGCTGTTCTGACTTTGAAACCCTGGAACTTTCAGGATCATTAGAGTTTGGCCCAAGGCTGATTCATTGATACAGTAGATGTCTTCACTGAAGAATGTAGTTTTTAAAGTATTAAGACAATAAAGTGCAGTTTTAGTGAAGACACACAATATTTTTTCAACCTTCTAATGAATAATAGAATTTTTGGGAAGCTGGTGTATGGCATTTTTGTGTGGAAATTATGAGGTCCCAACGCTGTGACTCAAAACTACAATTTTCATGCAGTTCTGAGTCATGAAAAAAGCCTCCTTCTATCCTTATATTGTGGGTGGTCAAGAACCCGTGCTGCCACCAGCACCCCCCACCTGACCGAATTCTGATCGAGTTGATAATAAGTGCCCAACCCTGCTGCCTATGCACCTTCCCACCTGAACACTGATCATGCAAGTGGGGGCTACCAAACCCACCCACAGTACCCCGTCTCCCACTCAAACCATGATCTAGCCAGAGGCGAGTACTCAACCCCACCATCTATACCCTCCTACCACCTGCTAAATATTGACATTGATCTAACCAGCAGTGGATGCCAATGTCTACTACTGGAACCCCCCCCCCACCTACACACTGATCTAGCCGGTGATAGGTGCCCAACCCCATATATTTTACCCCGTCTAATTTGATTGAACTCTAAACAAGACTGTGGCAGTTGCCCAGCCCTATGAACAGTACCACCCTCTGACCCACAAAACTCTGATCAAGCTGGTTGGTTCCAACCCCACTGCCAGTGTCCCTCTCCTGCCTACCTGAACTCTGATAAAGCCTGCAACAGTTGCCCAATCCTGCCCCAAGTACCCCACTTTACCATGCCTGATCTCTGATCAAGCTAGCAGTGTGTCCCCAACCACACTTCCAGTACCTTCCTCCCACATGCCAGAATGCTAATTAAGACAATGGTAGGTGCCCAGCCATACCACCAAACCCCCACTCACACTTTAAACTAGCAGTGGGTACCCACCCCACTGCTGGTACCTCACACCCACCTACCTGAACAATGATAAAGTTAGTGGCATGTGCCCAACCCCACCACTGGTATTACTTTCCTGCCCAAACACTAAGAAAGCTGATGGTGGGTGCCCAACCATGCCACTGGTAACCCAGGACCCCAAGAAGTCAAAACTCTTTCCCCCTCCCACTGACCGAACTTCCTTTCCCACCCTCCTCTCCTTATCCTTCCCATATTACTGAAAAAAATCCTCACCCACCAGCTAGTACACACAAACACACACACACACACACACTAACCAGTACAGTCCTACATCACAATTCCTCAGTGTCCCATGATGGGATTCTACAGGGTTCCCTAATGAACTTCTCTACCTGCATGTGACAAAAATATGTATTAACAAAAAAAAAAATGAAACCAGGACTTATGGTTTTTAAAGGGGAAAAGGGGTGTTTGAAACTCAACTTAGGGTCTAGTTGGAAAACTGTCAGTTGAGAGATCGGGGGTAAGAATTTCAAATTTGGTTAAAAAAATGAATAAAAACAGTTGAGTGTTAAAAGAAATAACCCCTTTCCCAAAAAAACTAAGTCCTATGAAATGCACACTGCATGTGCACAAGGGCTTAGTTTGTTTTTTTTCTGACCTTTTTATCAGGGTTATTTTTTTTTCCCTAACATTTATAACTTTTTATTTGTTTCATATTTTTGCACCAGATTTGAGGGGTGGAGTACTTAATTTTTATTTCTTCATGAACATCCACTAGGCAACATTCATGCCTGCCCAGTGGATGTGCTGCTTTGTGTAAGGCCAGCAGGTCCCTGGGTGAAGACAGCTACAGGTCCTGGGCTATGCCCAATAGGGTGTGCTGCTTTGCAAAAGGGCCAAAAAGACCTGCACAACACAAGCTACAGATCTGCCCCACACCCAAATGGGACCACTGCTTCACATATGTCCTGCAGCTCCCTGCACAAAGCAAGCTACAGGTCTGGTGCAGTAAGCAACATTATGCTGATTCTTCATGACTGCTCCACAGGATTAGTTACTGAACATGTTACAGGTCTGAAACAGTGTGTGTAACAATGCAGCTGCTTCACTCATGAAACAAACTAAAGGTCTAATGTGGTAAGCATAATTTTGCAGCTACTTCATGATTGTAGGGCAAGGTCCCTGGAATTCTGTGTTTCTGCGGTCACAGATATTTTCTCAAATTTGCATCATGCTGCAGAATATAGATACTGATGCAGAATTCACTGTTCTTTGTGAATTTTCAATCAAATATACAGTTTTTGCATAGTGCACAGTTCCTTTCTTCATGTCATTTATTCCGAATCCCCTCCTGTATGCTTGTAATGTGATGTCATTGATGACATCACATCATATTTTAGCCAATGTCAGCCCTCTTCCAGTGCTGGGCATTCCTCCCATGGAGCCGCTCCTTGGCCACCTGCTACAACCGCAAGGACCCCCTCCAGTGCTGGGCATTCTGCCCATGGAGCCACTCCTCGACCACCCCCCTCCAGTGCCGGGCATTCCACCCATGGAGCTGCTCCTTGGCCACCTGCCTACAACCGCAAAGCCCCCCTCTTCTAGCACTAGGCATTCTGCCCATGGAGCTGCTCCTCGGCAGCCCATCAACAACTGCAAAGGTACAGAGCTTCAAGGACTCATCCAGAGTCTGTGCCTTTTCAAACTTGGTGTCTTACTGCTTTCCCCTGCCTACAGGGCTCCTCAGCTTCTGCTGATTTTTTAGCTCTTGCCGCCTGGCTCCTCAGTTTTGATACTTGTAAGTAACAATTTGTGCTCACTGCGAGCCGGAACTTTTGTAACTTTCTAATTGCAACTTTTATTCAGTTTATTGCTTCTGAGCAGGATCACAGAACTTTTAAATAATTAATTGCACTGTGAGCTGGAGCTTTTGCTTTGCTACTGCGGAGCCACTGTAGCTTTTAAATAATAAATCTGTGCTCTCTGAACCAGAATTCCTAAGCTGTGCTTCTGCAGTGTATAACTAATTTAATTTTGTGAGCAATATAAGTAATTCCATTCTGCGAGCACTGAGAGCAGGAGCACTAAATATAATCAGGGCTCTGCCCTTGCTCAGCTCCTATGGTGGTCCCTGATGCCCCTTTGTGGCATCTCCCCACCCTTCCACCCACCCTATCTGGACAATTACTTATATAACCACAGTGCCTGTCTCTGATTGGATGGCAATCAACCCAATTTTCCATTGGCTGCATATACAGTTCCCTCACTAGAGAGACACAACTATTTTTTACTTCTACCAAGACCTACTACCTATCCATCAAATGCCTATGTCCACAGTCAAAAGAGAGTAGCTCAGACTTTTTTTTTCTTGTAACAACTTACTACTCTCTCTCCTTCTATCAATCAGCTTCTCACCCGAGCAGGTACTCACCCTTCCTGCTCTCTGATCCCTCCCCATTACTTACTGAGCATGTTAACCTATGCACTCTTCCTCCTCCCCCTTCTATTTCCCCTTACTTCCCTACCACCCCATCTCCCTCCTACCTTCCCCATCCCTATCTCACCCTCCTAACAATATCCCCCACCCTTCCTGACTCAAGCTAGCATATCCTCTCTCACTCCCCATGGCTTCCAGGCTGCTCCCGTCTCCCATCTCTTAACCTTCTTCCAACCCTATGCTTACTGATCCTCACTCCCCTCAGCTCTTGCACTCGCCTTCACTCCATCCTTCTGCTGCTTCACAAACGCCCTTCCACTCCCACTAAACTCCTTATCTTCATCCTGTTTCTGCTGGCTGTTGATGTGGAGTTCAACCCTGGTCCAGCGATCCCCCCTTTCAAATTTCCTGAAAGGTCTGAGCCTAGCTCATCTTAACATCTGAAGCCTCCTTCGTAAAACAGACTTATTGCACCCTGTTATGGTCAACCTCAGCCCTGACTTACTAATAATATCGGAATCCTGGCTGTTCCATAAGATTCCCAATTTGGCAGTGGCCATTCCTGGCTATTCCCTCACCTGCCAGGAAAATGCCTCCAGGGGTGACGGTGTGGCTATATATCTTTCCTCTGCCTTACAGTATGTCCCTATTCTCTCTCTCTCTCTAGCTCCTCCTCTTCTGCCTATGAACTTCTCATCAAAATTTCCCTTCCCTTCTCTTGCCCCATCTTTGTTGCCAGTGTCTACTTTTGCCCTGGCCTACCTTCCGCTACTATTACTGAACTTCTCTCCACTATCTCCTCTCATGCCCCCACTGGAGAATGTTTCATACTTGGGAACTTTAATTAAAACTGGCTCTCACCTACTACTTCCAAATTCTGCAACAACATCAAATCCCTAAACCTCACACAACTAATCACTAACCCTACTCACTTGAACCTTAAAATATAAAACCACACCCTACTGGACTGGCCACTAACCTCTCACCCTCACAGAATTATTGCATCTGGCACCCTCCCAGATGCCTTCAGTGACCATCATATGGTTTACTGCATTCGCAAGGTCCACCATACTAAAGCCCCACCCAAACTCCTCCAGATCCGATCCTTCTGGTCCTTGGACCTAGCCTCCTTTCACAAGGACCTAATAGCCATGGACTGGTCAACCATCTCTGATGCCAGATCCATGGACTCAGCACTAAGTTTCTTCACAACACATTTCATGTCCATCTGGGATCGCTACGCCCCACTTAGAAAAACTAGAGTCCATGGTACTCACCTCCCCTGGATCCTTGCCTAGCTGCTAGCCGGCCTGCGTGCAAGTGATTGGGCTTGAAAGGTTCACAAATCTTCTGCGTCCCCTGCAGATTACCACAGGTATCACACTCTACACAATGCATGCACCAGGGCCACTAAACTTGCCAGGGCTGATTATTTTTCCTCCACCCTCCAAAACAATACTAACCATCCTTCCATCCTCAAGGCAGGAGGGACCACCATCTCTGAACCCTCTGCTGTTGCTACAGAATTCAACAACTTCTTTACCTTTTGTGCCTCCTCCCTTCTCTCCTCCCTACCCCCCTCCTCTTACTCTCCCTTATCACCACACTTTACACCCACCCTTCACTTTCTGTACTGTCTCCCCAGTTGACATTCTGAAAGAATTACTAGCTCTAAACCCTACTAAGGGCACAAGTCCTGATGGGCTGAACCCTAAACTCCTGCACCTCTCTACTCATGCCATCTGCCTCCCTATTCCACTACTCCTCAACCTGTGTTTCTCTAACATAGGTGCCTACTTCTTTGAAGCAAGCCACCATCATTCCCCTCCCTAAAGGTGGCGACCCTTCAGTTCTGGGCAACTACCGCCCTATCTTTCTTCTTCCTACCCTCACTAAACTCCAAGAAAATGTGGTACTCTCACAGCTCTCACCATTTCTTGATTCCTCCTCCTTTCTCACCCCCTTCCAGTCTGGTTTCTGCAAATCTCATTTCCACCTCCCTCCTCAGGCTCATTGATGCTATTCCGGCCAGCATGGACCAGGGCCTGATCACATCTGCAATCTTTGTTGACTTGGCCAAAGCCTTTAACACAGTTACCCACTCCCTCCTCCTAGATCAGCTATCTGCTGCTGGACTCTCTCCACAAGCCACTAATTGGTTCCACTCCTACTGTATCTCATGGGCAGAATGCAACCTGTCAAAATTGGTAACTCCTGTCCACTCCCCCATCCACACTGGAATCCCTCAAGGCTCAGTGCTTGGACCCATTCCCTTCTCAATCTTTCTAAACTCCCTCCAATCTGCATGTTCTTTTGCATCCCTTCATATGTATGCTTATGATACTGTTATTTTTCCTTCCAGCTCTTCCCTCGCTGAACTGACAAACAGACTGCAGCTGGATTTCACCAATATCCAGCACTGGTTCTACTCTAATCAGCTTTCTTGAAATACTAAGAACACAGTCTCCATGACATTTGGGACCAGGCAAAAACTCACTAGACTTCTGGTCCTGCCCTATTTCCACCCCCTGGATGGCCCTATCCTTGAAGATGTCACATCTTACAAGTACCCAGGTGTGTGGCTTGACCAACACCTAGACTTCTCTGTTCATGTGAACTCCATACATAAAAATCTCCATCCTAAACTTGGGGCTCTGTATAAGAACTGTGGGTGCATCCCTCTGCCAGCCCACAAAGCCATTATACAGAGAATGATTCTCCCTCTCTTCGACTATGGGGACGCCATTTATGGTAGTGTGCTCAATTCTACCTTGGCCAGACATGACCCCGTCTTCCACTCCTTCTATAGATTTGCCCTGGGTCACCCTCCAAGGACCCACAACTGCCACTTCTACTCCTCCCTCTCCCTCAACTCTCTTGAAGCCAGATGGCTTACTCATGATGCCACCCTAATTGCTAAACACTGGCTGAGCTCCCTTCCATCCTAGCTCTCTCCTCTCCTCTCCTCTCCTCTCCTCTCCTCTCCTCTCCTCTCCTTCCAACTCATCCTACTCCCTCCATAGTTCTAATCTCCACTCTTTAACCCTCCCACCTAGGTGGACCTTGGCTGGGCTATTTGCTTTCTCCTTCCGCCTCCCTAAACTCTGAAATTCCCTCCCCTTCTCTATCTGCTCTGCCACCTCTATCTGCTACTGCTCAACTCTTCTACATAACTGCACTGCCCCCTCCTGTAACTGCCCCTGGCTCCCTCCCTCATGCATCTTCCCCAGTCACTTTTCTTCCTTGTTCATTCTACCTCTCTGCTTCTACCCATTCCCTCCTGCTACTCATCTTCAGAACTGCCCCGTGCACTCTTCCTCTTTCCTCACTCTACCTCTCCTACTTCTACCTATTCCCTCGTTACTACTCTTCAGAATTCCATCTTCCCCTTCTACCCTCCTTACCTTCACTCTGCTCTTCCTTATCCTAACCCATGACTCCTGACCTCCTCTAACACCCTGCCTCCCCTCCTCTGCTCTTTCTTCTCCTTTTCCTCTCCTTGATAGCCTCTCCTTTACAAGTTGTTACTTTGGCTGCTATGTCCTCCTTAGATTCCACTTCACAATGATCTTGAAGGATACTGTATTCCCTTTATTCTCTGCTGATGCTTATCTCTGTAATTATCTTTTTGTAAATTATATGTACCTTTCTAAGTATATTTCTTTTTTCCGATGTTTCATTTATGGTATAATGTATGGAACTGTACTTATATATCCTGTAAATATTTTTCACTCCATATTATTTTATACTCTGTTTGCATATATTTCCCTTCTACCCTCTCCCCTAGGACGCATCTGGAATTGAGTTGTTTACAGCTCATTATTTCTCTCCTGGTGAAACTTTTGAAATAAATAAATGACAGTGCTGCATTCTGCCATAGAAATGAATAAATCATGCCAAAGAAATCAGAAAATGCTGCCACAGAAACCTAGAAGCCCTGCACAGAAATCAGGACAATTGCCACAAAACACTAGGGGCCCTGGTGTAGGGCAACTTGCAAAGCAAGTTACAGATCTGGAGCAGTGAGCATCATTATGCAGCTGGTTCAAAATCATTAGTTGTCCACTGGGCCACTTACAAAGCAGAGTATAGTGTCTGTCACAGTGCATGACACTATGCGGTTGATTCAGATGTGGTCCACAAGTCTACTTGCAAAGAAACTACAGATCTGGTGCAGTGAGCTCCACGATGCAGCCACTTACAGGACCACTCACAAGGAAAGCTACAGGTCTGGCACTTTGCCTGTCCCTATGCTGCTTCTTCAAGTGTGGGATGTGGAAAGTCTAGGAAATTATCACTGTGAAGTACTTTACAAAGACTCCCAAACTTCAATTAAACAGGGGCCGCACTTTATTTAGTTTTCACCAGGTGAAGTGCCTACCCGCACTCAGTGAAGACCACGTGTAATGGAACATTGCTAGTGAAAGTGTTGGTCGAGTGCCGCTAAGCAGTTTTTACCTGTAATGTAGCACTTCACTGGATAAACTATGCAAAGTGATTAATTTTCAAAGGAATGTTCTTTTAAAACATGTAACCCACCACACCCACTATGACAAACGGTTCTCACACCCATCCCACCTCCCACCACCCAGACCCTTTTAAATATAGTACTCCACCCTGCTGCCCTGGGCTCCACCCCCACCCCACAGTAATGGGGATTTTTTTAAATACTAGTAGATATCACTTTATTGTCTCCCCTCCTCCCATGCTATGTTAGTAATACACACACACACAGCACATGTGCCTGTCCTCTTTAAGGCATAAAATGTTAAGGAACCTCACACTTCAACTACCCACACTCTGTTACGGGCTTGTCGCCTTTGCACCGGTCCTGAACGCCAGACTAGCAAAGTGGGATACGGCTTACAACAACATATGCCGCTTCACCCTCTCGGCGCCGCGCCTTATGCACCGATGCAACATCTACACCCGACTAGAGTGGCACTCCCGGAAAAACACCGAGCCTTTGTCCTCGGCAGCTTTGTAGATAATATTGTCCGAACTGCATGCCCCCCTACTTTTGCACTTCCTTCAAACACTGCACCCCGGCCTACCACCTCAGATCTAGCACAACCCAGGTCTGCTCGGTCCTGAGGACCTGCTCCCTCACTGGTGACCGGGCCTTCCCTGTCTACGCTCCGAGACTTTGGAACTCCCTCCCCGCCCCAGTCCGAGCTGCCCCCTCACACCCCAGCTTCAAAACTCACCTATGGAAGTTCCTCAAAGCAGCCTCTACTTGCCTTTGTGCCCACTAGATGCAGGGAGCCCCTCCCTCACCCATGACACCTCTCCCCCATGTCAAATTGGCCCTTGCCACTCTCCTCAACAGCACTTACCCCCCTTACCCACTAGTTCCCTTCATAGTAAGCACTTAGCCAACCCCACGTTACCCTGCCCTGCCCTCCAGGATGCAGGCAGCTCTTGCCCCTTAGCCGGATCCTTGACTCTGTCACCCCTTCCCCGCCCCTCCTTTTGTTAGCTAACTACCCTGCTGGTGTGCTTACTACTACACTCCCCTTATCTATCACCAGAAAAGTCACACGGTTAGTCACTCTGTTTCCACTCCCCTTGTGGTTACCTGAAAATCTCCTGCCTCCTCATGCCTCCACGGATCCTTGTGCTTGACATGTCCCCCCTTACCGTTTTTCCTGCTAATATACCTCTGTCCTCACCACCATTTAAATACAAGCTATATTTGTATCATGTTTCTAACTCTGATTGTATCATGTCTCCATTTTGTACTCTGGCTCCACCTGTGACGCTGGGCCTGCATGTTACCCTGACAATGTACTATGTTTGCTGTTTGTAATATGATGTATCATGCCAATGTACCATGTTTGCTGTTTTTCATAATATGCTGTAATCGTACCATGTGTACTGTTTCTCATAATTTGCTATATCGTAATTTTTCTCTTCTGTATTGTAACCTCCCGGGTCGCACCTGAAAATAGGCACCTGTTGTCTAGTGTGCTTACCTGGTTAACAAAAACAAAATAAATAAATGCTGCAGCCCCAACCTTCCTCTTCCTCCCAGTCCAAAAAGGGGAAGTTAGAATAGCCTTATTAAAAGTGAAAGGGGAAAACCTGAAGAAAACCCTATCTAGGGTAAAGCAGCAAGGTATAAATTGAACAAAAAAGGGAAATCTAGAAACACCCTATCTGGGGTAAGGCCACAGGTTTTTTTTCCGGTCATAGGGATTGTAGCATTATGAATGTTGGGAGTAGTGCAGTGCAGAGGCTATGGAGCAGCAGTCTTCAGGAAGACCTTTTGAAGACTGAGGTGCTGCACCATCTGCATGCACCTTGTTATGCTGAGGGAGGAGGTCACCATATTCTGGGCCGAGTTAGGTAAGATTCACCTTTGCCTCAGAGGGTGCCCAGGAAGAGGACCAGATGCACTGTGGTGAAATCTGGGAGGGTGGGGTGGTGGGTCTGGAACACATTCTTCAGCTGATGCCACTACACATCTCTTTTGCCACTCAGGTGGGACAGGAATGACAAGAGGATACATCTGTGGTAGTAGCTAGGGAGAATGTGAAGGTCCTCCATAGGGAAGGCCCCATGGAGGAAGGGAGAGGACTCCAACAGAAGAGGAAGGATCTTCTGCAGTGGGACTGAATCGATGGGGGGGTAGATTTGAAAGCAGGGTGGGAGGGGGAGGTGAGGTGAGGTGTTTTCCTTGCACTTCTGCATGGAAGGATGGAGAGCAGATCCTTAGGATTGTTAGAGCGGTGGGGCAGAAGGGGGAGCTGGATGTCATTGTCCATCTGAGGACAAATGACCTGGCAAGGGAAATAGCAGATCTGGTGCAGTAAAGATTTAGAGAGGTGGGATGGGGCCTGAGACAGGCTGCTCGAATGGTGACCTTCACTATGGTGATATCTGTATACATCTGGGGGTAAGACTAGGGAACACCACACAAGGGCCTTCAACTACTGGTTGAAGGTATGGTGTGGGGAGGAGGGTTTGGGCTACATCAGGGACTGAGGTCCTACCTGGGGGGGACAGAGGCCTGTACAAAGGAGATGGCCTCCATCAATCCAGAACAGGAACATTTGTCCTGGGTGGAAGGTTTAAATGCTTCATCAGTTATTTGAACTAGTCAAGGGGGAGGCAGAAAAAATGAGGAAGGCAGTGAATGTCCCCTCCCATAAAGTGGAGCAGGAAGAAGGAGAAGCCCAGGAGAAATTAATTCCCAAGGGGTAGAGAGGCATAGGGACAAAAGGAGAAGAATAGATGGGAAAGTCGGGAGGTGGATCTAAGGCTGAGATGAGTTAAGGAGGGTGGGCAGAGGGAGGATGAAGGGGGGGTACCAGGGACAAGGGAAGGCAGAAGGATGAAATCAAGAAGGGAGGGCAATGTAGGAAGAAGGAGGGACAAAAGGAGAGGAGAGCCATGTGTGCCAACACAAGGAGCCTAGAAAATAAAACTCATGTCCTTGAGGCAACCATTGCAGAAGCGGACCTGGATCTGGTGGCCATAACAGAATCATATTGTACTAACAACCACAGCTAGGATGTGGCCAATCCAGAATACACCATGTTCTGAAAGGACAGGACAGGGATGAAGGAGGGGAGTTGTTTTATCTGTGAGAGAATGCATAAAGGCTATGGAGATACAGAGACATCAGAGGGAGAAGGAAGGATGGAAGATTCTTTGGATCAGCTTAGAGACATGGTCCAGGGCCTTTATCTATGTGGGAGTGGAGTACAGACCACCAACACAAGGGAAGAAGTTAGACAAGGTTTTGGCAGAGACCATTGTCAGAAAGGCAAGCAAAGGGGAGATGTTGATTATGGAGGACTTTAATCTGCCAGAGGTAGACTGGAGCATTCTGGTCACAGCTACATCAACAAGCGGGGTCATCCTCAGCTCCCTACAAGGGGAATTTCTTAGTCAGCTGGCTACAGAAGCCACTAGTGATGGGGCAGTGTTAGACCTGGTACTTACCAACAGGGACAGCATTGTAAACATCGCAGCAAGAAGTCCTCTGGGTACAAGCAATCACTAAACAATGTGGTTAATTTGCATACAGATTGGGCAAGAAAAAAAACACACTAGGATGAGGGTCCTGGACTTCAGGATGGCAGATTTTAAAGAAATAGGTGACTGCCTGAGAAAATCCATTGAAAGGGGGGAATGGCCAGGAGGGGAGTAGAGGCTAAATGGAAAAAGATCAAGGAGGGAATAACTAAGGCAACAGCAAGCTGTTTGAAGGAAATAAGCAGGGCTTAGAGGAGGAAGTGGCCACTGTAATTCTCAAGGGAGGTGGCTAACGTGGTAAGGGAGAAAAAAAACAGCTTTTCGGAAATATGAGAAGACCCTGACAGAGGGGAACATGGAAGTATATCTAGATAAACAAAGGGAGGCAAGAAAGAAGGTAAAAGCTGCTAAGAAACAGAGGAGAGGATCACCAAGGAGGTCAAAAAAGGAGGTAAGACTTTCTTCGGATGTGTGAGTGAAAAGCGGAACGCATGGGGTGGGATAGTGAGGATCTGGAGAGCAGGGGGGACTGTGCAGAAGATCAAGAGAAAGCTAAAATTTTAAATGAGTACTTCTTTTTGGTATTTACAGTGGAAGGAGGTGAACCAACATATATCAGCAGGCAGAGGGGGGAAGGGAGAGGGGGCACAAGTTCATTTTTGGAGGAGAGAGTCCGAAGAGGATTGGAGTTGCTTAAGGAGAACAAAGCAATAGGTTGGACAGGAGTCACCCAAGGGTTCTAAAAGAACTGAGAATGGTCTTGCTGCCCCTCTAGCAACACTATTCGGCACCTCACTGGAGACAGGGGTAGTACCAAAGGAATGAAGGTGGATGTGGTCCCTCTGCACAAGAGTGGCAGCAGGGAGAAGACTAGCAATTACAAGCTAGTCAGTCTCACATCAGTGGTGGTAAAATTAATGGAGACCCTGCTGAAGGACAGGCTGATGGAGTCCCTGGAAGTAAATGGGCTGCAGGGGCACCAGCAGCATGGTTTCACAGGGGGAGGTCATGTCAAACAAATCTCGTAAATTTCTTTGACTGGGTGATTAGGGAGGTGGATCGGTGGAGGGCACTGGATGTGGTCTATATGAATTTCGGTAAGGCCTTTAACTCCATGCCACACAGGAAGATAATACAGAATCTTAGCAACCTTGGGGTTGGGGAGAAGGTGATATACTGGGTTTAAAACTGGTTGAAGGATAGGAAGCCGATGGCAAATAGCAGACACTCGGGGGACAAGCATGTGACCAGTGGAGTGCCACGGGGATCAGTACTGGGGCATGTCCTCTTCAGTGTCTTCATAAGTGACATTACTGAGGAACTGGAGGGGAAGGTGGTTCTCTTTGTGGATGATGCAAAAATCTACAACAGGGTGAATACCCAGGAAGGGATGAAGATAATACAAAGAGATCTGGGGAAAACTAGAGGAGTGGTCTAGGATGTAGCAACTGGGTTTCACGTTTCAATGCCAAAAAGTGTGAAGTCATATATCTAGAGCGGGGAGACCTGGGAGTGTGTGTAAGATGGGAGGAGGAACTTACAATCATTAAGCAAGAGCAGTACCTTGGGATAATCATATCTGATGGTCTCAATGTGGCAGGTCAGTGTGACAAGGCAATAGGCAAGGCTAGTGGGGTGCATAGAAAGGGGGATTTCTAGCAGGAAAAGGGAGGCAGTGTATCTGTATCGCTCACTAGTGACACCCCTCCTAGATTACTGTGTCCACTTCTGGTCACCGCACCTTCACAAGGACACTGGCAGGGTGGAAGTGGTCCAGAGAAAGGCTACCAAAATGGTGTGGGGCTTGCATGAGAAGCCATGTGAGGAGAGACTGCAGGAGCTCAGCATGTTTTCTCAGGAGGCGAGCAAGAGGGGACATAATTGAGATTTATAAGAACCTCACACAGGTGAATAAGGTGCAGGAGGGAGTCTCTTTCAGAGGGCAGCACTAGAACACTGGGGGCATGCAATCAAGCTTGATGGAGGAGAGTTCAAAAAGGATAAGAGGAAATAATTCTTCACAGAAAGGGCGGTGGATACCTGGAACAGCCTGCCAGAAGATTTGGTGGGGATGAAGACAGTGGGGAGCTTCAAGCATGCATGGGATAGGCACAGGGACTCTGGCAACTAAATAGGGTTCAGGGTGTAGTAACAGGCAGGAAAAAGACGGGCAAACTAGTTGGGCCTACTGGTCCTTTTCTATTGACAGATCATATGTGTACAGTAATTACAAGAGTTTTCAGACTACTTAAAAAAATAATAGATTTAAGCAATAATGCACGACAGGGTGTGTATCAAGATGATGGCTGGGTGTAAGATGCCTGAATTTTAGCTCAGCCCTCTTAGTGTGTGTATATATATATATATATATATATATATATATATATATATATAAGCTTTGGGTGGTGATTTTTTACTTTAGTTTTAGTTAAGTTTATAGTTTAGCCTAGTTAGAGCCGCGTAGTGAGATAGACACTGAGGTGAGCATCAATTTTTTTTAGGGCTCAGTAAACAGGGGTTATTTGGTTTGGTGCCTAATAGTGCTTGTGTTTTGTTTTGGTGCTCTAAACTGTTAGCCTTCTCGATACTGCTAGCATTGCCTTTACATTTTTCAATCAAGGCAGTTATTCACTCCCTACTGTGTATATGGGAGTTTATGGCCACTTTACTCTTTTTGTCGCGGCTGGCCAGTTAGCAATTACGCCGTGTGTGAACTCTGTGCAATAACTTTTCACCATAGCAGAGATTTGTGGAGTTCTGTTTAAAGCTACTGGATTATCCACTATTTCTAACTTGGAGTTTACTCAAGTTATTGGAGGGAAGAGGAATTGTTAAGTCATCTTGGAGTACCATGAAACGAGGAGGATGGAACTTGCTGCAGAGGCCACCCTGGTTCAGAGATCCACCTGTCGGCGTGGTGAGAGCACCATGACTTTCGATTATGAGTAGACCTTTGGAACTGTTGTGGAATTACACAGGCTCACTTCTCAATCCCAGGTACTTGTTCCTTTTGGTCCTGGAGAGATGGCTGCTGGTTTGCAGGCTGGGTTGAGTCTACGAGGAGGACAGTGGCGGGGGGTTTGGACCGGAGGTTTAGCTCCCGGTCTACTGTGTTGGCAGTGGTGATTCTAGCTGTCAGTAGATGGCAGAGTCTCCATTGCCCCTCTGTTCTGGTCATCCTACCTCAGCCCATGATTACTACCGGCCGCCACCCTGGAGTGGGAATAGGGGCAATGCGTTCTGGGCCTGGGGCCGCGGTGCTGAACTGAGGCTGTTTCCTAGATAAGCCTGTGTCCAGATGAGACTACAGTGGGGTGCAGATTGAAGGGTGGTGTGCCCCTTGAGGGTCTTAGGGGCCTGTACTGTGGTGGGGGCTGGTTGATCTTCTCCCCGGGGACCCCAGATTACTGATGCCAGGCTGATTGTTTTTTGGCCTACAGGGGGCACTATTTGCGGTCCCAAGGATTGTGGAGTTTGGAGCCAGGTGAAGATCAGAGGCTTGCTGGATAAGAGCTGGCCAGTGCACTGGATGAGTTTGACTGTGTTACAGACCTTATTTTGTCCTCTGAATTTATGCCTGGTGGATAAGACCTGGTGTTGGTTCTCTGGACAGCCATTTTGTGGCTTTTTAATACAGCTAACAGAACTCTATATTTTATTGGGGGAGGTAGCGACAGTACTTCCAAAAGTTGGTTTCTGAACTGGATTAATTTCCATTTTGTTGCTGGACAGAGAGGAGTAACTTTGGTATAGGATTATATGGACTGGGTGAGGGTGAGAGCCTCACCCCATCTAAAGATATTTCCTGAAGCTCTGGTGTGCTTCGTATATGTGGACAATATGTCCTCACTGACTTTCTCTTTGGACATTTTAGGCACCTAAACTGCTGGGTCTTAAGTGGGGTTGGTTTGTTTTGGGTTGGGGTTTTGACTTTATGGGAGTAGGGGTTAGGGTATATTTTTTTTAAGTTGTAGGATAGTATGTGCTGGCATGTGGCTCTCCCTGTCAGGCGCTACTCCTCCTCAGAGCTTCGGGGCCTCCACCCCTTTAACTGTCCTCTTCTGCCTGCAGATGTTTACACTTGTTGTCAGGCACTGGGGATAGTGGGTAGGAGGCCTTGGGGGCCCCTGGACAATGGGGAGGAGAGGACTGGAGTGGCCACATTGGAGTAGTAGGGACAAGAAGATGCCCTGGGTCAAAATGGAGATTGGAGAGGGGTCCACCCTGTCTAGTCCCCATACCCAAGGGCTCCACTTTGAGTGGGCAGGTTCCTCGGTTGGCCTTGGAATCTCATCCTACCCAGGCGGTGTTGTGTAATGCCAGGTCCCTTAAAAACAAGATGCCATTGATTGCTGATCTCGCTGCATCATCAGACTTGGCGTGCATCACCAAGATCTCACTGGACACGAATGCTGGCCCAATTCTTGAGGCATCAATGCAAGCCAGATTCTCGGTGATACACTGCCTGAGGTTGGTTCGTAGGGGTGGGGGTGTTGCCATTTGTTTTAGAACAGAGTTGGGCCTGGTAGATGTGCAGGTGGGGGAGACCCAATCCTTTGAGTGCATCCTGGGTGTAGGTGTGGGGTGCAAAATACTTTTCATTTACCATCCACCCAGGGATGGGAAGCAATCTTTGCAGGAAGTCATAGACTTCCTTGTCGACATGTTGTTAGAGTCGCCCAGAGTAATGGTACTGGGTGACTTCAATGCCTGGATCGACAATGAACGTTCGCATTTTGGGCTGGAGTTTCTCCAGCTCATGTATGCGTTGGGATTCACACAGGCAGTTTCCTCTATGACCCATAATTTGGGGCACTCATTGGACCTGGTCTTCCTACTGGGTATGGAAAGTACTGACTTGGTGGTGGAACCAGTCAGACGGTCTGACCATTGCACTATCAGGTTCAACTTCCAGGCACTCCCCATAGGCCTGCCCCTTTGGAGATGGTCCGGTATCGCCCATTAAGGGATGTAACCCCAGATGGCCTAATGGCAGTATTGGACCTATTGTGATGTATGAGTGCAAGCAAGGGTCCTGAAAATATACTACAGGCCTATAATAAGGCCATGCTGGTGGCTCTGGACTCCATAGTTCCTGTCCGGGTTCACCCCCTCTCCCTTCGTTCTCGGTCCCCATGGTTTGATGGGACCTTGAGGGAAATGAGAAAAGCTAGGCATAGGTTAGAGTGATGCTGGCGGAAATCTGGCCTTGATGCCGACAGGCTTAGCTTGATGGCACATTATGCAGATTATCAATCAGCGATCTCCCTTAAGAAGGCAGAGTTCCTGTCCAGGAAGAGCTCTGCTACATGGAATCGACCTGCTCAGCTTTTCCATACTGTGGACAGACTGTGCTATCAGCCTGTCTGCAGTCACGGATAGCCTAGTCACAAGATAAATGTGACTGGTTTGCACATCTCTTTGCAGATAAGGTTGTTGGCTTCAGGACAGAGATCTGTTTGGCACGCTCTAATGGGTGTTGCAGTGATTAGTGGTAGGTCGCAGAACCCCAATCTGGTTGGTCAGTTTTTTGGCTAAGTGACAATCTCAGATGTCATGAAGATCATCCAGACTATGCAGCCAGTCTACCTTGTTTGGACCTGGGCCCAACCCACCTCCTTGTGGGGTGTGTCAAGATCATCGGCCTGGTCCTGGCTGAGATCGTCTGGCATTCGTTAGAGACTGGGGAGCTTCCCAACTTCTTGAAGGAGGCAGTGGTGACTCCCCTTCTTAAGAAATCTTCTCTTGACTCAGATTGCCACATCAACTACAGTCCTGTCTCTAACCTTCCCTTCAAGGGTAAGGTTATTGAGAAGGTGGTTATGGTACAGCTGGAGGATCATCTTGCCATCCATGACATCTATGATCCCTTCCAGTTGGGTTTTAGAAAAAGGCGCAATACTGAAACTGCCCTTGTTCGGGTGCTCAGTGACCTCACTGTTGTGAGAGATCGGAGGAATCATACCAACTTGGTCCTTCTTGATCTCTCTGCGGCATTTGACACTATGGACCATGGGGTATTGCTAGAGCACCTGCGGCTGATCTGTGGACTGTGTGGTACAGTCCTCAAATGGTTTCACTCCTTCCTCACTGGCAGGTCTCAGAGAGTAGTGTCAGGGATTTATTCCTCTGATGCTTTGTTCCTGCCATGTGGGGTCCCACAGGGCTCATTGCTCTCCCCCATGCTGTTCACGGTGTACATGTTGCCACTGGGGGACACTGTTAGGCAACACAAAATGATTTTTCTCTGCTATGCAGATGATACTCAGCTGTACTGTACATGTCCTTTGCACCCAGTCAGGACATTGCGATCTTGGTATTTAACAACTGCCTATCCAAGATTCAAGACTGAATGAGTGCCAATTAGCTGAAGCTGAATCCCAATAAGATTGAGGCTTTGGTTGTGGATCCGGGTTATTGAGTAGAGGGGTCTCGGGCAGGGCTGGCATCTGGACTTGTGCTGGGAGGCTGCCAGCTGGAAACCTCTGAATGAGTGTGCAATCTGGGCATTATTCTTGATGAGGGGCTGACCCTGAAATCTGAGGTGTCATCAGTCATCAAGACACTGTATTACCATCTGAGGAATATCGCCCAGATTAGGCATCTGGTTCCGCTCGATGATCTTCCAACACTGGTCCTTGCCTTTGTGACCTCTTGCTTGGTCTACTGTAATGCCCTTTACCTTGGGCTCCCAGGAGTTGACATCCACCATCTACAGCTGGTGCAGAATGCAGCAGCCAGGTTACTAACTGGGCTTTCTAGATCTAGTCATATTACTCCTATGCAGTACGGGCTGCAATGGCTGCCAGTTCAATGGCTGATCACCTTTAAGGTCAGCTTGCTGACCTACAAAGCCCTACATGGACAGGGACCAGGTTGCCTGCAAGAGATTCTTCATGCCATTGCCCCTCCCATCCACTCCGCTCCGTCGAAGAGGGATTGCTACAGATTCCCAGGGTTCGGCTGAAGACACCTGGTGCTCGATCATTCTCGTTAGCAGTGCCTACCCTGTAGAATTCTTTACCTCATTGGGTTTGAGAGTGCCAGACCATAGAGAGCTTCAGAACAGCACTGAAATCCTATTTATTCAATCTTGCCTTTTCTGTCAGCTGAGATTGACTCATCTGTATATTTTAGAATTTTTAATTATTACGGGTTTTAATAGTTTTATATTTACATCTTGTAAAGTGCTTTGATATTATGAATTGCACTTCATAAATAAAGATTATTATGATTATTATCCTGCTGAGATAATGTCATGCCTCGAGTGGTTGAAGCACGAGGCCGAAGACTGAGTGCATTCAACACCCAATAAGTGACATTATCCTAGCACGACACACACACACACTCACACACACACACACAGTGTATTATTGTTATTATAAAATGGCTTATTTGTTAAAACAAAAAAGATTAAAAAAATACTGCGTTGAGATAGATTTTCAGCTTTTTTGTTTGTATGGGTATGAATGCATACATAAAATAGTTCTTTATGGCAGCTGTTGGCCAGCAGGTGGCATTGTATGGTGGTGTCTCCTCCTTTTGTGGATTTTCTGAGCTCTCCCCACCCAAGGTTTCTCTTTCATTGTGTCTGCTACAATGAAACACACACCCTCAAGCTCCACAAGGTCTCTTGTGTCCAGATACCGTGACACATGCCCCCACCATCTGCACGTAAGTTAGTTTCTAGGGTAAGTGGAATACTGTGTAAGGAATTCATATTCAGGCTCACTGGGGACTGTGGAGAGGCTTACAGTTTCTGTTATGGATGTTGAGGTGGGTTGCAGAGTTCATGATGGTTCCACAAAGGGTAAGTCCCCAGAATATATAAGGAAGCCACTCGCAGCGGTCTTTTTTAAAAGATGATTTTGAAAGAAATGTGCTTTTTTGTGGTGGAATCAGGAGTAAATAGAATAAGAAAAGTCACCATAAGTGGAGCAATGCAAGGCAGTGCATGATCCATGTACTTTCTTAAGCCGCTTAAAGCAACAGTTTGAAAAGCAAGAAAAAAAAAACTATTGCGGTTTGGGTTTTTGGGGGTTTTTCATTTGCTGTGTAGGTACACATTGCATTTCTGTGGGGCAGTTACTTTGAAAATGAGAAGGCAGTGGAAATGGGAAGGTTGATTTAGTGATATTAAATTCTTGCTGTGGTTAAGTGACAGCATTCAGAAAAACGGGGCAGTGATTTTTTTTTTTTTACTTTATTTGGTCATGTATGTGGTGGAACTAGATCAGTGATATTGTATTGGAATACCAGCATGGGTCCAGCCCCAGACTGACCAATCAGAGCCCAGGATTATTTCTTGCCATTGTATAATCCTCAATATTAGTATGCTACAGGCTGTAACAAAGAACTACTATAGCCCCATAGCAGAAGTAGTATAATAAGTGAAATACTATAAAACAATGAGGACCCCATTTATATGCCAATGTTTATCATTTACCTGGGAACAGGTCTTCCCCAAAATATACAGTAGTGAAAACCAAATGGTGCTATAAATGACGTTCTTTATCCCACATCTATTCAAATTTTAAAAGAAAAAATAATTACATTTTAAGTAGATCATTCACTGGAATATTTTTTAATTTTCACTTCATATAAGACTATTTTGAAAATGTTGCATTAATAGATCCAGTGGAACTGGGGTGCAGTCTTGCTTAAATGCCACTTATGGATGTAAAGTACAATGGTGCTGGGTTGTGGTATTTACTCATGTAGTAAAAGAAACCAGATTTAAAGAGCAGCTGAAAACTTTGGGAAAACGTAATATTCTGACACAATTCAGCTTGTATTTAATTTACATTCTATAGGTTTCTACTCTCTATTACTGTATTTGTTACTGAGAAAAGCCACAAGAACAAGATTTGTATCTCTTAAAGTTCATCTGCCTTCATAGCTTATTCCCTACTTAAAATTATAATGCTGTGTTGTGACATCACAGTCTGTTGCCATGGGAATACTATGATGTCACAAGCAGAGTATTACGAAATCAGGTTGGGAAGAAGCAATAAGAGCTGATGAACCCTCAAGGAATAACAATCCTCTTCGCAGGTATAAGACCTCAGTAATAAAGTGGATAAGAAATATAGAGCTTGTGAGAACTATACGCTGTTTTGTGTCCAGATATTATGTTTATCAAAGTTCTTCTCAAGGCATCAGTGGCTCTTTAAAAGGCAGCAGCCCAAATTGACTCTACTGTCTACTTGAGTTCAGTGATGAAATATTTACACACACATACACACACACACACACACACAGTCAGACATGATCTACACTCACACGTTATTAATTATTCGCTTTAGTTCACGCGTCTCTTTGGTAACATTTTGAGTTGAATCCTGGAGATGAGCTGCCTTGGTTGAATTGACTCATTGTATTCAGGCTTGGCTTTGTTGATGGTCTTGTTTCATTTTAGAAGCAATTAGACCTCAGTGCACTGGAACCCAATTTCACAGCAGATTAGCAGAGCCTAAAATTGCTATTTAGTAAGTCAGTCTAAGCGAGAAAAAAAAAACAGTCATTCCGTCTAGGGCCATCTTAACTACTATGGGGTTGGAGTATTTTCTTTCCTTAAATTTACTGACAGAAAATTATTTGATGGAATCTACTGCACCTTTACATACAAGGTAAAAGGGATTGATTGTAATGCAAACAATAAGTTTTATAATGTAACTTCAGTGTGTGGGTGCATATGTTTGAAAGAATTTCACTGTCTGACTCATGCATGTGTCTTCAAGTTTAGTAGGAAAATGTCAAGTTAAAATTTGAAAAATTACAGTTTTTTATCAGGGCAGGTTTCTAAAGTCCTGTTTTAGACTCACCATGCAAACACTTATAGCCATGAAAAAGAGCTATGACAACAGTCACATGTTAGGGAAGGTATTGACTATGGGCATTTTTGTAACAGTAACGCATTACACATGTTGATATATCATGGGGTCAAAAAGGTTTTGAAAAAACAGTTATGTCCTGTGCTGGTCTAAAATTTAAATACTGTGCAATAGCTAATTTGGAGAGGAACAGTAAAGTAATATTAAGGTTAAATCAGTAAACAATAACACAGGATGGTGTGCAGTAAACTATATCATGACATGCCCAGGTTGAGTTGTGAGGTACAAGGTGTGAGCAAGTTCCTTCAATCACCTGGGAGTCAACAAAGCTTAATACACACCCTGCAGTGTGTTACTGCACATAAAAAATGAACCTATATCAGAATGTATGCAAAAATAAATAAAGTATATTTTATATGAAAAAGATCTTTTCATGCTGTGTTTAAAGTAATTCCTTCCACCTCCTCCCCACTGGTGGACCTAGTCATAGCTGAGTCCCCCCATGATGGCTGTCATCTCCATGTGCTTATGGTATATTTTAATTATACTGTATGTTGTTGTTTTGCCCAACCACTATTTATCTTTCTGACTGAGTCAAGCTTATTAGCACCAACACTTATACCCCTATACACCAAGTCGCTGCAACAATCTCATGTAAACAATCACCTAAGCAAGTGAGTCAGCACCTAACTGCCTACTGACCCAGCTAAGGTACATTGCTTTCCATGATGTGGAACAATGATTTTGAGACAGGGTCCCTGTAACAGAGTAGCAAACCGGGCAGCTTCTGAGGAATACTTTCAAAGAAAACACTCCACATACCAGTTTAAATGGAATGAAATCTGCTTTACTTTTCACTAACAGGAAAAAAACAAACCGCTTGTTTTCAGCTTAGCAAACACTTCTTGCAGTTCAGTCTCTTACTCTCTCTACCTGCATCTCATTGAAACAGAAATTCTCCTAATGCCTGTTCACCATTCTCCCTTTAGTGGGCTCAGTTATTGCTTGTGAACACTCCCCATTGCCCTGACAGTCAACAGGTTGAACATCCAGTGCAGTGAGACCTTAAAGGGCCAACTTTAAAACAAAAGGGGGTTGGTACAAATCTCAACACAGCTACTGTCAAAACCTATGTTGTCTGTGTTGCAGGGTTGTGAAGCAGTTAACAGGTAAAAGAAGAGTGACAGACATATACTCCATCACATACCCACCCCCTCAGAGTCATGCCCAGGCCATGCTCAGTACAGGCCATCAGCAACCCACCCTCCTGAGAGAAAAAAAAAGCTGCATTATTATGTTGGGTACCTACCCAGTGGCACATCAAACAAGAAAGGCTGAAGTGCCAAATATTATCTGGTGACACGGTATCCCACATAGCATGTAACCACTTGAGGGGGGATGATCAGTGAAAAGGGTGAATGTCCATCCCGTAGGGAGACCACGACCCACTTTACTGCCAGACACTCTGTTTCCAGTGTGGCATAGTGCTGCTCCCAATGAAAACATTTTTGAGAGAGATACAGATGGGGTGAATCCCATCTTCAATGTCTTGTGATAATACTTCCTCCAGCTCCACTTCTGAGGCATCTGCATACAAAATGAAGGGATGGTTGAAATCTGGACTGCACATGACTAGCCCCTGACACATTACATTTTTGATAGTCTGAAAAGCTGTCTGACACTCAGATGACCAAAGGACTTTATTTAGGGCAGTTTTCTTGGTCAGGTCAGTCTGTGGGGTAGCAATGACTGAGAATTCTGGAATGAACTGCTAGTAATACCCTGCAAGTCCAAAAAATTACCTAACCTGCTTCTTAGTAGTTAGGTTAGGGCAATAAGCTATGGCCTTTCCTTTGTCGATAACTGGGTGTACATAGCCATTCCCAATTATATACCCCAAATATTTTGTCTCCTGTCACCCTAGGACACTATTCACAGCACTGGCCATGAGACCTGCCTCCCTGAGCGAATGAAGTACTGTAGCCATATTCTGTGGGTGACTGTCGCAGTTGGGGCTGAATATGGCATCATTATAGAAACATAGAAACATAGAAGTTGACGGCAGATAAGGACCGCAAGGCCCATCCAGTCTGCCCATTTCTTTTTCTACCTTTTAAATGTGCCATTGGCCTTTGCTCTGTCAGTGGCCTATCTATTCATACTCATCTGTATTGCTCCCTTATGCCTATCCCATGCCTGTTTGAAGCCCTGCACTGTATTCATAGCCACCACTTCCTGAGGTAGGCCGTTCCATGCATCCACCACCCTTTCTGTGAAAAAGAATTTCCTCACATTCCCCCTTAATCGGCCTCCCTTTAATCTCATGCTGTGTCCTCTTGTCCTGCTATTTTTCTTATATTGACACTTATTAGACTCTTTCACCTTGTTAATGCCCTTAAGGTGTTTGAATGTCTCGATGATATCACCTCTCTCCCTCCTTTGCTCAAGGGTATACATATTGAGCTCTGTTAATCTGTCCTCATATGTCTTCTGATGCAGTCCCTGCACCATTTTGGTTGCCCTTCTCTGGACTGCCTCAATTTGGTTAAAGTCCTTGTGAAGGTGTGGTCACCAGTACTGCACGCAGTACTCCAGATGGGGCCTAACCAGTGTCTTGTAAAAAGGAATTATTACCTCCCTCTTACAACTTGTGATACCCCTACTAATACACTCTAACATCCTCCTAGCCTTACCTACTGCTTTAGAGGTCTGCTTGGATGATTTCAGGTCATCGGTGATGATGATGCCCAAGTCTCTTTCTTCCTTTGTGACTGAAAGCAACTCCCCTCCCAGCCTATAGGTGGCTTCAGAGTTTCCCTTCCCTATGTGCATGATCTTGCACTTCTTTGCATTAAATCCCAGTTGCCACTCTTCTGATTATTTTGCTAGTTTATCCAGATCTCTTCTTATTCTGCCCACCCCATCTGGATCATCTACTCTGTTGTAGATCTTGGTGTCATCTGCAAACAGACAAGCCTTACCCTCTAGTCCATCTGCAATGTCACTAATGAAGATATTGAAGAGGACTGCCCCAGGACTGATCCCTCAGGTACCCCTTGTGACTTGCATCTCTTCTGACTGTATACCATTTACACCACTCTCTGTTTTCTGCCCGTCAACCAGTTTGCCACCCAGTTGACTAACTTCTGACCCACCCCGAGCCTACCCAGCTTATTTATCAATCCTCTCTCTGGAACAGTGTTGAAAGCTTTGCTGAAGTCAAGGAAGTCAATATCAACTGCTCCCCCTTGGTCCACCACTCTGGTTACCCAGTCAAAAAAATCTATGAGATTAGTTTGACAGGACCTTCCTTTTGTAAACCCATGCTGTCTTGGATCCAGTGCCCCTATGGATTCCAGGTGTTGCACTATCCTTTCCTTAAGGAGTGCCTCCATAATTTTGCCCACTACTGAGGTAAGACTGACTGGTCTGTAGTTCCCTGCCTCCTCCCTGCTACCACTCTTGTGGAGCGGGATCACATGAGTCCTTCTCCAGTCTTCTGGGACCTCTCCTGTGCTCAGAGACTAACTAAACAGTTCTGCTAATGGCTCTGCTAGTTCCACCCTTAGCTCCTTAAGTACTCTGGGATGTATGCCATCAGGTCCCATTGCCTTGTCTACCCTGAACTTAGCGAGCTCTTGTAGGACCCTTTCTTTTGTGAAGGGAGTAGTGCTCACCTCCCTCCCCCCTGTGTCCATGGTGCTGAGCTGTGGGCCCTGCCGTACCTTCTCTTTAGTAAATACTGAGCAAAAGTATCTATTTAGGATAGATGCTTTTACAGGGTCCTCCTCCTCACATGCCGCCTTTTCTCCTTTGAGCTTATCCAGGTACACTGCTGCATACAGCTGCTGGGGACAGATAATGCCATCCATCATTCTCTGGAATATGGTCAGGGCTCCATGCACTCTGAAGAGAAGCATGGTAAATTGATATAGGCCAAATGGGGTGGCAAAAGCTGTTTTCTCATGGGTCTCAGGAGTTAGCAGGATTTGCCAATACCTCTTGGTCAGATCCAGGATACTAATGTAACAAACCTTCCCCAGTTGGCCCAAAAGTTTGTCTACACATGGCATAGGGTATGCGTCAAACTTGGATGCAGCAGTAACTTTGCAGAAGCTTATATAAAAGTGGGTGGTCCTGTCTAGTTTTGGGACTAGCACAACAGGGCTAGACCATTCATTCAGGGATTCCTCAATGTCTATTTTATTTATTTATTTATGACTTTGATAACTGAGTAGGTGCACTGATCCAAAGGACCGTTTACAGGCGCAACCCGGGCCATAAGGCAATTAAAGTAACACAATAGGATAATAAAACATAACGACACTGTTTCTAACTCAACAATTGGAAAGCACATGGTATTAAAATAACAATCACAATCACAAATTGCATGGTGAATACAGGGAAGGCAAATGCAGTGCATTTGAAAAATACAGTACATTTAAAAAATAACATAAGGGTAAGTGCAAGAACACAAGTCCAGAAAAGGACCCCCCACCACCACCACCACCACCACCTTCATAAGAAGGTATAACAAACAGGACCTAGTAATCCTCCAGAGCATAAAGGACAAGTAGAGCAAACAGGACATATGGACAGGCAAGGTGGGAGGAGCTAGCGAGTGGAGCAGTTGCAGGTATATTTATCCTGAAGCCAGTATTTGAGGCTTTGTTTGGAACTGTGGTGAGTGTTGGAGAATCGAAGAGGGGAGGGAAATCCATTCCACAGATAAGGGGCAACAACTGAGAGAGCCCTCCAATCCATGTTGGTGGCAGATTTAGGTAGTGTACTACGAGGGTGGGGATGGTGGAGGAGCGGAGGTTTCTAGACAGGGTTTCAAAGTTAAAAAGAGTTGAGAGGGGAGAAGTATTACTGCACCTAAGGGATGCATCCACAAGAAAACCAAGGGAATAGTCAATGCACCCTTGTAAGGAGAGCCAGCCAAGGGAGTGGTAGAGGTCACAGTGGTGAGTGGACTAGGTGGCCGATAGGGCAAAGCAGCAGGCGTTGTTGTAAGCTACTGAAAATCTAGACTGCAGGGCATTAGAGACTCTAGAGTAGATAGAGGAACAGAAGTCAAAGACTGGAAGGAGATTTCCCATAACGATAGCTAGGCGAGCCTTCTTTGTTAGGTATGGCTTTAGGCGATAAGGATGCACTGTTTAACAATGTTGGCATAGTTGGGTTCATGATTGCTAAGCCAGTTGAGATTGTAGTCCCAAAGAAGGATGGATTCCCTAGTTGGACAGAGAGATCTGAAGCCAGTTAAGAGGTTATAAAGGCCCTCTACACCCCCATCAGGAGGGTTACAGCAGCAGCACAGGTAAAGTTTTTTTGCCACGCCTATGGCAACTTCAACAATGAACCAGTCAGTTGGGGAGACATTATCAGAACATAGAGTGACAGAGGCGGTGATGGGTTCCCTGACAAATATTGCAGCGTTACCTCCCTTACGTCTGCCTGGCTGATCTTTGCATAGCAGGGAGTACCCAGACAGCTGGAATGCGGTATTGGTATGATGTGGCTTCAGCCAGATTTCAGTGAGGTAAAGTATGTGGGGATGATAGAGGGAGATCCAAGCTTTGACATCTGCATATTTAACGGGGGAGACCGCAGACATTCATATGGGAATTTTTTTTTTCTACTACCAACCGACTATCAACTTCAATATGAACTAACAAGTCCTGAATAGTTGCGCTTCAGAAAGAAATATGATAAACTCCAGTAGTCAAATGCAAAGGTTTTTTATTCAGCAATTTGCTCTGCATGGTTGCTCATCAATCACCCAGTGAAGATAGTCAGTGTCCGCCCCAGCGCTTCGCCTGCTAATGAGGCTTCATCAGGGGGCAGACTAGAGAGATTTTACAATGCAATTTATAGTCCTTAAACTATGACATCATCACTCTGTCACAATTTCATTTTTATACATTCAAAAAGTAATTTTTTTTACTTGCTGAGGATTGTGCAGCTGGATTGACCACTGAGATTCATAGATTCATAGATTCATAGAAGTGTGATGGCAGAAAAGGACCGAACAAGGCCCACCAGGTCTGCCCATTTGTCCAGCTATCTGCTTGGACCTCCCTTCCCTTAATATTCCCCAGTGGTTGCCCCATGCCCTTTTGAATCCCTCCACTGTTTCCAATCCAACAACTGCCTCTGGGAGTCTGTTCCACTTTTCCACCAATCTCTCTGTGAAATAGTATTTCCTAATGTTACCCCTGAACTGCCCTTCCTCCACTTGCAGGACATGCCCCCCGTGCTCAATTTTCCCTTCATCCGGAAGATGCTGCCCAAGGGCACCCTGTTTATACCCTTAAGATACTTGAAGGTCTTGATCATGTCCCCCCTCTCCCTGCTCTGTTCCAGGGAGTACATGATTGTAAAAGCAAAAAAAAGCAGTCTTCGCATTAAAAGAAATACCGGAGTTTGCAATACTACATAAGACATTAAAAACTAAGACTGACAAGTATGAGAAGGAACTTCTTGATAGTAGATTGTAAAAGCAAATAAAGTAAAAAAAAAAAAAGGAACTTCTTGACAGTAGATTGTAAAAGCAAAAAAAGCAAAAAAAAAAAGGAACTTCTTGATAGTAGATTGTAAAAGCAAAAAAAGCAATCTCCGCATTAAAAGAAATACCGGAGTTTGGAATACTACATAAGACATTTAAAACAAAGACCGACAAGTATGAGAAGGAACTTCTTGATAGGAAGTAAACCAAACTAATTAGAGATCAAAGAGATTATCACTTGGGAAATATCTAGAGCTCTTCACCAAACGAAGGCAGGCACAGAGTCGTAACTGCACAAAGAAGAACGGAGTGGCAATAAATGCCGCAAGCAAAATGGCATGCACTACAATAAGGTCAGGAAATACAGTTACCTACAGAAAGAGTGCAAGCCACTGAAAATCAATGAGTTACTCTGTATTTTTATGGGGGCTTAGCCCCCTAACCTCCAGCGTGGCCTGGGAATTAAAATAACAAACTCCGGGGGCAGGTGTACTCAGGAGATGGGGAGAAAGTCGGAAGGGGGAACTTTTTTTTTTTTAAATGACGGCAAACGTAGTAGTTGTGGAAAATCAAACTACAGCCCCAGGTCTCCTGACTATGCCATGTGCTGTTGCCTTAACCTCTCCACCACAGGAGCGACTGGACCAGGCACCTAGCACACGGTAACTTGATGCTTTCCTAGAAAATCATACAGTGCCAGTGGTAGCGGTAATTCCCTACTGCTGTTGTAACCCTGTTGCTGTAATTCGTAGTGCACTCTTCACAGCGCAGTTAATACCATGCTGTATGTCATGTGCGGTTATGACCCAGTAGGATGAAGGCAGCAGTAACAGGTTATACAGTAGAGGGCGTTGAAGGTACAGGAGAGGCTCATACAACAGAAGAGGAAGATATGAATCAGCAGGCAGTCAAAATTAATTCATTTTTTAGAACAAATAGCACAAGCGGCTCAAGCTCAGAACATAGAATCTTTGGGACAAGAGAGAGAGAAGAACAAGATGGGGAAAAGAGGAAAGGGCAGGTCCAGGCACAAAACAAGCACTGAGAGAAAAGAAAGCTGCCAGTTACAAATCTTAAATCTGTCAAGCATTGAATTATTATCTTTGTTGTATTGAGGATTTGTCTTCCCTCTAGTTGCACCCCGGTCTACTGGAGCTCACAGACATTTTTTGGGAGAGTGTTCAACATGAACTGTATTTCCTTCTGTACTGTACAGTATCTCAGATTCTTTCCAGTAGTCTGCATGGTTGTTGGTGGATCTGGACACCTGGGTCTGTGTCTGTGTGGTGCTGAATCACATGTGTTCATCCTGGTTTTGAGAGAATACATCCCCAAAATTCTCTACAAGCCACTGGGCTTCTTGCGTTTGTGTCTGGTTGAGCCAGTTGTCCACTGGCATGCTGCTTGGTTCCTTTACAAGGTTTGGGCAGAGGTCCATAGTTTCATCATCAATGTCCTTGTCCATCACCAAACTTTAGGATATGCTGGGTCAATGAGCAATACCTCCCTGTATTTCCTGGGTTTCAGCAAATCAGCATGGCAAATTTGCTCTTCTTTTCTGCCTGGTTGTAAGATTTTGTAATCAACTGGCTCCGCCTTCCCAAGGACCTTATATGGTCCCTGCCATTTAGCTAGGAGTTTAATCTCAGAGCTAGGCAACAGAAGGTATACTCTGCCTCCAGGCCTGAACTCCCATAGACTGGCCCCTTGGTTATAGTGCCCTGCTAGGTTGCTGTGCTTTTGTTAAACTTCTCATTTGAAATGCTGTATTTTATTTGTAAATTATTTTCACCTTTATGTAAAGTGCCCAGAGTCACTGAGATTGAGCGCTAAAGAAATAAAATTGACTTGACTTCTTTGGCAAATCTGCCAACAGTGTCCAATCTTTTTCTCATTTATAATACATACTGGAGCACATTAAGTGGACTATGTGCCTCTTATTCCCACATCTCTTTTATGAGATCCAGCATCTGTCAAGGTTGTCACTCGTTCAACAATTCAAAGGGCGAGGACCCAGTGGACAACTGTCGCCTCCCAAATGGCAAACATTAAACAGGGTAGCAATTCATCCCAGTTTTTAACCTCACTTAATATGAATTTAGACAGCATACCTTTAAATGATTTATTAAAATGTTCCACTAAACTGTCAGTCTGTTGGTGGTACACTGATGTCCGAAAGTACATCAGCTTCAGTAAAGCACACACTTCCCTCATATGTTTTGACATAAAGTTAGTGCCTTGATCAGTTAGGATCTCCTTCAGCAGCCCAACTAGGAAAAACACTTTTATCAATTCTTTTGCCATTGACCGGTCTATAGTGGAAGGTAGGGGAACAGCCTTGGGGTAATGGGTGGCATAATCCAATGTAACCAGGATATACTGTACTGTCAGCCTGACATCAGTGTTGGGCAAGGTGATGGAGGTCATTGTCAAGGAGAGGCTGGGGGGACCTGGAAAAGTCAGGGTACCTGGACAATAGACAGCATGGATTCGTCCCTGGGAAATCGTGTCAGACAAACCTTGTGGAGTTCTATGACTGGGTGACTAGTGTCTTGGACCTGGGTAGACCAGTGGATGTCCTCTTTCTAGACTTCAGCAAGGCATTTGACTCTGTTCCTCACAAGGGCCTGTTGGATAAGCTGGGAGAAATAGGGTGGGGAACCAGATGATCAGATGGACAGGCAATTGGCTCAGGACTAGACCCAGGGGTCGTGAGTTGGCGGATAGTCTCATCCCAAGGAGGGTCATTAGTGGGGTCCCACAGGATCAGTCCTTGGGCCCCTCCTGTTCAATGCCTATGTCTCTGACATAAGGACAGGTATCAGGAGTGAGATGAGTCTCTTTGCGGATGACTCAAAACTGGGGCAGTGGTGGATGGGGGAGGGAGGTGGCATTACAGGGGACCTGAAGGCTCTGGAAAGATGGTCTAGAAAGTGGAAGCTGAGGTTCAATGCAGGGAAATGCAAGGTACTGCACCTGGGGCCAGAAACCCGGGCCAAGTGTACACCCTGGGGGGATGCTACAAATCTCGATGGCTGAGAGGGACCTGGGGGTGGTGGTGGATGTCAAGATGAACAACTCGGAGACTTGTAGGAGGGCAGCAGCCAAGGCCAACAAGATGCTGGGATGCATCACTAGGGGGATCACCTCCAGAAGGAAGGAAGTGATACTCCTTCTGTATAACTGCTTGGTGAGGCCGCACCTCAAGTACTGCATGCAGTTTTGGAGGCCACACTTAAAGAGGGACATTAAACTCCTGGAGAGGGTCCAGAGGAGGGCAACCAAAATGATTTGGGGCTTGGGAGACAGGACCTATGAGGAGAGGCTCGAAGAGCTAAATATGTACACATTGGAAGAGAGAGGGGACCGGGGGGACATGATAGAGGTCTTCAGGTACATGAAGGGGGTAAATAGGGAAGGAGCAGTCAGGGTGCTTCAGAGGAGGAGGAGGAGGGGCCACTAGAGGCATGGGTGGAAGTTGGAGGGGAAGATTCAGGGAGAAAGGAGGATGCAACTTCACTGAGAGGGTGGTGGAGCCATGGAATGCGCTGCCAAGGGGGCTGGTGGAAGCAGAGACAGTGGAGGGACTCAAGAGGGAGTGGGACAGGTACAGGGGAAGGGTTCTGGAAGCAAAATCCAATGCAGCGAGAATATCTGGAACTGGGAAGGGAGAAGCCAGAGAAGGCGAGGGGGGCAGCAAGGTCAGCTCCCAAGGTGGGGGCTGACCAAATGAGCAGACGCGAAAGACCGTTAGGCCTATTCTGCTGGCATTTTAGTATGTTAGTATGTTAGATACCCAGATGTACATTTTATCAGGAGTCCCACTATTTTATTTTATTTATTGAGCAATCGGAATTACAACCTTTGAGCTAAAAATTCATTTACGAAGGATCCACGTCATACAAGGAAGAGAAAACATGAGTAGGGTAGACAATGGCAGCTAAATAAAGTCTTCTCAAGTTAGAGCAAGAAGTAAACAGTTGAAAGGGGAAAAACTGGCCAAGGCAATACATAATCCAGGGTAACACATAATCCAAGCGCATTGAGTAATCAGTAGTGAGAACAAGATAAATAAATATTATATAATACACTGCAAAAATTTCATATGGAACATTGCATGTGCACAAAATACTACCAAATGTAAGTTTGATAGACCAAGTATGTCCTTGATAGAGGGCTCTAAAGCAACTGCATTACAGCATTGTCAGTCCCTAAGGGAACACCAAGGAGCATCAGTTATGGAGTGTAGAAGCAGACGTAGTGGAGAAGTAGCAGATAGGTAGAGGGGGAGAAATTAAGAGAGTGTTATAGGTGGGATCAGATAGGGTGCCAGGAATGGAGTTAGGGGTGGCTGAGAAGAGGTCGGTGCGGAAGGAAGGGAGAATGCTGGTTGGTAGGTAGGTAGGTAGTTAGGTAGGTGGGTAGGATGGGGTCTATCAGTGCCCAGGCACACTGCATATCAATGTAGCATGGTTAGGAGTGGCAGAAGCAGTGAGTGGGGGGGGGGAGACTTTGAGTTCAGACTTGAAGGGGCCAAGGTGTGCGAGACCTGTGGTAGTGAGCGGGAGCTCATTTATCCAGATAGGAGCCCTTACTGCAAAGGCTTACATCCCCAGCACGGTCCTTCTGTATGGCACTGCTAGTGCTTGCTTGTTGACACTTCTAGTGGTGTGCCCTAAGGGTGCAGGGCAGAATAAGGCTTGTAGGGAAGGGGGTGCAAGGCCAAGGGTGGGCCTTCTTTCCGAGCAGGCAGGCATGGTATTGTGTAGTATTACAAACTGTAAGCACAAGATAAAAGGGAGTACTAAAATGGCATGTTATGACAGAGTTAATTTTGCTGCAATGAGGGAGGAGTTGAACTGGGATACGAAAGAAAGGTTTGCAGGGAAGGCCGGCCCAGTGGCGTGGAGGGTTGAGGCACTAGGTGCCTTACCTCCTGCCACACCAGTGAACTACATTTTGATAGCAGACTTGGGTTATCTGGGGTTGGCCTGGGAGGGAGTGGATCGAGCGTCCTATAGGATGCTCTCCTCTCCAGGAAAGGGAGGGTGCCAGGTCTCCCTGAAGCACTACCACCTGCAGATGTGTGGTGGTAGGGTAAGCATGACATGGAGGAGGGAGGACCATTGCATATCGCATGAGCATGCTCATGCAGGGGACATAGTCCCACATGCCCGTGTCCTTATCGGGAGGGTAAGAGTGGCAGCAAGATGGGGGAACAAAGAGGAGGAAAACACCCTGCTTGGCAGGATGATCACCAGCCTCCACAGGCCCCGCTCCTGATGACCTAGGCTTCTCCCCTATCCATACCTCCCCACCACGAAAAGTAGCCATGGAAGGATTGGAAAATGAAAGTAAGTCCTGGAGAAGTCAGTGGATGGGGCTGGGAGGATAGATGCAATGGAGTGCCACATAGGGCAAGGGAAGAGGAATAGTGAATTAAAAAAAAGTTTGCAGGGAAAAGTCTGGATGAGAAATGGGACAATATGGAAAATAAGTTAAGGGATTTGGAAAACAGGCATGTACCAGGAAGAGCAAAATGCAATAAGCAGGGAAACATTCAAAGCTGGTTTAATCGGAAAATTAAGAAGCTAATGAGGAAAAAGATAAAGGTATACAGAGCAGCAAGAAAGCGCAACACCATGCAATTATGGGAATTATACAGTACATTAGTAAAAGAAATTTAAAAGCAGTAAGAAAGAGTAAATGGGAATACGAGCTAACAACCAAGGTAAAAGATAACTACAAATCCTTCTACACCTATATAAATGAAAAAGGGAACAAATAATCAGGTAGGACCCTTACTGGATGATGATAAACTAGTGACATCAGAAGATGATATGGTTGATGTGCTTAAAGGAAAACTGCACCTTAATATCTTCTAAATGTTATTTATTTCCATGACAACAGACAACTCTTTTCATGTAGCTGTTAAAGATGTATGCAACTGCTTCAATTAGTTTTCACACTTCATACTAGGCCCAGTCACTGTCCTGGGAGGGTCCATTACATGGTTGTTGACATCTCATTGTCCCTGAGAGCTGCATTAGCATATGAGAACATGTGATGTCAGATCAACCATTTATATCATGTATCTCTATGCTGAAATAACAAATACCCTGCAAAAACTCTCTGGAAACTTATAAACCGAATGGGGTTTAAAGGGGAAAAAAAACCTGCATTACAACTCAGATAGCTTATAAAACTCACTGAAGGTAAAGGTGGTATTTCACACCTTCTTGCAGCTTGTTTCTCTTAAACTACTTAAGCAGACAGGCATACTGGGGAGTTTAAAGGTTGATTATGCATCACATTCTCATATGCTAATACAGCTCTCAGGAATAATGAGATTTCAGCAACCATGAAATAGACCCTACCAGGACAGTGACAGAGCCTAGTATGAAGTGTGAAAACTAACTGAAGCAGTTGCATACATCTTTAACAGCTACATGAAAAGAGTCTGTTGACATGAAAACAAATGACATTTAGAAGATATGAGGGTGCAGTTTTCCTTTAACAGATTCTTTTGCAGTGAAAAAAGAAAACATTGATGCTAGTGTTGATAAAATTACTTATTGCCTTCAAATCTGGATTAAGGAGGATAACATTATCAAAAGGCTGAAGGAGATAAACCCAAATAAGGCACTGGGTCTGGATGAAATCCACCTGAGATTGGTTAGGGAACTGGATATGGAAATAGTTGGCCCCATTCCTAACATATTTCAACACTCCTTTGATACAGGGAAAGTGGTTAAAAGATAGAGGAACACAAATGTGATACTACTATATACTAGAGCTATGCGAAATTTGAAAATTCCAAATTCATGGAATGTTGATGAAATTTCATGAAACTCTGTGAAATTCCACAGAATTTTGTTAGAATTTTGTGGAATTTTTAAAATGTATTAATTTGCTTATAACTCAGTCTTCATTTAGGATAGATCTCCACAATTTGGCGTGCTTACTGTCTGGAAGAAGTTCCAATTGTGTGCCAAATATCATGATGTTAGGATGGATGTTTTCAAACTTATAGGTGCTCCAAATCTGTCAGTTTATTGTTTGTGGGCAATGTCATGAAAATGGTTTATCTACAGATACCTCAGCCATCTATTGGACCAGATATCTTAACTTTGGCATGATTACTTGATGACTTGAGGTCTAACAATGTGTCAGATTTCGTGACATTATGATGCAGCATCTCAAAATGATATGTGCTCAAAGTCTGTCATTTTATTTTTTTGATGCAAATTTCATTAAATATTTTATCTGCATGTAACTCAGGTACCTTTGGAGCTACACATGTGTAAATTAACATGAATAACCTTTGTGTAATGGTTATAGAATCTTCTAAACATGGAGAGACTTGGATTAGGGATGTTTAAGTTACAGGGGTTCAAAATGTTACTATGTAAATATTTGCAAAATTTTGAGAAAACTCTCCAAAATATGGATGTTTATGACATCTCTTCTTTTACAGGCACAGACTTCACATTTGACATGCAAGTCCAATGTCAGTGTATCCTGGAGTCACACAACTGGATAAATGGTTTAGCAGTTTTAGATTTGCACTGGAAAAAAAAACATTATTGGTAACAATTTCTCAAATATTTATGTTAGCATATAGATGAAGCATCAATAATTCTTTTTGTGGAATTTCACATTCACAATGCACGTATCACTACTTCATTTGATAATCTGGGCTGAGGCCTATTGCAGTCCTGCTGTTCCTCTTTAGGTGACTATTTTGCCCCCAGCAAGATAGCACAGACTGACTCAGTAGAACTACTGATCCTACTGGTATCTTCTTTGTTCTTTACAGTGACAAAAAATCCCTTAAAAACAAGAGTCACCTACTTCTTTTTCTATTAAACTATCCTGTTGGAATAACCTGAATTCTTCCTTCCTGGTGCCTCAGACATGTATGCCAACACCACAGAGACATTTCTGTAACAAAGTACATTACAGTAGCAAGTCATTATTGCCACTGTAATTTAAACTATGAGGGGGGGTGGCAGAAGGGATCGAGGTGATCAGAGGCCTCAAGATGGGAAAGCATATGGGCTTACCCCCCATAACAGTGAGATAAGGCGAGGAGCAAACAATACAGGGAGGGCCATAAAGGGAGACGAGGGAGGAGGAGGGGAGAAAGAAATAGGATGGAGGGTGATATCTTTAAATGCTAGAAGCCTTGGGAATAAAAATGCAGAACTACAGGATCTCATGGAGGAGGGAAGGGTGGACATGGCAGCCATCATCGAGACCCAGGGAGGCAGTATAGTGCAGTGATTTAAAGCTCTGAGCTGCAAATCTGGACAACTGGGTTTGAATCCCACAGCCCCACTTGCATACTGTGTGACCCTGAGCAAGTCACTTAACTTTCCTGTGCTCCCAGGTTGCACCTGTAAACAAGCTTTCAACTTAGTGTGGCTCACCTGGTTAAACAATTGGAAAAAAAAAAAACATGACTTGGATCTGGAGGTTCCAGGTTACAGACTATTCCACAAGGATAGAGTTAAGGGGAAAGGAGGGAAGTAGCTCTCTATGTGAGGGAGGGGCTAAAGTGTGTTTGGGAAGGGGGGGAGGCGGGAGATAAAGAAGCTCTATGGATACAAATCCAAGATCCAAAAAATAGGACACTACGGGTGGGGTGGTGTACAGGCCACCCTCCCAATCGGAAAAGACAGCTAGGGTATTGGCAGAATAGATCTGGAGAAACTGTGAGAAGGGTGGAGTGGTGATAGTAGGTGACTTCAACTTGACGGGAGTGGAGTGGGGGACACCTACCACCAAGTGTAGAAGGGAACAGATAATTCTAGATGCCTTCCAGGATAACTTCCTGATGCAGTTGGTCAGTGAACCAACTAAGGAAGGGAATACCCTTGACCTCATACTGTCTAGCAGGGAGTGGGTGAGGGATCTAATGGTGGAGGAACCACTGGTGGGGAGTGACCACCGGACAGTATGGTTCCAGTTGCAGCTGGGCAGGGAGAGGGGGGCATCTGGCACAAAGGTGCTAGACTTTTGAAAGGTTGACTTCAAAAAGATGAGTGAAGTTGTGCAAGGTTTCCTGGACAGAATTCAGCCTAATATGGACACGAATCAGAGGTGGCAACTTATTAAGCCAGGGATCATGGAGGCAACAAATTCCTGCAGTAAGGCCCAAAGTAAAAAGGCTAGGGTGAAAAAACCTAGCTGGATGAGCAAGGGTGTCATAGACAGGGTAAGGAGGAAAAATGTCGCTTATAGGAGATACAGGAGAACAGGGAGGGGGGAGGATAGGGAGGAGTACCTGAAGGAAGCAAAGGAGGTGAACAGGGAAGTAAGGGCAGCAAAGGCGTCAAGGGAGCTCAGGCTGGAGAAGGGAATTAAAGAGGGGGAAAAGACTTCTTCAGGTACAACAGGAAGAAAAGGGGTTGCATGAACCAAATAGTAAGGATTAAGAAGGAAGGGAATAGGTGGAAAAAGGGGCCAAAAAGGCAGAAGCACTTAACGACTACTTCTGCTTGGTTTTTACTAAAGAGAATGGGGGGAAATACCTAAGGTTGGGGGGAGGATAGGATCAGAGGGGCAGGGGTGACAGATGGGGAAATCACAGAAGGTAAAGTGCTAGAGGGGATAAGGATACTGAGGGTGGACAAGGCACCAGGACCAGATGGCATGCACTCCAGGGTACTAAAGGAGTTGTCAGAGGTCCTAGCAGGCCCATTGGCAGACCTATTCAATGCCTGTCTGGACTCAGGGTGTGTACCTCAGGATTAGAGGATGGCTCACTTGGTTCCACTCCATAAGAGTGGTCCCAAAGATGAACCAGGGAACTATAGACCAGTGACTCTCATGTCCATAGTGGGGAAACTGATAGAAACAATCCTGAAGGAGAGGCTGGTGACCCTGCTGGAAGTCAGTGGGGTGCAGGACAGTCAGCAGCATGGCTTTGTCAGGGGCAAATCCTGCCAGCCCAACCTAGTGGACTACTATGACTGGGTAACTAGGGAAATGGACAAAGGGCATGCAGTGGATGTCCTGTGCCTGGACTTCAGTAAGGCATTTGACCCGGTGCCACATGAGAGACTAGCATGTAAGCTAAGGGGCACAGGGGTGGGGGAAAAATTGGTGGAATGGGTGGAGAACTGGCTGCAGGGACGGCAGAAGAGGGTGGTGGTGAGAGGTGAATTATCCCCAAGAGCAGTGATGAGCGGGGTCCCACAGGGGTCAGTGCTGGGCCGGTGTTACTTGGGGTATTTATTGCAGACATCTCGGTATGCGTAAATAGCAAGATCAGTTTATTTGCAGATGACACCAAGATGGGAGCAGTGGTGGATGACCAAGGGGGGTGGCAGGGATTGCAGGAAGATCTAACAAGGCTGGAGACATGGTCTGACACCTGTCAACTTGGTTTCAATGCCAAAAAATGCAAGGTGCTGTATTTCAGGGCAAAGAATCCAAAGAGGAGCTACCATCGGGGAGGGCGTTGCAGCTAGCTGTGACTGAGGAGGAAAAAGATCTGCGGGTGCTCATTACAGGAGCAATGAACAACTCAGCAAGTGCAGGAAAGCAGCAGCAGTGGCCAACAAAATGCTGGGTTATATTGCAAGGGGTATAACCTCTAGGAGGAGGGAGGTGATTCTACCATTATATAGATCACTGGTCAGACCCAACCTGGAGTACTGTGTTCAGTTTTGGCGCCCTTATCTAAAGAGGGACATTAGATTGCTGGAAGGGGTGCAACACAGAGCAACAAAGATGATCATGGGTCTGGGGGAGTTACCATATGAGGTTAGACTGAGGGAGATGAACATGTACTCTCTGGAGGAAAGGAGGGACAGGGGTGGGATATGACTGAGACCTTTAAGTACATAAGAGGAATAAACAGGACAGGCATGGAGGGAGTTCATCGGGAGGGTGGGGAGAGACACTCGAAGTCATGACATGAGATTGAAGGGTGGAAGGTTTAGGAGGGAGATGAGGAGGCATTTCTTTACTGAAAAGGTGGTAGCAGAGTAGAACGCACTACCGGCAGAGGTGCTGGCTTGTAAAACAGTGGAATTCTTCAAGAGGGTTTAGGATAGGACAAAAGGGAAGGTTATGGGGAGTAGAGTGGGAGGGACAGCTGCAGAGTAGGGGTGCTAGCTGCAAAATCAAGCAGACTCAATAGACCAAATGGTCTTTTTCTGCTGGCAGTTTTGTATGTTCGTTTGGAGGTGCCAAGGCCCTGCCCACCCCCTCCCCGGGAGGGAAGCATCCAATGGATGCTTTGGATCCCCTCCCTGCCATCTCTGCTCCTGGTACCCAGGCTTGGGTGCTACCCGGGTCACAAACATGCCCAGCAAACCCCTTCACTCAGTGCCACAGAGCTGGCTTTACCTTCTTTTTTTGAGTGCCTCTCCAACCCATATATTTTTCTCTTTTTTTGTATCTTGCTCTACATGTAGGTTTTAGTATAGCAATTAAAAGAAACAATATTCCTTTCGCTATGCTCAAATGTTTGCTTTTTTCCCCTTTACCGCTGCTGTCCTTGCTCCTAAATACTGTTTGTGTTGCTTGAGAAATATATGTACCTACGTTTCACAGAACTGTATTCTAGTGATGCCTCTTCTATTATGTACCTATTACCTTATGTACTCTATTTTGTGTTGTTCTGCATCACCTTATGCTGTCCTACCCAGGTCCTCCTGGGAAATGAGCTTGCTCAGTGGAGCCTTATTCTGGTAAAATAATAAACTAAACTAAATAAGATATTAAAAGAAGTGATTTTTTTTTTGTTCCATACCCCCTCTCCCAGAATAGGAGGGCAACAATAAACAGACTTAATACTGTACAACCATTACTACGGGGACCAGAGGCTAGAAAAGTTAGAATAAAGACATACAACTCACCTCTCCAAGTTAGCTTGAAATGTAATAAAACTGTCCAGCATCTAAATGGTTACTAGTTACAAGCAGTGCTATTTCCCTTGTGCAAACTCTTTGCTGAGCTAGGACACAGCACTGCAGAGCTGGGACAGGGGGCAGCAGGTTATACTCCATAAAACTCCCTTTAGCACAATAAAGAAATCATGCACAAAAAATGTAAATGCTTTGCTTCTAAACAAAGCTGCAGTTTCAAACAGAAAGCATCTGCACTGGTGTACATTTTTTTTTAATGTGTATTAAATATGAATGACCCCCCCCCCCCCGGCTCTGCAATAGTCAGTCTCTTCACTGCCTCAGGAAGGAGTTTGCCTGCAGACTGGAAGAAGAAGTTTATTTATTTTATTGACCAGGTAAGTGCACTAGACAAATCCTGCCTATTTTCAGGCACGACCCAGGGAGGGTGATACAGATGAATGCCAACTGACCTTGAACCAGATTAAGCTGTTGGTGGTATTTTTAGTGAATGAGGGAAATTTGGCCAGGACACCAGGGAACTTCCCCTACTCTTTTCGATAAGTGCCATGGGATCTTTAACATCCACCTGAACTACCACCAATCCAGGCAAATGGGACCTTGGTTTAACATCTCATCCGAAAGACAGCACCTCAAAAGTGCAGCACCCCTGTCATGCTGCACTACAGTGTCAGTACTGGGATATTAACCCAAGTGCCAGATGTGAGAACTGAACTCACAGCCCTCTGATTCCCTGGCCTCAGAGGCAAGTATGCTACCTACTGAGCCACTGACACTGCTAATTAATCTATTGGGCTAGCAGTTACCCTTTTCTACGTGAAGCAAGAAAAAAACCCAGAATGGCTGTTTTGGAAAAGACAGGTGCAGTATGTTAATTCCTTTCTACATTACTATGATACCACCTAGAATGTGGGAAATACTTTGGTTAAGTTGTTGTGGCAGACTAAATATACAGAGAAATTACAAACGTAAAGTTATGGAAGAAAGATCATACCCCAATATCGAATGTTTAGATCCCGAAGAAACAGTGGAACATTTTGCATCATCTTGTCACTATTCAAAAAAATATTTGGATTTACTTAGCTCAACAATGGAAGATGTTTTGGTTGCAGAAAATGATGCATGAAGTTTTTTTATTAGGTCAGTATACAGTTTTTTTTTTGAAAATACTACAAAGGAACATTATCTGTGTTTCTGACTATACTGAAATTTTACTTGTGGCAAGCACGGGTCCAGTGGGTGCTCAGACAACAGTATATGCCATGTTATGTTTTTCAGAAATGGTGTAAAAATGCACTAATGGAAGTATACGAACAACATGTAGCATATCACCCATTACAAAAAGTTCATATGTAGTGGAAAGGATTTTCATTTATTTTGAAATATAAATAGAGATAAACTTAAGTAGTGAAAATTTGCACATGATGAAGTGACCTAATATTTGGTTGAAAGATGTATTATATGATTATGTATGTTATGTTTTTTGATTTCCTTCAATAAAAAATTCGCCTACTCTTTTCGATAAGTGCCATGGGATCTTTAACATCCACCTGAACTACCACCAGAACAGGCAGATGGGACCTCGGTTTAGCATTTCATCTGATAGATGGCACCTCAAGAGTGCAGCACAGTTTCAGTATTAGGATATTAACCCAAGTGTGGGAATTGAACTCACAGCCCTCTGTTAACCTCTGTCGAGAAGCCAGCCGCCCACCCTCACCATCTCCGGAGCCGCTCAGTAGTGCCACACAAGCCGGACTACGGCCCCTGACTCTGGCTTGTTTCTGCTGCCAGAGCGGCCGCGGCTCGAGAAGTCAGCCACCCACCCTCGCCATCTCCGGAGCTGCTCAGGAGCTCCACACAAGCCAGACTATGGCCCCTGACTCGGGCTTGTTTCTGCCACTGGAGTGGCTGCGGCTCGAGAAGCCAGCTGCCCACCATCACCATCTCCAGAGCCGCTCAGGAGCTCCACGCAAGCCAGGTAAGACTGCAGACTGGCTGGGATGGCTAAAAGAAGCTTCCATTGGCTAGCGCTGTTCTCAGCTGCCTGTGATTGGACATGGCCTTTACACCTTTCTCTCCGATTGGACTGGCTTCCTAATGCTTTCCTGGGCTTCAGTGCCCATTGAATCTCTTAGTAAAGCACCAGAATTGTACCCGTCTGTACTCTGAAGTGTTTTCTACTGTTTGCTACTTGTTCTGCATTGCCTGAGTAGATTTATCCTCTTTTCTGCTATGACCGAAATTAGCTAGTCATTGTACCGCATTTGACCGTACTGTACTATGCTGCTGGTTAAGCTAAAATTTGTGTGATTCTTCTGCTTTCTCTACTTGTGCCCCTCTGCTTTTCTGCCTAACTCTGAATTTCTGCACCTCTCCCTGGCCACCATCTGGCCCACCTCTCCCTTGTATCTACATCCGCTACTCCCTGGTCTTTGTTCTCTCTCCTATTCTATTCTGTCCACTGTCTGTCACACTCCTTAATCGTCCCAGTTTACTCCTCCTCCTGTGGCGCCAGGGCAGGTGAATTGCTCTCTTGCTCCTGACTGCCCCCCCTCCAGCATTCCTCTCTGTGTAATTCGCACCCTGACCTCCTGCGGTCTCCCCCAACCCCCCAGTTTATCACCTGTGTCACTGCCCTTTGTTACCCCTCTCTCTCCTCTAGACTATGGCCCCTGACTCGGGCTTGTTTCTGCCGCCGGAGCAGCCGCGGCTCAAGAAGCCGGCCGCCCACCTTTGCCATCTCCAGAGCCGCTCAGAAGCTCCTCACAAGCCAGGTAAGACTGCAGACTGACTGGGATGGCTGAAAGAAGCTCCCATTGGCTAGCACTGTTCTCTGCCACCTGTGATTGGACTTGGCCTTTATGCCTTTCACTCCGATTGGACCGGCTTCCTAATGCTTTCCTGGGCTTCAGCGCCCATTGAATCTCTTAGGAAAGCACCATCATTTTACGCCCTCCTCCCCCCTCCTGCCTTTATTAAATAGACCTCAGCTCCTCCCCTTAATTGAACCACCTCCCTAGTTCTACCTCATTGGATCACTTTTCTTGTATCTCCCCTCTCCTTGCCCACTCCCATCCCGCCTATCCTCCCACCTCCTCTCTCTCTTCTCACACCCCTGTCTAGTCACCACTACCCTCTCCATTCTTTTCCAGTGCCTACTTGTTCTGTTTCCTGCCCACATATTTCCACCACTCTCTGTGTCCTCCTGCTGTCCACTCATCGCCTTTCTCCCTCGGCCTCTGGCTCTAATCTATACCAATATGTTGGTGCAATTTATCTTGTTCGTGTCACTACTCCCACTCTGCAACATCCCTGGTGCCTGTTACCCCTCCCCCCACTCAATTATCATATTGACCTCACCCTCTTCCAACTAGGCACCTGCTCTCATATGCCTCTCTTCACCCCCTCACCTACCACAGATACTAAATGGTTGCCCCTAGGAACCCAGTACAGAGGTTCCTGGCCTTCCCCACCTCCTCTCCCCCACCTGGTCTTTTCAACGCTATTCGAGGACCTGCCCCAGCAACTCCCACGACCATACGGCAAGTTACAGTCCCGCAAACTCTTCCTCAGGGACCTACGCCTGTGCTCCCTCAAATTACTGCTCCTCCTGCTACTGCTGTCTGGAAACATTCACCCTAACCCAGGGCCTAAAACTATTGGCTCAAATCAACAAAGGTAGCCACTCTGGGGCACTCTTATTTGTGACTCTGAACATCTGTAGCCTCCTCCCTAAGCTTGATGCCTTACAAGTCTTCACTGACCAGCATAAACCTGACATCATCGCATTTGTTGAAACCTGGCTTACAACAAAAGTACCTGACATGGCAATTGCCTTACCAGGTTACACTGTCTTCAGGCTCGATTGACAGGCCAAAAGAGGTGGGGGCTGTGCAGTTTACCTCAAAGAATCGCTCCTCGGCCATTCCTTAACTGCTCCTTCCACTGACTCATCCGCTCAGATCCTCCCAATTAGGATCATCCTCAGAGCACACGGTAAAGCCCTCAAAATCGCTGCAGTCTGCATCCCGCCTAGGGAGCAAGTAAAAGGTCTCAATGCTGCCCTGGACTTTGCCCAAGCACAACCACCTGGAAAAGAGCGCATCATGCTTAGTGACTTTAACATCAACTGGCTTGCCCCAGACCCTGGTGGACTCAAGGATGCCATCTGTGCAGTAAACCTCACCCAGATGGTTGCCTCCCATACCAGGCACAACTATAGAACCAGTACCAGCTCCCTCCTTGATTGGGTTCTTACCAACCACCATGCCTGCATCTCTAATATCTCCATCCTTCCAGACTCTCTTAGTGACCACTCCCCTGTTATCGGGGAATGGTCTAACAAATTCTGCAAACTCCCACCATCAGTCATCAGTAGCAAAATCCTGCCCTGTGGTAATTTGAACCTCCTTAAATCAAACCTCAGGCAGCAGGACTGGTCGACTATTTACAATGCTACTGATGTTAACTCGGCCTTGGATTCCTTCATCTCCACCTTCAACGCAGCCTGTGACATCTATGCTCCTCAGAAAATATGTAAAGTCAAGTCACTTTGTAACCCCTGGCTTACCGCTGACTTATTAACGCAGATAAAATCGAGGGACCGTCTCTGGCTTTTGTCCCGAGACTCTGGGTTGCTAACAGATATCCAGAACTATAAACCTGCACGTAATGATTGCACAAAAGCCATCAGACTTCGCAAAAGCACCCACTACAGGGATGCCCTCACTAATACATGAGGAAACGGAAGAGAGTTCTGGAACAACATCAAAGAAGTGACAGGAAAGCAGCCAAAAACATCCCCCACTATGCTCGTTACAGATGGAGATATAACGGTGGACCCTACGGCTATCGCAAATACCTTCAATACTGCTTTCACAGATCTCAACTCTGTCCTTCCCCCTGACTTTTTCAATAAAATTGATCCCTCCAAAAGCACTACCAAAGTCACTCCCACCCTTCTGCTTCACAGCTATCAAGAAACACGAAGCCTACAAGTACATTAGGAAGGCAATAGTCAAATCAAGACATAGTGGGGACTCTCTGGACCTAAAACTGCTGTCCCTTACTCTTGACGAAGTCATAAGTCCACTCACTAAGATCTTCAACCTCTCCCTTAGCCAGTTCCCTGACAGATGGAAATCTGCAATCGTTACCCGTGTTCACAAAACTGGCGAGAAGACCAACCATGCAAACTACTGTCCAATCTCTATACTTCCACCCCTCTCAAAAGCTCTCGAACGACTTGTCACTGACCAACTCTCAGACTACCTTGACAGACACAACATCTTATGCACACAACAGCATGGCTTCAGGAAGGGGCATAGCACCACATCTGCACTCTTGGAACTAACTGGAGCCATTCACAATTCACTGGACAGTGGCCACCTTATGGGCTCAGTCTTCATAGACTTAACCAAGGCCTTTGACACAGTTCATCACTGTCTGCTGTTGGACCAGCTTTAAACTTCTGGCCTCTCCCCTGTCACCACGGCCTGGTTTAGAAGCTACCTGGAAAACAGAATGCAACAGGTAAACATTGACAATGTTCTCTCCATTGCTATGTCAGTGCACTCAGGAGTTCTCCAGGGCTCTACCCTTGGCCCCCTTCTATTTTCACTGTTTCTAAATAAACTTCCTCAATCCTGTAGAGAACAAATTATACTCTATGCTGATAATGCTGTAAATCACTCTTCCCACAAAGACCCCCAATCCCTGCAAAATAATCTCCAGCTTGGTTTTGCATCAGTGGAGAGTTAGTTCAGCAAGCAGAGACTCATTCTCAACCACAAAAAAACTAAGACCAAGCTTTTCAGTAACTCCCACAGTAAGAATAGGCTGCCCCCCTGAACATCACTAACCATCTTGGATCTACCCTTGAACAGGTTCAAACCTTTAAATATCTAGGGATCACGCTAGACGGTAACTTTTCCTATGGGGCCCACATTGACAACGTTGCTAAGGCTGCCAACATATGTCTCGGCCTTCTCTACAGGCACAGGTCTTGCTTAACCCCAGTTGCCCTAAGTACTGCAGTGCAAAATTCCATTGTCTCCATAATCGACCATGGCCTCATCATATATGGATCAGCTTCGTCACCCGCCCTCAAACGCATTTCTACGTCACTCAACAAAGCTTGTAGACTTACTACAGGATCCCATCGACTAACCCACACGTGTGATCTATATGCACAAACAGGCTGGCTCCAACTGTCTAATCACCTAAAATACCTAACCAGTACTATGGCTAGGAAGATATCCATGGGCCTTGCCCCTCCTGGGGTCCAATCTCTCTTTAGCGCTAATAATAACCGCCGTTGCACAAGAGGCACTGAGTCCCAACTCCTGAAGATCCCACGCCACAGAACCTCCCTGGGTCAACGATCTTTTGCCTACAGGGCCCCTGGCTGGCTGAACAGCCTCAACATCGAGATCTCCTCCGCTCCCTCACTAGGACTTTTCAAAAAAAGGCTCCGGCTTTACCTCACTGCTTTGAGCACCTGTGACTGCCATTCCTAGCCAGCTTTCCCATTCCACTTCATTTAGTCCTGCAATACCATGCTCAGCACTTACTGTCTCCTCTCCCTCCCTTCTTCTCCCCCTCCAGCCCCACTATCAGCACTTCTCTATGTTCAGCAACCTCCTCTGGCTGCTCATACCTCCTCTGTCCCTCTTGTTACTTCCTGCACTTCCTCCCCACCTTACCTTTTTTAGCCTAGTAGCTTTGTATGCTCATTTTATGGTGTGTCTGTTCTGTATATTCTGTTTGAAACTGCATTTACCTTGCAATGTACTGTATATTGTCTCAGACTGACACGGAACCTTTGTAAAAGAGCCTTGGCTCAAAGGTACTTGTAATCCTAGAATTAATTAAATAAATAAATAAAACCCATGTATCAGGTGTGGGAATTGAACCCACAGCCCTCTGACAATCCTCTGATCTCCCAGCTTTAGAGGCAAGTGTGTTACCTGCTGGGCCACAGACACTATTTTATAGCAGTTGGCCTGAAGTTAGGTGACAGCGGTATGCATATGCCTGCTTTTAACGTGGGGCCTGAGTGCAGGCCTGTTGCAGTGATGGGAGGGAGGCATTCGGAGAGATAGGGTGGTCATTTTATCTCTTTACACCTGCCTCACCAGTGCTGGTGATTGTGTGTTAGGAAGGGTTGTATTATAGTACACAAGCTGCTGGAAGGTGCAGCATAGTATTAACAGGGTTCCCTTCTATTTTCATGTGCTGTTCCTGGGGGTCTGACTGCAGAACCGATCTCGGTATCATGGACCACCCTATGCCAGGGATGTTGGAGGGACCATGACGGTGTTAGTAGTGGTTTCTTGTCACTGACGTTGATGGTTGATGCTTCCTTGATGGGAGACCGCATGGCAGGGGAGAGAAGACAGCATGGACCAAGATTTCCACTTCCTACTGAGATTTGACATTAAACCCCACCACCAAATTTACCATTCGGGTTATGTGAGGTTGGGCTGTAGGGCTTCTTGATTATTTCTCAACACATGGGTAGCTGCTCGAATGTGGGTCATCTAATCAAGTTGCTGTGTCTGTGGGAGACCTGTTGTTAACAGTGAGAGTCAGTAGTCTGGGTCCTGGGATTTGCTGCCCATGTGGTGAGATTGGATCGTGCTGTGGATGGTATTGGAATGGAGTGGGAGCTTGGAGCAGCCAGATTAGAGAGAGAGAGAGAGAGAGTAGCTAGTGCGCACTAGTATCTGTCCTTTCTCTGTGGTAGCCTGCTGGCCTAGTTACCTGTCCTCATGATATGCCCATGACCTGATTCCTGTTTGAAATATGGAGAAAATGGTGCAAGGGCTCACTCAGAGGAGTGGAAAGAGGGCAGAGTGTGTGCTTGACCCTGGAACTCTCTGGCAGGTTAAATAGTCCACAGTGTCCTGTAACATCCCCATCACCTGATCTGCCGAACCATGCACTCTATACATTCCCTGGCATCATGTTGTATCCACAACCCTAAATGCCGATCACCAAATGTGCAGATGTACATTAGTGGTCCCGCAGCCCCCTGCCTCAATCCAATACACCTCCAGCCCCGGCTCTCCCTTTAGTTGGGGTTGATGCTGTGCTGGGTGTGCGGTGGGGTGGGTGGGGAGCTGCTGGACTACTAATGTGTGCTGGTGTTTTTGTCGACTGGCATTTGGGGTGGGGGCAGGGGTACCATGAGATGACTGGGATTGTATAGGGGACATGGCAGCCGGCACACATTCATGGTCCAGTGGCCCACTGCCCACACCCAGCACAACACCATCCCCAGCCCTCCCTTATCAGGCAGGACAGGTAAGGAGGGGCGGAGGTGGCTGCTGCACTGCAAATGTTTGCTGGTGCATTTGTCAACTGGCTCTGAAAAGATTGGGGTGAGGTTGTTATGTGATGACAGGGATTGTATAGTGAACATGATCCTGGAGATTGGGGGTTGAGGTGCCACGGAACATCACAAACTATATTGCAGGCAATGGGATGGGAGTTTGTTGCTAGACACCAGGTTAAGTATAGGGGACAAGTCTTGGGGGAGGTCGGGGGGCCACTACACACTGAGGTAAATATTACCATCAAGGTGGCGGGTGTGTGAGGGGAAGGATCCTCTAGACACCAGGTATGTTTTCATAGCTCTCCTGACCTATCTCTACATCACTGACTTCTTAAAAAAAAATGTATACTGCTGTTTGTAAATAAGGTTGATGTTTGTGTTTTGCCGTTGTATATTCTGTGTGGCTGTACTCTGGTGATGTAATAGTACTCTGTGCAAAATCATGGTATCAATGATTGCACTATCGATGTACTGCACTTCCTGGATAACCCCTGAAAAAGGGAGGGTCTTGTCTCAGTGGGCCTACCCGATTACCAAAATTCAATAAATAAATATATCCATTGGGGGGGGGGGCGGCAGTGAGTGCTGCTAGCCACCAGTGATTGATGTAATATACGGGACAGGTGCTGTGAGGGTGGGGGCTGCCACTAGACACAAGGGAAGAGTATAACTGATAGGATGAAAATCTGGTTGTCACAGGCTACACACCAACGATAGGCCCCTTCTGCATTCAGTTGCGCAGCAGTGGCACCCTCTCTCTCAGGAACTTACTTGTACCTTTGATACCCTGCTCTCCACGCACACACAAACACACCCATGATGGGGATAGAGAGAGGATAAACATCCATCCCCTTGACTGTCGGCCACTTTGGAAGTCTGTGGACTTGGCAGTGTTGCAGGCATGTGAAAGCTGGTGGTTATATCCTGCCCTGGTGTGAGATAGTGAGTGGAGCAGCTTGCACTCATCCCAGAGGAGAGAGGGCCCTCAGACACTGAATCCTGTCCATGTCCACAGTGCTGACATCCATGAGAGGCCAGAGTCTGTTCCCAAACCTATGTTGCTACTGTGCTACTGGCATCTGCCCTCCTGACCAATCCACCCCCCCCCCAAAAAAAAAATACAATCTTTTTCCACCTGACACAGCTGACTGGTATTTTTATTAGTCATACTAACCTGTTTTCCACTTTGTTTACAGGTTCAGTAGATGCCAACCAAGGCGTTGGAGAAGACTGATGACATATATCAGATAAGTATAGTTTTATGTTGGATGGGATGGTGTTCTAGCTGCAAGAAGAGTGATCATGGGGGTGGGTTGGTGGCGTGTCTGTGGGTGATCTGGAAGAGGTCCAGATGCAGAGAGGGTGGTTGGCTTTGGGGGGGGGGATTCAGGTTTGGGGTCTGTGATGTGGTCCTGGGAGGGTTTGAAAAACTTAAAGGAATATATGGGATCAGGAAAGGACCATGTCAACTCCGCACAAAACATTTCACCACAGTCATTTACTACTCGGATATTTAGCGTGAGTAGTCTAAACTTACATTGTTTACAGTGCTTGACAATGTAGCGCAACATGCAGCAATAACAATAACTAGCAATCTAATTCATTCACTCAGCACAATAATAAGCGCAATGTCCAAAGTTAACAAATCAGTTGGTAGAGGTTACTGTAGGTTAATTGTGGAGCATAAATCATACAGTATACCGGTCATCACCCTCTCCATACACTTCACTTGCTGTCATGCCGCTGCACTTTGTGTTGAGTATCAGAGGTCAGCTGCTGCTGTCCCATGAGGGATATTTGTATAGGAAGGAGTACACATAAGGGTCCAAAGACTGCTGGAAGTGCCTCAAATACAACTCATTTAAGTGCCCAGGAAGGGTGCACACTGCAGAGGATGAAATTAAAAAGTATATACAGACCCATAACCATGTACCTGATGCTGGTGCTACCGAGGTTAGTAAAGTGGTCAGTCTTTTGAAGGAGCAAGCAGAAAGCTCATAGGAGACCACACAGCAGGTTGTTGCTAGTGCTACTAGCAATCTAAGTCAGGCAGTGAGTGGTAAACATCCCTTTTTTGCCAGTTTAAAACATACAGCACAAAAAGCACAGCAAGCATCAGCAGTTGCTCCTAGTCAGCCTTCATCACTTAATGAGTTACATATCCCAGCTGATTACTGTTAAGACTGACTGTGGTGAACTGTTTTTGCTGCATGATTCAGGAAACAATGACCCAGAAAGTTTTATTCTGTTTTCCACCAACCAAAATCAGGAAGCAGTATAGTGCAGTGGTTTAAGGCTCTGAACTGCAAACCCGAAGACCTGGGTTTGAATCCCACAGCCCCCACTTGCATACTCTGTGGCCCTGAGCAAATCACTTAACTTCCTTGTGCTCCTGGGTCACACCTGTAAACAAGCTTTAAAGTGTGTCTCTCCTGCTTTAATAAAAAATGTGGAGTACACTGATGGTATGTTCAAAGCAACGCTGACACTGTTTTCCCAGCTGTACACCATACACGGTGTTTGGTACTCACCCGTGATACCATCTGTTTTCATATTAATGGCAAACAGAAGCTATGGCAGTTATGTAAGGGTTCTGTGTGAATTAAAAAGACTGTGTTCTGAACTGTCACCAGCATCTTTCATGAATGGATAAAAAAATGGCTGGACAACAGGATGCAAAGGGTAATAGTAAATGGAGTCAACAGTGAAGAAAGGAGGGAACTAGTGGGGTACAGCAGGGTTCGGTACTGGAACCGGTCCTCTTTAATGTCTTTATAAGTGGCATTGGAGAGCACCTGGAAGGAAAGGTATGTCTCTTTGCAGATGACACAAAGGTCTGTAAGGTCAGGGTTGATACACAAGGTGGGGTGGAAAGAATGAAACGGGACTTGGTAAGGTTGGAGGAATGGTCAAATATGTGGCAGCTCAGATTCAATGCAAAGAAGTGCAAGGTAATGTATCTGGGAAACAAAAACCCAGGGGAAGAGTACACAGTGGGGGGTGAGTTAATAACAACAACAAAAATCGAAAGAGACCTAAGAGTAATTATATCAGATAACCTAAAGGTGGGCAAGCAATGTGAGAAGGCAGTAAGGAGGGCTGGGGTGATACTGGAATGCACAGGGAGAGGCATCAGCAGTAGAAAACAGGAAGTTGTCATTCCTCTGTACAGACAAGTTAGTGAGACCCCATCTGGAGTACTGTGTGCAATTCTGGAGACCCCATCTCCACAAAGACATTGACAGAGTGGAGGCTGTTCAGAGGAGGGCAACCAAAATGGTGCAGGGTCTGCACCAGAAGACATACAAGGAGAGACTAAAGCAGCTTAATATGTATACCCTCGAGGAAAGGAGGGAGAGGGGGGACATGATAGAAACTTTCAAGTATCTCAAGGGAATTAACAAAGAACAAGAGGGTAGCATCTTTCAGAAGACGAGATGTGCAAGGCAAGGGGGCACAATTTGAAGATAGAGGGGACGGCTCAGAGTTAATGTTAGAAAGTATTTTTTCACAGAGAGGGTTGTGGATGCATGGAACAGCCTTCCTGAGGAGGTTGTGGAGTCAGGAACAGTGGGAGAATTCAAGAATGCATGGGACAGGCATAAGGCAATTCTAGTGGGGGTAGGAGGAAATAGGCTGTTGATTAACTAGAATCTGCAGCTTATCCATCAGGTAGGGAAATGGGCAGACTAGGTGGGCCAAGCGGTCCTTATCTGCTGTCAAATTCTATGTTTCTATGATTTTGAATTAGCAGCTGCTAAAGCATTTGCTAGTGAGTTCCCAATGGTGGGCACAATGGGGTGTTTTTTTCACCTGTGCCAAGCCGTATGGCATAAGGTCCAGGAAAACCAAGACATACACAAAAACTACATGATAGATGCGAAGTTTGCACTCCAAATTCGAATGCTGCCTGCCCTTGCCTATGTTCCCCCTGATTATGTGGTCATGGTTTTTGAGCAGCTACGGTCCACAGACTTCTACACAATGCATGATGACTAACTGGCCTGCCTCGTAGATTACTTCGAGGACACATGGATAGAGAGGCCAGTTGGTTGTCATGGTCTTCGTAGACCTCATTTCAGCATTGATTTCTGGAACTGCTTCTCTGCAGTAAAGGATGGCCTGCCAAGAACAATAAACTCCATTGAAGGTTGGCACGGAGGTTTCAATAGTCTATTGGAGGCTAGCCACCCCACAATATGGAAGCTAATAAAAGCACTTAATGTTGAGTAAAACACAAATTAATTAAAGATGGAGCAGTACCTGGCAGGATTGGAACCTCTGACTCCCAGGAAGAAATACAGGGACACTGCTAAACGAATAGCGGTGGTTGTGGATGCTTATGGAAGTACTACTGGCTTGGATTATCTGCGAGGAATTTCAGATAATTTTCAGTTGCAGGTCTAAGCCTCTTATTGGATGCCACTGGATGCTACTAGAAATAGCTGATTTTAACATGCTGGTCTTCGTTTTTTAATAAATGTATCAATAAAGTTTGACCTTTTAAATTAAATGAACTGAACTGAACGTTGCCCCACCCCTTCATACGATGACGTCTTCTACTACCGTGATGTAAACAAGATTGGACTATACAGCTGTTCTACACCTGCTATTCCGAACCACATTAAGGTAAGAATAAGATTGTTACATGAAATGCTGCTTTCTTGTGTTTAGTTTGAATGAAATGAAATGGGTTTGTGCAATGCAAAGTGAAAAATGTTGCGAATTTTTTTTTTTTTTTTTTTTTACATGATATGCGAGCTTGATCGCTTGCTTTAAACTGATGCTGGGTTTAAATTAGTTTCTTTTTTGTGTTTAATGTAAATGAAATGAAATAGGTTTATGCAATGCAAAGTAAAAAATGCTGGAAATGGGTTTTTTAAATGAAATGCAAGCTTTCTCGCTTGGTTGAAACTGATGCTGGGTTGAAATGAGTTTGTGCTGTATTTGACGTGCGCTGTAGTGTGCCATTAGCGTTAATGTTTTTCAACGAGATTTTTGCACTGTAATGGTTGCACTGAAAACATTGCACAGAAATTACGTGATACCCCGGAAGGGGTGGTCCAGTTGCTGCAAGTGGCACAGCATGGGTTCAGCAGTGCACATGGCAATGCACTCTGATGGCGGGAAAAGCAGTTCAGTGATGGAGTGTGGTTAGCAGGATAGACAGGCTGGTCAGGTGCCCAGATGTTGGTTGGCTAGGAGATTGTTGGAGATTGTCCAGCAGTAGGGAGGGCGGTTTAGATGTGCAGGGAAGGGTCCTGCTGCTGACAGTGGTGGTGATGGTGGGGGATCTTCAGGATTCTTTAACTAGGAAAGAGGGCACTACTGGACTACCAGTAATTTTCATGAACTGGGTCTGGCAGCTGGGATCCCAAGTTTCCTAAATTAAAATTTACTCATGCAAGTGTTAATGATTGGCCACAAAACCCCAGTCTATTGATGGCCAAGCTGCGGGGAGATATAATTTAGTGAAGCCTCGAAACACTGCTAACCACTATTGTTGACAAATGCTAGCTGTCCCTCCCTCTTCCAAGACCGCAGCAAGCACTTACCTTGTCTCTGTGTAGTTCCCAGTATGAAGCAGCCTTCACACTGTGCCTCGCGCAATGCTAACATGGTGCAGTTAACACCACAGCTGTGCAGCTAATACTACAAAGTGATACCTGCATGTCCGCTGTCTCTGTGCAACACTATCTGCCACTTATAAGTGAAATAAATGACCCAGACCCCTGGTCCCTTGACAGCCAACCCATGCTCTTCTGATTCAGAGACAGCTGTCCTATCAATTGAGTCACACTGGCAAGTATTTTCTGCTGCTCTTACAGCATTGTGTCCTGTGTACTACTGTCAGTGCACTGTGAAACAGTTTCCCAAAAAGCTGCGTATTTCCCACACAAGCCCAAGTGCCCATCATTAGCCAAATCACTTCTCTTCTTTTTTTTTTCCTAAAGTTACTGTTGAGTCATCTCCAGTTTGTGTTGTGAGACCCTTCCACCTTTTGGTGCTGTTTTGTGCAAGCACCACACTGCATGTTTTTCATTTAAAGTACTGATACGTTGCATTCTTCAGGATGAAACGTGCACTGTTCCATCTGCTGAAACAAAATAATTGTGTTATATAAATATATATATATATATATATATATATATATATATATATATATGCGTGTGTGTATTTTTCCAGATCCTATTATTTTTGAGGATCTGCCATCAGTGTTTCCTTGTTGCTTGTGGCCCCCACAATCGCTGTCCAGAAGAAATAACTAAAATTTCCCTGGTGTCCAGTGGTCCCACCCGCTGCTGATTGCTGTCCAGAATTTAAATATGAACGTTTCCCTGGTGTCTAGTGTTGCACCCCCCCTGGTTGACCACCATCCCGAAGGTTAAATTAAAGATTTCCTGTTGCTAGTGGTGCCCCCCCCCCTCACTGTCCCACAAGTCAAACATCAGTGTTCCCATGCTGTCTGGTGGTCCCACCCCCCACCAAACTGATTGCTGTCCCAAAGTTTAATATGAATGTCTTGTGGTGCCTCCCAACCCCACTGATCACCATCCCCAAGGTAAAAGTGAAAGCTTACCCGGTGTCCAGTGGTCCCACTCCCCTGCCAGTCACTGCCCTGAAGCATGAACATCTTCCTGGTGTCTAGTGTTGCCCCCCATCCCCCACCCCATTGATCACCAACCTAAAGTTAGAAATTAAAGATTCCCAGTTGCTAGTGGTGACCCCCCAATCAGTATCTCAGATTTGAATCATCAATGTTTCTCTGGTGTCCAGTTGTCCCACCCCCACCAATTGCTGTCCCACAGTTAAATATGAATTCTTGGTGTTTGTTGGTGCTCCCTTCCCCCCAATCAATCGCCGCCCAATGTGTTTAAAAAAAAAAAGACATTCCTTGGTGTCTTGTGGGTCCACCCCACACGCATGCCCGATGGCTACAATAGTATTCCCTGGTGTCCAGAGGTCCCACCCCTCACCCAGTTATCCACCTGACATGATCAACACCATTTCCCTGATGTCCAGTGTATCCCTGCCCCATCCCGATCCACTGTATTCGAAAGAGAAACCATTCCCAGGTGGTCCAGCGTACACCCCTCCCTATCCCCAAACTTCCCTTGCATTACAATGAATGATTCCCTGGTCATCTAGCAGACCCCTCTCCCTATCCCCGATCTCCCCTTGCAATACAATGAATGCTTCCTTGGTGGTCTGGTAGACACGTCTCCCTATCCCTGATCAGCTCATCGAATATAATCTATATCTTTCCCTGGTGGCTAGTGGACTCTCCACCCCAGTAGATAGTTCCCTACCACCCTGCTTCCCCCCTCCAATCCCATCCCTGAGCCAGTAACTGGGACAGTGCTCTGTTCTCCACCTCGGCCAGCTGCTGACTGAGCTGTCAATGAGTGTGTACTGTATACAGTATGCGTTCCTTGATTGATAGCTCACTCACTGAGCTGTCAGTCAATGAACATGTATTGTATAGAGTACACATGTACTGATAGCTCAGTCAGTGGCCAGGCATGGTGGAGAGTGGAGGGCTGTGTTGGTTGCTGGCTCAGGGATGGGAGAGCAGGGTGGTGGGGCAATACCTACCAGGATGGGGGGTCCGATAGCCACCATGGAAAGATAGAGATTGTACTCTACAGGCAAATCGGGGATGGGGGGCTGCTAGCACCAGGGAAGCATTCATTGTGTTGCAGTGGGATAGCGGGTTGGGAGGTGTCAGCTAGACCACCAGGGAATGGTTTCTCTTTCTGATAAAGGGGATTGGGATGGGAAGGGTGAGACACTGGACACCAGGGAAACTGTGTCTGTGTATTGGGAGGCACCACTGCACACCAGGGAATACTGTTGTATCCATTTGGTTTGGGTTGAGGGGGTGGGACCAAAGGACACCACGGGATGTCTATTTTTAACATCAGGCAGAGATCGGAGGGTGGAGAGAATCACAATCACCAGGGAATCTTTAATATCTAGTATCTTTAATATCTTTAATATTTAATACCAGGTCGCTCCTGTAAAAAAGCTTTCAGCTTAGTGTGCTAATCCTGGTTAAAAAAAAAAAATATATCTAACTTCTGTCTTGCAATCAACAGGGGGAGGGGTACCAGTAGATGTCAGGGAAATATTTATATTTAACTTTGGGACAGCGATTGGGGGTGGGGGTGGGACCACTGAACACCAGGGAAACTTTCAGTTTTATCTTAGGGACAAAGCGATCAGCCGGCGGTACTAGCACCAGGGAAAAATTGATCTCTCACTTTGGGGATGGTGATTGATGGAGGGACACAACTAGATGGCATGGACATCTGTGTTGGGCTCAGGGTGCATGGAGCATCCTTCACCAACAGCTAGGGTTGCATGGGAGTAAGTTAAGGTTTGGATCGTGACATGTGCGGCGTTCAGGGGCAGATCAAAATGGCCTTGAACGGTGCACATGCTCTGAATATTGGACTGTGCCTATATTCAGGTCCCTGCTTTTCATTTCCATTGCACCCCTTCTGACTATTGCCCAGGTACAAACAGAGTTTGCCTGCACTAACAAGGCTTTTCAATATTGCCTGCATGGGCAAACATTTTTGTGCCTGGTGTCTTCATCCTGCCCTGTGTTGGTCGATGGGTGCAGTGACATGGCCCCCACTCCAGAGAGAGATCAGTCCTAAGGACAGTAAATCCCCCCCCACCCCCCATGATGGGGCCACTAAGTGATCGAGTCCATTCTAAAATCCGGGTTAATGGTGTGGTACCAGCCTTATGTCCCCCCCCATATACACACACACACACACACACACACACAAACACACACGAACAATCCACTTATTTCTTTTTTTGTTTACAGGTCCTTTGCAACTGACCCAGCTAATCAGTATTTGTATTCTTAATACTAACCAATTTTCCTTTTTATGTCTGCAGGTCTGACATGATGTAGACCAGGTGTAGGAGGACACTGACCATATGTATCAGATAAGTATTGTTTTTTTTGTTTACCCTACATTGTTTGTTATAGTTAGTTCATAAAGAGCCACAGATCCTTTGTGACCCCATTGCTATTCTTGTTTTACAAGTATGACTGGCTGTTCCCCCGAGACTCCCATTATCCCAGGCTCCACAGGAACCAGGTGAGAGATCTATAATGTATGGGGAGCACTAATGTTACTGACTGAAATCAAACTGTTTACAATGCTGTTATGATATCAATGTGATGTCAAGAGTTTGTTAACCTTCTTGATTATATCACACTGATACCATAAGAAGGGGAGCACATCTGCACATGTGTGGCTTTAAATCAGCGGCTTACAATGAATGGCCACAGTGGTGAGAGCTAGCCCTAAGGGAGAGCAGTGCTGTTGGAATCAAGAAATAGTAAGGACTAACTTAGTTTGAACTGGCACTCAGTTTAGTTTTTGCCCATACACTATAAAATGTATGGGTTTGTATCAATAACCTCACTTAAAATGCTTGTCGAGGTTACCATGACAACTGTAAACCTCTTGAGCTTCGCTCCCGAGATTTACAAAGTTGTCATGGTAACCTCTCAAAGTGATTACATCGTGGTTACCAATAGATCCACATATATTATCCTCTGTTATCTCTGTTAGGAGAATGTTAACCTGTAATGGTGCAACCCCAAGTATTATGACACTAGACTTTCACTTGTTAGGCGCTTGGTGATGCAGGGTTTAAAATACCTCTACTATTCTGTTAAGATTACACTATAACAAAAAGAGGGACATTTACTGTGAAATTACATTGCTGCATACATTAGAGTGGCAAAATGTAAAGCGCTCAAAGTTCCTCAAAAAAATCTAGAGTTTTGAGTCCTAGGGGTCTTGATGAATAGGTGGTGTGGGTTTTCCTTGGGGGTTGTCAAGCCTAATGTCCACCCCTCCTCTACGCAAACATGATCTTTTGCATCATGCAGTGTCCTGTGGGAAGAGAGCTGTGACTGATTCTGTTAGCCACATCTGCTGAGCCATACACTTTTTCTTCAAAGAGCAATTGCCCATGAGGCAGTGGCTTGAAGCTGTACTTTATGCTTCAGATAGGAGGCTACGGGCTGGGAGGAGGGGGGTGACCATTAAGGTTGGCAACCCCAAGGGACACTACACACTCAATTTGCCAAGATTCCTGAAGCTAAGAACCCTGTTTTTCATTTTCTTTCTTTGTGTGCTTTGCATTCTTCAACCCATAATGTCTGCATTAATGTTTATTTTTTTCTGCAATTTAGTTTTTTGGGTTTTTTTTGCAATTAGTATATGCCATATGTATATATGGAGGGGACATTTATTGTTTTGGGGACACTCATTTGCCATGAGCAAGCAAGGCAGCAGTATAGCATAGTGGAAAATTGTGCTGAGCTGTAAACCTGGAGACCTGTGTTTGAATTCCATCAGCCTAAACTTACATACTTTGTGACCCTGAGCAAGTCGCTTAACTTCCTTGTGCTGCCATGTCACACCTGGAAACAAGGTCTGGCTTAGTGTGCCTTTCCTAGTTAAACTATTTCCTCTTCCCTTTAAGCAAGTTATCCTGCATCACTAACATTTTAGAGAACTGAAAAACCAATATCACATGATTTTAGTTTTTATATATGTTTGATATCTGTGATTGTCAGGTCGGGGGGGGGTTGTGGTTGGTATTCTGGGAACTCTCTCTCTCTCTCTGCTGTTTGAAATTCCCTGTGGACCAAATGGCAGCAGCATTATTTTTGTTCACTCGCACCTGGAAACAAGCTCCAGCTTAATATACCTTTCCTGGTTAAACTATTTCCCCTTCACTATAGGCAAATTATTCTGCACCACTAACATTTTACCAACTGTTTTTCTTTCTACTTGATATTTTCCATTGGACTTTACAAGCCGTACACATTTGAAGGACACATTTCAATTGTTCACACTTCCTCATCTTAGGTGAGACAAACTTTACTATACTTTATTCTGGCTAAAGTCATATCTGTATAGACAGTTCATAGTGTGTCTTTTAGGTTAATCAACTGATGTGGCATTTATTTTCATATTTCGAGACAATGCTAGGACAATAGTGACTGAAGAGTTGCTGCTGTCCAGAATCATCAAATGCCCGGCATTCCAAAGCTTTTGACTGTGCCATTTGCCTTAGTAGGGGAGCGCAATAACAGATCTGTAATGATTAACCATTGACAATATAGGAGGTAACAGAAAAGAAAATTTAAGTAAGAGAGGGAAGGCATCATAACTGTGGTTAAACTGCTGGCCAGCTGATCCCTTTATACATCACGGTCTGCCTGCTGTGCCCCGATGCTCCATTATGGATCGTCTTACCAGGGAGAGTGCAGGATGCACCCTAATTAAGTTTGTTGGGCTTCTTTTCCAAACAGTTTTACGGATGTTTAAGTCACCTTTGATAAAAAATGAAAGCTACTGCTCAAAGGTGGCTTTCATTTTTTATCAAAAGTGGCTTAAATGTCTGTAAAACTGTTTTGAAACAAGCCCTGCAGACTCGGTCATGCCTCAGGGTTCTACTTGGTTAGACATCACGTAATGATGGAGCACATAGACGCAGGTGGACCAGTTAGTGGAAAGGACTGATCAGCAGTTTGGCTGCAGTTACAATACATTCCCTCCCTTACATGACAGTAATAAACTTTATCATTTTGGCACAGATGTACTATCGAACTACCAGATGGGCTGTGAAGCCCAGTAGGGTATGTCACACCCTCGCTTTAAAAGACCATGATTGACCATGATTAATCATGCACAAATTATGCAAATTAATTAAAGCAGAGCAGCCAGTGAGAGCCAGGTACATCAATCACAATTGATCATGGCCAAATCTAAGAAGCATATGAACAAACATGATTAATCATGATCTGTGAAACCAGTTCTGATTGGCTGCCACTAACCTGCATCAGGAATTGATCAACTATTATTAATACTGATTGATAAAGAAAAAACACCATCTGCAACAAAAGAAAAGTGATGGTTTATGACTGCTTTGGATATTGATCGATCATGATAGATAATGATTTAGCACCACCAAATGTACTGATTAAAAATGATCATGACCCAACAAGACAGTTGTGGCCAGTGTTGATCAGTCATGATTTATAATGATTAACAATAAAAAAAAAAAAAATCATGATGCAATTAACATAATGGCAATTAATGATTATTTCAGGTATTGATTAATCAGGATTAGTCATGTATACAGCAAATCTCATAAATTCACAATAAACATGATCAGATGATAACCAGTAATTTGATGATTTGTGATGTGTGGCCATTTAACGTTGGTGGCCTTTTCTTATTATTGATGATATTTTTGGCTATTTTTCATACATGATCGTGATCTTTAACAATGCAGCTTGAGCAATGCACTCCGGTACAATGCAATGTAAGTAGCCAAACTTTCTTGTGGCCAGGAAGTTGTATTGGCAATGCTCTCAAAAGCCATAAGGTAGGCCTTGGGGTTAACCTCAGAACCCATTTTTGTTAGCACAGGGTGGAGGCCTAAACAGACTGGATGCCCTGTGACCTGGATCCAGGGCATAGTTTCTTTCAGTGTTTACAGCTCCTGCTTCATAAAATCCTGCTGCTGCTGCTGCTGGTCTCTGCACCTACAATTGCACTTACTGGGCCATCCAGTCTCTTTGCATCTGGACCTGTTATGCCTGCTGCTGGTCTCTCTGAGCCTGCTGCTGCACTTACTGAGCCATCCAGTTCCTTTGCATCTGGACCTGCTGTTGTGCTTGCTGTTCTACTAGCCATTTCAGTAATTTGTCTGAGTCCATCTTACCCCTATTTAGACAAGGGGGACTTTGAGCCCACCGCCAAAGCCAACCACATGTAACAGGGAAGCAAACCAGGTGGCTTCTGGGAAATACTCTCAAAGAGAACACTTTGGACACCAGTTTAAATGAAATGAAATCTCCTATACTTTTCATTAACAGGAAAAAGAAACAAACAGCATCTAGCCAGCTGAACAGACACTTCTTGCAGTTCACTTCTTGCTGTCCCTACTTACACCTCACTGAAACAGAAACCTCCTTCTGCCAGTTTACCCTTCCCCCTTTACTGGGCTCAGGTGTAGGGGCATAGCTACAAGGGTGCAGAGGGTGCAGTCGCACCCGGGCCCATGAGGTTTGAGGGGCCCAAATCATAATTTTGATGTCTATTCAAAACCAGGGGGACCCTATAACATACCCTTGCACCCAGGCCCTCTGGGAATTTACCATGCTACTGCTCAGGTGTTGCTTGTTAACATTCCCCTTCCCCCTCAGAGATAGCCAACAGGTTGAACATCCACTGCAGAAAGGCCTTAAAGGGCCAATCTGGGTTTAGTACATGTCCCACCACAATCCCTGTCAAAAGCTGCAGTGTCTGTGTTGCAGGGTTGTGAAGCAGTTTTCCGGTGAAAGCAGCATGATGCACATACACTACATCACACTCCTTCTCAAGTGTTGCTGCTTTTCCATACAGATGATGGTGTACCAGGCAAATACAGTCTGCCTGTGTTCACTTTGTTGCACTGCAATTTGTTTATGCTGGTCAAGCGGCAGCAGACAAATGCTTTCTTACTCAGAGATGTTTGATTTTATGTGATTACTAAAGAGGCTTGGTCTTTACATGTGTGAGTAAATAAGACTGTGCACCTAATTTGTTTTGAGTTTTAGATATTTCTGGCCTGATTTTTCTATATTTAGGTCAATGGGACATTGGGAGTTGCTGCAGGCAGCAGGAGTTGTGTTCCAAGCTCAATATATAGGTGCTTTGGTTAATTGAAAATGGAGAATAAGTATCGGGCAGCAAGAACCAATTCTACATAAGTTAGCAACGTAGCTTTATTAATGATATGGTGCCCTTACAGGACACAGAGTAGCATATGAAATATAGAAGGAGTACAGCAGACAACCATAAAATTAAACAAAACAATAAATAGGTAAAACAAATACAACTGGCTGAAACATGTCTGCTTAAATTAAAAAGGAAAAAAACTGTGTAAGTTTTTTTATAAACATTTCTTATGGCAATGTATTCCATAGGCCTGAGACAACAAAAACTTAGTTGTCTGCTGACATTAACCTAAAAGGTAGGAGAACAAACAGCAGCTGACCCTCGTAATGGTGAACTCTCTTCTCATTGCTTATTGGGGAGGGGTTAGCTGTTCAGAGGTAAAGGGTGCCAAGGCTGTTCAGAGAAGTAAAGGTGAACAAAAGCATGTTATAGCCAAGTCACTGCCTGGCAGACAACCAATACAAAACCACTAGCAAGGGGAGGGACATATTCTGTCTTCCCAACAGAAGTCAGAATCCTAGGTGCGGCATTCAGCACATGCTGCAGATGATGGATCTGATGACAAGGTCAACCCTTACAAAGCTGTGACTGTAGCTCAGTATGTATGCAAGTGAGATTTTGTTAAGGTTCTTCAGAAGCAACAGTTAAAGTCATGTCATGGTTGTATCCTGTTATGTGCTTGTGTAAAACCTTTTTAATTGTGGGGGACTAGCACTGTCAGAAAATATTTTATGGTAAGGTGTGAGGAAGAATTCCGGACTGCAGAAGAGTAAAATAAATGACTGCCAAATCATTTAGTTCAAAGATGTGGTGGCAAAGGAATATTATGCAAGTAAAACGGCTATACAGTGTCATGACTGTGCATCGACTATATTGATGCAGAGTCATAGGATAATTGCCAACCAATCAGACATCTCTAGCTTCCTTACCCATTTGATAATTTCCAATAATATTTGATGGTTCAATGATACGCACTTATGCATAGTCCAATATTCTATTGAAACAGCACAGCCCTTTATTCTACAGCTGCTTTGCAGACTGTTAAAATCTTGTCAATCTTTGCCATCCTTCAATGGGGGAACAATTCTGTTGGGATGGGAACATGTGAATTACTGCACTCTCCTATTGAACATGGGAGTCTATTTATTTATTTGAAAACTGGTAACTGGGAAAGCACACTGAGCCAAGACTGATTTCCAGGTGCGACCTGGGGGAAAGGAAATGGGAGTTACAATAAAACATACACAATAATCAATGTTTGGTACAAATATAGTCCAGCCAAACTGCAATATGACACTTTACAAGTGCAAATAAAAGCAACACAGCACAATGAGCAGCAATAATGTTCCAACAGGGAGACCTGTGCAGGGAAGGATGGCAGTGCATGAGTAGAGAGGTAGGTAGGGAGCCTGATACAGCTTGAGGTAGAACCCAGGAGGAGGCCCAACAGCATGAACAGTAGGGGCTCCAAACAGGGAAGGGTCAGGGAGAGGGGTGACAGGAACAGATGAGGGTAGGAAGAAGTTTCAACTGGTGCCTGAGGGAGCCAAGGGAAGGGTGAGATGAGAGGCGGAGGAGGGGAGAAAGTTCCATATTGAGAGAATGTGATAGGAGAAGGCTGACTGCACAACAGAGAAGTGAGGATGTGGAATGGAGATGGTGTGATAATCTCAGAAGTGGAGGCAGTATGATGCAGGGGTGATGGGATACAGGAGTAAGTAAAGGTAGAGGAAAGGGACCCAAATTACTATTGTGAGATGAAGGAGGCGTAATGGGACTAGTGACAATAAGGATAGAGGGAGGATGGGTAGAGAGGAGTAGAGGGAGCAGTGATGAGTCTAAGGAGGGGAGTTGCTAGCAAAGTGGCACAAGGTATTACAGAGGGTGTCTAGTCTCGCACAGGAAGTGGATGGTGCAGTGCCATAGACAACATTCGCATAGTCAAAGACCAGATCACCATTTTGGTGACAAGCTCCCGCCAGACCTGCAGAGACAAGAAATCTTTGTTGCGGTACAAGACCTAGAGTTTGGGGATGAGCTTGGCATGGATGGCATCAATGTGGGCAGAGAAGTCAAGCTTACTATCTGACCACACACTGAGGTATTTGCAGGACTGGACTTCTTCATGGGGGTGCCATCCAGTGTGGCGAAGACAGGGAGAGTGGAGAGCCTGGCAAGCTTCTGGCTGGTGCCAAAGGTCATGAGCACTGTTTTTTTAGTGTTGACCTAGAACTGTCTGGGGTGGAACCAACCCAGAATGTTGACCAGGAATTATCTGGAGTGGAACCAGCCCAAGACATTGTGGAAGTCTTGCTGGAGCAAGCCTTCCACTGCTGTAGTAGAGGGACCGGAGGTGAAGATGACTTATCTCCATACATAAGTGAGCTGGGACAGGTAGAGGGGAGGTTGTTCAGAAAAATGTAGAAGTGGATGTGACCCAGGATGGAGCCCTGTGGGACCCAAACCTTTATGGGTGATGGAGGTGACAGGATGCCTCCTACCTGTACCAACTGTTAGCAGCCTGTGGGGTAGGAATGGGACCATTCAGCAGCAGGAACTGAGAGGCCAGCAGAACTCAACTTGTCCAGGAGGAGTGGATGGGCCACCGAATCAAAGACTTTGGCCAGATCAATGAAAATGGCCACTGTCATATGTCCCTGAGCCATTCCAGAGAATATGGGGTCAGTAACATGAAGCAGGGAGGAGATGGTAGAATGTTGCTTCCAGAAACTAGACTGGAAGGGGAAAGGAAGTTAGAAGAATAGAGGAAGTTGGCAAGCTTGGAATAGATTAGTTTCTCTTGCAAGAGAAGGGAGGCAAGAAACAGAAGAGGAGGGTTCCCCCCTTTGTGAAGGGGAATAACTTTGGTAATCTTCCAAGACTGAGGAACAGAACAGGGGGAGAAGGAGGAGCTAAGGAGGTGAGTGAGAGAAAGTATGATGGCAAGAGCTGAAAGGTGGAGGAGTTTAGGATCCAGCCTGTCAGGGCTAAATTTGGAAAGGTTAAAGGAGGAAAGGCAAGGAGGGGCTGATAGACAGTGGGAGAAGGGGGGCAGAAAGATGGGAGGGGCAAGGGAGGAGGAAAGGAACTGAAGGGGAAGAAGGGAGAACACAAGCAGTGAAGAACTCACATTTAAGTGAGCTGCTACAGAGGAAGGATCAGAAACAGGAGAACCATTATCCAGGAGGACTGAGTTTTTGTAGGATACAATGATGTACAACTCTGATACTACTGAAATAATGTATTTTACTATGCTGGATCTTTGCATGGGTTGAGGGATTATCTTCCTTTCTATCTTTCTTCTCTCCTGCTAAATTTAAAATGTTATATATTTTTTTTTTATAATTTCTGATTCAGCACTGAGCACCTATCATGCTTCCATACAGCAAAATTAGGCACCTTAACTGATCTGTTTATTTTCCCTCTAGTCAGATAAGTCATATGATTAAGTGGAAGTGGATAGGACAAGAAAACAGGGTTGTATAAAATGAGTAATGATGTCTAATCATGAAATTATAATATGTTATAGGTCATTGCATGGGCTATCATTTACAAAATGACATTGAGCAAACTACACACCCGGGCTCACAATAATGCAGCAGATTGTCAAGTATGCCCAGACATTTATTTGTTTGTATGCACCACGCCACTTATTTTTGTATGATAAATCTAAGCAGATATAAGGGCATAAGGAAATAAATCACTGGACTGTCTTTTATCAGTGATCAAGAAGGGTGTTCATGAATCTCCTGATATATGTTGTGGATAGGAGCTCCGGTCATCACCACACCAGGTGTCTAAACAATGACACACATGCCTTCTTTACTGACAAAGGGAAGGGGAAGGGGGGAATGGATTCTGCATTCCATAGGGCTGATATAATTGATAGCAATACGTGGGAGGAGGGATAAACTGATAATTATTCAGACTCAAGCAGGTAAAAGACATTAGTTTATGAATGGCATAGGGTGGAAAAGGAGAAAATACAGAAGAAAGCGTTGTGAGGTAAGAAAAAACACTGCAATGATTTTGTGAGCATACCATCTTTATAGAAATGTGTCAAAATGTAGGACACTATACAGAATGTTTTCAAGTAAGGCTTTATTTTTTTTATGATTTTGATAATTTTAGAATGTCATAATGGCTGCAGATTTTAAAATTATGTCATGGAATGTGAAAAGACTAAGGGAAAGGAATACGATCACAAAAGTGCTAAATTATTGTGATTCAAACAGTATCGCTTGTCTTCGACTCCGAGAAACACACTTCAGCCGCTAGCTATGAGTTAAAATGGATCTCAGAATTCTAGGGTTCAGGGGCACACTTAGCATACCCACCAAACTCGTGTGATACAGCAATATTTTTAAAAGGAATTAATCTGAAATAAAAATAGTAGATCACATCACAGATCAGCAAGGGAGATATCCTATCATTAAGGCTACATTTAAAAATACAATACACTAGAATCAGTATATGGGCCAAATGAGAACAATCACAATCATATGTAGACTTTTTCCTGACCTTCGCTATTTGTACCACCCCATATATCATCAGAGGTGACATCATCCTGGTACTGCCTCCATGATTGGATAAGTCATCAGCTGTGCCCCACCCAAATCACAATTCAGCACAAATCGTGCAACAGTTTATCAGCCATTTAAATATGGTAGACCTCTGCTGGAAAACCTGCCCAGATAAGAAAAAAATTATCTTTCTACACCACATCATTCATACTCCAGAATTTACTTCTTTCTCCTGTCCCCAAGTAATTTATGTCTCCTAGCAGAACACTAACTATCCTGGCATTTTAATATTAGATCATTCTCCAATCCTGTGGCACTCTTAATTAATAATCATTAGTGCTGTGCAGAATGCGGAATTCCGCCGGCGGAATTAGTGCGGAATGACCATTCAGCGGCTGGAATTTCTGCCAGAATTTCACTTGTTTGTCTGCGGAATTCTACCTACTGTGATCCATGGAATAATATTCCTCAGAACAGTATTTTTCCCATGGAAAATTATTCCGCAAAAAATTTCCATGGAAAATATTGAGATCCCACAGAAAAGTGATTTTTTTTTCCACTGAAAATCATTCCACAACTATTTTATGCTGTTAAATTCCACCATTCTGTTTCCGGCAGAATTCAGCAGAATGTCGGCAGAATTTTGAATATTCGGCTGAATTTCATTCTGCTGGAATTTGAAAATTCTGCACAGCACTAATGATCATCAAGATACTAATTATAATTGGATATAGAAACATAAAAACACAGAAGTTGATGGCAGATAAGGACCGCAAGGCCCATCCCATCTGCCCATTTTTTTCTACCTTATGAATGTGCCATAGGCCTTTAGTCTGTCAATGGCTTATCTATTCATACTCATCTGTATTGCTCCCTTATGCATATCCCATGCCTGTTTGAAGCCCTGCACTATATTCATATCCACCACGTCCTGAGGTAGGCTGTTCCACACATCTACCACCCTTTCTGTGAAAAATAACTTTCTCACATTACCCCTTAATCAGCCTCCCTCTAATCTCATATTGTGTCCTCTCATCCTGCTATTTTTCTTATATTAAAACATGTTAGACTCTTTCACCTTGTCGATGCCCTTAAGATGATATCCCCTCTTTCCCTTCTTTCCTCAAGGGTATACATATTGAGCTCTGTTAATCTGTCCTCATATGTTTTCTGATGCAGTCCCTGCACAATTTTGGTTGCCTTTCTCTGGACAGCCTCTATTTTGTTAATGTCCTTGTGCAGGTGTGGCCTCCAGTACTGCATGCAGTACTCCAGATGGGGCCTAACCAGTGTCTTGTAAAGAGGGAGTATTACCTCCCTCTTATGACTTGTGATACCCCTACTAAAATACCCCAACATCCCTCTAGCCTTACCTATTGCTTTATTAAAGATGAACCCCTTATTAATTTCCCCCGATAACATTTCCCCTGATGTTATTTTCAGTAGTTTTGGACACATTAAAGGCCCATATTGAGGGACTACTCACCTTCTATACTTCATATCAGAAACACCAACACTGGGCTAGAACTTAGGCCCCAACAATTACCAGTACTCCCCTCCTGGGTGGGAGAATAATCAGAGATGGTGCTAATTGCAAAAAAACAAACAAAAAAAACAATCTAAAGTTCATAGTCACTGTAACTGCGCAATGGCAGCCCCAGTTGCAGTACACTCACAGTATACTGAAAGGATCCTACCAAAGGAACCAATTTTGCTTATGTGGGACTGGTCCCTATGTGCACTTCGTGTGCAAAAACTTTTTGGTTTACTAACTTTTTACTGTAGTATAACATGGATATGCCATTTTAATATATTAGACAGCCACACCAAAAATTCCTTGTAATACTATTGGCTGAAAGTGATAATACTATTGATGGAGAGCCATAATACTATCATTCAGAGCCCATAATACTATAGTTCAGAGCTCTGAACAATAGTATTATCACAGAAAGACAGCGTTTTGGGTTTTTTGTGCACTATCCCTTATCTGGCTCACCATAGAGTTGGTTACTATGGTGCCCCTTGTGGTCCCTCAGGATGCAATGTGCCAATCACACAGCATACTTTGTTATTGGCCGCTTTTTGTCTGTGGGTGGGCAGAATAGTTTGAAAAGCATGGTGGCTGTATCTCATTTGGCAAGACAAATTCCTAGCCATCACAGTCTCAGGGCTATGAGTTTTATTTCATATATTTTTTTTCTGTTACATTTAAAGTATTATTGGGTTGATCCTGCATCCACTGTGCACTTCTGCAAATCATCTGAAAGGTTAGGACTCCCAGCAAAGCTGACAACTGGAGCACTGCCACCCTGAGAGAGAGTGGTCTTCAGGTGCCCGTTGTAGAGAGAGTGAGTGTTCAGTGTAGTGGTTGGGCGTCTGTTGTCGAACTGAGGGACTTTTTAATCGTATCCATATATTACAAAAAATAAAAAATAGTAGAGTGTGTCTTACAAGGGAGTGATACTGTTGAGCGGTTCTGGGGATATAAGAACCTTTTGAGCTTCGCTGTCAAGGTTCCATTGTCCCCACAACCTCTCGATGGTATTGCTCCCTTGTAAGACACACTCTACTGTCTCTTATTGTATTTATAATAGATTATATCAGACTAATTTTGTTTAGTTGTTGGCTGACATCTTCTTTTAATACAAATCCCAGAATCCTTTGCAGGTAATACCAGAGCAGTAGACAACTGTGGGACATTCAGTAGGCTACAGTGTATGTTAGAGCTCTTATAATCTCCAATCAGATGTTTTCCAGGACTGCTGTTTTCCACGGGCTAGTACAGTCCTTAGTGACTGTGCATAGCCCGCAGAAGACAGTGGGGCCAGCAAACAAAAAGATCAGAGTTTATATAAACTCTAACATGCACTGCAGGCTATTGTACCTTCTCACTGCTGCCTACTGCTCTGATGTCATCTGCAGGGGATTCTGGGGTTTGTAGTAACAAAAGATGTCTGCTGACAACTAAGCAAAATTAATCTGGTGCAATCTATTACACTACAGTAAACAGTAAGTAAAACAAAATGTTTCTGCACACAAAGTGCACATTGGGACCAGCCCCACTAGAGTGTGGGGGTCCTTGGTGGAGATAGTTGACATAAATAACTAAAGTATTTGTTGCTCTGAATATTAAAACTGCTTAAAGCAGAAATGTGTACACTTCTGCTGGACCATCCCATGCTCCCATGTGTAGGCTTAGCCACCTAGTATTCACATGCGTGTGTGCTTCCATATGGCACAAAGCAATCAGCCACCAACACCAACTAGCACACAAGAAAACATAGCTATGCCTCTCAAACCCCAAGTAGACCAAACAGCATGAAGTAGCTGAAAAATGGAAGTATACCTCTCAAAAAAGGGTACCCATAAAACCAAATGTGTCACTGCAGTGTACAATAAAGATTTGGTATTGTATGAAGCTGGAGTAAACAAACCCTATCAGTTTATATGGAAACACATAGTAATCATTAGATACTCAGTAGCAGTGTTAGTCCATCAGGGCTGCCTCAGCACCTGCCTCCACTACTGGTACTTCATGATAACAGTGAACGATTCTCCAATATTTCCTAAATGGTCTGAAGTAACTGAGGGAATTGTCCTCAGAAATTGATTTTGAATTTGTTTTTCTCTTTAAATATTTGTGGACAGCTTAAGTTATTTCAACATTGGATGCTAAAAGCTATTCCCACAGGTATTGTACTTTCAGATGATGACACAGCTAAAAGGTGGAAAATATTGTTGTCCTGGTACTTTCTTTGTTCTCGTTTTCTTTGTTGAAAAAGCAAACCATAGTAAATGAATTCCAATTTTAACAAACATTTGCATAGCGGTGGAGCTGGACATGAAATATAAAATATCTCACATTTGAACTCTGTAGCCCTCAAGGAATAATTTTAATAACTATGTTCTTCTAGTTTTAATGTACTTCAGTGTTAAGCCACAGATTGTGATGCTTAATGACTTTTATAGCCCTGCAATATTCAGAGCTACTTTGATCAGCCTTTTGTAGTGTAATGATTGAGAGGCTGGGCTTTGGAGTAAAAGGTTAAAAGTCCAACTCCCACAATGGATCGAACTTCCATTAATGATTATATTATTAAAATACATGTTTCTTAATGACTGAGAAACTGGGGCTTTGGAGTAGAATGTTAATAGTTCAATTCCAAAAGTTGATAGAACCATCATTAATGATCATACTTGTTAAAGTATATGTTGCTTACATAAGCAATAATTCATGACAGGGTGTGGGTTATGGTGGGATTTACCCGCACTTGGTATGGTTCAGTCATGAGCTACAGGCTGAGGACTTATCACCAGAAGTGGGTAAATACCACCATAACCTGCACTCTGGAGTAGATAAATGTGATTATACAATTGGTAATGACTGAAAGTTTAAGAAAAAAATATATAACAGTTTACATTTTTTTTAAGATGTAGATTTTCTTTTTCTTTTTTTTTGCTGCCAATATATCCTCCTGTTGCTATGGTCCTACTTCTGGAAGAAGCCCCAAGTCCTGTCCCCCAACGTCAACCAGCTGGCGCCAACCTATACTTCCAGGCCCCCCCCCCCCCGGTGGGGCTACCCAACCCCCACTGAGGACCAGATCCTGTGTGGCCAGTGCTGTGGCTAGTCAGGGGCAGGACCAGTGAGGCACCCTCCATCATCCTCCACAGCAACCTGTTTCTCCTCCTGTTTCTGTCCCCTCTGAGAGGGAGCATGCAATGATGCCAGCGGCAGCAGTGCGCACATTTCCGTGTGCACTCCTCCAGACGTCTACCCACATCAGCAGTGTCAGCATACTGCCCCCAGCCTCCATTAGGGGCCAGGTGTTCACCGACCACTCGCACCCCCTTCCCGGAGAAGGAGAGCAGTCCTTGGGATGCTCAATCCTTCTCCTCCCCTGCCGACCCCTGGTGGCTCGCACTCCTTCCCGAACATGGATCACCAGCATGACGCGAGGTGTGGCATCCAGCGCGTCAACCGTCAGCACCACCAGGCTAGCCAGTTATAGATTTTTACAATAATATTCTTCCTCCATAAAGAAATTGTCCTGGGTTGCTAAGGAGAACATGGGACCAGCTGTTGTAACCCCCCCTCCAAACTGCAGACACACATCCATAGGCAGTTTCTGTTTTTTTTTTGTAATTTTTTTTTTTAATCAGTAGCACCCACCTGTCCAATATGATAGCTTTGTGTGAGCTGTTAGTGACACCCATTCAATGCTGTGAAGGGAGCTGCAGGGTGCAGCGTGACAATGAGGAAGTGCCGCCTGGTGCTACAGATGAGTGTGGGAAATGATCGGCAGTAAGGTAGGGTTAAAATGCAATTCAAGAAGAATCATAATAATTGTGTGTGAAAGGAAAGGTATTGTGGCAGAGAAAGTCTATTTAAAGTGTTTTTAGTTGTTTTTGGAGACTGGACAGTAGTTGCGAGCAAACGCTCACTTAACAGGAAACAATATGGTGGTGTTTTTCTTTACATCTGACCAAGTGAGCAAGGATTTTAATTTTTTTTTTTTTGTAAATGGGCTTCTCTGGCTACTGGATCTTTATCTGTGGGTTACTGTAGGGTTTCCCCACAGATAAAGACCCTAGTTAGCCAATCAGATTTCTTTACATTTAGACCACATTGTATCATTTGCAATAGACAAGTCTAAATTGTAACAGTACAAGTTCATGTACTGAACAAGAGGTTCTGGGGGCCAACAATATCTGTGATGGCGCATTTGTCAGAGCCTGTGTGCCCCCCCCACCACCACCACCACTACCACTCTGGTGCTGGACTAAGATGCGCTTCTTTCTCTGGTATGTTGCAGAACCAAAGGAACTGAGATAGATAGATAGATAGATAGATAGATAGATAGACAGACAGACAGACAGACAGACAGACAGACAGATACTTTATTTATTGAGCACCCCTTCCCCCAGCGCTTTACAACTTCATAAAACATCATCAAAAATTACAACCAAGATTTACAACAGCATACTGCAGAATATTAAACAATATTAAAAAAATATGTCACATAAAATATGGCAGTCAGTATATAATATAAGACGTCCAATGATTATATATTAGCTAAATCAAAAGCTTGATTAAAGAAAAATGTTTTTAGCCCTTTTTTAAAGTTTTCCACCAAGAGTGCCTCCCTCAGATGGACTGGCAATGAACTCCATAGGGCTGGAGTGGCAACGGATAAAGCATGATCTCCAGATTGCCACAACCTAGCTCTGGGGACCACCAGGAGGCAACCCTCAGAGGAATGGATAGCGCGAACTGGGCAATGAGAAACCAGGAGTTCTTGCAGATAGTCTGGTCCCTGGCCGTGCAGGGCTTTATAGGTCAGTAATCTGACCTTGAAGGCAATCCTCCACCTTATTGGCAGCCAGTGCAGTCCGTGGAGGACAGACGTGACATGATCAAATCTTTTTTTTTTTTTTTTTATTTTCATCTTTATCCCTCCTTACTGCCTCCGGTACCCCCTCCTTCCGTCCGCTCATGTCCCCCCGGTACCTACCTTCAGAGATCTGCCCCTAGAGTGCCCAGCCTCCTCTCCTTTTTTGCACATCGGGGTCTGTCCTATCGGTGGTCCGGGCGGACTTAGGGCGGACTTCATCTAGGGCTGCCGGAGGTATTTCAGTTTTCTCCTGAGCGTCCCGCTCCCCAGGGCGCCTTGCGCTAGGGACGTCCGTCCCGGAGTGGTGGCGTGCTTACACATGCAGACCCTCATGCGCCGGGACGTCCCCCTCCCGACTCCGACAAGCGGAGCCGCCTCCACCCCTTCCCTCTGCCGGTGCTTCCACCGGCTATGAAAGGAGTGCAGAGCGCGATGCGCTCTTGGTAACCCACCCCTGAGGGAGGAGAGCATCCGTTGGGACGCTCAATCCTCCCTCCCCCGGCCGACCCCCGACGACCCGAGTCCGTTCCCGAACCCGGGTCGCCGGCGTGGTACGAGGTGTGGCGTCTAGCGCCTCAACCCTCAGCGCCACCGGGCCGGCGGACATGATCAAATCTTGAAGCCCCAGTCAACAGCCTGGCTGCTGCATTCTGCACCAGCTGCAGAAGGCGGAGATTGCCTCTAGATAGCCCAAGGTACAGAGCATTGCAGTAATCCAGCCTAGATGTGACTTGGGCATGCATTAGAGTGGCAAGGTTGTCAGCTGGTATCAGGACAATGTTTCTGAAATGGTAAAAGCCACTTTGGACAGTGGCTGACACCTGAGTAACAAGTGTCAGACCATCATCAAGGACCATGCCCAGATCCCTAACCGGAGTAGAGGGGGGTCAAGAGAACACCTCCCAGTATCAAACAAGGATCATTCCCCAACCCTCCCCATCCCATCCCATCCATGACCTGGGTCCACTACCTCCATCTTGTCTGGGTTGAGTCATATCCAGTGTTGAGCCATCCAGTTTTGGATCTCGTCCAGGCAGGTGTTAAACACGGAGGCTGCCATCTGGTTTCCAGGTGCGCAGGACAAGTATAGTTGGGTATCATCAGCATAACAATGAAAATCCAGTCAATACTGCCTGACAACATCTCCTAATGGCAGCATGTACACCATAAACAACAGAGCCAACACAACTGATCCTTGCAGAATTCCACAGCATAGGGATATCGGGCTAGATGAGGATAACCCCATTGTCACCCTCTGCACCCTACCCATGAGGTAGGACCTAAACCAGCTGATGACATTCCCAGTTAGTCCACACCAGTTCCGCAGTGAGTCCATTAACACCTCATGGTCTACGGTGTTGAGTGCCGCAGAGAGATTCGAGAGAACAAGGATGGTACACTCTCCCTTATCTCTTGCTATATGGAGATCATTCGGCACCATCACCAGGGCAGTCTCTGTGCTGTGCTGAGGTCTAAATCCAGACTGGAAATGCTCAAAAGCAGTTGAGCAGGCCAGACAGGTCCGAAGCTGGATGGCCACCACTTTTTCTAAAACCTTCCCTAAGAATGGGAGGTTTGAAAGTGATCTGTAGTTGGTGAGAAACTCTGGGGCCAGTGAGGGTTTCTTCAGAAGGGGACTCACCAAGGCCTCTTTCAAGGTCAAAGGAAAGACCCCACTCCTTAAGGAACACTGGACAATGTCAGCAATCACAGATCCAATCAGGCCAATGCAACCAACCAAAAGTCGAGTTGGACCTGAGTCTAGGTCACAATAGGTTGGTTACAGCCTCAAGACTATCTCAACTACCTCATCCACTCCAACTGGATCAAACTCACTCCACATGAGGGGTGCCCTGACACGTCATCGGTCCGATACCGCAAGCTCTTTGAGCTGGAGGAGATCTCAGGCCTGATAGAGGACACTCTGTTGGCAAAGAACAGAGCAAACTCATCACACCTCATGCTTTAACTTGCTCTTCCAGTACAGAGACAGGCCGTATGTAACAGCCTATCCACCATACTGAAGAGATGAGCCAGTCTGTTCCTTGCTGCAGCAATCTCCCTTGACAGAAAATCTGCCTTTCTTCGGGAGAGTGCCCTTTGATAGTCACCATAATATGACCTCAAAGCCAATTTGTCCTCCATCAGTCCCGACCTCTGCCAGTGTTGCTCTAACCTCTGGACCGTCATCTTTAACTCCTTGAGCGCCCCATCGAACCAAGGGGGCCTCCAGTGAGTAGATAAAGGCTGGACATGGATGGGCACAATAGAGTTGAAGGCCACAGTGACAGCCCTGTTGTAGGCTGCCACTGCCTCCTCCACACCTACTGCATATGCAGTCTCCACATTTAATAGGCCCAGCACCACCTGTAGTCCTGTTGGGGAAAATCCCTGCAAAGAGTGGTACCAGACCATCTCCACAGGGGACGGACCCTCGGGGGAGGCCCAAACATGACCCTCATGGTGCTATGATCTGACCAGATCAATCATGAGGTCATCAACCCCAAGACCCAGTGTCAGTACCAGGTCCAATGTGTGGCCATGTGAGTGGGTCACTGAGGTGACAACCTGCAACAGACCCAGAGCTTCCATGTTCTGTAGGAGGTCACAACCAAATGAGAATTCATCGTCGACCAAGGTGTTGAAATCCCCTGAATTAGCCATCTGGGGGATTCCAACACCAGACCAGCAACGAAGTCCCTGATCTCCTGCAGGAATTTCCTCTCCCCGCCTTGTGGATGGTATATTAGAAGGATCCTGTAGCCTGTGCCAGGACCCCCCCCCCACATGGCAACACCCTCAAATGAACTGGTAGAACCCATCGGTAGCACCGTGAGGCCCAGGCTGGTTTTAAAACAAATGTCCACTCCCCCCCCCCGCAGTTCCTTCCTCGGGGTGTGTATCACAGAGTATGCGGCCAGAACTGCTGCCTCCAAAATGGGGGCTGAACTTTCATCCAGGTCTAACGAGGAAACCAAATCTGCTGTTATAGCAGTCTTGTTCCTCATCGACCTGGCATTGCAGAGCACAGCCTGGGTCGGATGAGTGGGAGTTGCTGGACCAACAACCACCTGTCCACTGTCTGAAGTGGAGCCCTTGGGTATGGGGGACCAAATGGGGAGGACCCCTCTCCAGTACCCATTTCACCTCAGGGTGCCCCCGGATGTCACCACCCTGATCACTGACTCCCTGGCAGTCACTCTCATGGCCCTCTGCACTATCCTTGTTTCAAACCCCAGTTACTAGATTTGTCTGTCCCCTAGGTGTGTGACCTAACCAATACACATACTTTATGCTTTAATGTAGCCTGTTGACTGTGTATACAGTATGTCAGTAGGTTAGCAAGCATAAAACTAGGGGTTCAAATTGGAGCAGAACAAAATATATTCTGTATTTACATTCTCATTAAAACTTCTGTAGAAGTTGAGATGGTAGACTGCATCATGGGAAGCTGTTCATTAAGTTGCCCCCTGGTTGGATTAATGGTAAGTTCTCTGCCTACCATGCCAGAGACCCAGGTTTGAATCACTTTCCCAGGATGTAAATCACATTAAACTGTATTATTGTTATAAATTCTTGTAACATCTTTTCAAAACTAACTGTAGACTTAAGGTTGTCGCAAATAATGACACACAAGTCCATTTCTACAGTAGTCATAATCACTCTTACCCCCCCAACATGCCCTCAAAAATCAGTTCTAGGGTTTTTCCCATCATAGGGGCCAGTGCATGAATGTGCATGTTGCCTATGTACTTCACATCCACAGCACGTAGGTAACTCTACGTCCCCGAGCCATGCATCGGGGGTCCCACATATCCACCCCGCAGCATGCACCGAAGGGATGTGCATCCCTTCTGCACCTTCCCCCCACCTGGTCACACAGCTGTGCACATGGCCAGTCCGAGGACATACCCACATGCCATGCCATTCATGAGGGCATGGAGTGCAGGGCAAGGGGGGTGCAGGATACAGCAGTGGAGACCCTGCCATATCCTTTATACACACACACACATGCATGACACCTGCTGGTTGCGATGGGACAGAAAATCCCTTCACATGCTGCATCCACCTACTGGGCTGACAGGGAGGGCTGGGGGCAGCCATACAGACACTTGCCCATACTTTACAAAACACCAATCCCACACTGTCCCAGAATCCCCTTCTTGCATGGATCATTAGATCCACTTTGGGACCCAGAATAAACATCCAGCTGGATGCCCACCTGTTTCCCTCGAAACACCCCACATGCAGCAACACACAGGGGAAGTGGGGCCATGGACAGGCACTCTGTGGGTCCACATGATTTTGCATACCATGTACTCTGCCCCTGTCCTTAGGTACATAGCTATGCGTGCCATGGTATGTGATACCCAGCTCACCTTCATGCATAGGCCCCACATCTTAGACTGCTTCTCCAGCCTTTCTTGATCTCTTTCCATGTCCCTTATTCCCACATCTGTCACAGCAGTATAAACAAATTCTGGTCACAGCCACTGTGGTTGCTAATGCATTAACTTGATAAGAGTGTTTCATGGGCTTTAACATAAAGATGAATTCTCGTAGCAAGCTCTGTGTGTAAATTTCATTTTTGGTAAAGGTAGATCATTTATCTGGTTGATCCTCTGTTTCATATGTGTTTAAAATGTAAGCAGTGAGTGTGTCTTGTACAGTATTGGGAAGGAGAGGGAGCTCTGCACCAAGGCCTTCCAGTAATGGTAGAAGGAATGGTGCAGAGAGGAGAGGAATGGCTACGTTGGGGATTGTGCGCCAACTTGGAAGGATAAGAACCTATACTGAGGTCATGGCCTGCTTTCATCCAGGAGGCAACCACAGTCCTCAGTGTGTGGTTCAGGTGTTATTTCGATGGACATTTAAAGTAGCTGGGGGGGTGATTGAAGTAATAGAGGAGGCAGAAAGTGGGACACCACAAGCTGAGGCAGAGAGTAGGGAGTTCCCACCAGGATGCAAGTTATTCAAGGAAGTGGAGTTAGCAAAGGAGGAAGGGGGGATTTAGCAGTCAGAAGAGAAAGGTGTGGAAGGAGGAACAATTGGAAAAAGGGAAAAGCATCAAGAAGAGAGCTGAGGGCTGCCAAAATGGTGCAAGGTCTGCATCAGAAGCCCTATGAAGAGAGACTGAAAGAGTTCAATAGGTACACCCTGGAGGAGAGGAGGGAGAGTGGGGATATGATGGAGACATTTAAATACCTCAAGGGGGTTAATAAGATACAGGAGGGAGATATGTTTCAAAGAAAAAGGTGCTGTAGAACAAGGGGTCATGATATGAAGCTGGAAGGAGGTAGACTCGGGAGAGATATAAGGAAGTAATTCTTCACAGAAAGGGTGGTGGATTCTGGGAAAAGCCTTCCATGGAATACAGTGGGGGTGAAACCAGTGGTGGTTTCGAAAATGTCTGGGACAGGCACAGAGGAATCCTAGTTGGAAGGAAGGAGGTGGAAGAGACAGTGCCTTAGATCAAGTAGGGTCTGCAGCAGAAGTGATCTTAATTAAAAATGGGTAGACTAGATAGGCCCAGCAGTCATTATCTGCTGTCAGTTTCTAGGTTTCTGTAACCCCCCCCCCTGGGAGGTTAGTAGTCTATGCGCCCCTTTCTGGGTTTGTGTGGCCTAATTCAACCAGCAAGGAAAATTATTTCTTCTCAGCACTCGAGTGGTGCCTCCTGTAAGTTGGGAGGTCACCGCTGGTGCACTGGGGATAAAGCCCAACAGTTTAGGTGGGAGGGGGAATTCTGGCTGGAGGAGTGAGTAGCAAGGGAGTGAGAGTGAGTCGGGGTTGGGCATCAGCAATTGGGGAGACACAGAGGATGAAGTGGGAGCCAGCAGCCACAAGCCATAGAGTATCTTGCAGGGTGGCTAAAGTTGAGAGGGGAGCCAGCAGCTGCAAGTCGCAGAGTGCCCTGGCAGCCTGCATTGATTCATGCAGGGACTGAGTAGACAAGAATGTGGCAGGGAGAGTAGTGTCCAGAGAGCGAGTTGCCTTGGAGCTCCGCAGGACTTTCCCCCTTCTCACTTTGGGGACAGTCACTGCCAGTTCTGAGAAAGGATGCAGGGGTCATGAGGGAACCCGCACATCCCCAAGCCTCAAGGGCTGCATGTTCCGAGGGGGACCCGCTGAGCCAGTGCAGACAGAGAGAGGGGCATTATTGAGAGTTTGAGTGCCCTTGAAGAATAATGGGTTGTCAGGCACTGTGAACTGTTGTGGGACTTGTGCTGCCTTCAAACATTTGTAACCATAGAGGTCCCGAGTTAATGCTGCTCTAATGACTGTGTGACCTCCTCAGTCCAAGCAAAAGCTGCTATTATGGCTATACCCTACCACATGGAAGCTGAATGTGTTTACCACAAATTAACTGATGCTCCCTAGAGCCATGTGTGAACATGTTTAATAAATCTGGGATCCCTATTGTTTCTTCAATGTCTGTGTGGACATTCCATTATTAAAAGGAAGTGTTTCATATGCATGAACCTGTTGTTTTCTTCCAGCACCAGTGAGGAAAAGGGCACCCTGTGTGTGACCTGTGGGCCTGAGAAATGTGGCCACTGGAAGTGTTTCTGCTGCTGCGAGTGCCCCTTCCCCATGGACGCAATCCATCCATACCCCTAGACACAGGGAGGAGAGCTACATTTCTATGTATCACAGGTTATGTGATTCAAATGGATAAGGCACACAGCTGTTACAGTTTTGCACTTGTGCTGTCTGTTTACAGAGCAAGTTTAGATACAAATGTGTGTGTGGTTGTTGGGGAAGGGGTAAGGAGATGCAGGCTTGAGGATCAAACTAAACTAAAAACAAAGCAAATTAAATAACTGTGCCATATAATACTGTGCACTCCATCAAGCCCAGCAGTGAACATTACATACAGTACTTATTCTGTAGGTTACAGTTAGTGAGTTCAGAAATACTATTTTTTTTTTTATCCAAGCCATCAGCCTCCATTCAGTGCACACAGTAAGCTTTATTTGTAAAAGTCTGGTAAATAATTAAAAAGTTTAAGTTGACAAAAAGGTCAAATAAGTTATCATGTTTGGTCATATTCAGTTTTCAGCATTTCCCTGTATAATGCAGTTTGGTTCCTAACCCACTCGCTTTCCCCTAGAATGACACTTGTGAATAGTTATGAGAATAATTATATTTTAAATAAACTGATCAGAACGACACTAAGAATTAGGTCCTGAAAGAGTTAAGACACACACACAGTGGGACATTTTTTACTACATTATGACTTTTAGCAGGACAAGATGTTGCCTAGACCTATGCAACAGACTTGTTTTTTTTTTCATTAATCAGAATTAGGACAAAATGTTGTAGTTTTTTTTTTTTTGTTGCTTCTATTGTTTATCATTTTAAGGTATTTTATTTAAGGTATTGTAGTTTTCTGCAACATTTAAAGGAAAAACTGAGCTTACAGTGAGCACAAACTCAGTTTTGACCAACAGGGCATTGTTAAGATAAAAAAGTGTAAAAAGGGGGCTTAGGTGTCCTTTAAGACTGAACTAAAAAGACAGATACTTGGTTTAACAAGCTGCCAGTGCTATTTGCACTGGGCACATCTGATTGTAATTTGAGCTGGCATGAGTATGCTGCATGCACTGTAGGACAGTTGTGTATGGAATGAATTAAGCTCTCTCTCTTTCAGTGGATTGTTTTCAGCGGTTGGATTGTGCTTAAAGTATAAAATGTTGTGCTTCGTTGGGAGTTTGACGTGCCCTTTTTCCCCAAAGTGAGAGCAAGATGGCTTGCAGAGCTCCACCCTGCAGCCGTAAAAATGAACGTCGGAGACAGGAATATTTTGTTCTGTAGTACCATTACTACCAGATCCTACGTATTTGTTGCATAAGCATGTTTCTGTCTGTACAGATTTAGTCAATCTAACACCATGTACTAAAACCCCTTTAAATAAGTGTTCTACTTATAGAGAATAATATAGCCAAAAAGTAGAAAAAATATTCTCCTGCTCCCATTGTTGAAGAAGCAAAACATATAGTAACAGAAGTCTGATTTTCATAAATACAGCATTTGCATAGTTGTAGTGTTGGATAGAGATGGGCAAAGTTGGGAAAAACTTTGCTTCATGAACTAATCCATGAATTTTGTGCAATTCATGGAGTTTTGAGTGATCCGCAAAGTACACAATCTCTGCCTCAAATGGCAGAATTTCACCTGTTGCAGGCAAAATTCTGCCATTCGCATGCAAAGTTTTGCAGTTCATGGGTGAAATTCCACCATTCATGGCAAAATTCCACAAAACAAATGGGGAAGTAACACAGGTAAATTTTGAGTCTAATTGCAAAACTTTGCAGATTGCTCAGCTGAGGCAAATTTGCCAACTTCGCCGGACCTTAACTGGTGAATTAAAACTTTGCAACATCTCTAGAGTTGGATACGAACTGGGTAATGCACTACGTTTGAACTCTGTTGTCCTTAAAATAACCCTGCACTATCCAAGATTGCTTTAATTAACTTTCTGTAGTGTAATGGTTATGGAGGAGAATTTTGGAGTAAAAGACTCGGAGTTAAACTTTTCCAAACTGGTAAAACATGTATTCATTTTTATGATATGTATATATTTTTTTTGACTTTGTGACACGCATATTTAAATTCTAGCAATATATTTTACAGACAAAAATGAGTTGGCTTGGCCCATTTATTTTCATATTCATGCATTCGTTATTAGCTTCTTGGACATGCAGTAGTGCTGTGCTCCTCACCCTCACCCCCCCATATACATACACACACATATACATGTACGCTATGCTGCTAAACTAAGATATACTTTATATTCTAAAGTCTAATGATTATAGCACACACCTACAGTATGAGCCAGGTGAACTAGGAAACCTGGGTGTGAATGCAGGACTGTGTCTTTAAGCAGAACTGGGAGAACATTAGCAGGGTGTGAATGATGCTCCTGTTTATTGATTTGTACTGGAAACTTTGTTGTGCTAGTCACAACCAACATTGCCTCTGAGTCAGGTGAGTTTTGCTTGTATTTTACTTCCTAGAAACTGCCATGGATTCAAACCTAGATTGTCTGGGTTGCCTGCATCCTAGGTGTGTGGTCTAACATCTGCTCCACAGAAGCTGACAACTTCATGAAGACTAGAGAAGGGGCTGGATTCAGCCACACTTGCAGTACTTACGAAAAGATTGATGGACCAAGCAAAATGTGACTTGCCTTCAGTTGTACACTGACACTGATGCATGCATCAGATATTGTGTGTGTCCCATCTAGCTTTTTGGCCTCCAGTCACCAACTACTCCTGCTTCGGGCATGTGGTGCCCTCAGCCGCAGTGCCCCCCACTGTTGTCTCAGTGGTGATTAATATATAGAGGGGATCTGAAGGCTCTGGGCCACCATCATATACAATGACCTGGGCATATTTTTCAGTTTTTTTTTCCTGTTTACCCCCATTCCCAGGGCTGGCAAGCATGCCATGGTTCGGCATGCATTGTAAAGATGCCACACACACACACACAGAGCACGTGCACCCAGCTAATTGGAAGGCCATCACTGCCACACAATCCAGCTTCCACTAAGGGGCAGCTGAGTAGCAACAAGCACTGTCCCCCTTTAGCCATAAATTGTGCAACATGTCCTAAATAAGCCAGAACGTTTGAAAATGGCACACAAACCTTCTGCCACATTTACACAGGAGGAGTTGCAGCAGTACAGTGGCCACAAGTGCTGCATCCAGAGATTTGAAAATCTGGTTCTAGGTGTTGGAATCTGGGCAGAAAGCTTACATTTTTGTATTAGCAATCGTCAAGGGTTCAAATCTGGGCAAAAATGTTAATTTTTTTAAATTATTTTTCTTTTAATGTTAGATTTGACTAGATTGGGGATCTGTGATGGTGTGGAGTTAGAAAAAGGGATGTATATATAGAAAAATATAAGTTCAGTAAAAAATTGCTGCCATGGAGACAACTATCTGCTTTCAAGGCCAGGTTTTTGGTGTTCTGTCCTCCTTGCTTTTAGTATATACAATTAAATATTATTTAAAACATGTGTGTATATGTGTGTGTGTGTGTGTGTATATATATATATATATATATATATATAATGTGTGTGTGTGTGTGTGTGTATGTATATATATATATATTAAATACACCAGTGGTTGCATAAATAAATCATGTCAAAAGGGTGTGGTGTGTGTATATATAAATGTTATAATGGGTTGTATATAGTAGAATAACACATTTTTTTATTATTCTTAGGTAACTGTAACTGGGTATGGCCCACTGCGCACAAGTGACTGTTTTCAGGGGTGACTGGGGAGCACTAGGGTGCTTAAATAATTTGCTCAAAGTCACGTGGTATGCAAGTGAAGGTTGTGGAAATCAAACCCAGGTCTGCTGGATACGCCAAGCTCATTCAAGGTTCATTACTCTAACCTCTATGCTATACTGCCAGCCCTGACATTTATCCATACACATGGGTGGTAAGACCTTCATAACAAACGTGTGGCTTTGCCACTCATGAGTTATGGGGCTTACCACTAGTGGAGATACACTTAATGTTTTATTCCACTGCAGACCATTATGTATTCCCTATTTACCTAAGTACATGGTATTCCCTGATTCTCTTAAGTATTGGAAAGCAAAAAATGTGCAGTGTGCAAAAACAACCATGTTTTAAAAATCCAGATGGGGAAACGTGATAAAAACCAAGAGAGTCAAGCAGGTTTAAATGGGCATTTATGTAAATGCTTGATATCTTCAAGCAGCTGTGTAACGAAACAGGACAAAACATTTGGCCCTACCTTTTTCCCTAAAAAGAGATTCTAAGCATCTTCCAATTTTATTTGGTGGTAACATTTTCTAGTTCCACCAAAATTTGAGTGTTTTATAAATGTTTTAATTTATGCTTTTCCTCATTAAAAAGGTGACCATCACATATGGCTTAACAAAAGCGTTGTAGATCTGGTAAGGGTTAGTAGTGAGAAAAATAATTCATGGTGCATAACACAGGAGGTACCTAGAAAAAAATATTTGATGGGGATACTAATACTATTAATTGCAGCTGAAACTAGCTTTTTGGAAAAAATAGTTTCCGTAGCACTGCTGCTTTAATAGGAATAGAGAAAGCATTCTGGATGAGAGAGGCTTCCACAAGTCATAAAGACCTATCCCATCTGTTACTCCACAGCCAATGTCCATTTTCTCTGCATGAATTAGAGAAATGGCTAGTGACAGTTCCTTTCAGTAATACAGTATATTGAAGCTGCAAATTAAAAATGAAACTGGCCATTGGCCAGTTAGTTGACCACTGCAGAAAAAGGCGAGACCTCCCTATAGCAGCTGACTCACTGACATAGGGTGGGAGACCTATAGGTGTCAGTGGAGATCTACAGACCAATTTATGCTGGTAGCAGCTATTAGTTTCATAGAACTATTAGTGTTATTAGTTCTATTATTGATGTAGCGCTAAGTTGCAGACCAGCGTAAAACCAGTGTAGCGTAGCATGGAGGTATACCAAGTTACTGTAGTTATGCTACTTAGGATTCATTGGTATGCTTGCAAGATGTTTTTCATCAATTCGTTCACTTGGGGGGGCTCCACCCCCTAACATCCTGTATTTTTGGATTTAACACAGGGGGGGTCAAAATGCTCAACTCAAATAACTTGGTAGAAAAAAAGTACATAACAATACCAAGTAACCCCAAGTAATGTTACTGGTGTAAGCGGGTCCATAGATCTCCACTACTGCTAACCTGGGTTTATAACTGACCTTTGGTGTTTTCTTGCCATGGTACCAGGACAAGGAATTTTGCAAAGGTGAGGTGCTAATCTCCAGGAAGAATGCAGACTGCCAGGCGTTTGTAAACTCCCTATCAGGGTTCCATGTCATAAGGGTGATTTTTCTATGGCGACTTACGCAGTAGCGAGTACATTTTGGCAAAAGAAAAATCAACTTCTAACCCACATAATTGACCACCAATACGATTACCAGATGGACATTCAGGTTGAGATTTAATGCAGGGGTGCTATGCCCCCTGCACCCCCCAAATTACTATAATCAACTCCTGGGGGGAGCGGATACTGGGGAAAAGGGGAATACAAGGGAGGGAGTACTGTGGCTGGGGAACACCGTGAGAAAAAAAAATCCTAACACCCAACACCATTCAGAAAAAAAGTTTACCTATTGGCAGTCCTGAACCAGGGACGATAACTACATCAGTCCATGACCCTACCCACCATGCCAGGCAGACAGCTCGGCAGCAGCAGGCCTCATTGCTGTACTTCACCAGAAGCAGCATCGCTCCCCTGGCATTCACTCTCACCTTTACAACCTTCTCACAGTAGCTATCCCTACCTCACTTTCTATCCCACTCACTATCCCATCGGGCATGCAAATAGAGTCACTCGCATTTGAGTCACTCATTTGCAGTCGCCCATTTGATGGTATGCCCCCTATCAGACATCTATAAAGTGGAACTGGTATTTATCTAAAAAGCAACTGCTCAACCATCCACTGGGCCTCAGGAAAACATGTGACTGCTGTGGCCATTATATTAGGGTGGGGAATAGGGGGACACCCAGGGGAAAGAAGTGCCTGTAGCACAGGTTACTTGGGGCAGGAACCCATAGGCACTCAGTTCCCCTGCCACTTTAAATGTGTAAACTTTCCTGATATCTCCTGCTTAAAATCTTGTGCTAGAGCTCTTGCTTTTCTAATAGCTTGCTCTCAATGTAAACTAAAAGAGATGTCTCTCCTAGAAATGGCAGTCTTCCCATATATATTCCCAAATTACCACTAGCTTATGGTACCATGCAGCATATTGCAGACTGAGTAAAATGCAATTGAAACTCTTCATATCCAAGTAGAGTAAAAATATGTCAGACTCCTATTATATAATGTGTCGACAAAATATAGCATGTGGAGGACACTAACAGCATGGTTTTATAATATTCATCTTGATTTTATTTGAAAAACATACCCTTTACATTGGGAAAAAATCACACACTTTTTGTATCAGCATCTAATATTTTGTTACTGCATGCATTGTCTTGTTAGCATTTGGTAAAACCTTAGTCACACTGTGAAGGAAACAGTGTGTTGCAGCAGGGAAACATAAGGAGAATGAAACTGAAACACAAAGCAAAATGGAGCTGGAGTCTTTTCCTGGCAGTTAATGACGGTCTCGGGAAGTTCAAAATAATTGAGGACCCTTATTCCAACAAGTCGTTCACTTACCAGGATAAGATTAGAGCAGAGGTCCTTCATTTTACTAGTAATAGTTCTAGTAAAAATTCAGATTCACATTTTGAATTGGTTTGAACTTGACCCGGAAAATGTTACTTTTCTGTGCTATGAACATACAGCAAAAATTTCAATTTCCTAAGACCGCTAAATGAAATGGAATATGAAAGCAGCAGAACATTGTAAACCTTATTTTGCTAACAGTGCTTGCTAAACTGTCATTACTATGTACAGGTAGGTTGACTCAGTCGAATATGTCCTGATGGTAGTTTTTGATAGCTCACAGTATGTGAGGATGTCTTTTGCATAAAGTTATAGGAGTACCATACTGTAATCATTTCCCCCATAAATGAGCACTGAATTAATAAATGCCTTTGCAACTTTTCTGCAAAGCTGGGCTGTATTTACTTACTTACTTATATTCAAGCCAGTAACATGCAACTCTGGCCACTTGCACCTCAAGAAGGGAAAGTTGATTTGCTAATAAAGCTGCATTGAAATGTCAAAAAACCATGAGAAGCTGAGAGTTCTTATTATAAAAATCAGAACTTAGCCCCAACATCCAGCAATGTAGTGATATGGGCCTTATTATACCATCGTCTATGAAAATGAATTGAACTGAGGAATCTGCAAAGAAATACTGAGTGTTATTTTAACAAACATAATGTGTGGCTTTTTTTTAAGTGATAATAAAGCATATGAGGTCCAATACCTACGTGGATAAAGTATGAGGCTGAAGGTACAGTAGTTTTTGTCTATGAGAAAACTGAACTATTACAAAGGATAGTGCAAACATGGTCATGTTATCACTATTATGCTCCACAAATAAATTGTTTTTAAATTTGTCATAGGCCAAAAATGGCACAACAGGTTATGACAAATACTGGAGGAATAGGAATGCAAGGTAAGATCATAGGAACATAAGAATGGAAGACAGAAGTATGCCATTATATACTCATTATGGTGATCCACTACAGCACAGTGGGTGATTCCTGAAAATGGACGGCCAACAAGCACACACAGAGGTTGCTGACCATTTTCAGGGAGACAATTAAACTGTTGACAATTTATAGGCCTTTTGCTGCCACATTCTATCCGTTGGGAGTAGCTGATTAATACCAAAGTAGGATTTCAAAGACTTTTGTTTGTCTCTGAATAATGTAAATTCTGCCCTATGTACTTAAAGTGGGTTCTTTGTAAAGTCTGTCATTTTCAGAAGAAGAGCTCTGTGCAGCTCAAAAGCTTAAACATTCTGTAAATCGCTTGTTGGTCCAATAAAAGGTATCAGATCACTCACTTTGTTCATTTTTTTGTACAAGGACCAATACAGCAACAAACATTCTTTACTCACATCTAAGAACAAGCTTGTTCTAAGTATTCTGTATATGCAGGGCCTTTTCTTGCACCTTCCCCTTGCTGTAGAATACCGAACAAAAATATCTGCTAAATATGTTTGTTATGCTGAAATGACCACTTATCTCAGCATTATCTTCAGTCAGTAAACTTACTGTATATGCCTGCTACCAGGTTTGTTGGAGCTGACATACCTGTAAAACACTTTTAAAGATCTAGCAGAACCTAAAATACAAGACAGGAAGCTGATATAAATGTTAGGAAGTAATCAGAAGTAACTTTTTTTTATTTCAGAAGTATTTTTCTGTTTCATTTTGTTCAATCGAAAGTTTTGTATGTGACAGTATCTTGATGGTTGTGTGGAACAGCATTCTGGCAATGAGCATATCTAGCTCTATTCATCCCATTACATCATCAGCACTGTGACCCTATTGACAGTGACATCACTCCACCTCTCAGTCCCACACTTGTAATGCCTGTTTAATATGATCAAAATCTGTCTTTGAGTAATTTAAAAAAAGGGCTTAACATTAATAAGCTTGTTCAAGTTTAGTTCCATTAGTGTATAGGACTGTATGAAATTTATCTTCTGCTATAAAATGTCTGGTGAATCTGAGTCTGCTTCTATGAAATTTCCATGAAAGTTCTGCAAAATGTTGCCAAAATTGTGATTTCTGCTATTTCCATCTCATTTAAAAAGTAGTTGTCTAAATTGCAGAACATGTGGCAAGATGACTGTACCATGGTTCATACAAAAGTGTATAAAGTGTCAGATCTCTATCTTTAAAAAATGACTGATTTATCAGCCTCCAAATGTTCGGAAACTTTAAAGTCACATTTCACAATTATGCAAACTATACATGTTTATCCACACTGCATCACATTTGGTATGATGTCTTTACCAAGATCCATACAGAAGTGTACCAAGTTTCAAATTTCTATCTTTAAATATGATTGAGTTATAAGCCTCCAAACTTTCAGAATGAATAAAATTACATTTTGCAGTTATGTAAACCGCAGAATTTAAGTCCCTATTATGTTAAAACTAGATCTAGAATATTACCAGTTTTGTTAGATTCACTGACCCTAAATATTAGGCTTTGAGGCCACCCCCATAACCAAGAAGCAGAGTGTCATGCTTCCATGCTAGCAACCCAGGTTCAGGAGCAAGCCCAAGAAGTCACACAGGGAGGCAGTGATGACTTGGGTTCAGAAGCAAGCGTGATAAAATCACTTTGGGAGGCAGGCCATGACTGAGACAGTTGCCACTCAGCAGTTCATCTCAGTCAGAAAGGGCTGGCAGTGGGTTCCACCAACACAGTGACCCCTGGTTTTGGGACAGAGAGCTTGCTCCTGCCACAGGGGAAGCTGTGGCTGTGTGAGGTTGACAGGGGTGCCGCCCCCACCAGGGGAGAAGGGAGGGAAAAAATGTTGGAGAAGAACCTGGTAACCAACAGAATGATGGCTGGGTTCAGACTGATCAAGGTATTTCTCTGTGAACAGGGTAAATCCTGAGTGATGAGTTGCCAGCTGGTAGAAAAAACAATATGGAAAAAAAGATGATGTGTGTATCAACGCTCTAATCTTTTGCTCAAAGGCTGGCCAAGTTATAAATAACCAAAGATTCCAAAATAATATCAGTAATTAAAGTTGAATTTCATGAGCTTTTGTAAAATTGTGAAATGCTGTGATTCTTTTGTCAAAGCCATGTCCATACATTTTACCCAGCCATACACTTGAGTTTCCACTGTAGAGAAAGGTAAAGGCTGGGTAAAGTGGCAATATGGTAGCATTCATAGGAGGCTCCATAGTAAAATATAGTGGTGCCAAGTGTCAGATAACTATCTTGAGTGATGAGCCATGAAGAATTGTCATGGACATCACTGTGCACTGACCTGAATTCTTGTAATATGCCAGATAACCACTAGAGCTCACTGACTTAATGATTTATGGAAGCACATGCATATGTAACATTGTTTCTACACAATGGACATCTGCTGTCTCCTTAACACCCCTGTAGAGAACAATGCATATTTCTCTACAGTATTCAGTGGCACCAAACTTCAGGCCTTACAATTATGTGTGACTAGGCCATTGTAACAGAAGTGTATGGATATCTTTAGTCATGGTGGAGCATGATGCTGGGCGTCACTGTCACAGGAGTGTTGGAGGGGCATTGCAGGGCCACAATGCTACTGCAGGTAAGGTGATTCAGTGTGACAAGTGCTTTGTAAAAGTTAAATTCCAGTTGGACATGGGCTGGGGGATGATCAGGACCAGGACAATGGTTTGGGACTTTAAGGGGGCTGACGTTGGTAGGGTAGGAGAAATTCTAGGAGGACCTTGCTGGGATCAGAAGGGAGACTAATGTGGACCAGAAAGGGGCAATAATAAATTAGGGACTGATGGAGGTCACTAGAGAATATGCCAAAATCAAAAGTAAGAAAACTAAAGCCAAAAAGCCCAGCTGGTTCAGCAAGGAGGTGGCAAAAGCTGTAGATGACAAGAGGGCAGCCTTCCAGTAGTACAAACGTACTAAGAAGGAGGAAGATAGGGTGGATTACTCTTCTAAATCAAGGGACGTGAGCAGAGTGGTTAGAGTGGCAAAGGCTACAAGGGAAGTGCAGCTAGCACAGGGGTAAAAACAGGAGAACACCTTTTCCAATATATGAGAGACAGGGAACACAAAGGATGAGATAATCGGATTTAAAAAAAGAGGATGTTTGGCACAGGATAGTAAAGAGAAAGCAGAGGTACTTATCAACTACTTCTGTTCAGTCTTCACTGGAAAGAAGGACAGACCAGTGCCAGAAGGCAACAGGGGAGTGGGGCTGGGAGGGGGAAGTCACAGACAGTATCATTCAAGCTGACAGGGTACTTAAGGGCCCTGAAGGTGGAAAAATTCCCAGGGCCAGATGGTGTGCACCTAAGAAAACAGGTGGAGGCTCTGGCAGATCCCCTGACAGACCTATTTAACACATCACTGGACTCAAGTATCATGCCCCGGGATTAGAGAACTGCACATGTGCCTCTCCAAACAAACTGGTCAGAGCTGATATGGCTGTGCGGAGCTTTTGGGATGCTTTTACCCATTATTTCTAATGAATTTGCACAATGCAGATCTGCTGAGAAGCAGTTTCAATGTGGTATTCCTTTTACACATTTTTACAATGTATTTTCTTAGAATATGCCTCATGATTGCTATATATTTAGCCTGGATAGCTCACAGAAAAAATGACATCTTATTTGTGGGTAGTGAAGCACTAGGACAGGACACTGGAATGTGTCATTCATAGGTACAGGATGTGTGCGGGTGATAATGACTGGTGGCCATACACCTCAGGCACTTGCATGCGGATCCGTCATCCCTGTGCCATTGCACTACTCGGTGTTGGTGAAAACCGATGCTGCACTCACTTACACAGGTCCCAGAACAGGCATATTACAGCCGTCCTCCCATTTGTTTGTACAATTGGGGAACCACAAATGCACTATCCATAGCCTGGAGCATACACTACAAATGCCATTGCAGGATACTGCACCCAGGATATCTCAACAGTCCGGAGGGTGACATGTTACACAGGGGAATGGGGAAGAGTGTACAACAGCAGGAAGATACAGCATCGACAAGGCATGCATTGGACGTATGTCAATTTCCTCCTATGGTTTGCCAGGGACATACACACAGCTGCATACACTGGTGCGTCCACAGCTTGTGTAGTGCCCCAATATATGGTATAACCACTTGGGTCATTCGGGAGTGAAGGTCCCTGTGAGTGTGGTGGGATACAAAGTGACACGATAGGCAGAGATCAGGTGCATAAAAGACACAAGAATGTGCCTATTATTTTATTCAAAAGTCCAAAAATATATACAGAAAGAAAATCAGGAATCGTTAGTCCAACAACAAACGAAACTTCCAGGTCTCTACTTTCCTCATAGAGCCTGTGGCTTAACTTCAGCCAATACCAGAGTGTAATATCCTTCTAACACTCTTTTTTCTGAAATATTTGTGTGAAATACTCAGCACACAATACAGGTTCTCCTCCTTCACTGTCAGCACACCAACTGACTTAACTCTATCTCTCTCCCCTAGTGGTGAGCAGTATATATAGCCCTAGGGAACTCACATTTCGGGACTGTGTAGTACAGTACTATCTGCATGCCCATTGGCCCATGCAGTGGACCAATAGGCATACAGCCATACTGTACTCTGTTAGTCGGCAGGCTGCTTGGTAGCTTATGGGTTTGGAGCTGCTGCCCGACGCTGACCGGGGGCTGGGTGGTGGGCTTCAGTGGTGTGGGAGGGGGGTTACCGCTGGACCACCAAGGATTGCTAACCATATGCCCATGATTGGGTCCACTGAACCACCAGGGAATTTAATTGAAATGTTTGCCCACGATCGGGTAGGGGAGCAGTTGCACCGTACCACCAGGGTATTTATGTATTCATATGCCCAGGATCGGGCAGGGGAGCAGGTCCACTGGACCACCAGGGATATATTTTTATTACGCCCGTGATCGGGCGATGGGGTAGTGTCCACTGGACCACCAGGGATATTTTCTATGCCCGCAATCGGGCGGGGCGGGCACCCAGCCTGTGCCTGGAGAGGTTGGGTGGCCACCACAGCAGGGAGGATGCTGTGTTGTGCCCAGCAATATGGCAGCCCACCTGTAGGATGTCCCCGACATGCTTGTCTTTACAGAGCACATCTTTGTACCCCCTGTACGCATAGGACAGGTTTGTGCCTGCATATGCACCGCACATCCTGGGCTGAATATCGGGATGTGCCGCAAATGAATGGGCACGCCCCCCTGCACTTGCACTGCATACATTACTGGTGCGCCCCAGCACATTGAGAATTGCACAACAAACCCCTCTGAATATTGTGCTAGGGCGCATCAGTGGGTTGCTCATGGCACAACACTTTTGCACCATGTGCAACCCCTTTGAATATCCCACCCTTAGTATTTAAATGTGCAAATCTCCAGTTTCATAGGCAACCAATATTTAACAAGCTGCTTCAGTTTCCTAATGGCATCTGATGAGCAGCTTAGAGTTATGTTTCCAACATTCTTAACAGAAAGAAGGGAATATTTTATTTCAGTTGGCATGGAAGGATTCATTGAAATGTCCAAAACATGTGTTCCACAGAACTCCATTTTCAAACTACAGATAGCAAAATGGCTGTAGCCCCCCCCCCCAGCCATAAAAAGTGGTCTGAAGTATGAGCCAGGGATCTACAGGCCAGTCTGTCTGACCTCAATTGTGGACAACCTGATGCAGACCATCCTGAAAGAGCAATTAGTGAGTTTTCTGGAGGATAATGGGCTCCAGGATGTGAGGCAGCATGAGGTTCTGAAAGACTAACCCAATTGACTTATTTGACTGGTTCACCAGGGCAGTGGACAATGGCCAAGCAGTTGATGTTCTCTATCTGAACTTCATCAAGGCCATCAACTCTGCAACTCACAGAAGACTGGTCAGGAAGCCAGAAATACCTGTGGGAGGGGGCTAAGCTTGTTGGCAAGTCAGAAATTGGCTTCAGGACAGAAGCCAAAAGGTGGCAGTTGTGGGAAGGGGGATTCTCAGAAGCTAGACCTGTGACCCGCGGGGTCCCACAGAGCTCTGTGCTTGGTCTGGTGGTGTTTAACAAATTAATAAGTGACATGATGGATGAGATCTAGGGTAATTTCTGCCTGTTCACAGACAACACAAAGTTCTGCGGGAGGATGGACACAGAGGAGGGGAGATACAAACTCAGGGAAGACATGGCTCAGCTAGAAAAGTGGTCTGGCATTTGGCAACTGGAATTTGATGGTAAAAAGTGTGAATTTATGCACTGGGGGGGGAACCCAGGGGTCAAATACTGGTTGGGTGGTGAGCAGATACCAAGTCAGAGGAAGAAAAGGACCTCGATGAAATTATCATGAGCGACCTGAAACACTTGGCACACTGCAGGAAAGCTGCTGTCAAAGCAAACTGGATACTAGGCCACTTAGTCAGAGTAATTATCAGTAGGAAAGCGGAAGTCGTTCTGCTGCTGTGCAGGTCTCTAGTGAGGCCATGCTTAAAGTACAGTGTGCAATACTGGTGCCCTTGTCTTAATAAGGATATCAGCTTGCTGGAAATGGTCTAGAGAAGGGCAACCAAGATGATTCAGGACCAACAAGGCAACACCTAAGAGGAGAGGCTCAGGGGGCTCAACATGTACTCTCTTGAGGACATTAGGAGAGGGACATGACCGAGACCTTCATGTACCTTAAAGGTTTAAACAGTGTCAGAACTGAGGGCCTCTTGAGCCTTAGTGGAAACAAGACCACTAAAGGTAACACCCTGAAGCTAATTTTGGGGGGGGGGGGGTTCTGAAGTGAAATAAGGAGACACTTTTTTTTACCGAGAGGGTGATAGCTAAGTGGAATGAGTTGCTGGAGGAGGTGGTATCCCTAAAAACAGTGGACAGCTTCAACAGAGGTTGGGATAGGCTTAGGGGGAAGTTACAAGTAGAGGGGGAGGAAGGGAGGGGTAGAGAGAGTATTTGAGAGGGGTCAAGGAGGATATGGGGAGGGGGGAAGTTCCCTCTGTAAACACAGTGGGAACTGCACACTCAAATAGACTGTAAGGCCTTTATCTGCTGGCACAGTTCGTAAAAAGAATTCTGGTGGCATTACCTATCATACGTCCATGAATTTCTGAACACATTTTGCTAATTAGCAATTTCTAAAGTATCCACAATAAATTTTAGCTTACTAAAGCACATTTATCCAGCTTAATTAGATTCCAGGACATATTTATTTTGGTATGCATGCCAAATCTTGAGTGTATACATGCAATAGCAATGGAGCCGTGAACATCTAAATATTTTGAAAATGTTCACACAGTCTGACAAACAATTAAACTGCGATATTCTGAACTCCTGTAACTTATAATTTAAACAACCATACACCATCTCTAGCACTTTCTATGACTCTTTCAAGAATGTATGTATTTAAATTTTCAGTTATTTAGCTCCAACAGTGGCCAAGTTGTAAGCATAGAAATAGTTTCAGAAATGTTCACAAGAATAATAAATTGCTAATATCTGAGCACCTATAATGTCCTTGCCCTTCATTTAAATGTCATGCAGCTTGGCATCCTTTTAGTGGCCCCTGTGAAACAATATCCATGCCACACTGCAGCTCTCTACCTATAATACTTAGTAATGACCAACTAAAGATTTTCAGAAAATTCTGCAAAAGTGGAATTTAATTTTGCCCAGCCCTATTGGTGTAATTTGGACCATAGTGTTTTCACTTCCTACAAAAAGCTTTCTGATTTGCTGATCTTTAATGATATGTTGATTACTTGTCAGAATTAGGTGCAGAAAATGATCACCCCTGGTAGGACTATTAATAATTGATTAAGGTCTGTACTACAAAAACACTTAAGAATTCATGTTCTGTTTGATTTTGAACTTTTTGTGGTCCAGGTCATTCCTGGTAAGTTGCGATCCTCCCATTATAAGTGCATTACCATGATCTGGTGCACTGTCAATCTCTTCCAGTATATATTAATTTTCTTCCATATTGCTGTCAGACTGCCTGCAACAGCCCCCTATTACTGATGGCTTTTTGGCCTTTGTTTTTAAACCTACCCAGACTGATTCTAAAGTTAAATTAGCTGGTTTAGTTTTGATATCAACTATTTAGTATGTTTGAAATAGAAAGACCCCCCTTCTTTTTTGGTCTGTCTCTTCTATAAAGCGTAATTCCATCCCTGTACTATTCCACAGGAACTTTAACAAGACATTCACCTAGATTCACATTTTAGAACTGAAGGCTCAAGCTTTTTTTTCCCCTGATTTTCTCATGCCCCTTCCACCGCAAACATTTATAATCTGTGGAAGATATGGTGAAAACTGTGGGAAACTGGCTGGGGTTTTCTATTAAAACTGCCATCTTCTTCTCATGGATACCTGCCAGCACATAGTACAATCTTTATTAGTCTCATTAATAAACTATGCAGATATATTTTATAATACTACATCAAAAACAATGTTGAACAAACTAAGCATCCTATGCAACAAATCAGCTAGATTTATTTTAGATGCTTCAATACAAATGCACTACTGTATACTATATAATGAACTTAAATAGTTATCATTGAAGGAACATAAAGAGCTCCACACATTACTGTTTGTGGTTAAATGGGCTGCTGGAAATGTAAAAGAACATACCAACAGAAGACAGCCATTTGGTCTATCAAGTCTGCTCATATTGCAGGGTCCATAGCTTGCGCTAATGTTCTTACCCTCCCTCCCCACTACTCCCATTCTCCCTACCCATGACTCTTACCCTCCCCTTATGCGTGTCCAAGCCTCTCTTAAAACTGCCCACTGTCTTCAGTGAGATTACCTCTTATGGCAGTGCATTCCACGTGTCCTCCACCCTCTCTGTGAAGAAGTGCTTCCTCACCTCCCTCATAAATCTCCCACCCTCCAGCTTAAGACTGTGCCCCCTCGTGTTATTGCTGCCACTCAGCTTAAAGAGACTCTCTTTATTAACCTTAGTTATCCATTTCATGTACTTGAAGGTCCCAATCATGTTCTCTCTCTCTCTCTCTTTCATGTTCAGTGCCCTCAACCTCTCCTCATACGCCTTACCCTGCTGACTGGCTATCATATTTGTAGCCCTCCTCTGGACCTTCTCCAGCAGGTTAATGTCCTTTTTGAGGTGTGGGCACTAGTACTGAACTCCATACTTTAGATGCAGCCTTAACAGTGACCTGTACAAGGGCAGTATAACCTCCTCTCTCCTACTACCAATCTCCCTAGATATGCATCCCAGCATTTTGTTTGCCTCTGCTGCTGCTTTCTTGCACTGTGTGAAGTGCTTCAGGTTACTAGTGATCATCAATCCCAGGTCCTTCTCCTCCTGTGATGCAACTACTCGGATTCCATCCAGGTAGTACTCTGTCCTGGTATTCTTAGCTCCAATATGCATAACTTTGCATTTCTTGGCATTGAAGCTAAGCTGCCATATTCTGGACCACCTCCCTAGCTTTTCCAGATCTTCCTGTAGGTCCTGTATCCCTTCAGCTGTGTCCACTCTCCCACAGAGTTTGGTGTCATCCAACTGCTAAGTAGGAGGACTCATGTTAAAAGCCTCAGAGTAAGTAGCAAATTTGATCAAATTTAGCATCCCAAGGACCAAAATTAAACATGCCATGCAAGGATTTAGTCATACAGTATACGTCCTTGTATGTGAAATTCTTTACCTACAGAGTTCTGTAGGATATCATGAAAGTCACCTTCCAATAAAAAAATACTGTATGTGGTTTGTTTCAGGACAACCACAGCATTAAGACATCTTGTATGGTTTCATGTAACATTTCAGTGAATGTTCATATCGATTATTGTACTTCTGTTCATTAACACTTGCATCAAATTGTTGGACACCAATGAAAATGGGATTTGCTCTTTGTGTTTTCCTGAACAAGGATTTAAATATTCAAATAAGATATAAAGGAGTTGATGATACCATGGCTACACCCCTCCTGAGGTCAGAACAGTGGGTTAGGGACTACCTTTACATCTGATACCAATGTTACTTCCTGGTAGGCAAATAAATGTAGGGCAGCCTGTGCCCTACCTTTCTGTGAGACAAACACCTCACCTCCATGATGTGGCCTGCCCCAAACCAGCCACAGTGTTGGATTATGAGACTTGCACTACCTTAGTCTCCCAAGGTGGCATTTAGTGCACAATACTGCCATGTCCCTGGCCCAGCCATGTGTTAGATTTACAGGCTTTTAACTCATGCCATTTATTATCCTGCCACAATATTTAGACTGACATTTCTAAATGGATGTCATGTATGCCAGTACATTGGCCTAACATAAAAGTGTGCTGGGTACTGACCATATGCATTATTAGTCTGTGAACCCAGCACCAGTGGCTAAAAAGTGACATCTGAGCTGTAACTACTGTATAGAGATCACGCTCTAGAGTTGCATTTATTATATGTACATGGGATGCTAAATAAATACTTGCACAAAAGAGGTCCAAAAACTGAATTTTTTTTCCTTTTTAAATGTAAAATGGCAGAGACTGGAAAATGTTTGCCATCCTTAATTTAAAAAAAAAATCCCACAATAAACAAAAGAAATTACTTGTACTATTGAGAAATCAGTTGCCAAAATGTAGAAAATAAAGCTACTGCATGGTTTTCCTCTTTAACCATCTAAAATGTTGGTTTTCAATAAAAGAGCATAATAAAACTTTGTGTAATGCATTTTAACAAGCATCAGCAGCAGTGGCATTTAAGCATACTTCTCAACATCTTTGCCACTGAAATGAGGGGCACAAACATGCATGATGGCAATGCGCCGTGTAAATCAGGCACATTGGCATCATTATGCATGAATGCCATGGAGTGGTGTCCATACAGCATTTACCAACAGGGTGTGCAACAGCTACATGCCTGATCCCCCAGCTGTGTGGACTGCAACACACTGGTGGCAGGCTGGGGGCATGCCAGCACTATGCACCATTCACTAAGGCATGTACTGCTGTATGGAAGGGGGCAGAGGATTGAGTGGACTATGGCTGCCAGAACCCTGCCATAACCCACTGCACCCCCCCAAGGACATGACCCGCCAGTCATGGTGGACCGAGGAGCTAACCGCCATGCCGCCCCAACCCACAAGGCCATTGGTGAGGGCTGGGGCTCCTGAAGGGGCGAGTGCCCAGAGACTTGGGTGCCATGTCCTAGTAGTAGCATTCCCCCCCACAACATGGCAGCCCTGTCCCCGTAGTGCTGGGCATGCCCCCCACATGCCATCCCTGACCCTGGTGCTGTCTATGTCACCCCAACACATGCCTACTCAGGTCCCCACCAGTGTTGTACAGGATACCCCCCCACCAAACACACAGGTATCCCAAACACCACTATCCTGTTCCCCTACCCTGTTACCCTGCCCCATCATTGGAGGCCAGTGGTCCTCCCACCCCTCACTGCACCGATAACACACCCAGACCTGATACGTGACTGCCAGTGCCATGGCTCCGGATGGCCAGCAGCACTGCCCTCCGCACACCTCATCAGCCACTGGCTGTCTAATAGATGCTGGGAGTGTGCCACCTGTGTATAGTGACAGGCTCCCAGCATGTGTTAGATGGCTGATGGCTGAGGAGGTGCGGGAACAGCCTCTGGCAGTTAGATATGGGTTGGGGGGGTTCCGGGCACCTATGTGTGCAGCAGGGGGTTCACAGTAGATGGGGATGAGGAGGTACTGGTTGGGGGTCTTGTACTGCACAGGGGCTGAGGCGGACATGTGTTGGGGGAACTGCACTACAGAACCAGGGGTTGGGGCAGCTATGTGTTGGTGTGGGCTGGATGTCCAGCAAGGAATTCTGGGGTCAGGGCTGATGTGCATTTTGGGGGTGACTGACATGGCTGGGGTCAGGGCACCACTGTGCCAGGGCAGTCCTGTGTTGGGGGCTGTGCATTGGCGGGGGCAGCAATGCCCATGGGGCTCAGGCAGGTGGACTGTGGCCAATGTGGCCATGTGGGTCTGAGTGCCTGTGTTTGCTATACCCAGACCCACGCATCACTGCACCAGTGATCTACTCCTGGACCCAGGATGGGCATCTGACTGGATGCCCGACTGGGTCTGCTACTCCGCCCCCAGTCACCCTGCATGGCCCTGCACACTGGGGGGTGGGGCCACAGATAGGTTGCTGCCATTGGTGAATACCAGCCTGTGCACACCTGTCCACAGGTCAGAGCTACGAGGATGGGATATGCACCTTTGGTGCGTATTTCCCACCCGTTTGTGCATAGGGGCCAATGAGAGACAATGTGGGACACAGGCCCTTAAAATGAGGGTCAGAGTATTAGACATGAAGATGCAGGCTCTAAACACTTTGGAAACCAATGCTTTTATTTGCTCAGGGTTTCATTTTGCTGTAGCATCATATAAGTTTAGGAAATTCAGCTTTTAATCCTGAATTTACAGCATCTCTTCTGTGTGGGCAGCACCTTTTCAGTTTGGGACGTGATGTGGGACGTCATACTTCTAAGTGGTAAAATGAGAGGTAAATATGTATTTAAGGTGGAGTTAATGTGGTAATAGTTTTGGTAATGCTGAAATAGATTAACACCACAATTTAAAGCAGCAGTATTTGTTAGCTGGCAAAAATATCATCATATAGTTTTTCAATATTTATATATTTCTGACTTATAGCTTTTAGGTTCATCATCAGTATTTTTTACTAATATTTTTTTAAAACAGCTTTTTTTAAACTAATTTTATAATTAGTGACTCTAGTGACTCAAGTCATTAAAGATTGCCTCTGCTTCCATTTTTTTAAAATCCCTTCCATCATGGTTACTTTTTAATTGTACATTGTTGTACTCATACTGTGGATGAATTAGGACGGTGCCAGCACATGTTTCTGATGAGAAACATCATAGCACCCCACCAAAGTCGTTAACCTATTCATACTGGGCACGGCCAGAGAACAGGGACTTTTTAAAACTTTGAAACCCCATATCTCAGATCAGGAGTGGGAAAAAAAAACATAAGAAAAATGGATATATTGATGTTTTTGTCCGAGACACATTACTACTAAAATAAAAATAATAAAAAAAAAAAATATGATAATTTTTTCCATTAACATGTTTTGCTGCAAAATCCCACCCAGGTAATATTTTGCCATTAATTTTTTTTTTTTCCAATTGTTTTACCAGGAGTAGCACATTAAGCTGAAAGCTTGTTTACAGGTGTGACCTGAGAGCACAGGGAAGTTAAGTGACTTGCTCAAGGTCACACAATATGCAAGTGGGGGCTGTGGGATTCAAACCCAGGTCTCCAGATTTGCAACTCAGAGCCTTAAACCACTGCGATATACTGCCTCCCATGTTCCTATGTGGTTATCATAGTCACTAAACCTCACTCCGCCTTCTCCATATCTTCTCTTTATACCCTATTGTACTAGAGACCTTAAAAGCATCCACCGAAATATCTTCCCTACTCAACGCTCATGACTCATAGAGAACAATAACTGAAACTCCTTAATAGATTTTAGACATGTATCTTTTTTTATCTAGCTCATAAGGTAAGCAATATTCTAAAGATGAAATGACTTTCTTAATTGTAGTCATGTACTCTCTTAGTGCTGCTTTCGTCCTTTTCTGACCTGGAGGCAATCTGCCTCTTTTCAGCAGTCTTAAGTCCCTGCTGAGCCAAGGAGGATACTTCATGGTCCTTTTTACTTTATAGCCAATATGAATGCAGACCTCTGCTGCTGCTTTGAGCAAAAATTTCAATAAACCCCAGATGTGCTTTACATTATCAACCTCATGCAGCTGCTCCAGACCATTATACATCCTGTCCTTCATCTTAGCAGAGTCTGCCTTTCTGAAGTTTTGTGTCCTGATGGATAAGGCCTAGCTAGTTTTTCCTGTTACCAAGGAGAAGGTTACTTAGTTGCAGTGAATTCCCCTTACCAGTTCCCTGATGTTCACATTGAAGATGAACCCACCTCCACTTCTGAGAACAAGGTCAGTGGTAGCCTCAAACATAGTCCCCTTTTTGACATGCTGATCTAGAAAGTAGTTGCTGAAGGTGGAAAGAAAGTCAGTTTCAGCTGCCCTACCATTAGACTTCTCGGGATAGCAGTCTGTGCCCAGGAGACTGACGTCCCCTAGGAACTGATATAGAATGCAACTGCTAGGTTATGGACCGGTCTCGGTCAAGTCATATCTCCCGGGCACTGCATTGGCTGCCAGTTAAGTGGCATATCTTCTTTAAAGTTGGGTTACTAACTTATGAGGTCCTACATGGGCTGGGCCTGAGTTACCTGTCTGATGTCCTGCATTCTTACATGTCCTCCACTCTCCACTCCACTAAGGAGGGCCTCCTTGTTGTTCCCAGGGTCAGGCTAAAAGCCTTGGGGAAGGGGGGCCTTTGAAGTGCTGGCCCTAGTCCTACAGAACTCTCTCCTAAGGGCCCTGAGGGAGGCTCCCTCAGTGGAGGCCTTTAAAAGGAGTCTTAAGACCTATCTTTCTGCACAGGCTTATGGGGATTGAAGGTCCCCATTTTAAACTGCCCCCAGTATTGACTTTTAGCATGTTGTTGACATTCGAATATTAACAGAGAAAATGTTGTATTTAATATTTTATCTATTATTGTATTAATATTTACTGATCAGGGTCAACAAACCACCACTGGCAGACCTCAACAAACTCTATAATTCACACATCTGAATTATGGAGTTCCATAAACCACGGTTTCAGAAACAGCTGCGAGTGCACCTGAGGAGAAACTGTCCTCGTGACTGGTTGGCTCGCTTTCGTTGTACCCCCAGGAAATCCACCAGTGCGAGTGCGGACAGTCTTCTCAGCAATTAAATGAAATGAAAGCCAGGTAGAGTTTTTTCTATTAAAACTCTCACAATGGCTTCCTTCTTAGTCCGAGCACTTTTTAATAAACAAACCAAAATAAACAAGCATTTGTCAATGCCGAACATTAGCTTGCAGGTATTTGCAGTGGTGTTTGACATGTATGGTGCTTTACCCTAATGCCCTGTGCGATTGCTGGTATTTGCACAATAAATTGTCAGCATGACCTTGTTGTTACCCCCATTGTACGCTACATAGGCGGAAACACGTTTTGGGAGGATGTGAAAAATGACAGCTGTACTGCTCATAAGGAAGTGTGGTAAATGGCAATGTTGAAAATCTGGAGTGGCAATGGTGAAAATTCGCAAACCCTCTGGCGTCGCGTGGGGAACTGTCTATGCCTTCATTAAAATCTACAGTCATTTGTAGGATTTTTTCACCAAATTTTCAACACTGCCATATTTTAAACCTCTGCTAATGAACAGTGTCACAGTGATTTTCTTACTGTGTCCCATACATTGATTTCAAGACACTGACCGCGCCATTGTGCACTACATGGGCGGAAAGATGTTTTGGGCAGGATGTGAAAATGACAGCTGTACTGCTCATAAGGAGTGTGGTAAAATGGCAATATTGAAAATCTAGAGTGCAAATATTGAAAATTCACAAGCGTCTGGCGTGCGTGGGAACCTGCGCAGCACGGCATAAATAAAACAGTCATTTTAGGAATTTTTTCTGGAAATTTTCAACATAGCCATTTAAGACCTCTGCTCATGAACAGTGTCACTGTGATTTTCTTAATGTGTTCCATACATTGATTTCGCACACCAACTGCGCCATTGTGCGCTACATGGTCGGAAACACATTTTGGGTGAGATGTGAAAAATGACAGCTATACAACTCATAAGAAGATGTGATAAAATGGCAATGTTGAAAATCTGGAGTGAAAATATTGAAAATTCGCGAACTTACGAGCCTGCGTAGGAACTGCGCAACGCACGTTCATAAAACAGTCATTTTTTGGAATTTTTGCACCAAATTTTCAACATGGGGTTTTTGGGACCCCTTCTCATGAATGATTCACTGTCATGGCTTTATTTGAGGCCAAAGGGTGATTTCACACAGTGACTGCACAGTGCCTGCGAAATCACCCGCCGGACCAATAACGCCATGACAGATGTTAAATCCATCCATGTGGTAAAAATCAACTGAATCTCGTAATAAAGTTGAAACCCCCCATGTAACCCATTATACAGCATACGGCATTTCCTCAGTTAGCGTTCGGCTTTGGAAGAGTGCAGGCGTGTTCCCGGTCCCGAAGATCGTCACGCCGGAGTCGGAGGTAAGTATGGGGTGAGGGGGTGTGGGGAGAGCTGGGTGCGCAGTGGGTGGGTGCGGGATGGGGGGATGGGAGACAGCGTCGGGACCGTTTTTGTTTTCCAGGTTAAAAAAAAGACGACGTGGGACCTTTGCTACCGCTGGGGTGGGCTCCCAGCATGGCAGAAGATTGCTGGGAGGGCCGAGGCCGATGGGGATTAGGCACCCGTTGGCAAACTTCGCTGGGGGCGAGGGCCGATTGGGCACCCCGTCGGCAAAAGTAAAGGCAGGTTTGCCACTGGGGTGGGCTCCCAAGCGTGGCAACAGGGCGACAGAGCCATGGGTCGACGAAGTTGGGCACCCCATTGGCAAACAACATTTGCCACGCTGGGGTGGGCTCCAGCGTGGCACCAAAGCTTTGGGGGCGGCGTGGCGTGTCGGAGGTAGGCGGCGTGATGCAAGGGCGGCACTCAGTATGGCAGCGGTGCTTCCTTTGAAGCAGAGGAACACCACTGTCATACTGAGCTCCTGCACCCATTGGTGCAGGACCCCCATCTCCTGCTCAAGGGGCAGGTGCATTGGGTGGGGAAAGGTACACCTCAAGTGTTATACTCTCCCAAAAGCGTTCCTTGCGCATCTTGGCGCCAATGACGTAAACAAAAACTCCTATAGTTTTCTATTTCAAACCATGTCTGATCCTCAAGCCTCCCATTTGTATCAGACACCTTCCCCCTCATGTGACCGGCTACCATCAGCTAATCAGCCACCTAGGAGGTGGTCGACGATGGAGTTTGGCAAACATGGACTGAGGTGCAGGGACAGTGGCAATGTGTTGCAGAGTCAGAGTAGCACTGCCAGGATTGGTGAACAGAGCAGCTGCAGCAATGGGCTGGGAAGTGGCAGCATCTCCCTCAGTGCCAGCTTTCTTGGGACCCCTGAGAAGAGAGACAGCTCCCCACTGTTACTTGAGCACTAATATTTCCCACCAGGTCAGTGATTTCAATGGGGAAGGGGAATATACTCTTCTCAGTGTTATTGGACTAATAAATGGGCACAGAGATTGAAGCTTCACTGCTGCTGCACCTAGATAGTACCTCACCATTTATCAACTTCTCATTATTTCCTCTATACCTATCTTAAACCAGCAAATATAAAAACTAAAACATGGGGAAGTATGTAAACTCGGATTATAAAATCCTCATTATACACACTTCCCCATGCATTATTCTATTGTTTTGTCTTTTTATGTGCTGCTACCTCTGCATCCAATTTGACTGATCTTATAATTTTCCTGATTAACTAAGCATTATGCACCACTGAGCTATTTGGCAGCCAGCTGCACACCAGCAGAGTGATTCTTCCACCCTCAGCTTATCCCTTAGCTAGGCCCAGATGGACTCTGTGGTGCTGTGTAGCCCCATCCCTAAGATCCTTTCGTGCTTCACAGTGACTTCCTCTATTACAAAGAGCATCAACCCAACCTTTTCCTATTAAGCCCATCACTTCAGAATGGTTTGTATCCCTCTACCCTTGCACCCCAGTCATTTTGTTCTCTGCACCAGGTCTCTGTAAATGGCACAAACGTCTGGCCTTGTGAGTGCATCAGGGCTTCAAGCTTACCCATTTTGCTACATGTGCTCCACATACTGACCTGCATGGAAGTGATGATAGTTATCCCTCACTGCTTTCTCCCAACCCCAACCCCTGTGGGTCTGCTCTCTGGTAAAGAAAACATTAAACTGCCTATTCATCAGCTCCTTAAAGCCACCACTTAGGTGCTCATTACACCATTTTCTTGGGGGAACGAATTGCATTAAGTATTGTTGGATGGGGACCGCCACACAAGTTTTGTTTTTTTTTCATAGTAAATGTTGATCAACATTAAAATTAGTTTGTGGTCTGCCACAATGTAAGCTTCACCACACCACCTCATCACTGGACTGGACTTTACTTTTGTCTTGTCATGGAGGGAACACCTCTAGTAAGTAAGAGGGCTATTCCAACTCCAGCACTGTTCAATTATTTGCTTTCACATGAGACTGGTAAAAAGTAAAAGCAATTGTGATGGTGGATTTTATGTTGAAGTGTAAAGAATTCCACTAGGAAACAGAAACATAGACAATGATGGCTGAAAAGGACCATTGGTCCATACAGTCTTCCCATAAAGCATTAACAAACCTGGGACCTATTGTTCATAGAGGGTACTAACCCACACTATCTACCCCATTCTCCCCACCCTAAGCAACCACTAAGCCCTTCACAGTGTTCCATCTGTATTTAAAACCATTGAGGGTTTTGGTGCCCAGAATCAGCTGGCAGATTGTTCCACGGCTCCACCACACTTTCTATAAAATGAAACTTCCTCACATCCCTCTTGAACCTCCCCCTGTACTAAAATGGACTGACCTTAGGACTGACCCTTGTGGCACCCCACTGGTGACCTCCCTCTCTTCTGATTTGACTCTGTTAATCACAAAACTCTGCTGCCTCCCATCCAACTAGTTTATCACTCATCTAATTGTGTCCTTCACTGCACCCAGGTCTTCTAGATCATCTAGCTTCTTCAGCAACCTTCCGTGAAGCATATAGGTGGCAGTATAGTGCAGTGGTTTAAGACTCTGAGCTGCAAACCTGGAGACCTGGGTTTGAATCCCACAACCCCCTCTTGCATACTGTGTGACCCTGAGCAAGTCACTTAACTTCCTTGCGCTGCCAGGTCACAGCTGTAAACAAGCTTCAGCTTAGTGTGTCTCTCCTGGTTTAACAAAAAAAAAATAAAAAAATGAAAGCCTTACTGAAGTCAAAGTAGAGTAAACTGACAGCGTGGCCCTTATCCTCTACCCTCATTACCCAGTCACAGAATATTATAAGGATGGTCTGGCAAGACCTCCTTGTCATGAACCAATGCTGTTTACAATCCTAGCATCTACTGCTGTCTAGGTAGTCCACGAAATCCTCTTTTACTAGTGTCTCCATCAGTTTACACACAATAGAGTTAAGACTGATAGGTCTGTAGTTAGCTGGCTTCTCATTTGCTCCATATAAACATAGAAACATAGAGGTTGATGGCAGATAAGGACCGCAAGGCCCATCCAGTCTGCCCATTTCTTTTTCTACCTTATAAATGTGCCCTCGGCCTTTGCTCTGTCAGTGGCCTATCTATTCATACTCATCTGTATTGCTCCCTTATGCCTGTCCCATGCCTGTTTGAAGCCCTGCACTGTATTCATAGCCGGCACTTCCTGAGGTAGACCATTCCATGCATCCACCACCCTTTCTGTGAAAAAGAATTTCCTCACATTCCCCCTTAATTGGCCTCCCTCTAATCTCATGCTATGTCCCCTTGTCCTGCTATTCTTCTTATATTTAAACATGTTAGACTCTTTCACCTTGTTAATGCCCTTAAGGTGTTTGAATGTTTCGATCATATCGCCTCTCTCCCTCCTTTGCTCAAAGGTATACATATTGAGTTCCATTTATCTGTCCTCATATGCCTTCTGATGCAGTCCCTGCACCATTTTGGTTGCCCTTCTCTGGACTGCCTCCATTTGGTTAATGTCCTTGTGAAGGTGTGGTCTCCAGTACTGCATGCAGTACTCCAGATGGGGCCTAACCAGTGTCCTGTAAAGAGGGATTATTACCTCCCTCTTACGACTTGTGATACCCCTACTAATATACCCTAACATCCCCCTAGCCTTACCTACTGCTTTAGAGGTCTGCTTGGATGATTTCAGGTCATCGGTGATGATGATGTCCAAGTCCCTTTCTTCCTTTGTGACTGCCAGCAACTCCCCTCCCAGCCTATAGGTGGCTTCAGGGTTTCTCTTCCCTATATGCATGATCTTGCACTTCTTTGCATTAAATCCTAGTTGTCACTCTTCTGACCATTTTGCTAGTTTATCTAGATCTCTTCTCATTCTGCCCACCCCATCTGGATCATCTACTCTATTGCAGATCTTGGTGTCATCTGCAAACAGAGAAGCCTTACCCTCTAGTCCATCTGCAATGTTACTAATGAAGATATTGAAGAGGACTGGCCCCAGGACTGATCCCTGAGGTACCCCACTTGTGACTTGCATCTCTTCTGACTGTATACCATTTACCACCACTCTCTGTTTTCTGCCCGTCAACCAGTTTGCCACCCAGTTGACCAACTTCTGACCCACCCCGAGCCTACCCAGCTTATTTATCAATCTTCTATGTGGAACAGTGTCAAAAGCTTTGCTGAAGACAAGGTAAGCAACATCAACTGCTCCTCCTTGGTCCACCACTCTGGTTACCCAGTCAAAGAAATCTATGAGATTAGTTTGACAGGACCTTCCTGCTGTCTTGGATCCTGTGCCCCTATGGATTCCAGGTGTTGCACTATTCTTTCCTTAAGGAGTGCCTCCATAATCTTGCCCACTACTGAGGTAAGACTGACTGGTCTGTAGTTCCCTGCCTCCTCCTTGCTACCACTCTTGTGGAGCGGGATCACATGAGCCCTTCTCCAGTCTTCTGGGATCTCTCCTGTGCTCAGAGACTCACTAAACAGTTCTGCTACTGGCTCTGCTAGTTTCACCCTTAACTCCTTAAGTACTCTAGGATGTATGCCATCAGGTCACGTTGCCTTGTCCACCCTGAGCTTAGCGAGCTCTTGTAGGACCCTTTCTTTTGTGAAGGGAGTAGTGCTCACCTCCTTCCCCGCTGTGTCCATGGTGCTGAGCTGTGGACCCTGCCCTACCGTATTCTCAGTAAATACTGAGCAAAAGTATCTATTTAGGATAGATGCTTTTACAGAGTCCTCCTCCTCACATGCCCCCTTTTCTCCTTTGAGCTTAGCAATACCCCTCTGGACGTTCTCCTTTCACTAATGTATCTATAGAAAGTCTTGTCACCTTCTTTTACTGTTTGTGCTAGTGTTTCCTCAGTTTGGGACTTTGCCTACCTTACTGCCTTCCTTGCTTCCCATAGGGCAGTTTGGTATGCCTCCCTATCTTCATCCTGCTGTGTTCCCTTATATTTCCTGAAGGCCAGCCTTTTGGTTCTGACCTTTTCTGCTACTGTATTTGAGAACCAAAGTGGTTTCCTTCTTCTTTTGCACTTTCTTTTCTGTCTAACACAATGGGATGTTGCTTCAAGAATTGCATCCTTAATGCTTGCCCACTTTGCCTGTACTCCCTCACCTGTGTTTCTTTTTGCCAGGGCTAGTGTAACTGTTGGCCATCTTATCAAAGTCAGCTCCTCTGAAGTCCCATATTTTTGCCTTGGAATGGGATGATTTAGATGTAGTGGCCAAATTGAACCATACCATGTGATGGTCACCGGCCCCCAGGTGACCTTCTACCTGGAGATCTGTGATCCCTTCCATGTTATGGAGTGGGACTATGTTTGCTACACTTCAGTCTTTCAGAAGTACCCCATTTGAACTGAGCTATAGAATAGCCCTACCATGGGCTCAGTTAGTTCTGCTGCCAATTCCATGAGCATCCTCAGATGCATTCCATCTGGCCCTGGGCCCTTATTTATCTTTAGGACAGCTAGACCTATATGAACCCTCTTACTTGTAAATACTTGCTGCCCCATCTCTCGTCGGATTCCCCTTACAGTCACCTTAATGCTACTCTCTGGCCTTCTGTCTTTCCTTGTGAATACAGAACTGCTACCTTCTGCCTATCCTCCTCAATTACCCTATTTTCCTCTGTTATTCTCTCTTCTTTCAGTTTTCCCTCATATGTCTATGGAACTGTTTTACCTCTTCATTGACCCCTTCTGCAAAATGTAGCTCTGTGGCTACCTTTGCTTCTCTGACTGACCTCTTGGTATCCCTTGTTCTCATTTAGTACTTTCCCCATTCTGCCTCCCCTTGTTTTTTCTTGCACCTGGTGAAGGTTTTTTTGTCTCTAACTGCTTCCTTGACCTTTTCCAGAGAACCATATTAGTCTTCTGTACATGCTTCTTTTGATTACTGTTCTCACGTAAGATGATGTTGCCTCAAGAATGGACCCTTGACTGCACCCCATCCTTCCTCCATATCCCTGATACTGTCCACCCTGACTAACTTGTCCCAGACCAGCTCCCTCATCTGATTGAAGTCTGTGACTGTGACTTGAGATGAACTGTGACAACAGAAACTCACTTCACAACAAAAATAGATAACAGCATTTGACCACTATTGACTGGAGCAGGATTCAAACCAGTAAACTAAAGAGAAGGGCGTGATAACCCACTGTCAATCCAGTGCCACTCCTCAGCCAGCCATAAGGGTGCCTGCTATGACTAACCCACATCCTCCCACCCTGGCAGCCAAGTGCCTCACCTGTGTATGCAATGAGTGTAGAATTCTGGGGTGTGCAAACAAAGCAGAGTCTCCCACTTGGCAAGGCTTTGGGTCAGCTGGCAGTGCTCCATTAAAGGGATACTGTCAGGACCCTTAGGACTCCAGGTGTTTCTAATTCAAAAACATATTTTATGATTGGTCATATTCCATAGGGATTGCTAATGTAGCTAGTAGTTTTATTCCGATTCCTTTTTTCTTTGCAATAGTGTAAAACAGACTGCCCACCATACTGGTGTTACTACATAAAAATGTGTTTGTTTATGTTCCTTTATCAACTCCCACTGAATCTTTTCATGACTTGGGAACACCCCAACACAGTCTAGCTACTGATGAAGCAGTGGAAGAAAAGTTATTACATCACAAGTAGCTGCACAATTTGGAGGTGTTCCTAATGTTCTGGAAGTATGTAGTAAGAGTAGATCAAGGGTTTGAAACAAAAGAAGGTTGGTTATAAACATACCATCAGCATACATTTCAATTGTACTATGAAAGGAAGAAGATAAAATAAACAGCAACAGCAGTGAAGCTTAGAGAAGGAAACAATTCTGGGTTTTCAGCTAGAAATAATATGATGAACAAAAGTTTCACAGTGTCCCTTTAAGGAAGAGCATTATGTAACGGCTCCTCTGACTCACCCTGGCTGTTCTGGGGCCCTCAGGTCTTCCCTGGACACACCTCAAGGGGGCCAGCCTAGGTTCTTCATCAGACAAGTGGTATGGGAACAGTAAGTGTGTGTGGTGCCTACACCTGGGGTAGTGATGGGGATACCTGTGGATAAATTGCAGGTTACCACCCCCAAGGAAAATACAGTAACTGCCCCCAAAGTACCTTCCCCACACAATAACAATTCCTCTTTCTTGAAATAAGTCACAGTGACAGAATATAACATTAACAATTAACAGTTTTTATTTTGGGGAAGGGGAAACAAGCGAGAAAAAATAGCACAACATTAACAACTGTTGAAACACTTTCACCCCTCAAAATCCCACCTCCCACCTACGTGTGCATCTGGCTTCCCAACAGCAGCCATCTGAATGTCTCTAAAGTCCTTTGGGTGAGTGCCACCCCACCATGTTGAAGATGCTGGGGGTCTTTTGTTGGGGCCCAAATAACTTTAAACATTAGAAACAGATACAAAACTTGAACTTTTCTGCCTTAGCACAGCTTTAAAATTTGTTCAGTCCTGCCCAGAACTTAACCCCTTTTTTTTCTCTGACCAGCTGGCTAACTAAATAAAGACTCCCATGAACTACAGCTCAGGGATACTCACAGTTTGTAGATTCAAAGAGGCTGCAGACATTTGATTCCACAGTGCTGTACTGGTATCCAGGGTTGGTGGTACACCACAGCAGTAGCTGGGTAATGAAATGAAGAATGCTGGTCTTCACCTGCCAGGCCTTTCCAATCTTCACCCCTGGGGCCTTTGTATGCAGTGTTCACCTGGAAGGCCTCTTGACATCTTCCTGTCTGGTGAACTCTTCTTCGGTCTAGGGACAGGACAGGTTGGATGTTCCCCAGACTGGTCACTTTGAACACACTTTTCCTTGATACAGCAAAGGAACTAGGATTTGGCTCAGTCTCTAGCCCCAGTGAACACAGTTCTCTAGCTTGTGGCAAAACAGTCTCAAAGGTATTCACCCCACTGAGGGGAAATACAGGTTACAGATAGTTTTATCTTCAGCTGCAGATACTGTTGCTTTCAAGTTGTGACCTCACAGTCCCTGTTTTCAGGCTGCAGAATCTAAACACTCTCTTTCAGGCTGGCAGTTTCTCCTTAGAGGCTGCTGCTCACCAAATTCCCAATTGCAGAAGCAAATTCAAAATCTCTCCTAGGGAAACACTTGCTCTGTCCAGATATTTTCCCTGTAGCTACTTGATTCCCTCAAGCACTTTGCTAATTGTCCAAGGCTGGGGCCATAAACGGCAGGCCTTTAGAGCTATCAAGCCCAACAACAGTCTCTCCTGCTCTGCTCTCTTCAGCAGATCTCTCTGGAATCCTCTTTGGTGGGGAGACAGCCCCTTACATCCCTTTTCCATTCCCCTTTCCTGATTGGCTGCAGCAGTTGTCAAATTGAACAAATTAATATTTATTGGGCTCACTCGATGCCCTATTGGTTGCTCTTTTGGGGCACCAAACAATGTCCATGCCTTTCCTCCCAAAAAACCCTTGTGCAGTCCCAGTAGTCCCTTTGAACCGTCTTGCTTTCCAATTGACTGGCTGCAGGGATTAAAGGGTCACCATGATGGCTGCTGATTCACAGTTCCACTGCCATCCAATATAGAGTCCAAACTTCAAAAGTCTTCTTGTGGCCACACGAATGCTTTTATTTAATAAATGTCCCACCATTCTATAGCAGTCTGTCTGCTTTGTCATCCATCAGCATAGTCACACATTTAAACACCTTTCCCTGCCTGTCGCACCTTTCATTATACAGTCCCCTTAGGTGGCAGGCAGGGAGCTCATTAATATTCAAAGGTGCATTATAAATATTTATAAACAATTCCATAGCACTTATAGGTGCTCCTTTACTATTTTTGGGGCTCCTTGTCCACCTCCCTCATGTCTATGGACCCGAACTAGCAAATTCTTCGGGTCATGAGTGTGGAGAGAGCCTTTGTTGAGCTGCAGGAGTGGCATGAAAACAAAACTGCACTACTGCGCATGCGCTGACCACCAGCTCGCACTCTCACAGTGCAGTGGCATGGCAGTTCAGTGGATTTACTCCTCTAACCCTTTTCTAAATAGAAATACATTACTGGGGCTGGACAGAGACTTCAGAGGCCACAAGGGGACATAGGCAGTGTGGCAGTGAGCCAATCAGGGCAGTGGAAGGCAAACAAGGTAAGCCCGACCTAGGTTGGGGGCTTACAGTTAGCTGTTTGGGACTGCATGTAGTAGAACTGGTATAATCACGGACACAGAGGCTGCAGCTTTAGTGCATAATAAACGCAAACCTTGCAATTGTCAATTATTTTGGCAATAAATAAAAATAAAAAAAATGATGATGAAACAGAAAGGAAAATGGGGGTTAGTTCATCACACCATAAGTCATTCAGGAAATGCTTTCTGTCTCCAAAACTCCTGGTTCTTTCCTTTCAACACAATTCTTGCAATCTCTGTAGAAACCCTCACACTGCTCCTTACCATGGTCAGTCACCTACTGAGTCACCCACCTATCTGGTTCTATGCTCCTTGTAGTGATCTTATATACTGAGCCTGGGGATGACCTCATCTTCAGGTGACCCCTCGTTATCACATGTAACCTTTTATTGCAGCCCAAGCCCACAGAGGTATATTAAACAGGCTGCACCACTGTGCAGAATACCAAGTACAACAGTAATTTGTCTCTATACATCAGACATCTTAGCTGTTAACCCGTTATAGCATTAATTAACTGTTGCATAGCTAATGAGGACTAAGCTCCTCCGATCTGAGGAGTGACATCATAGTAGGAGAACCATATAAGCAGCCATTTTGTGGGCTGTAAACCCTATGTAAGGAGTTTGGTATTAACAGAACTTTCCACAAATAATTACTTTTTAATTTATCATAAATCAGACTTATAATGTACAGGGGTCCCTGAGTTGGCAAGGGGAAAAGATGATTAAGGGTGCACTCCTATCATCTTTTTACTGCCAACACAGGAGACCTGGTAACTGTTTATTTTGCATAACATTTTCCATGTTTTACTCTGTGTAGTTCACTTTTAAACCCCATGTAAAAACTCTGGTCCCTCTTTGTATCTTATGCAGCTACATCTTAGCATATGCAGGGAGTCTGTGCATTTTTCTAGAGCCCCTGCCATAACCAGCATTCTTTGCGTACTGACCCAACTGCTGAAATAGCAAACCGTCTGGTTAAATTTTCATTCTGGCCCTTTTTTTATCTTATTTACACAGTTTTCCTTCATTTGGATGCAGGACTCTATGGGGCTTATTAGCTTCATGGCCGTATTGTACTTCTTTTTATTTTATTACTCGGGCACCATTTCCGGTTTAAACAGCATGCTGTGTGCTAATATGTTTATTGTGGTTGGGAGAAAATGGAAAAGTGCTACTTGGCACACTGTAATGCACCATTGGAGGGAGTGGTTAAGAGACAGGGGACAGTAAATGGAAAGGTGGAGATTGCCAGGTTGGCCACCCTGGCAAGAAATAAAGGAAAGGCAGAAAAATAAAGGAGGAGGAGGGGAAAAGAGTGAGAGAAACGGGGGGGGGGGCATATCTGTAATTCTCTGGGGACCTTTGCTAGATGACAAGGGCACCCTGTCATACTGCACCAACACTTTTTAATAATATTGAAGAACTACTACTGCAGCTGCATGGCATTAATGGACAGAAGTAAATAAATACCACTGCAGTGGTGCTCCAGGCTTCTTTATAGTTGGCCAAAACTGCACGTACATATAACTTTTTACTGTAAATCAAAGTAGAAGCTCCTATTTCTGCCTTAGTGACTTATTTTCAGTATGAACTCAACTGTAGGTGATCCTTATGTCCAAAGATTGATGGCACAGTTAAAATGCAACATATATTTTTTTTGGGGGGGAGGGGTTGGGCCAATTCTCAGCCAATCCAAATTTAGGATTCCAAACTGCTGTGCTCTGATTTGATTAAAAATCACTCATTCATGTAAAATTGGCACTGCTAACATTTATTTACGTCAATGTGTGCATTTTAAAAGGTCTTGAGATTGATGAGCAAGCACAGCCTAATTCGTGTTTTGAAAAATACATTCTGACTTGATAATCTAGCTATATTTATCAGCAGCAAATATTCCTGTCGGACTGAAATTGCCAAGGTATACCTAAAGTGCAGTGACAAATGTAAGTACTTGGTTGGAATATCAATTTTACCAGGAAAACATAAGGCAAATTGATTGCTATTTTACTTGTCGCATACTTGATTTTATAGTGTTTTCACATACTTGATTCTACAGTGTTTACATCTTACATTAGTACAAAAACCAACTATTTTCTTTGTGGTTCAAAAATTGTATTAAAGAAAACAAGAAGAATTATTTATTTGTTTACTTATTTAAAAGTTTCACCAGGAAGGTATACTGAGACAAAATTGTTCGTTTCCAGATGCATCCTGGGGGAAAGGGGTAGAGGAGCAGGCAACAGCACAGTACATGTACAAGAAAAATAAATACAGGAACAAAATAAATACCGAGTAAAGATAACAATACAGGGCAGTTACTAAACAAAGGGTATGCACATGTTCAGTGAGAACAAGTTTGGTACATTTAGGTGATGCAGGAACAGAATAGCAGTTGACATTTCTGGAACAGGTATGGATAGTAATTCGACTGAGGGATGCATTCAGGACAGAGTTATATGATGTAAATATAAACAGTTAGTACAAACATCCCAGAGGAACGATACAAGGAAGCATCTTCAAGGGGGATGAGACAAAAGCAGCAGCGAAAGTGCAGTAGATATACCCCAGGGAGGGTGATGGGACTTTGGACAGTTGCAGACTGGGGAGGTGAAATCACGTAGTAGGTAGGAAAGGGAATGAGGGTTGGAGGCAGAGCAGATGGGTTAGGGGAGGGCATTCCACAGCTTGGGATCACAATACAAGAAGGCAGTCTGGTCAGCAGCAGTGGACATGGGAGGAAGTGCAAGGGTTTGGGGACCGATGGAGTAGGAAGATGGGAGGGGGGATGGAAAAAATTGGCATGAGGTAAGAGGCAAGTACACAGGGCTAGGCACCTATTATCAAGAGATGGGAAGGAGAGGGTTTTGCAGAGGTCACAGTGATGGTCCAAGGTGGGCAATCTATGGCAAAGCAGCAAAAAGAGTGAAAGAGGGTATCAAGTCTGGCCATTGAGTATTTGGGAGTGGCACTACAGACTACTGTATATCACCATAGTCGAAAGTGAGAAGGATGACTTTTTTTGCAATTGCACATCGAGTCACAGAGGGATAAACCCACGGTTTCTATACAGTGCACCATCCTTGGGGTGAACTTTCTTGTGGATGGTATCTACATGCAAAGAAAAGTCCAGGTGCTGGTCAAGCCAGACCCGTAGATACCTAAAGGAGGTAACATCTGCAAATATAGTCCCATCCAGTGTGTGGAAGAAGGGAAGGGAGGGAGGGAGGGAGGTTGGCCTAGATAGTCTCTGCCTTGTGCTGAAGGTCATGGAGACAGTCTTATTGGCATTTAGGAACAGCTGATTTGAGTGGAACCAGAGTTGAACTTTATTAATGTCCTGCTGAAGTCTGGTCACCATGTCTGAAGGGGAAGGGCCAGAGGTGTACATGACTGTATCATAACACATTTCTCCAAAAACATGGAGAAAGAATGGTCAGCACTCCAGGTTAAAGTTCAATTAATTTTACTTGAATATACCATTACAGATGTTCCAAACTTGGTTATAGTAGCAAGCAGCAGTAAAACAAGTGCAGAACATTCAATTTGTAGCCCATAAGTGGTTCCAGTATGCATTTGCAATTTAAATTCCACGGGTTAAACTTTTTCCAAACTTCCAAACGCCATCATACATTATGTAATGTGTGATGGCATTTGGAAGTTTGGAAAAAGTTTAGCCCGCTGAATTTAAATTGCTAATGCATGTCGGAACCTCTTATGGGCTGCAAATTGAATGTTCCTTTGCCTGTTTTTACTGCTGTTTGCTACTGTAACCAAATTTGGAACATCTGTAATGGTATATTCAAGTAAAACTAATTGAAGTTTAACTTGGAGTGCTGACCATTCTTTCCCCGTGCTTTGGAGAAATGTGCTGTGATACTACAGTGTCCTGGTAAGCTGCACCCTCTTCTATTTCCATACTGGTGGTATTGTAATTTGGAAAATACCTTGGAGCAGTACTTGACTTTTGTGTTTCTGGTGTACAAGACTGTGTTGTCCATGTACATGTGAATGGCGTTGGAGGCACAGACAGCTGAAAGATCATTAAAGAAGACCAAAAAGAGAAGGGGGCCAAGCACGGAGCCCTGTGGAACACCAGTACTGATGGGGGGGGGGGGTGCTAGGGAGTCACCTATGTTGGCTGATTGCTACCTATCCACCAAGTAGGAGCAGAACCTGGCAAGGGCTAGCATTGAGAGTCCAGCATCCAATAGTTTGTTCAAGAGGAGAGAGTGGGATACTGTGTTGAAAGCCTTGACCAGGTTAAGGAATATCACCGATGTGATATGGCCCTGGTCCATACTAGAGAGTATGGAATCAGTAGGCCGCATGAGGGAGGTAGAGGTTTAGTGAGATTTCCTGAAACCAAACTGGAAAGGGGTGAAAAAGGAAGAGGAGAAGAGGAAAGGAGAGAGCTGGGAAAGAACAATGTGCTCCTGAAGTTTGGTGAAGATGGGGAGTAGGGACACTGGGTGGCAGTTACCTGGGCTGTAGGGGTTGCCACCTTTAGGGAGAGGGATGACCGTGATGAGCCTCCAGGCTGCAGGAAATAATGCTTGGGAGAAAGAAAGGTTTAGAAGAGAGGCAATTAGAGAGGCAATAGCGGGGGCAGAGAGATGGAGAAGTTTGGCATTAAGTCCATCTGGGCTCTTACCCTTGCAAGTGTTTAGGGTGAGGAGACCACTGAGTGCCTCAAGTGGGACAACAAGCAAGAAGGAGAAGGTGAGGGACATGTGGGGGTATGAGGGGCCCCAGAGGGGTTGTAGGGAAGGGGGTAGAGTGTAGAGAAGAGACGAGGTGCAGGAGGTGAAGAAGATGTTGAATTTAGTGGCTACAGAGAGTGGGTTGGAAAGGGGGTGCTGCCTATCTTGAGGACTGTCATAGGAAGGTGAGTAGGTGGGGAGAAGATGACTTGAACTACCTTCCAATATTTTTAGTGGTGGTTTAAAATTGCCTGGGAGGAGGCACAGAAGTACTTGGCTTTGGCAAGTTTTGTGGCCCTGGTTCATGTGTTCCTAAGGGAGTGGTATTTGTGAAGGTCTGCTAGGGAGGCGGAGGCCTTATGCGCTTTCCATGCTTGGTCACATGCACGCATACAGGCCACAAGTTCTGCTGTGACCCATGGGAGGTGGAACCCCCATACCCTTGTGCTCTTGAGAGGAGCATGCCAGTTCCAGATTTCCAGAAACTTGGAGCTGAAATAGCTGAGGGCAGCGTTGATCGAGGAGGTGGCTGGGATTGGTGCTAGTCTGTATATGCCAGGTCATCGAATGGGGGAATAGATCTATGGATCAGAACAAGTGGATCAGAAGGAGTTTGTGGGGAGCTTTGGGATGGTGGACCTTGTGGAAGCAATAAGTCATGTGGTGGTCACTTGGAGCTTGGCAGTATAGGGCTGGCAGTACAGCCTAGAGGTTAGAGTAACAAGCTGTGAATGAGCTTGGTACATCCAGCAGACCAGACCTTGGTTTGAGTCTCACAACCTCCACTTGAATACTGTGTGACTCTGAGCAAGTCACTTAACCACCCAGTGCTCCCAGGCCACCCCTGAAAACAGGCACTTGTGCCTAGTGGGCCTTACCTGGTTACCAAAGACTAAGAGCATCTGGGAGGATACTAGCCTCAATTATGTGATGTGGATGCAAAAGGAGGACCCAGTCTTGGAGTGCGTGATTGAGGGATTTGTGGTTTAGGTGGGTGGGGTTGGTGATGAGTTGGGTCAGGTTGAGGGATCTGATATCAGAGGAAATTTTGGCTTGAGGAGGGGAGAGCCAATCTATGTTAAAGTCACCTATGATTTACCATTCACCAGAGGAGGCTTGTGTCATGAGGGGAAGTTAGGAGTTCGGTAATTAATGAGTAGAGAAGACCTAGGCAGCTGTATGCACCTGCCACAAAAATGGGAAGGGAGAACGGGAGGAAAAGCTTTAAGAGTATTAGCTTGAAAGTAGAGAAGAAGAAGCTAGATAGCACAGGGGAGAACTGGATGTAGGAGGAGAGATAGATGGCCACTCCACCACCCCTGCTGTGCCTGTCCTGCCTGATAAGGGAGTAACCGGGGATGAGGATGCCATTATTTGGTATTTTTGAGGACAGCCAGGTCTCTGAGATGATCAGTATATCTTGCTGGAGGTCCAGAACGAGTGGCTGGAGCAGGATTATTTTGGGGAGAAGGCTTCTAATGTTAAGGTGCGCAATTTTCAAGCCTTTGTGGAGTGTGGTGGGCGTGTGTGGACTGGGCTAGAGTTAGGTTCAATATCACCTGCCATAAGAAGCTGTACTGTAACTAGGAGCTTGATGGGGACAGATGCCTCACTACATTCCCATGAATTTGGAGGGGATGGACAGGAAGGGGATGAGGGTTGGGATGGGGGGAGCTGGGACCTTAGAATCATAGCATGGAACAAGTGGATGGGATGAGATATGCTCCTAAGGGCCAAGGGTAGTGGGGTAACACGTGGACAGAGTACGGGAAGGGGAGGGGAGGATTTTGGGGCCAGGCTGGTGGGGGAGAAGCAGGAGGGTGGGGGAGGGAGACCAGGGTACAAAGTATGGGAGGAGGAAGAGGGTGATGAGGAACATTGCTAAGGTGGACAAGAGTCCACCTGAGGGGGCTGTAAGCACAGTCAAACTGGAATTGGGTGAGACTTGGTAACAACATGTTACAGAATATATAAATATGGCATACATTAAGCACACTGGTAGTGTCGCTACTTTGTTGTAACAATAATCGTATGCTTATTGGCACCCTATCACCCTTTAGAGAGGGTACCGGTTGTCATAAGCTGCAAACCCAAATGAACATGTATGAACAGTTTACCCCTGAATACCGGTGGTCACTGTCTAACAACAGAAAAGAAAAAGAAAACAAAACCAGTGCTATGTAAGCCAAAAGGTAATAAACCAACAGCTATTTACAGTACGTTAGGCAACAACATGAAGGATTATATACATTATGCTACAGAGGGAATTTGAATATACCAATAAGGCTGAAAGTAGACTTAGAAAAAGGTGTAGTCCCCCAGAAATTATGACGAAAGCCAGAGTCCAAGAATGATTGCCAGCATCCATAATACCTCTCCAGGGAGCCACATGTGCAGATAGACATCCTCTCATAAGTCGGCAATTGACCAATGGCAAGGAACCATTCCTGAGAGGAAGGGCACTGAGCGCTTTACCAGCAAACCTGTATCAGTCATTTAGACACTACCCCTACTGCCATACCCAGTGCGCTCTTGGGTCCAGCTGAGATGTGTACACAAGAAAACACTCCAGTAACAGAAGAGGTGCATCAGAGTGAAGGTCCCTTGTTACCTGCTGGCACATCTTAATGACATCTGACCAAAATGGCAGTATGGAAGGGCATGATCATAGGATGTTATAGTGCTTTCCATCCAGATGGCCACACCTCCAACATGAATCAGTGGAGAGGAGGCATAGCCATTTTAGCTTAGCTGGGGTTTGGTACCATCTCAATAGGATTTTGCTCATAATCTGCTTACTTCTGCCATCCCAGCAGGCCTAGTATATTCTGAGCAAGCAGTGAGCCCATTAAGAGGTGGAGATGGTAATACCCATTTCTTGTTCACATTGTGATTTGGCAGAGATGGTGGGGTCCGGGATCACACCTCTAAGGGCTTGATAGATTCTACTTGCCCTACCTTTGGAGAGTTAAACACATGAGAGTACAGGTGGGACCTCCTCCCTAGAGCCAGTATGGGAGAAATTTTTGTCCAGATGGAGAATAGCATCCCGGATCTCCAGATATCACCAGAAGAGATTTCTGGGGAAATGAAAGTGTCCCTTGAGGGCAGAGAAGAAATCCATGGGCCTGTATCTGGTTTTAAGAAGTCCTGAATAATTCTTATGCCCTGGGTTTCCCAGTGGTGCCAATAAAAGGGGGATCCCCCAATGGTTAAGGCTGTATTATTCCACCAGGGAGTGACTGCCACAGGGTGGAGGAAGTGGGTAGGCTTTTGTGAACCTTCTTCCAGTACTGCACTGAAAGTGACATAAGAGGGGAAAGGGACTGGATATTATGGCTAGTGGAGTAGAGCAGAACTGCAGGTGAAGAACCCAGCAGAGTGGATTCTAGGTGCTCCCAAGTTAGAGAATGAGATGAGGATGGCAGAAACCAATGTACTGTCTGGGCAGTTATGAAGGCCGTATGAAAACCATAAATCCACAGTAGGCCCCATCCGCCTCTGTTCCAGTGTTGGTGTCATTTCTGCCTGCTAATGTCGAGGAGGCTTTCCTTCCTATAGAAAGTGTCCCAACACTGCATCTATTTCTAGAATCATTTAATGGGTATAAGGACTGGGAGATATGCCAGGACGTACAGAAACTTAGGGGCCCTCATGAGTTTTATGGCATCATTTTTACCCACCAGTGCAATATGTAAGGCCTTCTAGTGGTCAAAATCCATTTTTGTAGACCTTATGAGTTCAGTGAGATTAAGAGGGACCAACCAAGAGAGGTCCGAGTACAGTTTGACCCCTAGGTATGCAATACCCTCTGGGGTCCATTTAAGTCCAAGCATTGTGAATGCCTCAGCAGAACAGAGTTTATTCAGTGGTAGAACCTTGACTTTAGCCTGGTTGACCCAAAGCCCGGACACCTTAGAAAATGCGGTCAGTAGTGGTAGGATGGAATTAATAGCCTAGGGCTCTTGAGCGGTGGTGATGAGAAGATCACCTACACATAAGAACATTTTAAATGTTTCAGTGCCAACCTGTATAATTGGGATCTTTTTTATCTCCCTTAAGGCAATGGCCAGGAGTTCAATGGAGATGAAAAAGAGTAGTGGGGAGAGGGAGCATCCCTGCCTTATCCCTTTCTGGAGAGTGAAGGACAGGAATATTAGGTGGTTGGTAAGAACAGAGGATTTCAGGAAAAAGTACAGGAGACTGACCCAATGGCAAAAGGTCGACCAAATGCCCATCTTTTCCAAAGTGGTCATCAGATAAGGCCACTAGTAGAGATGTGCAAAATTGCGAAATTTCGTTATGTGAAATATTTCACGTAATTTGGCAGTTTCACAAACTTTTTTTCGTGGAAGTGAAATGTGAAATTTCGCCCACAGAGTGCAAGATTTCACCCATGAAGCAGCAAAATTCACCACTTGCAGGCAAAATTTCACCATTTTCGGGTGAGATTTTGCATTTTGTGGGTGAAATTTCTCAACTTCGCATCACGCAAAATATTTTGCGGAATGGATGAATTACGTGAAATATTTCACGCAGCAAATTTGTCAGTTTTGCGGGAATTTCACTGGTGAAATTTTATTTTGCAACATCTCTAGCTACTGGACAGAGTCAAATGCCTTTTTGAAGTCTACATCCAGGGCCGCCACAGGGGATTGGATATTTAGGGATCTTTGTGTAAGGGAGACCAGTGATCTGAGATTGTCCAAACCAAGATGTCCTTTGATGAACACTGCATGGGCCGGATGTATCAGGCCTAGGAGGGGTTTTCACTAACTGCATTACCAGTACCTGGCCAGAATCTTGGCATCTGTATTGATGAGCAATACTGGACGGTAGCTGCTTGGGCCATAGGGTCCTTACCTTTTTTTGTTAAGACAGTGATCACCACATCACGCATAGTGGGGAGCAGTGCTTCAGAGGTTACAGAATCTCAGAATACATGTAGAAGGTAGCCTGAGATATCTTCTCCTAGAGCTTGATAAAAACAGGATAGGAAAGCCAGCCACCTCCCCGAGCTTTATGAAGTCATTGTTTGGATAGCCCATTGTATCTCCAGCTCGGAGATAGGGGTTTCCAAAGAGGTCACCACCAGAGGGGGTATTTGGGTGATGGGAAGAGTCTACATAAAGGCCATGATTGAAGCAGCATCCAGAGGTGGGAGGGGCTTACAGCCATTCATAAAACTGGGCCATAATCCTATTAATACCTTTTTGGGTATTACTCAGGGTTCTTGAGATGCTTTTCAAGGCTATAATGTTTTTGGCTGCCTGCCTACTTTTCAGTCTACTTTTCAGTCTATAGACCAGACATTTACTGGACTTTCCCCCTTCCCAGTAAGAGTGTTGCAACCTTCATATAGCCAGCTCTGCTGTCCTAGTAATGTAGGTGTTGAGCTTGTCTCAGGTACTATGCAGCTGGACCAACAATGCCTGAGGGAGCATTCCAGAATGATATAATTTATATTGCTCCTCTAGTGAAGCGAGCTGTTTTTCTAAGGTGGCAAGTTCAACCTCTCACCTCTTGTGCCTTGCTGATGCATAGGCAATGATCCTCCCATGAATGATAACCTTGAAGGATTGTCATTATCTGCCCAGAATTCCTGAGCTGCATTTTTCAGCCACTGAATAAACTGCTTATCCTCAAATAGTAGGATATCTAGTCACCAAAAGGAGGATGGTTGATCCTCAAGGCCCCACCATAGATGAAGTTCTAAAGGAGCATGGTCCAAGATGATAATAAAATGAGTCTGTGAGAGGGACTTTAACTAACAAACTGGGATATAAGCCATAGATCAATCCTACTAGAGGAGTGGGTGGCACAGAAACAGGTGAATTCCCAAACTCCTAGATGGCGAGTACACCAAGCATCCATTAGAATGTGCTCCAAAATGAGCCTACGTACTACCTGGACTGCCTGTCTGTGTGGTTCAGTGCTACCCTGACTCCCATCCATGGCAGGATCTAATGTGAGGTTAAGATCCCCCTTAATAGGATAGGGAGCCTGTCTCCATTAAAATCTGAAATTTCTTTGTTGCTCGAGTAAAAAAAATTCAGGGTCATCTTGATTTGGGCCATACACGTTAACCAGGACAGGGGACCTCTCAAGGGTAATCACTTTTGCTATGATCCATTTGCCATTTCTGTCTGCCTGTGAGTGGGTCACTGCCCAGCCAAGATCCTTGTGGAATAGGATTGATACCCCCCTTTTTTTTTTGCCACAGCTTCACTGTGAAGTTCCATCTCTACCCATCCCTGTTTCAGTTTCTTCATCTCCTTGGCAGACGGCTTCATTTTTTGTAGGAACACCACTTGAGGCTTCAATTTCTTTAAGTCAGATGGAACTTTCTTTCATTTGATTGGTGACTTGAGGCCACAGACATTCCTAGAGATAAAGCTAGTCTCCATCTAGAAGGTAGACGACCTGATGGATACAGGCTAGTTTCAAACTGTCTAGCCAAGTATCACTGTAAGCTCCAACTAAATCCTCCCCCCACCTCTTAAGTATCCTACCCACTGTAGCAATATACATTTTACATTTAGAGTCAGTTACCTGCAAAATAAAATCAAACAAAAAACAGTAAAACCTACATGAACCCAATAACATGAGCACTGTAATAAACAACCCTTCCCCCATACACAAGACCCACCAAGTGACCACCTGTCACCTTCTGCATAGACACAGATATGGCCCACAAGCAGGTGACCGTCACTGGGGGGAAGACAACAGTCAAGCAAACAAGATCTTTCTAGCCCATAATTAAGTAATAGTGACCGAACTGCTGGTCATTTCCTGGCAATTAACAACCAGCTTGAGAGGGAAGGGTGGCCCAATGTGCAGCCATGGGCCAACCCCACCCAGCAGGTCATTAATCAAAGGAAATGACTGGCTGTGAGATCATTATTGCAATTATAAGTCTAATCGCAATAATGAATTTTTTCTTCTTCAGGTTTTTAGCAACGAAATCAGTTTTGTTTAGGCACCTTGATAAAGCGTCGGCTGATGTGAAACGTACATTTGCAAGTGTGTGAGGGGGTGCTGCTATTTGGCTTGCTGACCTGTTTGGAGCTGTTTTATGTTTAATAAAAAGCTTTTTTATCGTGACCTAACTTAGAGTTGTTTTTGTTCTGCTTGGTGGGGTGGCCCGACTTAGTAGTTTGTACCTGGAGAATTTTTGTTGTGGCACCCACATTGCAATGAGTGGTCACCTGTTTCAAATTTCTGTGTAGTCCTATGTATAAGTAACTTTGTGGTCCCATTTGATCTTAAATCTCTAGTAATTTCCCTTGACTGTAATAATGAGTAGAGAAGAGAAATATATTTTGGTCTCAATACTTTGTCAGCTGTACAACACAAAGAATAAATTGAATACCATGTAGGTGGAAGCCAGCCTGAAATTTGGTGCAATGTACAGTGATGAGTAATTTAGGGCAATTTATAAACAAATCTACAAATACTATGATACATTGATGTGAAGGTAGTCATATCTTGTTTAGATAAGACTGTGAATAAGAATAAGTTATAATTTAATTGATGCAATAAGATACTTTGAGCTATTGAATTTCTGGCTTGTAATGTTAGTGATTTCTGAAGTTTAAAGAGCATCCCACGTTTTTGATTAACCTGTCTTGTTATGTTCCATATATGATTTGCATAAGTTAATTGAGAATCCAAATGTACACCCAAATACTTAAAATGATATACCTGCTCTAGGATTATTCCTTTATTGTCCATTATAGTTAAATTACCTGACTTTTCTAGTTTTTGTTTCAAACCAAACACCATGCACCCTCATATCTTGTTTCCATGTCAACAAACAACTCTTTTCATGTAGCTGTTAAAGAGGTATGCAATTGCTTCAGTTAGTTTTCACACTTCATACTAGGCCCTGTCACTCTCCAGGGAGGGTCCGTTTAGTGGTTGTTGAAATCTCCTTGTCCCTGAGAGCTGTCGTAGCATATGAGAACATGATGTCAGATCAACCATTTATATCATGTATCTCTATGCTAAAATAACAAATACCCTGCAAAAACTCACTGGAAAGTTATAAACCAAATGGAGTTTAAAGGAGGAAAAAACTGCAATACAACTCAGATAGCTTGTAAAACTCACTGAAGGTAAATGTGGTATTTCACACCTCCTTGCAGCTTGGTTCTTTTAAAACTACTTAAGCCAGGGGTTCTCAGACCTTCTCAGGTTGAACCTCCCCTATGTCACTTTGGACAAGTCTGGGCCTCCCCATGTCTCAAGCACAGTAGCATACACTCAAAAGGATATGGAATTTCATGCACGATTTCATGCGCAATCACGAAACAGGGAAAATATACTGTGAATAGTGTTTTATTTACAAAGTGAAGCACTGTTCATTATAAATACTGTGCAAATTAGTAATTAAAAGTCAACTGAAAGGCAGTTTACCACTGCACACCACAGATACCATGCAAAGCAGCAATAAAAGTCAACTGATAAAAAATGTGCTGTGCATCCAGTGCTGTTTAAGTCAGTCAGCTGAAGACAGCCTGTAAGCCAGTTTTTCACAGTCATTAAAAGGCACCCCCACCACCAAATCTAGCATCTGAACATTTTTAAAAATCATTCAGCTGAAGGGAGCCTGTGAGCCTGCTTTTTGGCAATCAGTTGCTGGATTCGTGGCTGCACTGTCGAGAGATAGAGGCACAAGTCATCTTCAACCCTGAGTCGGGACCTATACTTTGTCTTTATGCCAGCCAGTGCAGAGAACCCAGACTCACAGAGATAGGTTGAAGCAAAAGGCAGTAAGACTTTAAGCGCTCATTGTTTTAATTCTGGAAATTCACATCCCAGTGACAGCCAAAACTTAGCCAGTGGCAACTGTCTAAAAGAGACCTTCAGTGCTGGGTCTGTAGCCAGATCTATAAGGCTTTCTTGCTCTCTTAATGGCAGGTTGTCCACAGACCTCGGTTTAAAAATGAACGGATTCCTCACCCACTGGTTACACTTCTCCTGCTGGTATTCAGGGAAGTACTCACAGAGTTTTTCCTACAGTCCACTTAAATGTTCTGAAATTGGCATCTGGACACTGTCAATGGAAAGCTCATTTTCCTGCAGGAAATCCTCCAGTGTGGGGAAGGAGGAAACCAATCCCTGCTGCAGTCTTGAAAACCATAATTGTAGTTTCTGACAAAATGCCTCAATCCTGTCCCTTACAATGAACATGTTGGGGTCCCGACCTTGAAGTGAGGCATTGAGTATGTTTAGTCTGTCAAAAACATCCGCTAAATATGCCAGCAATGCAAGCCATTGTGAATCGTGGAAATTTTCCACAAGTGCAGAGCTACAGTCAGCAAGGAAAATACACACTTCATCACGCAATTCAAAGAGATGTGTTAGTACTTTTCCCCTGGACAGCCAACGGACCTCTGTGTGCAGCAGTAGTTGTTTGTGGTTTGCTCCCATCTCTTCACACAGCACAGCAAAGAGTCTTGCATTTACTGGCCGTGCCTTGATAAAGTTCACTACTTTCACAGCATCTGCCAAGACTTTTTGAAGATCAGCTGGCATCCTCTTGTCTGCTAGTGCTTCCCTGTGGATCATGTAGTGATTCCACACAGCACTAGGAGCCACTGCTTGCAACCTTGTCACCATGCCACTGTGTCTGCCAGTCATTGCCCGTGCTCCATCACTACAAATTCCCACACATTGGCTCCAGGCAAGATCTTCCTCTGTAATGAATGTATTAAGCATGTGGAACAGCTCCTCCCCAGTTGCTCGTGCAGGCAGCAGTTGGCAAAACAGGAATTCTTCCAAGACTTCTGTCTCCATGGCATAACGGACATAGATAAGGAGCTGTGCAGCATGGGCAATGTCAGTGGAATCATCAATTTGTAATGCAAAGCATGGACTTTGCCGAGCAGAGTCCAGTATCTGTTTCTTGACATCAACAGACAACTCCTCAATGCGCCGGCAAACTGTGTCATTGGAGAGGGGGGATGACATCTAGTTGTGCTGCTGCTTTGTCTCCCAGCATTATTGAACACATTTCTTTTGCAGCAGGAAGAAGTAATTGCTCACCAATGTTGTCGTGTTTTCCTGCTTTGGCAATGTAAATGCCACACAATAAGAGCTTCACAGCTTTGATAGACACAGTGCCATGCCTTTCCACCAGTTTCTTTTGGCCCCTCAGTTCTTGTAGCTTTCGATGAAAGAATTCTAGAGGTTTGGAAACTAGGCTGGGATGCTTTGTCTCCAAATGCCATCAAAGCTTGCAGGGTCGCATGCTGTCTTGTGCCAGAACGTCAGCACATACCACACACTGTGGCCGAGGTGCTTCACTGGTCCCAGTCCAGGTGAATCCCATCTTCAAGTATTCATCATCATACTGTCTGGCCTTGCACTTTGCTTGAGGGCCTGCAGCTCCTTCGTTGGCTTCAGCAGCAGCTACTTCTCCATGCACGCGTTTTCTTCCGGTCACCAGAAAGCGATCCATTATCTACGATACACCAATGTTGAAAATTGTCAAACAATGTAACCAAAATCATCCTGGACATGCACATACTTGTATGTCCAACAACAATCGGGCATTCCAAAAAGAGGAAAAAAATGATTACAAAAATGCAGCACCCCAAACTGCATGTCAACAGTCACAAGAATTACTGGACATGTAAGTTGCAGTCCGCAACATATCCCTACTAACATTTTTTGCTTAAAACAAAAGGCAACATCCATATTGACCTGTTAATAATGGCTATAGCTATAGCAAATAATTATGCTTGTGTGCACAAGGCCCACATAGTTTTAACGGCACCAGCAGCAGAAGCAGTACTTTGAAAAGAAGACGAGCATCATAAACAGACCAACAAATAAAAACACTGCTCCCTACGATAGTTTCACTGTGCATCCATGAGACCAAAAACCCAGCAATGAGATTTTTAAAGAATGATTCAGAATCCATTTCTATCCAGAACCAAACATTCCCATTTGTCACTTTTGCATGCCAGGCCAACACTGCTTCACTCACAGTTCCCAAGCTAGGCAGTCCTGTGTTTCACTCCTCCAGCTCAAGCCAGACCAGCACACCACACCACAGATTCCATTCACCTTCATTGACCTCAACATGGCAATTCTAGTCAGCTTGCATCCTGATCTGCACAGCAAAAGGTGACCCACAGAGAGAGTGTACTGTAACTGTGCAGTCAGCTCAATGTCTCATTTTAAGTGCACATAAACACTTATGCAGTGACAAAAGGGTTGAGGTGCACCTCAGTCAATCCTAGCACAAATTCGTATGCAAAGGGCCTTGGGAAATGGGTGGTTTGGATCCAAGGGCATGCAGATGTGGATCGAGTGCTTGTCTGTGCTCAGAGGCAGATGCAGTTTAGAGTAGGGACCCAGCTAATGGGTGGTCTACCTCAACGTGGTAGCTGGGTGACTTCACAGCAGGGCCCTGAGGTGAATACCAAGAGACCCCCACTCCTCCATTGAGCCTATTTTGTTTATTGAGAAATATTCAGAAAGACCTTTGAGTCAGAGACTCTTGAGGCAGATGCAGTGTAAAGTAGGAACCAGGCTGATGGGAGGTCTACCTCAACAAGGTAGCTGGGTGACTTCACAGCAGGACCCTGATGTGAATACCAAGAAGACCCCATCTTCATTGAGCCTATTTTGGGCTGATGCACCCTATGTAAAGTTATCTGGGTGCAACCTTCACTCCACACCATCCACCACACAGGCAAGACCCCCAAGCCAAGGCATTTTTTGGGGGGCGGCATAGTAGAAACTCCTTCATACTTATGATTTTCTTATCTGTTAGTTCCAGCATTGTCAGACCTATCCTTTGGGAAAATATATGAGCCCTTTGCATCAAAGCCTCCCACCCCACCCAAATATGCAGCCCCAACATTCCAATAACCCACAAACAATTTGAGCCCCACAGCACACACAGGTAAGGTAAATAATACATTTGCAGTGAAGGGTCTTGGACAGGTTGAGGGGATGCTCCCTCATCCCCCCAAGACAGACCAGCAGCCCCCCCAAAAAAACAGGGCACCATTTTTGGCACCACCCAGAGCGTGTATGGGCCAATGCCACACCAGCAGACCCTTCACTCAAAAAAGTCAGTACCACATGATCCCCACAGCACACACAGGTAAGGTAAATAATACATTTGCAGCGAAGGGTCTTGCACAGGTTGAGGGTATGCTCCCTCATCGCCCTCAAGACAGACCAGCAGCTCCCCCCAAAAAACAGGGCACCATTTTTAGCACCACACAGAGCCATTATATGTATGGGCCAATGCCACACCAGCAGACCCTTCACTCAAAAAAGTCAGTACCACATGATCCCCACAGCCCACACAATTAAGGCACATAATGCTTTTGCAGCGAAGGGTCTTGGATGGGTTGAGGGGATGCTTCTTAAGAAGTCCCTCATCCCCCCCAAGATAGACCAGCAGCCCCCCCCAAAAAAAACAGGGCACCATTTTTAGCACCACAGAGCCATTATACATATGGGCCACCGCTATACCAGCAGACCCTTCACTTACAAAACAAAATCACAATTGTTATGCAAGCCCACTCAAGTGCCAAAGACCCCCCCATCACTCCAAAATCAATCACAGAAACAACTGCACATCTTCTGATCCATAAACCCCATAAAAGTATTTAATAGTCCCCACCGCCCTACCCCCAAGATGCAGGTTCATCATTGCAGTCCCATCCCATCACCATCACATAAGTTCATTTTGTGGCATTTCAACCAGACCCCCTCCCTCAAATACAGATAAATGAGTAAGAATCACAGCTCTGTGACGATCCTTAATACAGTCTGTCCACAATGGGAGGGGAATCAAAAAACATTCCTTTTGCCAGATTGACTTAGCAGTCCACAATGGGGGGGGATCAAAAAACATTCCTTTTGCCAGATTGACTTAGCAGTCCACAATGGGGGGGGGAATCAAAAAACATTCCTTTTGCCAGATTGACTTAGCAGTCCTTCCCTTATAAATTCCAGCCTCTCAGCCTCTTCTGCAGAACCCCCCCATTTGTCAGCAAAAAAACCCCATCCTTACCAGCCCCCTCAGCAAAAGATGATTGGTGGTCTGCACTCACACGCTCCACGTGGCGACTTGGAAGTCTGAGATCGGACGTAGCACAGATGATCGCTCGAGAGGTTGCTTCACGGGTCTGGCAGTGGCAGTATGCGGCGGGTCCAGGAGAATCTGTAAAATCGGTCATTTTGCGTGGCAGGTCCTGTCCAGCAAACTAAGTAAAACTCACATCGGGCATGCTGCTTTAGTACCGGAACTCCTCAGCAACTTTGCGTCAGTGGCAGCTGATTGGTTGAAGCAGCCCGGCAGTCATTGGCTGGGAAATTGTGGCACATGATTGGCTGCACTGTACCTGCCTTCTAATTGGCTGGTGTATGCATTCGTCCTCATTGGTGCAGTGCATAGCTTCTCCTGCTCCCTTATTGGTTGGCTTGCAAGCCTTCCTAGCCCCTATAGCTCTGCTGCTCCGGACCTATTCTGTCTGGGCACTGCGATGAGGAAGTTGGCGCCGGCTCTTCAAGGTGCTGTTTGCACCTCATCAGTTATCTTGCCTGCAGGGGGTAAGTGCCTGGACACAATGTATTTGCAGCCCTGGTTAAAGCAGCGGGGAAGGGGGAGAAGATGTGACTGATGGGATGGCTCAGGAGAATCTGTGCTTTTCAGTACCACAGCTCCGTTTATGTTTTGGCTGCATGTATTTCGCCCGAGCCTCTGCACCTCCCCCGAAAGCAGCTCGCGCAGAACCGCTGACTTAAGCAGATAGGCATACTGGGGATTTTAAAGGTTGATTATGCATCACATTCTCATATGCTAATGCAGCTCTCAGGAACAATGAGATTTCAACAACCACTAGCTACATGAAAAGAGTTGTCTGTTGACATGGAAGCAAATGACATTTAGAAGATATGAGGGTGCAGTTTTCCTTTAAGGACAGTTTAATTTTTATTAATAAATTTTTGAGTTCTTGAAAATCTCTTTTTAAATTCAAAGTTATATTTTCTAATGAACTGGAACTTTTATATAAAATGATATCATCCACGTACAAAAATTTATGAATTCTATTAAATTTAGCAGAGATTTTATCAATAAATATTGTAAAGTAAAGCGGCTCTAATATTGATCCTTATGGGACCCCTTGTTCCAAGATTCTTCCACTAGGCAAGGCTCGACCATATGAAACTTTCAATTTTCTACCAGTCAAATAACTCCCTATCCAGTCAAGAGGTTAGTTAGACCAACCCTTTCCTGCCAGGCTCTCAAGCAGCAGGCAATGATCAACAAGGTCAAATGCCTTGGACAGGTCCATGAAAACAACACCAGTGAGCTCTCCTTTGTCCATTGCCTCACTGATGTGATTCATGAACCTGGCCAAGGCAGTGCCAGTACTATGGTACTTTCTTAAGCCATGCTACTTGGGAGCCCTTAACCCACCCTGTTGTTAATAAGTGGAAAGTTGCTTATTGATGATTTTTTTCTAAAATTTTACCCAAGGGGTGAAGCAAAGAAATCGGGCAGTAATTGCCCATATCTTTGGATTTCTCCCTTAAAAAAAGTATAATAACTAAATAATCATAATATTTAAAATAGTTTTTTTAGATGTATACCATGTGCCACAAAACATAACAATGTATCCCTCAAGGCAAACACACTAACATACAAGAAACTGTAAAACCAACTATCCTAAATTAAGAGATGGTTTGTATGCCCTAGAGAACATTTTTCCTAATCATTTTGGAAAAATGTTAATGCTTTTTTTTAGTTTGATAACAATAGCTCTGTTTTGTAAAAAGCTCTTCCATTTGATAATTTGTGAACCCTGGGGCCCACTCAGCTGAACACAGCTAAATAGAAAGGGACTGAAAGCAACTCAAACATGGATAAAAATGGATTAGCACAACCTCTTAGAGATGCACTAGTTATCTTGAAGGTATGATTTTTCTAAGGTCCCCAACAGCTGAAATGTTTACTGATGTCAGAATTATGGTGTGCCTATGAACAGGAATGTAGTATTGAAGAGATACATTTATTACTGCTAAGTGATAAATTATCAAAACTTGTAAAATGGCCTTTTGAAGTCTTCAAAATCATAACAACTTCACTGGTCTAAACACATTACTGTACTGTTCATTATTCTCTGGTATACAAATATTTTGTAACTAACTTGCCCTAATCTACCTGACAACAGCCTAACTAAATGAAAAGAAAACGTTTTTTTCATTAAAAAAACACTTTGCCACTTGTATACACAAAAACCCACACCAGGCACAGGTTCCTCAAAATAGTGCTTCCTTGCTATATTGAACCTTGCTATACCAAAACCTTGGTTATAGCAAATGGTACTCATGGCTCCCAACTAATCAGCTCTTCCACCACACTGTCTGCCAGACTGCTCATCCATGTGATTAAACCCCATAATACTTGTACAAGAATGCATGTAGTGAATGTTGTTTTAACTACTGTACTGAGCCGATCCTCTCTTAACCTGATCCTCAATCTCTTTTTGTAGTACTATCTATTGTCCGTCTATTGTGGTGCATTCGCATAAAGCACTGAACTCACTTCCAACTGACTTCTGGGCACTTTCTTAACTCATTCTCCAAGTCTACTCATTATGTACTGCAGTATGCCATACAAAAATGAATTGAAAAGATAGGGAGCAATGACAGGAGGGCAGGAGCTTGAAAGTTGTACAAAGTTTACTTAGTTATCCTATGATCCCGCTCGCTGTCTATTACAAGCTATAATGACTGTGAGCAGGAGACAGACTTTAGAGTGGCAATCAGTTGGGGGTATGTGTGACAAACTGTAAAACCAGTAAAGAGAATCTGAGCAACAGGCAACCCATGGAGCAAGTTCTGAAAGTACTTTCATAGAGTGCTCAATTAAATGTTAAATGTGGCAAGCAGTTGGGAGGTGCAGGTGGGAGGAGGCAGTGGCATGGGTTCTGCAGATGCTTTCATTTTCACTGGACTCAGGGGTTCATAAGACAGTGCATCTTCCAAGTAAACTCTAAAAACTCATAAAATATTCCATTAAATGTTAAAAATTATGTACATTATTAAGTTTCAGTTGGGGTGTTGGTGGGAGGAAAAAGAGTGGTGTTTGATAAAGTCTGTTTCAGTGCTCTGTTTTTTTTTTTCCAGCATCCCTCAGTGTAATGAACAGGGAACTATAACAAATTCATGTTATGGCTTTCATTCTGTTCATTATAGCAAGGGAGCACTGTAAATGCATTACCTGGGCTCATTCAATCACACTTGACCTTTGGTACCAAACTCACATATTCTACCAAGCAACAACTTAACTAAAGGGAAACAAAACCTTTTTCCATTTAAAAAATATGTTTTCCATTTTGTAAGTGCAGTAACCCACTCCAGAGCATTGGTTTCTTGAGAATCAATGCAATTCTCAGGTGCATTGAAAGTCACTTGTCCACCTGGCAGTGCATTCATTCTCTAGAATGATGTGCCCTGTTGTGGGTAATTGATTACACAGATAACACCAAAGCTGGCCAGAATTAATTTCACCAGATTTCATGGCTACCCAACAGCTACATAGATACATAGATGTTGACAGCCGATAAGGGCCTATGGCCCACCTAGTCTGCTTATGTGTGCACGTACTTAACATCTTCAAGCTTCTCTAGAACTAGGTTGTCTCCTTCCTCCGACTAACAGGATCCCCTGATGCCTAGCCCATGCATTCTTAATCCTGTAATCATTTCAGCCCCCACCGCTTCCTCCGGCAGGGTGTCCCATTTGTCCACCACCCTCTGTGAAGAAATTCTTCCTCATGTTCCCTCTGAACCTCCTTCCTTCCACTTTCATCCCATGTCCCCTAGTTCTGGAACATCTTTTTTTATGAAAGATTGTGTTTTCCTGCACCTTGTTCTTCCTCATGAGGTATTTATATGTCTCAATCATATCTTCACTTTCCCTCCTCTCCTCCATGGAGTACCTATACAAGTCCTTCAGCCTGTCCTCATAGGCTTTATGATGTAATCTTTGCACCATCTTGGTTGCCATCCTCTGAACTGCCTCCACCCTGTCTATGTCCTTACGTAGGTAAGACTTCCAGAACTGGGCACTGTACTTGAGGTGTGGCCTCACTAGTGTCTTGTATAGTGGAATTATGACCTCCCTTTTCCTGCTGGTGATACCCCTGCCTATGCATCCAAGCATCCTGTTTGCTTTTCCTGCAACCTTATCACACTGACTCCCTACCTTGAGGTCATCAGAGATGATAACCCCTAGGTCCCTTTCCTGCTTGGAGCATTCTATAGCCCCCCCCAGCTGACATGTTGTTCCTTGGTTTTTGTGCCTCATGTGCATTATTTTGCAGTTCTTTGCATTAAACTTAACTGCCATTCTCTTGACCAGTCCTCAAGCTTCTGCAGATCTAGCTTCATTCTATTCACATCCACCAGCATGTCCGCCCTGTTACAGAGCTTTGTGTCATCAATGAACAGGAAAATTCTCCCTTTTAGGTCTTCTGTAATGTCGCTGATAAAAATGTTGAAGAGGACCGGACCTAACATTGATCCTTATGTTACCCCACTGGTTACCCTTCCCTCTGTGGAGTGACAGCTAGCTCCCCACCCACTGCACCATCATCCTTCCCACTCCCATTCTCCCCAGCTTGTTTAACAACCTTCTATGGAGCACAGTGTCAAAGACCTTGCTGAAATCCAGGTAGCCACGTCCACTGCCCCCCCCCCGATCCACCTTCCTTGTTATCCAGTCAAAAAATTCAATGAGGTTAGTCTGGCATGACCTCACCCTAGTAAAACCATATTGCCTTGGGTCCTGTAGACCATTGCCAGCCAGGTGTTCCACTATTCCTTCCTTCAGTAGTGTTTCCATGATCTTTCCCACTACCAAGGTCAGGCTGACTGGTCTGTAGTTTCCCACTTCTTCTCTGTTCCTGCTTTTGTACAGGGGGACTACATCAGCTATCCTCCAGTCTTTGGGTACCTCTCCTGTTTCCAGTGATTGGCTAAACAGGGTTGCCAGAGGTTCAGCCACCACCTCTCTTAGCTCCATCAGCACCCTGGACTATACCCTCTCTGGCACCATAGCTTTATCGACTCTCATTCATTCAAGTTCCTTTAGGATCCTTTCCTGTTGAAAAGGGCTTGTATCCATTTACGTTCCCTTCCTACCCATTCTACTCCTTTCTGGCCCATTACCCACCCCCTCCTCTGTAAAGACTGAGCAGAAATATTTGTTCAGTATGTCTGCTTTGCTGTTGTCATCCTCCACTATACCCCCATCCTCCCCTTTCAGTCTCATTATCCCTCCCTTAGCCTTCTTTCTTTGACTTATGTACCTGTAAAAGGTTTTGTACCCTCTGACCACTGATTTTGCAATGTGCTCCTCTGTTTGTCCTTTGGCTTCCCTTACTGCCCTCCCTGCCTCCCTTTGTTTCTCCTGGTACCTCTCTCTGTCCCCTTCTGCCTGTTTCTTTTTGTATTGCTTGAATGAGATTTTTTTGGCTTTCACTTTCTCTGCTACCTCCTTGGAATACCATCATGTTCAATTCTTCCTTTTCTCCTTACTAACCTGCTTTACACTTGATTGTGTTGCCCTTGTTATCCATGTTTTGAATACTGCCCACTGTTCCTCCACCCTAATATGCTTCCTATTCCAGTTAGTACCTCTTCCAAGCATTTCCCCATTTTCCCCTAAATTTGCCCTCCTAAAGTCAAGCATTTGAGTTTTTGTGTGGCTGGGTTCTGCCCCTTCAGTTATGCTAAACCACACTGACTGGTGGTCACTGTTTCCCAGGTGATCCCCCACTGTGATCCCCATCACACTGTCCCTGTTTGTGAGCACCAGGTCCAATAGTGCCCCCTACCATGTTGGTTCCATGACCAGTTGTTTAAGGAAGGCTCGCTGAAGGAAATCCAGGAGAAACCTGCTCCTGGCTGATGCCACTGCTGGTGGGCTTCAGTCCACGTCTGGAATATTAAAGTCACCCACCAGCACTACCTTCCACTTGTGTACTATCCTTTGGGTAGCCATCATCATCTCCCTGTCTGTCTCCTCCCCTGGGCTGTTGGTCTGTAAATTGTCCCTATGCGGATGGCTGACCCTGTTTTTCTATCATGCTTAACCCATAGAATCCTCCCCACCTTGTTCCCTTGGAATCTCTGTGGCCTTTATGTTATCTTTCACATAAAGCACTACTCCCCCCCTTCTGCCTGCCCTGTCCCTTCTGAATAGACTGTAGCCTGTTATGGCCATCTCCCAGTTGTGGTTATCATTACATCAGTTCTCTGTGATGGCCCCAATGTCCAGTCCAACTGTGCCATCGTTGCCTCTAGTTCCTCTATCCTGTTACTAAGGCTCCAGGCATTGGCACACATGGCTCTCCAGGATGTGACTTCCCAGCCCTGTTTTGTTGCCTTGTGTTCACCCCCTACCTGGGTGTTCCTTTTCCTTGTTCCTCCCCTTCTTCTGCCCTCATGTTGAATTCTGCCCTCTGTCTGTCCATCCACTCCTTGGCTACTTTTGTAGAGCATATGCTTGTGGAGGATACTAAGCCTCCTGATCATCCTCACTCCCCTCCTCCCTTGGTCAGTTTAAATGCCTGCTGCAGAAGCATTCAAACTTCTCATTTAGGACTAAGGTCCCCTTCCTGGATGGATATAGCCCATCATTCTTATACACAGCAAAGACAAAAAAGGGCTGCACTAGATGTGTGGTGGTGCAGGAAATAACTTAATAAATACTTGAGAAAAAATCCACACATAAACTCCTTTCTCAAAGTGCTCTAGTGCAAATTTATTTTGGCAAGTTTGAGAAGCCACAACAACAATGCTTCAACCCTCAAGCAGGTCTTCCTTAGGGGCAGGTTCAGACCAGTACACAATTACCTCCTTATAAACTTAATTGTTAAAGTGAACATACCATCACCATAGTGAATACCATTATAATTTAAAAGGAAAGATTGGAGAAATAAGGGGAAGGAGGGGGAGGGATGTTTTATTATAATTTAGTCCATAGGTAAAGCTGCGAAAAAACATGTTTTACTCTTAAATTTTGTTTCTGTTAAAGTTAAGTGTTTTATATCTCCTATATTTAGTAGAGATATGCCCATGGGCAAGTAATTTTTTGCTTAATTTCATCCAAAAAATATAATATTAAGTATAACAGGGAAAAAAAGGGGGGGGTCTTAACAATAGTGAAATATGTTGGTTTTAGTTACATACAAGTCATATTTATAAGAACAATGTTATCTATTTTAACCCTGGAGGTCAACATACTTGCAAAAGGTCAAATAGTTCAAAATTTACTCAAAGTGAATTTTTTTAAAAAAAGCACAGACATCTAATATAAATAGAGAATAGTGGATGGGCAACCATGCACAACCAACGTGTTGTGCCACAGAACGGTTCTGATGACATCAGACCTCGAGAGCGAAGCTCGAGAGGTCTTCTGTCATCAGAACCCCGAGGTGGCATAACACAATGGTTGGGCATGAGGTTGCCCATCCACTATTTTTTTGTAGTGTATAGTTTTTTAAAAGTAGGCATGGGTTAGACATTTTTATATCAAAAAATTTACTTTCACATTCTTCATTTCGTTCCTTGTTAGGGGGGTTGCTAGGCTCACTGTATGGTTGTCAGAGGCCAGACATCCGTTTTGTATAGCGCATCCACCTATTGGTTGTTTTTCTGTGTTGGTGAGGGATTTTAGACAAAAAACATGCTGTCCGTTTCTCGCTAAGCGAGAAAAGATTTTCCTCTGAGGTGTTTGCTTTTAAATGGTAAGTTTAAAATATCTGGTTGATCCTGTTTTTTTTTTTTTTAGTAAATTTTATCTGGTTGACCATGTGTTCTTTTTGGCTAACCCTGTGTCTTCTGACAGATCGTCGGGTTCCAGTGATCTTGCTGCTACTGGCTTCAGTGTATCTGGTTGATCCTGGGGTTATTGTACTGATTAGTGCTCTGTGGTTCTGGAGCATCGGTAGTGACCGCGAGACTCTAGAGGCTTTCAAAATGTTGTTGTACCACAGTGTGATACTATCACATTCTATGACCTTTGAACTGTAGTACAACAACATTTTGAAAGAGATGGATTTCCATACACAATCACTACACACTATACACTATTACCTAAAACTACACACCAAACACTACCACTAAGAACAATAATGTCCACTGTGACCAGGGAAATCATCGTGATTGCTTTCAAAGCTTACTTTATAGTAAAAGATCCTTACAAAAAAGTGGCACATAGATAAAATATATTTACTATGTTCTCTTTAACTGTACACCAAACTTTTGCTATATGAGCAGAAACATCTTTTAATTGTTTACTTTTTTACTTTAAAGCCAAGGAGGTCATCATGGTTGCAAAAGGTCAGACAGGACAAAATGCACATATAGTGACATCAGTAACCTAATCAATCTAGACATGTTTGAAATATCTAAACTTCACAGGTTTATTCTATTAGAAATTTTGATTTCACAAATTCAAACAAATTTATAAATATGGGGGAAAATCTACTTCTTCATTTAAGCCAAAGGGTACAATTGAATCAATAGTCAAAATCCACTTAGTTTATCTCTGGGAGAGAATATTAGGTCTATTCACTCCTCTTAAGGGTCTGGGAACATGCTGCAAAACAGTAAATCTAAAACAATTAGGTTTACCTCCATGTGTCTGCAAAAAGTGTGCTTCCAAGGCATTGCAGGTGTTGCCATTTATTATGGCTCTAATGTGTTCTTGAATTCTCTCCCTGGTGGGACGAGTGGTTTTTCCTACATAATACATTAGGCAGTCACGCCAGCAGACATACACCACAAATGGTGTTGTACAAGTTACAAATTGATTTATTTTAAATGTTCTCCCCTCTTTTTCAAAGCTTGTATCACTTTGAATATAATTACAAATGTTACATTGTGTTATGTTGTATCCATAACACTCCAGACATTACCTCATGGTTTCCCAACCCACCTGATAGGCTAGTGATGCACATGTGACCCAGATCAAATTTTTCAGGATACCTAGGTGACCTGGGACAGGAGTCTCTTCTCCAGTTGAACCTTTGCATCTGAAGAAGCTACAAGCACTCCAGGAGTCCCTGTCTAACCAATTAACTGAAGGTAGGCCAAAACGGATATTTCTGCAGTAAAGATGTAACTTCCATAACAATTAATTGCAATCAATTTGTGTTTGCATAGGGAGCAGGAGAAATGTGTTTAATTAAAGGATACCTAAACAACATTTTGACAACAAACTATTCAAAAATCTGACTCCGTAGGTGACTAAAGGAAAGGCTGATGTATTCAGTAATGCTAAAACTACATATAAATAATTTACCTAAATGTGGTTCCAGAGCATTTGAAAATTGTAAAATCAGCCTTCCAATTTCAAAAAAACTGTCTTACCTGCTTCCTAAAATGGCCGTCAAATATGTTATGTGATGACATAATTGGAGCCAAAGCCAGCGAGATATATGACTCTCTGTAGTACTAACTAGTTCATTTTCCCCTTTGTATAGAATTGTTTCACCCAAATGGTCAAAACCATATGCATTATTTTGTATAATGCACATGTTAGGCTATGGTTCTGTTCATTTTGTTTACTCTAACATGCTGAAAACGTGTTTTAATCCAATCAACTTTCTCTGTGGCAAACCACAGTGAAGTACAAATCTTGAATAACCTGGTGGTTAGTGGTTATGGTGGATCCAGGATGCTACAATGGGGGTGCTGGGGTGGTGTGCATGCTTAATATGCACGTTTTAACATTTTTATTAAACCTTTTATATTTTCTGCTATTATTCTTTTCTAGTACATTTTTGACAGAACCTACAAATGTAATCCATAGTTTGAATGTAAACATTTGTACAATCAATAAATCAGACTTCTTCAACAAAGTGAAATGCAGCAGCACTATGTATGTGTGTGTGTGTGGGAGGGGGGAGGTTGCAGTCACACCCTTCCCCACCCCATAGAGCCACCACTTTTTTGTAGCAAAGTTCTTGTGCAGTCCAATATTACAGTTCATACTTTCTTGAAACTCAAATATATGCTTGTCTTGTCTTCTTTTTCCATACAAAATAATAATAATAAGAAGAAGAAGAATCAGCATTTATATAGTGGTTTTCATACACATTGTATTCCAAAGTGCTTTACAGGTAATATTAGACTAGTAGTGAAGTGACTGCATGTGTAGTGGAATCCATTTCATACATTAATATCCACATACAGCCTTGGACAATTATATGAACTGCTTTTATGGGAAGGGGAATGTTGGCCAGGACAATGGCATCAGGTGGTGATCAAGGTGCTGGCAGCCCCACATCTTATTTCTCACTGTAATCTGCTCATATTTCTCTCCTTCTGTCTTCCCCCTTCCCTGAATATAGCAGTACCTTGTAAGAGTGGCCTTTTCAGTCACCCTCTGGTATTCATTCTTCACTATTCCTCCTCACAACGAAAACTGGTGAATTCATCACCCTTCTGCATTATGAATGCAAGTAGTACAGTCCCCATTTTATTTTGACATATCAAATATAAACATCTTTCCAGTAAGTCAGGCTCATACCAACAGGGAACAAGGGGGAATGATGGGCTTTCCTATCCTTAAAAGATCTAGGCTACCTTTGATTAGGCACTATTAAATGATGGGTGTGCACATCATTATGCACTTCGTATAATAGTGCCTAATCATAGGTGGCTTAGATCTTATATGGGTAGGAAAGCCTGTTTTTCCACTTGTGCCATGCTACTATCAGCCTGGCTTACCAGAAGATCATGTTTATTATTAATATGTAAATATAACACAGAAGACTGTACTAGCCACATTCATGATGCGGAAGGGTAGTGAACTCACCAGTTTTTGGTGTGGGGGAGCAGATGAGAAGAATGAATGCAAGAGAGAGACTGAAGAGGCCATTCCAGCAGGGTACAGCTATATTCAAGTTAGTTGAAGACATGAAGGACTACACTGAGCAGATCACTGTGAGATCTGAAATGTGGGTCTGCCAGCATCGTGATCACTACCTGACTGTGGATGAGAGTAGCCAGTGATGACAAATACTTAGAGTGGCAGGGCTGCACCTGAATTATTACTTGAATTCAGTGTAGGGAGATTACCCTTGGGTTGGGGGGGTGTTGATGTTTGTTAGGACAGTATTGAGGGAATTGTGTATAGCTCATTCAAGATTTGGAAGGGTGGAAGCCAGCCAACTCACATTGTGGAGTAGAGCACAGAAAAGTACTGGAGAAGAATTACTGTGAGCTGTCCTGCAGGGTTCTGCAGAGCACAGGTAAAGGAGTAGACTGACACTGGAAGTCAGGTGGATTTGCTCAAGGTATTAGTATGCCTCTTCAGCTACTAATATTGTTATCTATTGTAAGTGCAGCCCTTATGAGGGCATAAACAGCAGTTTTTCTGGTGGGTCATAATGCTTATTGCTTGGCCCTCCAGGAAGACCTAGTTGTTGGTTAATGAGGTGGGAAAAAAACACAACAGGGAACTGTACATACCACCTTCACTGTGCAGAAGGGTGGTGATCCACTCAATGTTTACTGTGGGAGCAGAAGTCAAACACTGAGAATGTGGACTGGAGAGTGATTTGGGAGGCATTTTTTAATAGTGCCAGCTGATGATGCATATCAGTACAGGTGTGCACAACTCTCTGAGTTACAAGATTACAATCTGAGGGGCAACAGACTTCTAGGAAAACAAACTGAATTTACAAGCTCAAATGGGCAGACTGGGTGGGCCATAGGCCCTTATCTGCTGACACTGTCTATGTATCTATGTATCTATGATGATTCTCTTCAAGAGACCGCAAGCTCATATGCGGCCCCAGGCAGTACTAAGGACAGGGTATGGATGGTGGGGTGTTCAACAGAAGGCAGGCTACGTGCAGGGTGTTCACATGGAAAAAGAAAGCCTTATTTGTGGATTAACAAGAGAGCATGAGCTTTGGAACTGAACAAGAACAGTACTTTGCTGTGTGACCCAAAGCAAGTCACTAAACTTCCTTGTGCTCTTAGGTCACACCTGTAAACAAGCTTTCAGCTTAGTGTGTCTCTCCTGGTTAACAAAAAACAAAATTCAGTGCATCATATAACCACTAGATCATTAGGTATTTGAAGTGTTGAACTGTAATGCAGTTTGCCAAAGAAAAAGTCAGCTGAATTGCAAAACATTTTCCACAAGTTAAAGTAAACAACATGAACAAAATCATAGCCTAACATGTGTACTGATCAAAATAATCCACAAGGTAATACATGGTGTTGATCATTCTGGTACAACAATTCAAAATAAAGAGGGAAAGAAGAACTAGTTAGCACTATAGAAATTTATGTGGATCTCTGTCTCTGGCTCTGATGATGTCATCATGGCTCATCACTTAACACACTTGGTAGACATCTTAGGGAGAAACCAAGGCTGTTTTTTGAAAGTGAAAGGTTGATGTTTACATTTTTCAAAAGCTAAGAAACTGCATTTGTTATTTACATAAATGCAGTTTTAGCATAAATGTAAACAGTAGCCTTTACTTTACCTTACTATGAACCCAGATTTTGGAGTCTGCAATTTAAGAAAGACTGCTTGTTTAGGTTCCCTTTAAGTGTTGGCTTTCAGCTAGAATTCTAGCAAATAGTGCTAACTAAAATAGGCATCTCAGCGCTTGCTGTTGATTTAGCTTTCTTTCTTGTTCTGAGAGAAGCCGAGACAGTACATAGGTTTTTTTTCACTGTTTGGAATTTATTGTGTTCAGCTGTGTTTATGCTGGGAGCATCCTAAAGAAAGCCTGGGAAATTTAGCCTGTTATTTATTTTGCCTCTGTGTACTTGGTGATAGTAGATGTAGCCAGAATATAAATGTAAAAAAAAAAAGCCAGAATTTCATTTTGTTGGTAAGACTTTGTTTAAATTAGACCAAGTGAGAGTGCTGCTCTTTGGATTCTTGAGAGCTGTGTGCTAACACTGCATGAGTGATTTCAGCATGCCTTGCTGTTCTATTTGAATTGCACACTCTAACGCTGACCAGCAGCTGGTATTCCCCCCTCCCAATTGGGGACCCACTCCTATCAACACCACTACAGTCCATACAGTGTCCTAGGCCTGTTCCCATGACCTCTCCTCTCAAGCAGAGCTCACGCTGTTACTCCAGGACCTCCCATGCTACCGAGTCTGTGAGTAGTGCAGGGAATTAAATATGCCCGGTTTGCAGTCTCTCTCCCCCAGCGATTGTGGTGGGGGCTTTATTTCAGTTCACAAACTTGGAGCACAAGCCTGGGATCTTATCTTTATGCAAGTGCAGCACAGAAAAATAATCAGACTCCAACTCTCTGCAACTTTTAGCAAGCGGTCCCTAGACCAGTGACCGATGCGAGGATAGTGAGAGAGAGTTGCTGCTTTTCTGCAATTAGATTGCCGGTGTTTTTTTCTTATGCTCCCTTGAAGAAATTTGCACAGTGTTTTTCCTATGCTCCCTTAAAGAAATTCACGCACGTCTAGCCGCATGGCACCACGAATAGGCCCCACTACCGGCCGCCATCTCGGTCAACATTTTAGACTACCAACTCAGCCACCATTTTAAACTAGGCCTCCACTGCATGGCGTGATCACCATGTTAGCTGGTATAGAATCAGGACAATGCCCGGCCGCCATTTTAATCAGGTCTTCACTGCATGGCCTGGCAGCCATTTTACTAGGTTAATTCTGATAGACTTTGGCCACCATTTTGGGCGAATGTCGCAACGTGGCCACCATTTTAGGTAGCCACCATCAGCAATACCTAGAGCTCCCTGGCCATCGGGCCCCCCTCTTTTAAAATAGATTTGGATGTTTTAGCCTGGGTAGCAGTCATGACCCAGCTCTCTGCATCACGCACCAGGCATCTGAAGGGTTTTCCAAGGCACAGCCCATCTAGATCTGGCCCTAGCCTTACAGCTCATCCAGGATCTCAGGGCATCAGGTGACTGATGCATACACCTCCCCCCTTCGGTTATCACCTTCTTGATTTGGATTCAGATGGGGGAGCTAACTCTGTGCTCAAGGGGCATTATCTCACGAGCCCCTATGAGGTGCATAGATATATTACTATATATATATATATATATATATATAGCTACATATAGGAATGTGTGTGGTAGTGGGATACTATTCTATCATACTTCTATTTAGTTCACAGGTGTTTTACCCCACTGGGTAACATATATTTAACATCGGCCTTCTTTCATTCCTTAGATGGTGAAGGCCAAGAAGTGTGTCTCATGCAGTACCACCCTGATGCCCCATAACTCAGGTCCTCAATGTCCAGCTTGCATGATTGAGGAGGAATGGTCAATGGGGGGCCAACTTCCTACTCCCAACTTGGATGACCAAGGGCCTGGAACCTCCAACTGGATGAATCCAGGAGCACTGCTTATCCAAACCCAACAGGCAACAGTGGCTATGATGGAGAGCCAACAATCTTTACTACTCAAGGTCATGGAAAAACTAAAGTCTCTGACCAAAATGAGGTCAACACCGACAACCGTGCCACTTCCAACTCCAGGTCCGAGCACCCCTTCCCAACTGGATAACAATGAGGAACCGTCCACTCCCTCCCCAGATGATGGGGATGATGGTGCTACACCAGATGATGGTGAAGATGTCTAGTTGGGTGAAGAGGACATGGATGTCATACCCGAGACACCTTCACTAACTTCAAAACTTTGTTCATTTTACTTAATCCCAGGCTTCATGCAGGCCATAAAGCCTACAATGGGCTTTGACATAGAGGCACCCAAGCCGGAATCCAAACTTGATCCCATGATGTGGCAGAATCAGAAGTCCAGGGACACCTTCCCTAGTTGTCCCTCAATCGATGATATCTTCTAAAAAGAGTGGGAGGTGATTGAACCAGGTTGCATGTCCGAGAAAAGAAATCTGGATAGAACGTATCTGGAGCAGGAGGACAAGGTCAAATTGTGGTGTATGGTTCCAAGTATAGACCCACAGATTGCAGCGCTCAGCAAAAAGACAGTGCTACCTTGGGGCACCATTTCCCTTAAGAATCCCACTGACAAAAGAGTTGAGATGTTAAAGAAACTCTTTGAATTTTCAGGAACGAAAGTTAGAGCTGCTGTCACAGTGGTGTACTCTGCCAGGGCACAGATCTGCTGGTTGGAGGAGCTGTTAGAAAAAGCTGACCCCAAGTCCAGGGAAGCAGAACTACTAGAGTGTACCCTCAACACAGCTAAGTACCTGGAGGATATGGCGGTAGATACCCTAAAACTAGAAGCAAGATCTGGTGGCCTGGCAAACAGAGCCAGATGAGCCCTATGGCTCAAACTTTGGGAGGCAGACAATGAGTCAAAGAATCTTCTACAGAACCTGCCTCTGAAAGGGGACAATGTGCTTGGTGAGAGCATTAAAGAGTTCCTGAAGCAAAAAGAAGAGGGTAAGGATCTCACTAAAGACAAACTGAGTCACTTACTTACCATCTGCTCAACGCAGATTTAAGGGAAATAGGTTTCAACAGTACAGAAGGCAAAACTACTTGAACAATTCCTTTCAAGGTAGAGGCCATAACAACAGCAGCTTCTGTGTCACCTCACAGGGAGGCTACTCAGCACCCAGAGGTAGAAACCCGCATTTCAGAGGCAGAGGGGGAAAGACAAAACAGTACTGACTATTCCCCCCAACAACCCTGTTACCAACCCAGCACCAGCACTATCCCCCCAATAGGTCAGAGACTGATGTTATTCCATCAGCAATGGCTACAGACATCAGACAGATGGGTCCTGGAGATCACATCCCAGGGCTACTCTATCAAATTTTTAAGCAAACCTTGCAGGGACAGAGTGGTAATGTCCCCAATCGCAAAAAGGAGGGCCACCACCCACTAGGTCCAGGAGATCATCCGGGACCTACTGCTAAACAATATGATTTGACTGGTACCAGACTTCGAGGCCAGCACAGGAGTCTACGCCATCTTCTTTCTGGTTCCAAAGAAGAACAGAGACCTCAGACCTATCCTGGACCTGAAATTTCTGAACGGCTTCATATACACCCCACAGTTCAAGATGGAGACCCTTCAGTTGATCCTGAGGAATATACAGGTGAGGGACTACCTTATGTCGGTCGATCTGAAGGATGCATACACACACATCTCAATCAGACCCAGCCACCAATGATTTCTCCATTTCCACATACTGGGCCATCACTACCAGTATCAGGCCCTACCATTTGGACTCACTTAGGCACCCAGAGTGTTTAAAAAGGTGTTCATTGTCTTAGCAGCTAGACTGCGGGAACAGGGGGTGGATATCATCCCCTATCTGGACGACTGGCTAATACAGGCATGCAGCAGCATCAAATCACAAAGGGACATGGGCTCGGTTCTGTCAGCCCCATCCCAACATGGTTGGGTGGCCAACCAGGAAAAGAGCTCCTTATGAACATCACAGTGCATAGAATACCTCAGAGCAGAGACAGACACAGCCGAAGGGATGGCAAGACCCTCAAAGAAACGCATCAACACAGTGATATCAATAGGGTGAACACTGCAATCCACAGCAGAGCCAACCATGGGTAAAGCCACTCAGGTCCTTGGCTGCATGGCATTGTGTCTAGACTTGGTCCCGTGGGCAAGGTGGAACATGTGCTCACTTCAGAACTGCATACTAGAGCAAGGCTCACCCTCAGAGGATGACCTCAACAAGGTTGTCTACTTGCCAAGGAGGGTCAAGGACTCCCTGGGGTGGTGGACACACCACCAGAACCTCGAGAAGGGCTGCCTACTGGAACCATCATACCAAGTGACAGTGAAGACCAATGCCAGTCTACTCGGGTGGGGAGCGTGCATGCGTGACTCCACAGCACAGGGCAAATGGACAATGGCAGAGGCACATCTGTCCATCAGTGTCCTGGAAATGACAGCAGTGTTCCACACTCTGAGAGCCTTCAGGAATAGCATCACCGGCCGGTCAGTCTTGATAAAATCAGACAACCAGGTTACGGTGGCATACATAGCGAAACAAGGCAGAACGCGCAGCAAGCTCATGTTCAGAGAGGCTGCCAAGGTGTTAAACTGGGCCCAAGCCAATCTCATTCACCTCCATGCAGTGCATCTAGCAGGAAAACTGAATGTCAGAGCAGACTGGCTAAGCAGACAGCAGGTGCACCCAGGTGAGTGGCAACTTCACCCTGATCTATTTGACATGATACAGAGGAGGTGAGGTCGAGTTCCAATGGATCTGATGGCATCCAAGGTAAATGCACAGGTCAAGGCATACTTTTCCTGATGCAGGGAAAAGCAGGCCTTAGGAATAGATGCCTTGTCCCAGACCTGGAACCAGGAACGGTCACGCATCTTCCCCCGATTCCACTGATCCCACAGGTGCTGGCCAAGGTCAGAGTGTCTCAACTACAGATCATTCTGATAGCACCTTACTGGCCATGAAGGGCGTGGTTTGCATCCACAGTATCCATGACATTGGACAGGTGGATCCTCCCATATCGGAAGGACATGCTGTTCCAGGGACCATTGCTCTACCCAGCCCCCCATACCCTGAAGCTATCGGCCTGGCTCCTGAGAGGCAGAGATTGTTGAATGCCGGTTACCATGAATCGGTCATTTCTACCATCCTACAATCCAGGAAGCTTTCCACCACAGCCACCTATAGCAGGCAGTGGAACATTTTTGCCAGGTGGTGGAAGTCTGCATACCTAGACTCAATGCAGGCAGACATATCTGCCATTCTACTGTATCTGCAACAGGGTCTAAACAAGGGGCTATCCATGTCTTCCCTATGGGTGCAGCTGTCTGCTATAGGAGTGGCCATGGGAAGGGTCAAACTTTCTCAGCTCGTTGCTCATCCAGATGCTGTCAGATTCCTCAAGGCAGCACAGAAAATCCACTCTCACATATGGACACCAGTAGCCCCATGGGATTTGACCGTGGTGCTTGATTACCTAGGGAAGGCTCTGCTCGAGCAAGGGCGCCAGTCCTCACTTTACTGATTAGGTCTATAGACCTGTTTCCTAGTGGCTATCTGCTCTGCCTGCAGAATTAGCAAACTAGAAGCCCTGTCATGCAAAGAACCCTACACCATCTTCACTGCACAAGGAGTCTTTATGAAGATGGTCCCAGCCCTTCGCCCAATGGTGATGTCCACGTTCCATGCAGAACAAACTTTAGAACTGTCAACATTCCATTCACAGCTGCAGCAGGGTGAGGCAGGAATTCCCCACCCTTTGGATGTAAGGAGCACTATGTCACAATACATCACACGGACACAGACGATCTGCAGATCTGAAAGGCTCTTTATCATAGCTCAGGGACACAAGCAAGGAATGGCTGCCTCAAAGACCACCATCGCTAGCTTGTTAAATAGAACGGTACAGGAAGCCTACAAAGCCAATGGCATGACACCTCCAGAAGGGATAAAAGTCCATTCAACTAGAGCAGTGGCTGTCTCTTGGGCAGAAAGCACCAGCGTGTCCATGGAGGACATATGTAGAGCGGTGACATGGACCTCTGTCCACACTTTCGCAAAACATTATAGACTTGAGACTCTATACAAACAAAGGACTGACTTTGCCAGGAAAGTTTTATCTTCAGTGTGTCGCTCAAGCTGTCCGACAGATCACCCTGTCCCACCTTGATGGATGTTTGAACTGCTTATTATAAGTAACCCATGAGGTAATCTCTGGAGTGTCATGGATACAACATAACATAATGGGTATTTACTCACCTGGTAAAGGTGATTGTGTTAGTTATATCCATGGCACTTCACGACACACTCTACAAGGCAATAACGGTGGAGAGCTTCACGCTGGACATACAACATTTTAACGGACTTGGTGTAATGTGAAATCGTTTATAGTTTGTCTTGAACACATGATTGACATTGGTCGCTATCATTAGGGTACCGAATTAGAATTGTACACGTTGGAAATAAACTAAGGTTGTGGATATACTGCTGTACCGTCTTCCTATTGTGTTTATATTATAAACATATTAATATGTGGGACAAAGGTGGGAGTCACAGGAGGAGGAATTTTTTGGCCTACAGCATTTGTCTTTCAGCAATGAAAGAATTAAACTGGAGAAGAGACTCCTGGGACCTAGGTATCCTGAGAAATTTGATCTGTGTCACATGTGCATCACTAGCCTATCAGGTGGGTTGGGAACCCATGAGGTAATGTCTGGAGTGTCATGGATACAACTAACACAATCACCTTTACCAGGTGAGTAAACACTAATTTTCCATCCTTGAAAACACCCTTTGGTTTTCTCCTTAACCAGTTTGCTCCATCAAGATCTGATTTTAATTCAACAAAATAACTGTTAGTTATTTTGTCCCCAATATTTTTACCCTTAGAAAAAGTAACTCTTGGTGTTGGAGTAATTTCCTTCTACAGAACAGGGTCTGTAAATAATGTTGGCCAAAATGTGTATATTATACTTCCCACTTTGCTTACTAGAGGATTGTACTCTATAACAAATGTTACTGTTTGTTCTTCAGATTGGCTTAAATTAATGTTCTGGGCATTTCTTTTATGTTTAGGTTTTAACAAGTCATTTATGTTTAAATTATCCACTTCGGTGGAAGCTTCATTTAATACTGATTCAGAGTACCCTCTCTCTCTTTTAATCTGGTGTTTAAGTCTGTTGTCTGTTTTAGGAATTCTCTTTCTGTTGAACAGTTTCTTTTTAATCTTATAAGTTCTCTATATGGTATATAATTTATTAATTTTCTTGGGTGTGAACAATTAGCATGCAATATACAATTTGTTGCAGTTTCTTTTCTGAAGCCTTTACTAATAATGAGTAAACTTACTATTCCTTCTAATGTAAGATCCAAAAATATAATGTTTTTCTTATCCCAAGAATGGGTACATTTTAGTTCCATGTTGTTTGCATTCAGGTAATCAATAAATTCAGTTATCAAAGTTTCTTCCCTTCTTCAAATAATGATTAAATCATCAATAAATCTGAAATATGTTTCCAGATTGGTCCAAAACTTGTTTTTTGTTTGATCTTTAATATATTTTTCTTCAAAATGACCCATAAATAAATTAGCATATGATGGACCAAATGTTGTCCCCATTGCCGTGGCACATAGCTGTAAATTAAACTCCTTACTGAAAATAAAATAATTATGTGTCGGTGCAAAGTTAAGTGCCCAATGGAGAAAGTGCGAAGAGATGACATCGTCAACCAGCACATATTTGCAGCCCATATTTTACCATTTAGTTTGTATAACAAGTCAGTACTGTCATGTAAATAGGAATCGAAAGTAACCATTTTAGGCTTAAGAGTGCAAATTTATTTTGGCAAGTTTGAGAAGCCTTAACAACAGCCCTGCACTTCAACCCTCAAGTAGGTCTTCCTTAAGGGCAGGTTCAGACAGTACACAATTACCTCCTTATAAACTTAATTGTTAAAGTGACCACACCATCACCATAGTGAATACCATTATAATTTAAAAGGAAAGATTGGAGAAATCAGTTGGGGGGGGGGGAATGGTTTATTATAATTTAGTCCATAGGTAAAGCTGCAAAAAAACATAGCTGTAAATAAAACTCCTTATTGAAAATAAAATAATTATGTGTCCGTGCAAAGTTAATTGCCCAATTTAGAAAGTGTGAAGAGATGACATTTTGATCCCTAAAAAAACTATTTGACCTTTTGCAAGTATATTGACCACCAGGGTTGTAGCAGATAACATTGTTCTTATAAATATGATTTGTATGTAACTAAAATCAACATATTTCACTATTGTTAAGACCCCCCTTTTCCCTGTTATACTTAATATTTTATTTTTTGGAGGAAATTAAGAAAAAAATGACTTGCTCATGGGTATATCTCTACTAAATATAAGAAATATCAAATGCTTAATTTTAACAGAAACAACATTTAGGGGTAAAAAATGTTTTTGCAGCTTTACTTATGGATTAAATTATAATAAAGCATTCCTCCTCCTCCCCCTTCCCCTTATTTCTCCAATCTTTCCTTTTAAATTATAATGGCATTCACTATGGTGATGGTGTGGTCACTTTAACAATAAAATTTATAAGGAGGTAATTGTGTACTGGTCTGAACCTGTCCCTAAGGATGATATGCTTGAGGGTTGAAGTGCAGGGCTGTTGTTGTGGCTTCTCAAACTTGCCAAAATAAACTTGCACTAGAGCACTTTGAAAACAGAAGTTTGTGTGCAGATTTTTTCTCAAGCATCATCCTTATATAAGCTGGCATCCTTCCAAGTGGGGCCCCAGTCCCCCATGGAGCCAAACCCCTCCTTTCCACACCATTGCTTCAACCAGAAGTTGAATTTCTGGATGTGGAGTGACCTGGCCTCCCCCATGCTGTGGACAGGTAGTACCTCTGAGAAGGATAAGGAGCTTACTATCTGCTTTAACCCCCCCAACTTCCTGAAATCTTCCTGGATTCTGGTTATCTCCACTTTGTCCCCTGGCAGGTCATTTGTCCCCAGGTGGACAATGACATGCAGCTCCTCCCTCCTTATTATCGCCAATGTGTTTCTATGGATCCACTTCCCATCCCTCCATGCAGTGCTTCCCGGTAAGCACTTGACCTCCCTCTCCCCACTGCTAGGTGCCCCTAACTTCACTGTCTGAATGATTGTGTCCCCCATAAGGAGTATCTTCCTCTTCCTCGGGGGTCCTCTACCCCCTGGACAGAGTGGTATTCTAAACAATCCAAACACAATACATAAGCTATATTGATAACTTTGAATATTAAGAGATTTTGGTGTGCATGATTTTAGTATCTGTATAATATGAAGGAAGCTCAATATCACTAAAACAAACTTCTTAACTAGAAGTTAAGAGCATTCTGGATGGGTGCATAAGAATGTTTGCATCCTATTACCAATCTATAAGTTCAAGAAAGGAAACACATCACGGACAAAGTTGTTCATTTTCCATGTTACAGGATAATTTGTACTTCAGTAATGTCTATGTCTTTTGCTAGGCAGTTTTACAAATCACTGTGTACTAGGAACTAAGCTATGACTGCAAAACATATCTCACTTGGAAAACAGCTTTAAGATCCCATGAGGGATTTTACTTGGTCTGGAAGTTACTACGACAACAGGGTGCCTTTGTAGCACTGCACATCATGGACATTAAGTTGGATTTTTTTTAGTTTCCATTCAGTCCTTTACAGATCTTACTTTAATGGTGGTTCTGGATGCTGTTGTGTTATAGGTGCTGAGCTGAGGCTGCTAAACAGAATTTTGAGATTTCTAGTTTTATTTAATTAGCACAGCTCAGATGACATCCATGTTAGCATATCATTTTTCCAGGGTTTCCTGCTTCTACCCACTTTTTTCCAGTGAAGCATGGGGAAGTCGAGTGACTTGACAATGGCAACGGCAATGGCAATTTTATTTTTATGGCATCCAATCCCTGAGACTCAGAGCACCTTATAATAAATAACAAGTAAAATGGTAATTAAATAATAAACTGTGGATCAACTAAAATCAGAAATCCAGGCCAAAACATAAATTAAAAAAGATCTTTTAAATATGTCCAGTGAAGGAGCATATGTCACTTCTTGGGGAAAGGCATTCAAAAAAATGAACTACACTGAACACACTATCACCCAAGGATTTTAACTGAAATCTGGGTACAGTGAGGAGGTCTGCTTCCACTGACCAGAGGGTATGCCCAGGAGTGTATGGCACCAGAAGGTCTTTCAGGAAGCCTGGACCCAGACCAAACATGGCCTTGTACGTCAACAAGCAAACCTTGAAGATAATGTGCCACCTGACTGGAAGCTAGTGGAGAGCATGGAGAACTGGCATGATATGCTTGGATAAAGATGTCCCAGCAACCAGCAGAGCTGCCATATTCTGAACAAGCTGCAGGTGGTGCATCAGCCTCATAGATAGCCCAAGGTAGAGAGCATTACTGTAATACAACTTTGAAGAGACCAAGCCATGCACTAGTGTTGCCAGATCAGTTGGTTCAAGATGGGGCTTGATCCAGGTGATGTTGTGAAGATGATAAAAGCCACTGAAGACAACAGCCAATATCTGGAACTCCAGAGTCAGCTTGGAGTCCACAGTGACTCCCAGATTCTTCACCATATTTGAAGCACAAAGAGAAAAACTATCCAACAAAGAAAAGGCTGTGCTACCACTTGTTGCCACAGAACCAACCTGGCCCAGCTCCACCAGCAACATCTTCATCTTTAAGGACTAAGCCTAAGCCAGTGAGTGACCATCCAATCCTAGATTTGTCTAAGGTACTCGCTCAGTTCCAGGACAGCAGCTCTATCATCAAGGGCACAAGACACATACAGCTGGATGTCATCAGCATAGCAATGAAACACCAAGCCATAGTGTCTAATTATTTACCCTAACAGCAGCATGTACATGGTGAATAAAAAGGGAGTCAGAATTGCCTCTGAGGCATGCCACAGCAGAGTGTTGCACTGCTCGATGTAAAGGAGCCAAGTGCCACCTGATGCATCCTGCCAGATATGTAGGACTTGCTCTGATTGCCGTGGGATTGGAACCCAAAACTCCTAGTTTGCAGGTCTGTGTACTAATAATGTGTGAAGTATGTTAATTTTGCCTTGTAGATTAATTCACAAATTCACCAGAGTTGTGAAGTCAATCCACCCTGTGAAGTTCCACTTTGAAGATAGGGCTGGCTTTGTGAATGGCATACTTGTCAACTTCATTGGTGAAGTGGGACCAACAAGCAAAGTTTGCAATGAACTATGGGACTAGAGGTCTAATAGTACTAAAATGAGCTGTATACCATGTGGAGACTCGGTTCAGTGCAGTCTTATGAAGGGATAGTTGGAGAGAAGCATGTCTTTGAGCAAAAAACCTCTAAAACTACTTTGAAAGGAGTGCTTTGAAACAAATCACTCACAGAAAATATCTAGAGTGCCATGTGCAGCTACAGTACATTACCATTGTTTGTTTGTAGTTTTACAGATTTATTTAGTTGAAAGTAATGGTTTTGCTTTGTCTAGTGAAGCAATGCTGTATGGCGAGGGGACGTGTTTCAGCTAGTGAGCAAGGTAACCTTGTCAGCACTAGCCGGATTTGTTTTCTTCCATCTTTCTTCTTAATTTTTTTTTTTTTGCCTGTAGTCAATGATTTATTTAATTTCTGCAGTACAGTTTTATGTGGTTAAGTGAATTATTTTGTCAATCTATTTCTGTTTTGTTTGTAGTTATTTTGTTTAGTTTTTGCTTGTGAAGGGGGCACACAAGCAAAGTTTGCAATGTACTATGGGACTAAAGACCACATGGTACTGAAATAAGCTGTGTGCCATGTGGAGGCTGTGTTTGGTGCAATCCTATGAAGGGAGAGTTGTAGAGAAATCTGTCCTTACTTGTCTAAACAACTTTCAAAACTTCCAAAAGTGGAGTATTTTGAACCAACTCACTCACAAAATACATTTAGAGTGCCTTGTTCAGCTAGATTACTCTTGTTTCTTTGTAGTTTTGCAGATTTACTTAGTTGAAAGTAGTGGTTTTGTTTTGTCTAGTGAAGCAGTGTTGTGAGGGGTGGGAGGTTTCAGCAAGGCAGCCCTGTGACTACAAGTCTGATTTGTTTTCCTCAGTGTTTTTTTTTCTTAATTATTTTTGTTAGTAGTCTGTGATTTCTGATTTTATTTCTATAGTACAGTTTTGTGTGGTTATGGTAATTGTCAGTTTGTTTCTGTACTAAGTGTAGTTATTTTGTTAGTTCTTGAAGTGACATTATTACTTAGAGTAACCTGTTTAGACTTATCTATCATGTGTCTTATTAATCACCATCATATTAATACAAAAACCAAAAATAACTTTTTTGGTTGTTTTAATGTAGCCACTGTTAGCTCAATAACACTGATACCTAAAAGGAATAAAGGAGGACTGGAATGCCCGGATCCAGTTTTTTATTACTGGGTGTGCACAAATTTGCTAATTTGGAAATGGTTCATAGGAGAAGAAAGAACCACTCTACAAAATAGCATTCTGGAGACTGTATGGCTACAAGAGAATAAGGGAACTAAATATCTTACATCAATACTTAGTGGCTTAATAAAAAGAAATTGCCAAGACAAGATAACTTTTGAACAACTCTAAAGTTCACTAAGGAACACTTATACAAAAGGGACCAATTATGCATCTTGGACTTTTGTGGAATTAGGGGCTTTCTGTACAGGTGACACAAGGAACAACCTGGAACATCAACTTAAAAAACTTAAACAAAATAGCATATTAAGATGGTATCATTTAATCAGAAAGGACGAGATTCTACAAAAGGAACAACTAGAAACAGATTGTGCAGACTTAACACTTACTTGTTGGGAATATAAATTAATCCAACATTTATTGTGTATTTTTAAACAAAACTTTACATTAGGGAGACTTATAGACTGGGATCAGGTATTAGCTCAAGAAGAAATTAAAATATAAGCATACCAAACAAAAACAATTAAAATATGTCCTTTGGATAGCATTTCAAACAGTAGTAAAGAATGGTTGATAAATACAATGCTTAATGAAGAAAAATGGGGAAAATAATTAACTCTTGTTATAGATAATTTTAATTGGCAAAACAACTGGAATAATGCCAACTCTTTTTATAAATATGCTAAAACAAAACAATACAATTTAAAATGCATATCTGACCCCAGCCAGACGTTGTCATATGGTTTTAAAAACAATAACAAATGCTGGCATGGATGTAATAAAAAAGGGGATATTGCCCATATGTTATGCACCTGTCTTCAGGCTACAAAGTGCTGGACAGAGACACAAAAAGAAGTCCAACAAATCATTGGTAAAAGCATACCATTGGAAGTGAATGTATGCATCTTTTATGATTTTTTTTCAAACATTAATTTAGATAATAAAGAACAAAGGAGTATGGCCCTTGTTATAATCTGTACAAAAAGGTCAATACTACCCAATTGGAATAATCCCAAATTACCAGAGTTTAAAAGAAATAGGTGGACTTGTAAGGGGGGGAAGGGATGAGGAAGGGGCTGACCAGAAGCCCTCTCCTCCAGATGAGGGAGTAGCCACTGCCCAAGAGGAGGGGGGGAAACAGACTGAGGTGGAGGTTTCAGGAGGAGCAGGGGAGGATGGAAGTATAAGGAATCTGGGTGGGTTCGACAAAGAGGACCAGGGATAAGGGGTGGGGTTGGTGTTAGTAAATGCCAGAGCTTGGGAAACAAGTTGCGGAGTTCCAGGCCATGCTGTTCGAGTTGGATGTGGCAGCGGTCACGGAGACGGGCCAACAACAAACCACGACTGGGACCAAAATGTACGGGGTACACTATGCTTAGGAAGGATAGAAAGGAGGTCAGAGGGGCTGGAGTGGCTATGTTCATTAGAGATGATAGAAATTGCTATGGTAGAAGAGGCAGAAGGAAACGTGGAGGCCTTATGGGTCACCTCACGATCCCAGCAGAGATAAGGTCAAGTTGGGAGTAGCATAGGCCTCCGGGATGAGAGATGTTCTAGAGGATGGTTTGCTGGACAAATATCACGTGCCCAGTGGTCCAAAAGGGGAAGGAGTGGTGTTGATGGGGACCCTACATACCAGGTACAAACTGGGGAACCATGTCCTCTATGGTGGCCAAGGAGCAGAGGCTGCTGGATGGCTTCCAGGATGTGTTCTTAACACAGCATGTGATGGAGCCCACAAGGAGGGCATGTCCTGGATGTGGTTCTGGCAGATGGGATCTGGTAAGGACATAGTTGTACAGGACCTCTGACTGGGAGTGACCACAATATTGTCTGGTTCAAATAAGCTTTGGGGAGTGGGGTGAGATCTAGGACACTGGCAGTGGACTTCTAGGTGGCAGACTTATGGGCATGGGAAATATTCTCAAGGATCACTTAAGGGATTACCTCATAGACAAGTGTGGAAAGGAGATGGAGGTCATAAAACGGGACTTCATGAGGCAGTCAGGATCTGCGCTGTTGAAACGTAAGAACAGGGTCACGTGAAACCATGCTGGTGGTCCAGTGAGGTACAGGTAGCAGCCAGATAAAAGAAGGACATCTACAAAAATATAAAACAACAAGAGGGGATAGTGATAAGGAAATGTACCAGCTTGCATCTAGAAAAGTCACCTGTATGGTGAGGGAGCAAAGTCCAGCAAAAGAGCAGCGGCTGGCACAGGGGATACATGGAGGGGGAAAGGGTTCTTCCGCACATTGGGGAGCGGAGAAAACTAAGGGCCATCTCAGCAGATTGAGATCTGAAGGAGGGTGGTGGAAGAGGCGAGAACCAGGCAGAGGTATTTAACAAGCACTTGCCTCTGTGTCTACTAGGGAGGGGGATGGATATCTACAAAACAAGGCACAAGGGATAGAAGGCAGGGAGTGGGATCAGGGGAGCAACAGAAATGGAGCAAGAGGGAGGGAAAGGTACCCCAGGGGGGTCACATCTGGATAAGGATAAAAAGACCAGTAAGGGGGAGGGGAACGGATGATGCTATCTCCACCAGAAGGGTGTGGTTAGCCCTCAAGGCCCTAAAGAAAGACAAATCTCCTGGGCCGGATGGCATTCATCCGAGAGTACTATGGGAATTGGCGGACATACTGGCTGCACCCCTGGCGGAGCTTTTCAGCAGGTCACTTGAGACAGGGAGGGTACCTAGGGATTGGCGAGAGGCACATGTGGTACCAATCCATAAAGGGGTGAGGAGGTACCAGGTAATTATAGACCCATCAGTTTGACCTCGGTGGTGGGAAAATTAATGGAGAGTATACTAAAGGAACGATTGGGGTGTACTTGGAGGAGGTGGAGGTCTGGATAGTCGGCAACATGGGTTTGTGCCAGGTAGATCATGTCAAACCAACCTTGTGAGTTCTCAAGAATGGGTAACATCAGAACTGGACAGGGGTAAGCCTGTGGATGTATTATTCTTGGACTTCAGCAAGGCTTGACTCTGTCCCCACAATGGTCTGGGTGGAGAAACTGATGGGGTTAGGAGTAGGCCCTTTGATGGTCAGGATGGATTGAAAACTGGCTAGCTGGACGCACTCAGAGAGTAGTGGTCTGTGGGGAGCTCAAACCCTAGAGAGGTTGGTAGTGGGGCACCACAGGGCTCGGGTCCTGGGTCCGATCTCGTTTAATGCATACATATGAGACATCAGGAGGGTATAGGGTGTGAAATGAGTCTTCATGGATGACTCCAAGATGGGAGCAGTAGTTGAGGGAGAAGAGGGAGGGTGGCCCTGCAAGGGGACCTGACACCTGGAAAGCTGGGCTCACACATGGAAATTAAATTTCAATATCACCAAGTGCAAGATGTTGCATCTTGGTCGGGAAACCCTAAACACAGGTACACCCTGGAAGGGAGGCGCTGAGGCCTCAATAGGGAAAAAGACCTAGGGGTCATGGTGGATACATGTATGAATAACTCTGAGCAGTGCAGGAGAGCAGCTAGCAAGGCAAGCAGGATGTTGGGATGCATCGTGGGGATCACACTCTAGAAGCAGGAAGTGATTCTGCCGCTGTGAATGGACTGGTTAGATACACCTTGAGTACTGTGTACAGTACTGGAGACCACATTTGAAGAGGGACATACAGCTCCTGGAGAGGTACAGAGGGGGGCACAAAGATGATACGAGGGCTAGGGATTTGACTTATGAGGACAGACTTGAGGAGCTCTGCCTGTTTTCATTGGAGGAGAGGGAGAGACAGGGGACATGATTGAGGTCTTCAAGTACCTCAAGGGAATAAATAGGGTAAACATGGAGGGATCTTTAGACTAAAGCAGGGAGGTATCACCAGAGGCATGGTTTGAAGTTGGAAGGTGGAAGGGTGAGGGGAAAAGAGGAGAGGTTTTTCACCGAGAGGGTGGTGGACCCTTGGAATGCACTGCCTGGTGAGCTGGTTCAGAGATCCACAGTGGAGGGCTTCAAGAGAGGGTGGGACAGACACAGAAAGTGGATGTATCAGATGATGGCCTGTCCCGGGGGGGTGGGGATGGATGATAGGGGTTTCTAGAGAACAAGGGATGGGAGGGTCTCAGCACCCAACTAAGGATCTAGGTTCGAGCAGACTCGATAGACCGTAAGGCCTAATCTGCTGGCAAATAGTATGTTAGTATGATCCAAAATTAACTGAGACTACTGTACATCAATAGAAAACAATTGGAGAACTATTGGGTTCTCTATGATACCCAATCCATATGGAAATACATAGTTGGTATTCTTCCCCCACCTATGAAAATATGATAGTTCAAAAAGTATTTGTTCAATAATAACTTTTATTATATAAATGTATTTAATGTGAGACTTCTGTAACCCTACAAGAGCAATTATTTATGTGGTTATGGACTCTTCTTTGCAAATGATTTGTATGTGATTTAAAAATTCTTAGTAAAAATCACCTGGGGAAAAAAGCTACTGTTAGCTCAGTAAACTGTTCTGTTCTGATTCAGATCATACTGCTAATCCCTCTGGTGAGGTGTTGTCTGCTGCTGATGATATTTGGTTTTAATGCAGTGTTTATTTTTTCCATGCAATATTAAAAACCTAAATATATAAAATAACTATAAAGAGACACTTAAGTAAAATGAGAGGTGCTGGCAAGACAGCCAATAAGTTTGTAGGTTCTGTGGGGAAAAAGGCAAATACACCTAAAAACTACCTCTGCAGCAGCTCTATCCATGGGTTTCAGGACCAGAAGTAGTAGCAAAGGAGTAGTTGGTGGAAGTGGTGGCAGCATTAGTGTTACCAAATTATTCTCTGCCACATCTGGAGCATCCATACCTGGGGGTGATGGGGGAAGGCAATGACAAGAGGATCAGCACAAGACATAGCAAAATCTCTGGCTCAGGAACAGTGGTTGAGGAGGAGGTTGCTGGTGTCCTCATGACTGCTAGTGGTGGTGGTGTTATGCCTGATCTGGATGATGGGTTACCATTCCCAAATGAGTGTGTTGAGCTTAATCATGAGTCAGAGCCTGAGGGAGGGATCTGACTGTTGCACAATCAGAAAGACTACATTTAAAAATGCTTTTCTCACTAAGGATAATGAGAAGGAAAGATAATGTAGAGAAAGATGAGGAATACAGAGCTCAGCAGAAGGAGGTTATGGACCTCTGTGAGGATGATGATTTGTACCCCTTATGGGACCCCCTATAAGAACCCGAAAAGAAAAAGTAAAGGTGATGCTGCTAAACCTGTGGTGCTTTGCACATCATACTTATATCACAGAATTACCAAAGCCCCCACAATACTATAGCTGTTATTCCTGTTACCACTGTTGAGCCCATAACACTGCAGTGCACAAATCATCTCAAAAAACACCCACTGCCCCCTTCCCCTGTCCTAGTCCCACCACCACATCAAATTAAGGGGCAAAAATCCCTAGCTTGAAATTTTTAAATACTGGACGCAGCTGATGAAACAGTCTCTATCTACCAACTGTATCAAGCATGAGTTTGGAAAAAAGGGGAGCCACTTAGGGACTGGTGGCCAACACACACATCTCACATCCAGGCTCCTGTTGTGCTTGACTCAGCACCAATGTTAAGCCAGTGCAGGGGGCCCTCTCCCTTATCAGCTTCATTTGCTGGGGTATGTCAGTGAAGCAGGGAAACAGTTTCAGTTAGGGTTAACTGAAGAGGAGTACTACAGAGAGGAGGAGTCAGTGGGATTGTCTAGTGGGATTGTCTAGTAGTGCTCATAGTAAAAGTGGTGGGTTGAGCACTAGCATTTAGAGACATCAAAGCACATCAACCCCAGTTCAGAAAACACCCACAATTACTGCTTTCCTTTGAGCAGCATCTGGGAATTCCCTTAAGTCAAATGCCACCCCACCAGCTGTGCCACCACACCAAGTCCATCTGTTTGGCAGCCCAATACCCAGAAAGATCCAGCCTACACCGCACAGTGTGTTTGAGCATTATGGCAAATATAGTGCCTAGTCAATCATGCTGTTTCACAAAATCTGAATGCAGCAACCACTAAAATGTTGGCAGTTGATCTACTTCAATTTTTTTGTGGACAAAGTGGGATTTAGAAGGATGCTGGCCTTTGCCTGTCCTAAACAGCATATTCCCTCGTGAACATATTTCTCCATTCATGAACTTTATGGGGATATGTCACACATGGTAATCCATTCCTTGTTTTCAGCATCCCCATACATACATCTCAATATGAATATGTAGACTGGTGGCCAAACAGTTGATAGCTCCAGTCTGTGCATTACAGCACATTGGGATCAGGTAAATGATACAAAGACACTAAGATGGCGGCCACACTGGGCTGCTGTTGTTAATCTCTGTAAGGGGGTCTGTTTATTGAGCAGTTTCTGCATGTTAGTTCTCTTATTTTTCCCTTTTTCCTAAGTTTTGTTTCCGTGGCATTTCTTTCATTTTAATTTTCCCTCTGTTTATTAATTTTAGTATGTTACAGTGGACAGTAGTTAGCCATGAGGTGCAGGTTGCAGGAGCGTAGTGCGGGAATTAAGGTGAGGTAGGAGTAGGAGTTAGCTCTTTCATTTTTTAGTCAGACTTACAGTGTGTGCAGTGTTGGAACATCTGTTTTCTTCTGGTGAAGAGGATTGTGTGGAACTGCAAGAGTCATCTGTGACTTACTTGGGCAATTTTAGATTGCTGCCGGGAAGACAGGACTAGAGAACTGTTGTTCATGGACCTGAAGAAGCCAAAGTGCAGCCAGCTGCTTGAGCAGCAAAGATTCAGAGACAAGCAAAGGTTCAAGGGGCTGTACTGCCTGTTCTCAGTTTCTTTGTAGAGTAACTTCTTGGTGGCTCCTACAGGAAAGAGTCTGAAAGACACTAAGTGGGGAATTTGGGCTTTTTAAATTTAAGTCTGCTAGGGGACATGGCAGTTTGAGTTGGGTACCTGTAGGAAGTTTCTTCCCCCTCTCCCCTGCTTTGCCATAAGTAAGAGGTGCTGCTCTTTTATTATCCAGGTTCTGGACTTTGGGACCGATTGGCAGGCCATGAGAGGGCAATGGTTGTATCCAATTTTTGGAGTGAACTTGGATGTTTGAATCAGAAGTTTGTTTTCTTTTCTCCAGTGAAACTGGTTGAGTCTTTTAATATCAAGACAAGCAGTAGCCCATGAAAGGGCCCACTGCTTTAGAGAGACTTTGGACTGGCCAGTGGCAGCAGTCTGTGTGCTGAGAGCCCCTGCTGCTACTCTGGATATTGGTTTTACTGTTCCTACAGTTGCTGCTATCCGTCTGCTTTGTAACTGTACTTTTGACTGTCCTCTAAGCTGAAGATTTCTTCCTGTTATTGAGACTATGTTAGAGCTCCTGTCCTTTTAAAAACTGTGGGAATTTACCAACGCTCCTGGACTGTGACCCCCTTTTTATTATTTGGGATTTTAGTTTGATTGGAGAGGGGAAGGTTTCTTCATTTTTAGTTATTTATACTGGAGTGGGTGAGTGTGGTGTGTATGGGATTGAGATTGTGTGATGTAATTTATTTGATTTAAAAGTTAGTGTAGTAGTAGATAGAGTATTAGTGGCAGACCCTAGAAATGTTTTTTTTTTTGACTCAGGCTCCTGGGCTTTGCTACTCCCCCTCTCTTTTAAAAGCTTTGCGCCACTTCCAAGGCCCACCCCTTTGGCCACAGTCTCAAAACTGGAGAGTAGTTGGGCATTGTAAGGAGGAGGAGTGTAAGGGGGGAGATGTGAAGAGGGATGAGGCTGGCCAGGGGCTGATTTAGATGGTGGGAACCAGGAGACACCCTAGGTCAAGAAAACCATTGGAACGGTGTCCTCCATGCCTTGTCTCTCTGCCCAGGGAGCCCTCCAGACCAAGATGGCAGGTAGCTGAGGGACTGACCTCAGCCATTTGTCCCCTTTAGGCAATGTTGTACAAGACCAGGTCAATGGCCAACAAGACCACTGTAATGGTGGAGTTGGTCGCATCAGTCGACCTGGCATGCATTATGTAGACCTGGCTGGGGGGGTGTCTCAGGCTCTGTGCTAGAAGCGTCTGTCCCAGTCGAATTTACTGAAGTTCACTGCCCAAGGAAGGAACACGGGGGGTGGACATTTGTTTCAGGTTGGAGTTAGGCCTGGTGGTGCACCCAGTGGGAGACACCTGTTCTTTAGAGTGTGTGGTGGTGTGTGGGGGTCCTGGGCTGGAGTTCAGGATTTTTCTGGTCTACCATCCACCTGGGTGGGACTGGAGTTTCCTGCAGGAGTTGACTGTCCTTGTTGCTGAAAGGGTGTTGGAATCACCGAGATGGCTCATCTTAGTGACTTCAACACCTGGGTGGACAACAAGGCTTTGTCTGGGGGGCCAGAGACTTCCTGTCTACCACGGAGGCTCTTGGTCTTACTCTTGAGACCACAGCCAGGACACACTACTTTGGGCATGCTCTTGATCTGGTGTTCTCCCTAGGGCTCTAAACTGACACCATCAAGATTGATCCATTCATTTGATCGGATCATTGCACTGTCAGGTTTAGTTTCAGAGGCCCTCTGAATCTCCCTTCCCCTGTGGAAATAATTCAGAAGAAAATTCTTCCAACACCTTACTTCTTTGAGCAGCTGTGACTGCCAACCCTATTTTAACCTACCCTCTGCCCTGCTACTCTCCCCCCACACCTGCCTACTGTACCTTACCTCTTGCCTTCTGCCATGCCCATCTCCCCCTTCATACCTACCTACTCTACCTTACCTCCTGTTTCCCCAACCCTCCTCTCCCCCTCCTTCCAATCTATCCATCCCAATCCCTCTCATCCCTACACTCCCCCTCTGCTATCGCTAACAAAGTTTAGCATTCTGACTGCCTTATTTTGTGCTTGTTAAAAATGTATTTACCTGTATGTAAATGTATATACTGTAACACTGCCCTTATTTCGTTCCATTGCTACTTGTTTTGTTTTTGATTGTCTTGACCTGGAACTTTTGTAAAGAGCTTCCAGCTCAAATGTATTAGTCCTACAAATAAATAAATAACAGTTCTGCGCTTTGGAAGGGTTATGACCAGAAGGACTGATACAGAACTGAACATTTTGTCTGTGCTAGAGTCTTGTGCTGATGGTCTGAGGAACGCCAGTGACAGCCTATAATAGGGTTGTCATGGAGGCCCTGGATCATTTGGCGCTGATCCATGTATACCCATTGGTTTTGTGCCTCAGCTCGCCTTGGTTTGATGATGAGCTGAGGATGCTGAAAACCAGGGGGCAGAGGTTAGAGAGGCTTTGGAGGAAGACCATGTCCCAGGAGGACAAACTGGTTCTTGTTGCTCATTATGATGAGTATCAGAATGCCATCATCCAAAAAAAGGCAGCTTTTATGTCTAGGATGATTGCAGCTGGGAAGAATTGACTGGCTCAGCTCTTTCAGGTTGTGGACTGGCTACTACATCCGGCCTGTCTAGAACCAGTTAGAGCTGTTTCAGCTCACGAATTTTGAGGGAGTTCGCTCAGTTCTTTTCAGAGTGCCCTCCATTAAGACTGGGATTTCTTTAACCAGAATACCATCATCCAACAGTGGTGGGCAGATGCATTCAGTCACCCTGGGGAGGGTTCCGACTGATGACAGCGGTGGAGGTCTATGGGGTGATCTTGGGGCTTAAACCAATGTTCTGTGACATTGACCCAGGCCTGATGTGATTACTTGTTGGTTGCGTCGGGCTACTGGGTTCATTTTTTGCCGAGATTGTTGGGGTTCTCTTGCAACAGGGGTCTTCCCAGAGTCCCTTAGACAGGCTCGGGTGAAGTCCCCATAAAAAAGAAAACATTTCTGGACCCCGATGTCTTGGTGAATTACTGGCCTATCTCAATCCTCCCTTTTTTGAGAAAGGTTCCTGAGAAGGTGGTCGTGGAACAGTTTGAGTGTTACCTCATGGGCTTTCAGATTTATGAACCATTCTAGTCCAGATTTAGGGCCATGCACAGCACAGAGACTGCACTGGTTAAGGTGTTGAATGACCTGCCCAGGGTGAGGGATAGAGTTTAGCAATAGATTCTCATTCTCCTTGATCTCTTATCGGCATTTGACACTGTGGACCATGGGGTGTTGTTGGACAGGCTGAGAGAATATGTAGAACTCACTGACAAGGCCATCAGCAGGTTTGAGTCCTTTCTCCAGGGCAGGTTTCAGAGGGTAATATTGGGGAATTATTCCTCAGGCCCAATGGCTCTGTCCTGTGGAGTACCCCAAGGCTCTGTCCTCTCCCCCATGTTGTTCACTGTGCATATGCTGTGCCTGGGTGAGGTCATAAGGTGGTATAAGCAGAGTTTTCATTGCTATGCTGATGATACTCAGCTCTACCTTTCTTTCACACCAGGGAGATCTGACGTGGTCAACGTGTTGAATAATTGCTTGGCTGAGAGCAGAGCATGGACATCATCGAAGTGGCTGGGACTTAACCTGAGGAAGACCAAAGTGTTGGTGTTTGAGTCGGGTCAAAGGGGTGGAGTGGGGGCCTCGGGGGATAGGTTGGGGCTTTTTATTGGTCTGACAGAACTGGATGCCTCCCCTAGGATGAAGAGTTTGAGCATTGTTTTGGATAATGAGCTGACACTTGAAGCTCAGGTG